>JAJHZJ010000314.1:9592448-10192448 GCA_023548195.1 Bettongia penicillata ogilbyi
CTATTTCTGTTGCCTAAATACATATGATCTAACTTCCTTTTTATTTACCAGTTTCAAGTTCGGTCTTTGGTTTGTCCAGAGTTAATTAGGGCAACTAGATGGCATTGTGGATAGAGTGCTGACCTGGAGTTAGGAAAACTAATCTTCCCAAGTACAAATGTGACCTCAGATGTTTGCTAGTTCTGTGATCCTGGGCAAGTCACCATTTGCCTCAGTTTCCTCATCTGTAAAATGAGCTGGAGAAAGAAATGGCAACTCATTCCAGTATCTTTGCCAAGAAAGCCCAAATGGGGTCACAAAGAGTCTGACACAATTGAAATGAGAGAACATAGCAAGGAGTTAAAGGATAGGCTTAGATTCAGTAGCTTTCCAAACTAACCAAAAGGAGAGTATATTCCAGTCTGGTGATTATACCATGGAAATCAAACATGACTGAAATTCCCATGTTGTTTTACAAGATGGCAATTTATTTAGAAAGTGAAAAAAGCCAACCCCATATCATTCTGCAATATGATAGAGCCTCAACAATTTTCTGTGAATGCCAGAAATAAGGTTGCCCCATGAGCTTTTCAGACTGGTAAAGACTTACTACTGTCAGGTATCTTTAATTCCTTTCTGCCCTCAGGACCCAGCTCCTTCCCCGCTTCTCACAAATGGCCTGTCTGCTAGTGAGGATTTAGGGTCTGGAATGCCAGCAGAATGAAAAAGTAAAAATGGAAAGACAGACATAATTATTATTGCTATGTGATGGTTGGTATTGTTCCAACCTGAGAGGCAGCATGGAGGCTGACCATGGGATCAAGAAAATCCGAATTTAATTCTTTACTCTGACATGTGTTACATGTGACCATGGGCAAGTCACTTAGCCTACCTTTGAATGCCCTGGGCAACTCTTTTAGAGCTGTTGGTTCTCATGTGTAGAGGGTTTCTAAAGTGCAGTTTCCCAACACCATATTATAGCTCTAGACAAAAAAACCCCAACAAAACAAAAACCTGAGTATTTTTAAGAACATGAAAGAGTAGACTCCCAGTCCTCTGGGCTGACTGGCCTCTTCCCCTATGAGGTGACTCAACAAATGTACTTATTAACTTGCTCTAAAGTCCAAGTCCGAATGTAATCCCAAAGCTTTGCTAATTTCTCCAGGCCTTTTCCACATCTCCCTTCTTGGGATTGCTTGTTTTCCTTTCAGGTTCCAGAAATTTAGGCCATCCACTCTCAGACTTCAAGCCAGCCATCCTCCCGGTGACCTCCAAATATTGTTGTAATGTTAGTTAGGAACTAACTCAGGAAGCCAACTTTTGTGAATTTCCCACCCTTAGTTCTGCCTACAAATGGGTCATATGAGTTGAATTATTTCTGAGCTGAAGCTCTTCTTTTTATATCAGTTTTAATGGCAGAAATTAAGATATGATTCAAATGATATATAATAGTTTTTATGAAAAGAAATTTAAGTGGCTTACAGTGATGATAGCATGAATTCTTAAAATTAAATTTGTTTTCATCAATAGCTAGGTTAATTTATGAAGAAACTATAACATTTCTTAAAAATCATATCTCTATACATGTACATATACATACACACATATAGGTGTGTGTATATATGCATGTATGTGTGTATATATAAAAAACACAAAGAAACTCTTGACACGTTAAGGAAGATTTGCAGAGAAGTGACCAATTCTCAAATTCAATTCAATTCACTAACATTTTTTCTGACATCTATGGTATGCCAGAAAACGTGCTGGGCACATTTAATTTTAGCAGGGTAAAAGAGCCCACCCAGGTGTTATCTGTCTCTGAGAAGGAGATAAAATTAATAAGTATTGCTTACTTCGGTCCTAGAGAGGTACAATTTCTACAGTGGTATTTCTTTGAAAATTGGCCATGATGTGTGTAACTCTCACAGAAATGGAAAGGAAAATATGTGGGTTGGAGGAAGGTAGATTTAACTTCCCTAGTATTCCTGCTAAGCAGAATTAAGCCTGAATTGACAGAAATTATTCTTTCTCTACTTAGACTCTAATTGAAGTCTTGGCCAGCTATGGGAAAGTAAATGTAAATCTCATTAAACTTAGATTTTGTATGCCTGTTACATTTCTGCAACTGAATTAGCCCGATCCCTTAGTCCTTTTGAAGAAGTCAAGAAGACCATGGGAGCACTTCTGCTCCGCATTCACCCGCCTCCTACCATGTAGACATTCCTGAAAAGTGTTTTAATTCAGGACAAGTTTGCAAGACAAGAATCTCTTCCTCACAAATCACTCCTGAGGAAAGAAGCTTATCTGATCCTTGAATCTTAGCACTAAGCAAATTTAGAGATAATCTCACCCAACCCTCCTATGATGATTGAAGTCTGGAAAGGAGTGATACGCAATTACTTAATGGTCAAGTTGGGACAGACACAGTTTACTGGGCTTCTAGGCTGTCAGTCTTCCACCCAACGTCCCCCAACTATGCTGTCTTCGTTTTCTTGACATGATCAGAGAAATTAATTATTCTTTCTCCCTCAGTAAAATATTCCGGTGTGAAGGCAACCTTTTCATATCCAATATAAACCTCCCATTACAGTATTTTGACTATTTCCTCTATTTCTGCCCATGGCTAAAGCAAACTTCTACTGATCTTTATCCATTAAGTGGCTGCTCACATATTTGCATATATTACTAAGTTGCCCTGGAACCTTATGCTCTTCCTGCTTATCTCAGTTGGAACTAAGGGATAGACAAGATAGATGGTTGCCTAGGGCACTATACATGTGAGGATACAACTGGGAGCATTAGTTTACAATTACACCTATTTTTAATACTAGAAAATTCCACTCTCTGTGGCACTTAAGTATTTATTTTTCAAGTATGAAATTCTGTGGCAACATTGCAGGAACTTCATAAATGTTTATTGGGTTGGAATAGGATATAGTTTTCAAATGGTGAGGTTCAGAGCAGGAAAGGGAATACAAATGATTTGTTCCAACCCTGGTGCACATCCATCATAGGCTTTTGTCACAGGCCTTCTTTTGCCACATCTTTAATCGTTTTGTATCTGTCCTCGAACCTTCTCCAAGTTCTTCACATCTTTTTTAGTTGTGGAACTCAACCACTATTGAGTGCAAGTCAAAATTTGCTCATGGAAGGGTTGTAGTTAAGAATTTTGACTTGAAAAAGCCAACTCAACCCAGAAAATGTATATCTTAAGTAACTCATGGAACATCTGACTCTGGAAATAATGTACTCTCTCCAAATAATCATAGGATCATAGAATTTTAGAGCTGGAAGTGACCTTAATATACTTATCTGTTTTTCTTCCTTCATTACCTTCATTCATTGACAATAATGGCATTTGTCACATTTATGTTGCAAACATGTATGTTGGAATATGTGTTAGCTGTATTATTTTTCAAAATTGTTTTCAAACAGCTTTGAAAGAATCACAGCATCAGTAGTATTTATTATTGGCAAGTAATGGCTATCTTTAATATAAATACATATGCAATATGTATCTATATTATAATATATATTTATATGTAGATGTAATATGTGTTTGGTATGTTTAGATTATAAAAACTGTTCATCAAATAAAGTAAAATAAATTTCTTTCAATTTTAGATATTATTTTAAAGTGCAAGCAAAAAATCCCTATGGTTATGGACCTATTAGTCCTTCAGTCTCTTTTGTTACAGAATCAGGTATGTATTATTATATATTTTGAATTTTTCTTTCTTTTTAAAAAATCTAACATTATTTTCAATATTCTACTATGGTCCTCTACTTCTGCAAAGAAAAGAGAGAAATGGCTTCTCATATCTCTTATTTAGACAAGTTTGATCATTTCACAGTATCCAGTTTCAGTTATTTTGTTGCTATTCTTTCCATTTACATTTTTATAGTCATTGTATGTGTTATTTTCCTGCTCTTACTTATTTCACTTTGCGTGAGTTACTATAAACCTTTCTATGTTTCTTTGTATTTGTCATATTCATCATCATTTTTTCTTACAGCATAGTCATATTCCATTACATTCATTGTACCTCAGCTTGATTAACACCATGCCCCCCATCAATGGGTAGGATCAGATATATAATCAAATAGGCAAAATCAGTATTTTTCTACGTTAAAAAAAGAATTCCTCATAAGTTTAGTTAAGTGAGAAATCAACTAACTATAAAGGTCCTAGCCTTAGCAAAACCACATCTGATTTTTCTCTTTTGAAAAAGTTTTTTTCATTGTACTAATGGTATTAATGTCAAGAAAAGTTTCCATATCAGTTGCCTGAGAAACAAAAAGGTTAAATTCCATAGTGGAGAAATCTATTTTTCAGCAGCATGGGAACAAATTTGAAAGTATTTGTGAAAGATTTAGCTACAAAGTTTAAAAATTTGTTTCTAATTCTGAACAGCTGAAGAATATAAAAGTAATTTGGTTTGAGGCACCCAATACACAATGGTTTACTCAAAAGTAAATTTTATCTTCTTTACAAAAACAAAACAAAAATATAACAACTCACCAGAATTGTCCTGGACTTACTTAACATTAATAGTGCAATTAAGATATTATTTAAGCTGCAAATGTACAAAATGAGCTAATTTCTTCCAACTGGCTCATGTTACTTGGGGCAGCATCCTTAACCTTTGTAGATATTGACATAGAGAATAACCATGTGCTAGTCATCCCTGTCAAAGGCACAATACTGGATAGAGCATGGCTGGCTCTAGCCCAGTAAATCAATTTTTACATTGTTTTCTTAACAAATGTTCTTCATTCTGCAGTAAGATGGATTTCTAAAGCAGCTGTAGTACTCTACCACACATGTGACTGCATGACACGCACAAGTAAAAGAATGTCAAACAACTAAATCTCCAGCAAAAATAGTACCTTCATCAGGGGTTTTGTGTAGTTAGCTCACAACCAAATTGTAGACTCATCACAAAAGATTTGTCACTGGAAGATCATTGCTTAAAGCCAGTGAAATGAAAGTGAACTAAATCAAAACTTAAACAGGTGAAATAACTCAGGGAAGAACACTAGCCTCAGAAATGTTTTCACATGCTTCATTTTAACAATTTTTAGTGAAATTATTTCCATTTGTAAATGGGGAAGATGAGAAGAAGATGTTATTCATCAGAATTCTCTACAGAAAGTTGGCAGATTATCTGAGGATTAAATCTCTTGATATATAAGGTGAAGATTTGCACTTTATTAGGTTAACTGATCTAAGGTCATCTCAAAAGACAGGCAATTCAAAATTAACAATCTAGTAAATGAAAGCCGAAAAATCTACATTGGCATTTGGGTAGTGGTACAAAGATTAAGTTTAGGGCCCTCAAGTAAGTCTTCTTAAAAAAAACCAGTTTCCTAAGATCACCATGATCTTTCAAGTCATTGCATCAGCTTCTGTGACAGTAGTTACACCTTAACCCCAGTCTCACAGGTCCGAATTATCTAGTTCTACTATATCTAGATCAACTTAATCCTTTTGTATCATCATATGCAATAACAAAAATTTTAGAAAAAAAAAGTTTCTCTATTACTAACAAAGTTATGAATTTTAAAAAGACCACTACTCTCAGATAAATGATTTGAATATAAATATTGTGGAAAACCTTTGAGATCTACGAAATCATCTGCATTTTCCTTGTCTGCTTTTCTCTGGAGTTTACATTCTGTGGCTTGGTTAGTCCAACCAGACTCCATGTAATGGAATGTAGCTTGAAGGACAGCAGATACATTTTGTCATGTGGACAGTAAATAGATGAAGTAAGACAATTCATTAAATTCTATTTTTTTTTTGCTTTCTTACAGATAATCCATTGCTTGTTGTAAGACCTCCAGGTAAGTTGTAATCCATGACAGTTGTCCCAGAGATATGCCTTTGATTAAATTGAATCTGAAAATTATTAGATAATTTCTTATATCACTCAAACATGTGATTAATAAGACCATGTTAAATTTCCATCTAACATGTTCTAGATGATCCAATAATTAAATTCTCCCCTCCTTCCCTCCCCCCGACCCCATTCTTAACTAGAGAAGATAAATGATACAGGAATTCCCACTAGTGGTAGCTGCCACCATGACCCAGTTCCTCATTAGAAATCAACAAAAGGTGTGGGCCTTCCTACAAAACAAGCCTCCCTTAATCAAGCAACTCTTATTAACATTACAGTATTCTTCTTGACCTCAAAAGGAGCAGCAAAGAACAAAGGGAGGCAAATTTCAGCTTAATGTAAGGAAATGCTTCCTTCCAGATGTTCAAAAGCAGAAAGCCTTAGAAAGTCTTAGGTTCCTCTGGAAGTCTTTAAGTAGAGGCTTAATGATCACTGGCAGGTATGATGTAGAGAGGTAGACTAGATGACCTCTAGGGGTCCCTTCCAATTGGGCATTTTGCAAAGGATTTCATAACAGGAGAGTAAGGACAACATCACAATTTTATCCAAGACCCAAAGCTCTACTTCTATCAAAATCATGCTCCAAAGGCTCTGGCAGAGAACAAAAGCTTTTTGGTAGACATCCATCCAAACTAGAAAGGTTCCAAGTATAATCACTTGGAATACTGTGTATTCTTCTAGGACCAGTTTGAATAAGTGCAAAGAGAATAATTACCATAAGACTGGTCACCAGGTGATGGGTTTATTTGGCTACTCCAAGTCATAAAAACCACTTACTAAGTCATGGAAAAGTGGGGATCTCTGCTGGCAGAAGAACACCAATAAAATAACAGATCTCTCGAAGGAAGTATTTAATTGAATCCATATGGGTCTTGTTTTAAATGAAGGGCCTCATTTCCTTATTAACTTATGTCCTGGTCAATTCACAATGAAAGGAAGAAGGCATGGTAGAGAGAAAAGAATGTTAAATTTGTTATCAGGTTGGAATCCTAGCTTTGTCAAGTACTACCTATGTGCCCTTAAGCAAGTCATTTAATTTGGTTGGGTCTTGTTTTCTTCATTTTTAAAATAAAAGGTTTAGAGTAGATGACTTCCGAGGTTGCTTCCAGCTCTAAATCTATGACTCAATGTTGCCTAAATGGGCAAAATAAATTTCAGTTGCAAATTCATAGCTACCAGTGAAAAAAAGTGTGAGGGATTTTTTTTAATTCAGGGAATGATTTATAACTGTAACTTACAGTTACAAAAAAGACGACAGACTACAATTTCAGAAAGAATTATAAACATTTTGCACCGTTGTCCATCTTAATTTTTAGGCTAAGTATTCTTTTAATGACAAATAATTTAATAGATACACAATCAGAGGGAACCACTTCTAGACAATGTAAAAGGGGAGTGGATTTTTCTTCTTGGTAAAAGAAAACGAAGGAAGAGTCATTTAAAATGTCTTGTGGGCCACCTATGCTATGAAATACTAAAACTGAGTCAGAATACCTTTTATCACCTTTTGTATTATCAAGGTGGAGAGCCTATCTGGATTCCATTTACTTTCAAACGTGATCCTAGCTACACAGACTGCCATGGGAGACAATATGTGAAGAGAACTTGGTACCGAAAATTTGTGGGAGTTGTTCTTTGTAATTCACTGAGGTACAAGATTTACCTCAGTGATAACCTGAAAGGTAAGGTCTCTGGGAGGGGTTTGCCATTGATTGATACCTAATGAAATCATGTGGGTGAAAAGATGTGCTGACTCAACACCATCAATGTTATCTTGACTATACCCTGGCCCTGACTTAAATACAGAGCAGCAAAGTATGTACTGCTTGTCAGGAATGGCTCATATTGGGGGGATCCCCTTCCCCTTTCCACCCAAGTGGCACAATAGAAAGAACAATTGATATAGGATTAGAAGATGAGTTTAGATCCAAACTCACTAACTTTACTACTAATAAATTTCAAGAACTTTGGAGATGTGCAAAAGCCCATTTTCTCTGTTAAGTTAATAAGACCTTATATTCATGACCTACTTTGAACTTCAGAAAATGCTTTCATAATAGACTCTCTGTCTGCCACCACTACCCCCTGCCTTTAATTTCTATTATCTTTGTTGTGTGATAGAAAGTACTCTAGGATTTGGAGCAAGAAAAACCCGAGTTCAAATATTTGCTCTGAGCTTGGTAAAAGCTTTCCACTTAGCCTCTCTGGTCTCGGTTTGTTTATTTGTAAAATGAGAGGAATGAACTCGTTGGCCTTTAAGGCCTCCCCTCCCCCAGTTTGGATTATTGATGGTCCTTTTCATAAGCTACAAATTCTCATAATGAAGCAATGTGGCTATGTTTTTATGTAATCTTTTCAGATACCTTCTACAGCATTGGAGATAGCTGGGGGAGAGGTGAGGACCATTGCCAGTTTGTAGATTCACACCTGGATGGAAGAACAGGTCCTCAGTCATATGTAGAAGCCCTGCCTACTGTTCAAGGTAAGATGAATTATAGTCACATTTGTGTTCCCCAATTAGCACATAAGTGACTTTTTGCCTACAAACCAAGCAACACTGGGGCTGGAAGGAAGGAATAGAAGGAGGGCCTAAGTATGGGTGTGGAGTTCTTTATGACTTGTGTTCTTGGAGTTGTCAGTTAAAGTATGTCCAGTGCTATACCATTTCAAAAATCTTGTTTGGTTAAATAAAGGGCATCTCAACCCGTTATCCAAAATCAAATCAGTGCCAAATTAAGGGCTTGCTGTATGCACAACATTGCTACATTTTATGCAGTATGTACACATAAAATGTGGTCTCTGCCCTTAAAGATCTTTTAATCTCTCTAGAAAAAGACAAAAAACACATGAAAAGTAAAATCTCAATCGGAGATTTAAGTGACAGTTCAACACAATAATGGAAAAGATGTCACCTGCCATGATGTGACTTGTGCAGATAGTGACTGCTATGTAAATTGAAAGGAGGAAGGACTGATGCTGTGGTTGTCAGAGGAGATGGGTTTTGAGATGAGTCTCTAAAGGGAGGGTATGTTGTGAATAGGCAGAAAAAGGTAGGGAAGACAATGCTTTTAGGAAGGCAGGAACATAAGCAGATGGGTGGTCGAATTGTGTTACATCTCGTTAAGAATTGGAGGACTGTGTAAGGCAAACTAGAGATTTTAAACTAATATTTCATTCATGGGGGAAGGGAAAAGAGACCCATTAAATACATGGGAATTCTGACTCATTTGTTGTATTGAGGAGGGGGTCCTGGACATAATGATCATTGGGGTAATTACTGAATATATACCTATCAGTATCCTTCTGAAAGAAGACTTCTTCCCTATTCTTTTTTTGCCCTCAAATACTGATGTCGCATTCTTCTTTCATTTTCCCACTTTCTCTCCTTTCATCTTATCTTTTTCCCTTTCTTATCCATCCCAGGTTATTATCGCCAATATCGTCAAGAGCCTGTGGAATTTGGCCGAATTGGTTTTGGAACTCCTTACTATTATGTGGGATGGTATGAGTGTGGTGTCTCCATTCCAGGAAAATGGTAACGCTGTCACCACTGCAAGTCTAGCCCACACCTCTCAGACCTGTCAAATTACATTTACCAGGAGACTATGAGGTCTTGGGAAGAAAATAAAGACAGCAGTAGAGAACCTCCTAAGTCCAGGTGCTCAGAAGACCTGAAGCCAAAATTCTATGCACTTCTCACACTTAAATCTGGGAATCTGCTCATTACTTGACCTGAGACTGAAAACAAGATTTGCATTTGATATTCAAATTCCACTTTACTTCCCTGTTGTGTGTGTGTATGTGAGTGTGTGTATGTTTTTAAAAAGTCAACACACCCCCAAAGAAATAATAAATAAGCAACTGAAATGGATTGCACTTTTCCTCAATGAGACTTTCAAACTTTACTAAGCACAAAATTTGGACGTTTCATGTATCTCAAAGGAACGACCTAAGCATGCTGTGCTTGCTTAATAGAATGCTAAATAATCTCCATTATTATTAATGGAATCTTCTATAAGTGGCAGAATTTTAAGCTTCAGAGTTTTATTTTGTTTTTGTCTTTTTCCTATTCAGCAATGCTGAGCTACTAAAAACACCCACCCAAGGCAACAGAGTCTACATAAGCCATGCTCTGTGAGCTTGCTCCACTGCTGACTAACGCACCAAATCACATTGTAAATTCACAAGATATATATGTGTATGTGTATGTATGTGTGTATATATATATGCATATATATGTGTATATATATGTCTGCAAGAATATTACTTAGAATTGCTCATTTTTTCATGTCTTCTAGATAAATGTTTCTGAATTTTTGTGCAAAAGGTGCTGTTTATTAACAGGTTTTTTAAAAATGTTTCATGGAAAATGTACTATGCATAATATAACAACTGTGGAAAGGACTGTTCCTTTTGCAAATACTGTTAACCATTACTAAGTCATCTGCATGAGCGCCATATCCATTAGTGTTTCAAAGAGTCATCTTGATTTCTGGTCCCAAACTAAATGTCTCAGCCCAGCTTTGTTTTCTTATTTTTTTCACTTTTGTCACTTCCTTTGATATTTAATTCTTGAACCTGAGGCTTTTTGTTTCTCTGTGCTACAGCATGAGTTCTTTTTAAAGAACATTAATAATTTTTAACATAAAACCCCCATATACTTGTGAATATGCTCATTTCATCAGCATCTCTCATGTAGATCATGGTCAGACAGAAGGACTATCCTGGAATCCCTAAGTTCCACCTTTACATACCACAATGGTTTAAATATAATTCACACTTCCTCCTTTCCACATCTGGCTTATATAAAAGCTGAGTGTAACTGTTGATTAGTTATGTTCAATATACACCTATATATTTTCTCCTCAAAGAGATTTCACTTTAGGGGTGGAGCTATATTTGGGGATAGCCAATTTGGAACCAGTAAGATGAACTGATAGCATAATAAACCCTGGTACTTAAATAAAACAATCACCATTTTCATCATTAATGATGTGAATTACAGGGTCTCTGTAGACAAATATAATGCAATGAAACCTGGCACAACTAGGTTTTAACCTTGAAAGTAAAACTTTCTGGGGGGATTGGGGAACTCTGCAGCATCTATGTAACAAAGCTTAATAATGACAGTGAGACCCTGAAGAGTAAGGATAATAAAAATGGCTCACTTTTATACAGTGCCTCAAGGTTTACAAAATACATTGTTTGAGTATGGTCTAATGTGAGTGGTCCATTTTTAATTGAATGACAAGGATTAAACTTTTGTGTTTTATATTTTCCTGAAATAATATTTTCCTATTTCAACATGAAACAACAGTACATAAGATATGTCTGGGAAAATAAGGGAGTTCTACTGTCTTAAAAAGGATGGGCTGATAGGATGTTCATATGACATTAACAATATAATTTACAAGCTCAATGGAAAGACTGTTAAAGTTGCTTTTGGATCCTTATAAACATATGGGAAGGGAGTGATTTAAAACCTAAAAGTAACTACAGTGATGTCTAAAGGGAACATTTCGTTTAAAGAGACGAATATTTAAATACCTTCAAGTATTTTACTTCACAATGCCAAAACAAATTATAGGATATTTAGGAAACAATCAATTTTTCAGTACAAGCTTATAACATGCTTCCTTTTGGGGAAAAAAAAAACTATCCTGTTTGTTGGTATCCAATAATCTGATGCTAGAAAACATATGACCATACTTATGCGGGAGTGTATCTTACTAGAATCTCTTGAATTAGAGGAGGACTGAAGTAGAGCTTTCTTGACAGTATGTCCTGAGATTCAAATTACTCATTGGGATTTACACATGACAAGATGAGTTCTAGACTGACCTGAAGTTCTTGCACTGGGTTGGGGCTTCCTTTGGTGAGGAGGGAGGAGGAGCCTATAGGGGAAATGTTTTCAGCACAAATTCAGAAATGAAGTGTAAATTCATCTCCTTGAATACTATAAGGATCTCAATCCATAGGGATGACTTGGATCTGAAGGTAAACTATCCACTTGCTCTTACCATTCATTCATTCATTCAACAAACACAAAGCACCTAATATCTATATCTATATATCTATATGCAGATATATAGATATAAACATATATCTATATATCTAGATCTAGATCTAGATATATATAGAGAGAGTTCTATGCTGGTGGCTGAGGATACAAAAGTAGATATACAAATCCTGCTCTCAAAATATTTATTAATGGGAAGAAAAATAGGTAAAAATCACTGTGTCACAAGGTAGAATGAGATAAAGCACCAAGGAGATGTCTGGGGAAAGTGCTATGAAACACCTGAGAAGGAAAAGGGAGAATGAGCATTTATGAAGTACCAGTTCTAAGGGCTTTAGAGTTATTCACACTGTGCCAGGCACCATGCTGTGTTTTACAAGTTTTATCTCATTTGATTCTCACAACAACCCTGGGAGGTAGATATTATTAATATCCTCATTTTACAGTTGAGGAACCTGAGGCAGACAAAGGTTAAGCCCAAGGTCCCACAGTTAATGAGTGTCTGAGGTCATTTTTGAATTAGGTCTTCCTGCCCCCAGACCTGTTCTATCCACTGGTGCTTCTTCTGGCTCCCATGAGATGAACACATGGGGGTGAGTGGGTGAAAAGAGTTGTCAAAGAGGTTTCAATGAAAAAGGTTTTAGGTTTTAGGTTTAGGCATGGTTTCAATACACGAAGGTAAGTGGAGGTGGGATGGGTAGAGGAGGGAGGCTATCAGACAAAGCATGTGGGAATGGTATGAAAAAGGCTTGGAGATGGGGGTAGGCAACAGAGACTGCTTTGGGGGCCTTTTTATGCTCTTTTACCCACACACTATTTTCTTCAAATTTGAAGTAATTTGTGCCTTCAGGAAGAAAAAAATGAATAGTTGATGGATACTTAGTTTCCTGTCTTGGGTAGAATTTTAAGAAAACATTTGTATAAAAGCTTTAAACTGTTGCTGAGACCAAACTAAATCCAAATATACACAGACCCTTTGACCAACCTTATCTTTCAAAGGAATAAAAATAATTATTCCATTACTAATGTATTATCTGAGACCTGATAAATTTCAGGCCAAGGTGAGTCCTACAGTTGGAAAAAAATTCTTTCCTACAAAAGAATTGGGCAAAATAACAACCTGAACCAGTGTTGACCAGCTTCTTATTCTGTATTTGTTTCTTCTCCTACCTTTCTTGCCATTTCTTCCCAGTCTCCTTCTCCTGATCATCATCCACCACTTATGGGTGCACCACTTTCTTAGGTCCTCTTCTTTCATTTCACTTTTTCTCTTGGTGATCTCATTTCCTCCTGGGTTTAACTATTATCTACATGCAGGTAACTTCTAGGTCTAGAAATCCAGTCCTAATTTATCTATTGGATTTCATATTAGACATTATTAGTGAGATATGTCATAGACATCTTATTTAGTCTGTGATCAAATATTTACCAAGCACTCATTTTGTGCTAGATACTGTCCTAAGCACTTGTTTATCCTTAGTTTTTTTAAAACATATTTTCACATTAGTCATGTTGAACAGAAGAATTAAAATGAATGGGAGAAACATGATAAAATCAAACCAAACCAAAACATAACACAAGAAAAAATAGTCTGCTTCATTCTGCATTCCAATTCCATAGTTCTTTCTCTTTATTTTTAGTTTTCAACATTCATTTCCACAAAATTTTGAGTACCAAATTTTCTCTCCACTTCTTGCCTCCCCCACCCCAAAACACAGTGCATTCTGTTTGCCTTTTCCCCCAATCTGCCCTCCCTTTTATCAGACCCCTCCCTTCCCTTATCCCCATCTTCTCTCTTTTCTTGTAGGGCAAGATCGATTTCTACACCCCATTACCTGTATTTCTTGCTTGCAAAAACAATTCTCACCATTCGTGCCTAAAACTTTGAATTCTTCCCTCCCCATCCATCCCCACGGAGAAGGCAAGCAATTCCATTTAGGCTATATATGTGTAGTTTTGCAAAAGACTTCCATAATAGTCATGCTGTGCAAGATTAATTATATTTCCCTCCATTCTGTCCTACTCCCCATTTCTTCTATTCTCTCTTTTGACCTTGTCCCTCCCCAAGAGTGTTGACTTCTAATTGCTCCCTCCTCCCATTGCCCTCCCTTCCATCATCCCCTCCACCCTACTTATCCCTTTCTCCCCAACTTTCCTGTATTTTAAGATAGGTTTTCATACCAAAATGAGTGTGCGTTTTATTCCTTCATTGAGTAAAATATGATGAGAGTAAGCTTCATGTTTTCTCTCTCACCTTCCCCCTGTTTCCCTCCACTGAAAAGTCTTTTACTTGCCTCTTTTATGAGATAATTTGCCCCACTCCATTTCTCCCTTTCTCCTCCCAATATATTCCTCTCTCACCCCTTAATTTCATTTTTTTAGACATGATTCCATCCTATTCACCTCACCCTTTCTCTCTCTCTCTCCCTCTCTCTCTCTCTCTCTCTCTCTCTCTCTCTCTCTCTCTCTCTCTCTCTCTCTCTGTATGTAATCCCACCAACTACCCAGATACTGAAAAAAAGTTTCTAGAGTTACAAATATTGTCTTCTATGTAGGAATGTAAACAGTTCAATTTAGTAAGTCCCTTATGATTTCTCTTTGCTGTTTACCTTTTCATGCTTCTCTTGGTTCTTGTGTTTGAAAATCAAATTTTCTTTTCAGCTCTGATCCTTTCATCAAGAATGCTTTAAAGTCCTCTATTTCATTAAAAGACCATTTTTTCCCCTGAAGTATTATACTCAGTTTTGCTGGGTAGGTGATTCTTGTTTTTAGTCCTAGTTCCTTTGACTTCTGGAATATCATATTCCACACCCTTCAATCCCTTAATGTAGAAGCTGCTAGATCTTGTGTTATCCTGATTGTATTTCCACAATACTGGAATTGTTTCTTTCTAGCTGCTTGCAAGATTTTCTCCTTGACCTGGGAATTCTGGAATTTGGCTACAATGTTCCTAGGAGTTTCTCTTTTTGGATCTCTTTCAGGAGGTGATCAGTGGATTCTTTCAATATTTATTTTGCCCCCTGGTTCTAGAATATCAGGGCAGTTTTCCTTGATAATTTCATGAAAAATGATGTCTAGACTATTTTTTTGATCATGGCTTTCAGGTAGTCCCATAATTTTTAAATTATCTCTCCTGGATCTATTTTCCAGGTCAATTGTTTTTCCAGAGAGATATTTCACATTATCTTCCACTTTTTATTGTTTTGTTTTTGTTTTATGATTTCTTGGTTTCTCATAAAGTCATTAGCCTCCATCTGTTCCATTCTAATTTTGAGAGAACTATTTTCTTCAGTGAGCTTTTTAACCTCCTTTTCCATTTGGCTAATTCTGATTTTTAAAGCATTCTTCTTCTCTTTGGCTTTTTGGACCTCTTTTGCCAATTGAGTTAGCCTATTTTATAGGTGTAATTTTTTAAAGCATTTTTTTGGGTCTCCTTTAGCAACTGATGACTCACTTTTCATGATTTTCTTGCATCAGCCTTATTCCTCTTCCCCATTTCTCCTCCACCTCTCTTACTTGATTTTCAAAATCCTTTTTGAACTCTTCCATGCCCTGAGATCGTTGCATATTTATTTTGGAGGTTTGGGATGCAGAAGCCTTGACTTTTAGGTCTTCCTCTGATAGTGTGCATTGTTCTTCCTCATCCAAAAGGATGGAAGAAAATACCTGTTCCCCAAGAAAGTAGCCTTCTATAGTCTTATTTTTTCCCTTTTTGGGCATTTTCCCGGCCAGTTATTTCATTTTTGAGTTCTTTGTCAAGAGGAGGGTGTACTCTCAGGACCTATAAGTTCTCAGTTCCTCCAAGGTGGCACAATGAAGGAAGAGGAGTTTACTCCTCTCCTGGTCTGTGCTCTAGTCTGGGAGCAATCACAAGCACTCTTTGCTGCCCCATGTCTGTGAGTAGAATTCCTTCTCCAGAGCCTCCACCAGCTCCACCAGGTCAGCCAGAGCTCCTTCTCACCCCAGGACTGCCACTCAGGGCTGAGATCCAGATCAACTGTGTGATTCCCCCAGGGGCTTTAGGCTGAGGGGTCCTAAAATGGACACTGTGCCACAGCAGCTGCTGCTGCCCTGGGGCTGCTGGGGCCAGATCACATTCCCTTCTCACCCATTTGAAAGAGCTTTCTCACTGACCTTTGAAACTGCCTTTGGTGATTGTGGGTTGAGGGATCTGGGAACTGCAGCTGCTGTGAGGGATTCCGTGTGCCTTGAGGTCTGCTCTGGTCCTGTCCCTGCTGCACAGGAGCCAAGGCTGTGCTGTGCTCCATGGGCTGCACTCTGCTTGGTACCCAGTGCGACAGACCTTTCCTATTAGCCTTCTAGGCTGCTTTGGGCTAGAAATCTCTCGCTCTATCATTTTATGGCTTCTGCTGCTCTAGCATTTGTTTAGAGTCATTTTTTTACAGGTATTTTATGGGCTACAGGCGGGTGGAGCTTCTACAGGTCTGTCCTTCTACTCCACCATCTTCATTCCTTCTCCTTAGTTTTCAAAGAGGACCAATGAGATCACATGTTGATGCTTTGACTTATGTGTGAATTAGATCTAAGTGAGGCAGAATTGTGTAAAGTTATCAGTCTCTCTTTATTCCAGATTTCATCTAAGTCTAGTGGCAAGACAAAAGTCAGGATGTCTGGCAGTGGCCTGGAATGAATTGAATGACCTTGATGTCTTCAATGTCTTAATCAAACTCCAAGTGCTCCACAGTGCCTGCTTAAGCTGCCTTCCTGGCTGTTGGAACAAACTGTTCTCATCAGTCCTTTCTGTTGGGGGAAGTCTTCACATGCTTAGGGTAGATGCCCCCAAAACTCACTGAGTCTGTTGCCTGTTGGTTACCCTTAGCTTGGTTTAGGCTGTCTGCCAAGATGGTTTATTGGAGTGTGGTCACTGTGCATGCTAGAGCTTCTTGGGGCCACAAGCAGACATCAAAGATTGATGAGGAGCCCTGAAAGGGGTGTGGCAAGTCCTCATACCAGAAGCACTAGATCTTGACTTCTCTGTACACCCCTCTAAGCACTAGGGAGACAAAGAAAGGCAAAAACATGATCCCCACCCTCACTGGAGCTCAACATGTAGAAAATAGGTGAGATGACCACATATTAGATAAACTATAGAGTTGATTTACACACAGGTTGGACTAGATTGCTGCTAGAACACATTCCAACTCTCATATTCTACAGTTTACTTTCTGTTTGGATAGAGTTAGTGAGAAACCATAGCAATTTTTCATTCCCTCCCCTTTGCCTCTTTTCTTTTCTCCTCCTACCACCTCTCTCCATTCTCCCAAAGTTTGACCTATACTGAACTGTTTTACCCATAAACTATGAATGTCTTGGATTAACATGTCTGGGCTTAAGGAATGGTCAAAAGAAGAAAATTGTCAAATTATTATATTTCTGTGAAAATCCCTTTCTATCAACTCTCTGGCACTTAATTTTGGTCTTTCTGATGAGTTTTGAGGTACTAGGAAATCTCTTTTTGGCTAAGTCTCTTGTATGCATGGTTTTGTCATAGCATGTTACAATATTTAGAAAAGTTAATATCTTTCATTTATCTTTTGGATAAAGACACAATTCTAGCTCTTACCCAGATGGATTTGTAAACTAATCCTTTTTTGCCATTGTCTTACATTAACTGTATGTCACAGTCATGACCCTCTGTTGGAGTAGGAAGATAAAGGATCTGGAGACCAATCAAGTCAGAATGAGCTCAGTGACTTAGACATAGGGGAAAAGGTAAAATAATTGGGACACTAATTCACTGTTGGAGGAACTGTGAACCAATCCAACCATTTTGGAGAGCAACCTGGAATTATGCCCAAATAGCTATTAAATTATATTTAAAATATTAAACTATATGCCCTTTGATCCAGAAATACCACTACTAGGTCTATTTCCCAAGGTGATTAAAGAAAAAGGAAAAAAATATATATTCTAAAATATTTACAGCAGCTCTCTTCATGGTGGAAAAGAACTGGAAATTGAGGGGGACGCCCATCAGTTGGGGAATGGCTGAACAAGTTGCAGTAAATGAAAACATCCAACATTCCCAGTACATTCTCCAGGTTTTAGATGGTTCAAATCATTTCCTAGAAACTGTATCTATTTTACAGTTGAAAAAAAATAAATATACCAAGAAATAAAGTGACCTCTAGGCATATAGCATGTCAAGATTAGGGCAATAATTCGCAGTTCTGCAGACAATTCTTAGTTAAACAGTAGCAGAATCCAAAGAATACCAACTGAGAGTGAAAGTATGTTTTTTTTAAAATCTCTATTGCATGATTGAAACAAAACCAAAAAATTAATAGTGCGATCAATGAAGTTAAATATATTAAGTTTTATGGATTGGCTAAATAAAACTTTAAAAAAGAAAGTAGAAAAGGATGCAGGTTAATTTATCCCCAAAGACATATGCTTAACCTATATTGAGAAATATTCAAATCAACTTGAGGGACAAAATGTCTCTGGAAAACTTCCCAATTCATACTGCTCAATAGTTAAAATTTCTAGCATATCTTATTGTGATATCTTTACTATTTCAAGTCTATCCAATAAAAGGTATTATTTTTTCCTCTTTCTTATACTTTTGGGTTGTCATAGAGCAGTCAAAACTTTTTCACACTGAGGAAGCAAATGGATTTTATTTCCTCTCAGATTAAAGGAGGTTTATGATCAATGTTATTTCAAATGTCAAAAAATAAAGGCTGGATTCATTCATTTATGCCAATATATTTTTCCAAGAAAAAAAGAGGCCTTCCTTTCATTTCCAGAATTCTATTCCTAGAACTAGCCTCAATACATCCTGGATGTTATTTCTTCTTCTGTATTCTAGACCAAAAATGGGAATACTAATTAGCAATATGTTGCCTTTCAAAAGCTGGCTGATTGACAGTACGTGAATCAGAAAGAGAAGGAAGATCTTTAAAAGCACTAGAGAGGCAAATGTTCAAGGAAATCTAAAGAACATGGGTGGTGACTTTGGAGGTTCAAGAACCAGACTATGATAAGAGGGTGGAGAGAACTGATATGACATGGCTCTTCCCAAGAACGTTGACTTATAACAGCAGGGTAGCATCCGGAATAACAGCTAACACTTATGTGGGACTTTAAGGTTTGCAATTTTATTATCCCCATTTTAATATGAGGAAAGTAAGGCTTAAAGAGGGTAAGTGATTTTATATATGTTAACTCATTTTATCCTCACAACTCTGAGAGATAGGTATTATCATTATCCTCTATTTTATAGATGAGGAAACTGTAGTTGAATTAGTGAGTTGCCCAGGGTCATGTAACTAGTAAGTGTTTAAAGCAGGAATCAAACTCAGGTCTTCCTGACTCCAGGTTTAGCACTCTCCCCTGCACCACCTAGGCAGGGGTGGGGAATCTCCAGCATGAAGGCCACATGTGGCAGTCTAGGTCCTCAAGTGTGGTCCTTTGGCTGAATCCAAACTTCACAGAACGAATCCCCTTGATAAAAGGATTGGTTCTGTAAAATGTGGACTCAATCAAAAGGCCTCCCTGAGAATCTAGAAGGCCACATGTGTCTTTGAGGCCACAGGTGGCCCTACCCCTGATCTAGCCTCTGGGCTTGCTCTTACTGCATCAGCACACACGTGTTATAATGTATTCATGCAGGTTAATTCCTAATTTTGTGGTGGTTAAGTTGAAGGGGAACCATGTAATCCCAAATCAAATCAGCTGGGAAGGAAGATGGTAAATTTCATTACTGCTCAAAATTGTTTGGAGATTAAGTTTAGCTTAAGTTAAGTTTTAGTAAAGATTAGAAAAAAGACTTCGCAAGTTATAACTATGAATCTAAATGCCTTCTTGTGGCTATAGGATAGAGCATGATACGTCAGGACATTTTTGTTTTTGTTAGAAGGTATCTCGTGTTTCTTTCCCATCCTGGCCTAAATTCCAACAAGCCAAGATCATTTCTTCAAACATCTTAATGTTTCTTTTCTAAGATCTCCAAAGAATTCCTAAATACATTTATAGAAAAAAAAGAAAACTTGAGAGGAAAGAACATTCTAAATACTTTATGGTCTGGAAAGAAGGTAACAGGGACAGAGGGACAGAGAATGCCAGCTATGGTGATCATGTCTCAATAATGCCTTAGCCATTGGACTTTCCCAGTCTTGTTCTAAAATCACATCTTGGCATCTTATGGCATTTTGATTATCATGAGTGATCAGCGTTCTCCCACCCCTACCAACTAAATATCTATGGGTAATACAGGGTATCTTAATTTCTCAAGAGAAGGACAGCAAATTTCCAGAGGTCCAACTTCATTTGAAGCAAATGTATAGTAACAATGTTGGTACCTTAGGCATAAAAAATGTGGAGGTTTCTGTTTATTTGTTTTCTGGTCTAGACATAGGACTTCATCAGTGCAGGAGGCTACCCCAATAGGAATCTCTCTATAAATGCAAATCTGGAAGTACTTTACAACTTAAAAGCTCAGAGAGTTGCTTGCGGCATGGAGTTTCAGTGATTTGCCCACAGTCATGATAGACAGTATGTGTCAAAGGCCAGACTTGGACGAAGGCTGTCCTGATTCTTAGGCCAGCTCTCTATCCACAATACCACAGTGCCTCTCATAAAAAGGAGTATTGGTTAAGAAATAGGTAGGATCAGCAGACTTGTAAAAACTAGTAACGAGTCAGAGAAAAGTATAAATGCCACACTTTGCAAAGGGGAATCTGAGAGCAAGGAACATCAGGCATCATGTGTAACTCATCAGGAAAGAATTCTACATGACCACATCAGTGAGAAATCATTCCAGTTTTCTCCAATGTCTTCAGAAAGAATTCAACATGCAACAGATGAAGAGTGGACAAAGATGTGCTCTTTTCTGAGTGTAAGGAGATTTTCTTAGGCTCACTAGGGAATGCTTTTTGAAAGAGAGGACCACTTCAGTCTCTTCTTATATGCTGTAGGTAGAAGGTATTGAATCAAAGATATGTTCCATAAAGGTTAAAGGTCTAGAGTTACAAGGAACTTTAGAGACTGCCTAGTTGAACATACACAGTTTAAAAAAGAGAAAACTGGGGCCCCGCATTCTATGTCCTAACAAGTAGTAAGTGGCAGTCAGGATTTAAACCCCGGCACTCTTTCCACCACACCATATATTCTCTCTCTCTGTTAGGATAGGCTGCCAAATCTGCAAAGACTTGAGTTCAAATCTGGTCTCACAAATTAGCTGTGTGTTTTTGGACAAGTCATTTAACCTCTCTCGATCTCAGTTTCCTTACCTGTAAAATGGAGATAATAGCATGTACTTTCTAAGATTACTGTGAGGACTAAGTGAGATATTTATAAAGCACCAGAAAACCTTAAAGTGTTATACAAATGGTAGTAGCTATTATTAAATTAAGAGAATTCAGTTCAATTGAATGAGCAGAAGCATTTATTAACCCACTACTAGATATGAAGCCTAGTGCTAGAAACTGACAAGCTTATTGGTTAGAGCTTCATGTCCTGACTGATACTGGGTATATGGTCCTGAGCAAATCACTTAGCCTCTCAGCCTTGGTTTCCTCTTCTGGAAAATGATAGTAATACCTACTTTATAAAGTTGTTAAGATAATAAAATTATATATATGTATATTTGTATGTACATATTACTAATTAGTGACTGGAAGAGTTTCCCACATCAATAAAATTATGGACATAGCACTCCTCCCAAAGATATACCTGCCCACTATGCTGGGAAAACAAAGGCAAAAATGAAAATCTTACCCCTCTAGGAGATCACATTCTGTTGTAGAGAAATGACATGTTTATAGAAGAATAATTGCAAAATAAATGTACAGTTATCTTCATGGGCTGGAGAACTACTTCTTGCGCTGATCAAAGGAATGTCTAATTGAAGGAGTAAGGAAAGATCTCTTGGGGAGGTTGAAAAAACTTTTCCATTGGAGACAAGCCATTTCTGAAAATTTTAAGTTTAATTTTTTGTGCTCATTTTGCTGTTTGTCTCCATTTCTCTCAATTTTAGCCACTCTCTTCTAGCTCCTTCCATGCCTAATTGGTTGGTTAAGAATGAGAAGGAATGACATTTGATCTCAGTACATACACAAGCATGCATAGAATAACAAGATCTCAACAGTTTAACAAAGCACCCTGAGGGAGATGTAGACATTAGGCAGCAAGAACCAACAGAGCCAAGCCACCACTATGACCAGAACTTCTCTTTAGACTCTTCAGAAAATGACACAGGGTGCCATGCCCAAGAAGTCTAGAAAGAGTGGTATACCCTAGGCCCTGGACCTGCCTCCAGCCTCTTCATCATGTGGGGACCAATCCCTTTGAAGACAGGTCCTGGCAGCTCTCTCTGAAGGTGCTCCTGCCTCTTCCATAGCCATAACTAATGAAAACCCAGGAAAGAAAATCTTTATGACCAAATTCCTTGGTGCTGCCAAATGGTTTGATGTCAGAAATAGATATGCTCTGGGCAATAGAAAGGATGCTTTGAAGCTGTTTTTTCTTTTTTTTTTCTTTCTTTTTTTTTTTAACATTAGAAGCACAGGACTTGGATTCAAAGGACCTGGGTATGAAATCCAGCTCTGCCATTTATTGACCAGGTGATCTTGGGTCACTTTCCTTCTCTCATCTATAAAATAGGGGGTTGGACTTAATGATTGGTGAGATCTCTTTTGGCTCTGTACCTATGAAGGGGCCATATCACTTCTTTGTTCTACTTTTTTTTTATTTAACTTTTTACATTCATTTTCACAAAATTTTGGGTTCCAAATTTTCTCCCCTTTTCTCCCCTCCCCCACCCCAATACACCAAGTATTCTAATTTTCCCTATCACCAATCTGCCCCTCTTCTATCATCCCTCCCTTCTCTTGTCCCCATCTTCTCTTTTGTCCTGTAGGGCCAGATGACTTTCTATTCCCCATTACCTGTATTTCTTATTTCCTAGTAGCAACAATACTAAACACTTGTTCCTAAAACTTTGAGTTCCAAATTCTCCCCATCCCTCCCTCCCCACCCATTCCCTTTGGGAAGGCAGGCAATTCAATATAGGCCCTATCTATGTAGTTTTGCAAATGACTTCCATAATAGTCGTGTTGTGTAAGACTCACTGAATTACCCTCCATCCTATCCTGCCCCCCATTGTTTCTATTCTGTCTTTTGATCCTGTCCCTCCCCAAGTATTGACTTCAAATTGCTCCCTCCTCCCATTGCCCTCCCTACCATCATCCCTCCCCCTTGATTATCTCCTTCTCCCCCACTTTCCTGTATTGTAAGATAGGTTTTCATACCAAAATGAGTGTGCATTTTATTCCTTCCTTTAATTGAATGTGATGAGGGTAAACTTCTTGGTTTTTTTTTTCTCAGCTCTCCTCTTTTTCCCTCCATTAAAAAGTCTCCTGCTTGCCTCTTGAATGAGAGATAATTTACCCCATTCCATTTCACCCTCTTTCCTCCCACTACATTTCTCTCTTTGTAGGAAGAAATTAATTTCTTTTAAGATATGGTCCCATCCTATTCAATTCACTCTGTGCTCTCTGTCTCTGTGTGTGCGTGCATGTGTGTATGTGTGTGTGCGTGCAGGCATATACATGTGTGTGTACGTGTGTGTGTATAATCCCACCAACTACCCAGATACTGAAAAATTTTAAGAGTGACAAATATTGTCTTTCCATGTACGAATGTAAACAGTTCACTTTTGGTAAGTCCCTTATGACTTCTCCTTGCTGTTTACTTTTTCATGCTTCTTCTCATTCTTGTGTTTGAAAGTCAAATTTTCTTTTCAGCTCTGGTCTTCTCATCAAGAATGCTTGAAAGTCCTCTGTTTCATTGAAAGACCATATTTTCCCCTGAAGTATTTATACTCAGTTTTGCTGGGTAGGTGATTCTTGGTTTGAGTCCTAGTTCCTTTGACTTCTGGAATATCCTATTCCACACCCTTCAATCCCTTAATGTAGAAGCTGCTAGATCTTGAGTTATCCTGATTGTATTTCCACAATACTAGAATTGTTTCTTTCTAGCTGCTTGCAAGATTTTCTCCTTGACCTGGGAATTCTGGAATTTGGCCACAATGTTCCTAGGAGTTTCTCTTTTTGGATCTCTTTCAGGTGGTGATCGATGGATTCTTTCAATACTTATTTTGCCCTCTGGTTCTAGAATCTCAGGGCAGTTTTCTTTGATAATTTCATGAAAGATGATGTTTAGGCTCTTTTTTTGGTCATGGCTTTCAGGTAGTCCCATAATTTTTAAATTGTCTCTCCTGGATCTATTTTCCAGGTCAGTTGTTTTTCCAATGAGATATTTCACATTCTCTTCCACTTTTTCATTCTTTTGGTTTTGTTTGGTGATTTCTTGGTTTCTCGTAAAGTCATTAGACTCCATCTGTTCCATTCTAATTTTGAGAGAACTATTAAATTCAGTGAGCTTTTGAACCTCTTTTTCCATTTGGCTAATTCTGCTTTTGAAAGCATTCTTCTCCTCATTGGCTTTTTGAACCTCTTTTGCCAATTGAGTTAGTCTATTTTTCAAGGTGTTATTTTCTTCAGCATTTTTTTGGGTCTCCTTTACCAAGGTGTTGACCCATTTTTCATGCTTTTCTTGTATCTCTCTCATTTCTCTTCCCAGTTTTTCCTCCACCTGTCTAACTTGCTTTTCAAAATCCTTTTTGAGCCATGGCCTGAGTCCACCAGACATCCACCTGGGGTGTCTGGGATACAGAGACCCCGCCCTCCATGTCTTTCCCTGATGGTAAGAAATATTTCCTCGTCATCAGAATTGAAAGGCGGGAACATCTGCACCCCATCAAAATAGCTCTCTATGGTCTTATTCTGCTTCCTTTTTCTGGGCATTTTCCCAGCCAGTTACTTGACTTCTGAGATTCCTCTCCACCCCCGCCTAGATCCACCCAGCTAGTGCTTGGGGTCTGAGATTCAAATGCTGCTTCCCAGTCTCAGGGCTATCCTTGGCGGAAGCGGCTGCTATTAATGTGAGCTTAAGTTCTGGTGCTTGGGTGGGGGCAGGGCTGCCTCCCAGGCTCAGTTCCCTCAGGGGCTTTATGCAGAGTCCTTCAGTAATGGAGCAGGTGGGGGCAGGGCCACCTCCCAGTCTCAGCTCCTTCAGGTGGTTTATGCAGAGACCTTCAGTAATGAAGATCCTGCCTCCCGGGCCGCTGCTGCCTCCACTGCTGCCTTCACTGCTGCCTCTGTCTCTGCCTCTGCCGCTGCTTCCTGAGGGGGCCTGAGCCACGGAGACACCCGGCTTCCCTCTCGGCCAGCCCAGACGTCTCTCTCACTAACCTGTAGTGTCTGTGGGTGGAGGGATCTTCCCGGACGCTGGAGGTTCCATCCCTGAATCCTGCTGGGATCTGCTACTCTGGGGCCGCCCAGCCAGGGAAGGGCAGGGGTGGGCTCCACTTTCTGGGCACAACGGACCCTGGGGACCGCTCTCCAGGGCTCTCTGGAATGGAAATCTTTTCCACGGTGTTTCTGCGCACCTTGCAGTGATCCAGAATTTGTGGGGAGTTCTTCTTGCAGGAAATATGTGGGCTGTGGGTTTGGAGCTAGCATACGTGAGTCTTTCTACTCCGCCATCTTGGCTCCACCCCTCTTTGTTCTACTTTTCACTGAAAGGACAAAGTATAGCTTAACGGAATTTCTCACTTTTTTTGGTTCATTGTCTGATCCAGATAATCTGGGTACTTTTTATCTGTAACCATCCAATATGTTATCACCAACTTCCCTTGCATGCACATGAGTCAAAAACCTTGCAAATGAAAAGGACCATAGATTTAGAGCCACATGATACCTTGAAGGTCATCTAGTCTATCCCTCTCATATTATAAGTGAGGAAACAGACCCAGGGGATTTAGTAATATGTCTAAAAAGTAAAACCCAGGTCTTCTCTCTCTAAATCTACCACTTTTTCCATGTGCCAAGTTATTCACTTCACAAATAGAATCTATATTGGAACCCAGACAGATAACACCCAGGGAACAATAAGTGAGCAATCCTTCACAAATGGAGTAGTGAACAGTCATTCCTTCCCCAGAGACCTGTGTGGCAGCAGCCACTTATAAATATGTTCTGGGTAGAGTGCTCACCTCTAGCTATCCAGGGTGACTTCTCAGTACATCTCCTCTGGAGGCTCCCATCGCTCACTACCGCATTAGATCCCCCTACACAATTTATCTCTCCATCTGTATAATATAGCATATTGTTCTGCCTGCAGTTGCAGATAGATGACATGCATGATTCCCTTTCCAAAGGAAGTATCCCTCTCTCAAGACTACAGGACCTATGTTGTGACTGGGTGAATTATACTTCAAAATTGGGCTCCAGACTTGTATATGATTCCCAAGACTTTGGATCTCACCTATGAGTTTGCCCGGGGGTCAGGAATATACTTGTGCCCTTAGTTGTTGGTCTTTCTCCTCACCACATGGAAAGGGTCCTTCCACTCTCAAATCCCACCCAATATTCTTGATGAAAGAGCAGATGGGGGAAGACAAGCACAATTCTGGACAGCTTCTACTATATAGAATAACAGATTTAAGGCATGATTTTGAATCTTTCTGAACCTATGTTTACACAGTTGGCAACCAAACAATTATGGAATTGTACTATCTGTGAACTTTTGGTCGAACCAAACAACTGCAAGTGATCTCTCTGTCTTTTAGACACAGGCCCAGAAGTAAGGATTGCTTTGACTGCAAAAGTACATCATCCTGTTGCCATGTCAGCTGATCTTCCCACTGATTAATAACAATAACTCATCATTTTTAGCACCTTATGGTTCACAAAGCATTTTTAGTCACAACAATCAGTTTTCATAGCTCCCAACAACTTCAAAAGCAATGCAGTTTTGAGTTTAAGAAGAGGCTGAGGTGGGATAGGAATGAGGCTGATACCATGTTGCTTTGTGGCTAAACCCACCCACCCCCACTACAGACCCCAAGATGATGATTCAGTAGCTCCTTATTCCCATGGGGTTCCCTCATGGAATATTATAGCCTTTCTCTTCCAGCTTGAGAAAGCCTTAGGAAAGTCTGTCTTTGTTTTAAATGTATATTCTATATTTATAAATAGTCTTAATCAGAGACATTTTCTAGTCAGTATATTCTTATTGAGAATGCAGGTGGGAGGAGACAATTGAGGGGGAAATGTTTCCAGAGAAAAAAGAGAGGCAGATTAGATACTGAGATGTTTTGTCAAACTACTGTCTCTGGTTAGGGGTTCAGAAATTAAAAAAAAAATAGGAAGGATATGGACAGAATTACAGATTATTTGATGGTATTTCCCATCACAGACAAGAAGCATCTAGTCAGTAGTGGGGAAAGGGTATGTGGCAAATAAGAGTGGTTAGACAGAACTGCTCATGATATTACCACCCCATAACCATGTGTGTATAGCCTTTGACCCAGTCATATCACTACTAGGTATATGCCCTAAGACTGAATACAGAGAAAAAAAATTCACATGAACAAATGTATTGATAGCAGTGCTTTAGTACTTTTTATTGTAGCAAATAATGAAAAACAAAATGGGTACCCAAAGTAATGCAGTATTATTGTGCCATATAAGGAAGACAAAAATGATGAATTCAGAGAAACCTAGGAAGAGTGACATGAGCCCAAACAGCATTCTGGGCAGAATAAGAAGAGGAGATCCTTGTTAGTTCCAATTTCATGGTTAAGGAAACACTGGAAAGGACAGTAAAAGTTTGTTGCTATGTTAGGTTGGTTATCTTTTTAGTGGATCACTGCTTTCATTTCTCTTTTTCTTAAGTATTGAAAACTCAGACTGTGGGCTCTGATTGGTGAGCTTTCATTTTTGGTTTCTAGCCCAAGCATGGTATCTGTCTTGAAACCCCACTTCCTTCACCCTTTCTAGTATGGCTCACTCTCCCCAACCTGTGCTAATACTGTTATTAGGTCTAGGGGTTTTCCCAGGCCCAGAACTTACTATAACATTTCCCAGGTATCTCCAAACCATGCCACTTTTACTCTGCCACATCCCCCTTGCAGCTCTTGTAACACTTGATATCTTGTGTTCCCTTATTAAAATAGAAACTCCTTGAGGGTGATTGTCTTGCTTGCCTATATTTGTATCCTGGCACTTCACACAGTTCCAGGCATATATTACAAACTTTTAAAATGCCCTTCCCTTCCCTTTTCTTCCCTTCCCTTCCCTTTCCTCCCTCCCTTTTCCCTTCATCTTTTTCTTCCTTAGCACACATTGTCACCTATCCACTACCTTTCATTATATGTGACTCTATTCCATTTCACTAAAATGATTTTGAAATGTTTACTTTCTTTTTGGAGAGAGGTTGGGAAATATTACCATGTTATCCAAAAATTAGATTTTTCCTTTTCTGATTACTATTGTTTCTTTTTTTTTTTAAATGTCCGTGCAAAGCCCATCTGTGACAAGCTTCTCTGAACCCCATTTGCAGCATTTCTGAGTGGTCTTTTGGGGGAGGAAATGTTTATTTGGTGACTCTGGCTGCTTTCTGTTTTCTCATGCTGAATGGGAAATTCTGTTTATCCACTGGGAATTCTACAGTTAATGGGAAACAAATGATGGTCAGATATGTTTTAAACTTACTGCAAAGATTTTCTTGGTCTGAGTTCAGAGTCTTATCTTTAGATATGGAATTTGGATCTTCCTTCTCTTTTTGGAATTTGAAATTAGTTTTATTCTAGTAATATGATTCAAGTTCAAGATATCTATCACTCTTGTCTCCATAGATATAATTTAAAAAGACATTTAGATTCAAAGGAGATCCAATGAAGGGAAAAGAAATTTCTTTTCCATATTTGGTACTTTTAGTGATTTATATGAAAGTATTTATAAATATGAAATAAAAGCATTTGGTGGAGAGAAATAGAAAAAAAGAAATGGACTTATGAGTCAGGAGGAAACTGAGTTACTAGTTGTGTGACCGTGGATGAATGACAGACTATCTCAAAGCTTTCCCTTAACTATAATATGGGGATAATTAATTCTTGTAATATACACCTCATATCGCTTTTGGGAAAATCAATGAGATAGCATCTATAAAGTATATTTAGTATAAGGTGTACACACACACACACATATGTATATATATATACTCACACACACACACAGAGCATAAGGACATTGCTGTTTTTATCATTCATTTTCAAAGAGGATCAATGACATCATAGGGTGATGACTTGACTTGCTTGTGAATTACATTTCAGTGAGGCAGAGTTGCACAAAGTCATTGGCCTCTCTCTCTTCCAGAATCATCAAAGTTTAATAGCAAGACAAAAGTCAGGATCATTGGGATTAGAACAGATGACCAATTTTTTAATTGTGTGAAGATTTTTTAAAACAATTATTATTTGTATGGTGTTTTCAGAAATTGATATAAAGTCTAAATTTTATCCATAAAAATCCTACCCTGATACTTCTTCACAGTCTAGAGATGATGCTGGGTTACCAACAGCTACATCAGTGAACAGCAAAAACTAGTACCTTCTAGGAATCTAGAAAAGGCTTTCATTACAAGTCCAGACATAGCAGCTTGATTTGTGACCTGAAGACTATTCTTGTTAAGTATGGATAGGGATGATTACTGGGTAATGAATTCTTTGGCCATGATGGTAGCTTCTTGGTGCAATGGATAGAGCACCAGATCTGGATTCCTGAAGACCTTACTAGCTTTGTGACCCTAGGTAACTCACTTAATCTCTGTCTGCCTCAGTTTTCTCATATGTAACATGAGGATAATAATGGTACCTGCCTCCCAAGGTTGTTTTAAGGATAAAATTCAATATTTTTAAAGTGCTTTACAATCTTTAAGATACTGTGTAAATTTTAGTCATCCTCATCATTGCCAATGTTATTATTTTTATGGTTGCCCCCAAAGCAGATAAAAACACAAAATGTTTCTCATCATGGCTCCCTTCTAAATCCACATTGATGGTAGTGGAATGGCAAAAGAGGGGGTAGAAAGTACTAAGAATAATTGAACTGTTCATCAACTGAATTTCAGTTCAATCATTTTTCAGTTGAGTTCAACTCTTTATGACCCCATTGGTCTTTTGGCAAAGATATTGTAGCTGTTTGCCATTTCCTTCTCCATCTCATTTTGCAGATGAAGAAAGTGAGGAAAACAGGGTAAATGACTTGCCCATGGTCACACAGCTAATGTCTGAGGCCAGATTTGAATTCTGGAAGGTGAGTCTCAAGCCCAACACTCTATCCAGTGTGCTACCTACCTTCCCTTAGGGGGTTGAAACACCCCTAGAAAAATTGAACCTCATCAATATTGAAGGCTTTAGAATCTCATTGGACTGGAAGATCCATATGGGTTACACTCTGTACCAGGGGAAGTTGTACCTATATTGACAGATAACAGATGCCAACTAGATGGTAAGCTTCATGAAAGCAAAGGGCAATATCTTATTTCAACTTGGAAATCTCTGCTCTGAGTAAAATAGATGGTTAACAAATATTTGTTAAATTGACATGAAAATATTTGTCTGTATACCTGCATCTAGGTCTATATATGAGAGTTAGCGTGGTACAGTGGATAGATGGGCTTGGTGTCAGGAATGCCCGTGTTCTAATCCCAATTCTGATACCAGTTGTGTAACTTTGGGCAAATCTACTATCTACTGCATCACCTAGCTGCCCTGTCATCCATAAAGGAGGGCAGTACTACATAGAAGACTTTCCTTAGAGGGTTCTTATGATGTCCAAATAAGGTAACATAAGTAAAACACTTTGCAAATTTCGAAGTGCTACATGACTAATTATTATTAGTACAAATAGTTGGCAACTTAAATTTGTGTGTGCAAATCCTGAAGAGAAAGCCGTCATCCTTACATGCATGTCTTATTCTGTAAGGATGCCCTTTCGGTCCTTTACAAAATTGGCTTCTTAGACATCTTGAGCTGCTTTTCATATACTTTCAACTTGTTTGAAATCCCAAAGATTTTTGTTTTTTGCATTTTTGAGAAGACTTTTTTCCTTAGGACTGAATGCCGTAGTATTATGATGGAAATTTGATCTATAATGATGATTCATTTAGTTATTTCATTAAAATTTAATTTAGTCAGACCCTATTTACACCTAACTTCCAGCCTCCTCATCTTGAGGAAGAAATTATCAATTTTAATAACCCATGTAATAACCCAAATTTCAATTCCCGTCTGAAATTCCAGATCTTATCATTTCAGAAGATTCTGACTGGCCCATGGAGGTAGTCCTTGACTTAAAGAAATTTTCACTTGCCATCTCCATGATGTTATTCTACCCATATCAGGAGACAGCATGGAGTAGTACGGAAAGGACATTAGAATGGAGATCAGAAGGTTTAGGTCCAAGAACCAGTTCCTTTGCTTAAAAACTATCATTTAATTTCTTTGACAAGGGTTAATCTTTACCTTTTTTGTGTCATGGATCCCTTTGACAGTCTGAGAAGCCTATGAACTCCTTCTCAGAATAATTATCTTAAATGCATAAAATAAATACATGTGGATTACTAAGGACACCAACTATATTGAAATATAGCATACCAATATATATTTTTTGAAAACCATTCAGACCTCAGATTAAGAACCCTTATCATAGAGTCTTAGTTTCCTCATTCATAAAATGGGAATGATGATACCTGCCAACTAAAACTTGAAGGACTATTATAAGTATCAGGTGATATAATGAATGAAAAATTACCTTCCTGCCTATAAGCATTAGGTAAATTTAAAGTGTATATAACTCCTGAAAGTACATATAGCAGGTGATATGCAGATTTATGTTTGTTTTCCAGACAATTTTTTAGGATTAGATGCCAACACTGAATGCTTAGAAAATCCAACAATCTGCTCACTAACACTTGCTACAGATAAATTTATAATGAGAAAAAAGGCATCATTTTAAAAGCCCATCTCTGTATCAGTTTATTAAAAAGGCATTAATCAGTAAGTACCTTTAAGTCTCCTTAAAAAGTTCTTAAAAGGACTATCAGACTCCCTTCTAGAATTCATCTAGTACACATATACAAAAATCAGAAAGATACAGATAAGATTTGAACAGCCCCTGAGCAAGTATGACATGCAAATTTGTGAAGCATTCCATATTTCTGAGTGGGGGAAGAAGAAGGAGGAGAAGGAGAAGAAGAGGAGGCATTCTGAAACTCATGATACCATTGAAAGTGTTCTTAGTTTCCTGTAGTGAAAACCAGGCTGAAATTACAAACAAGATACACACTATACAGTAAGCTTCATATAGTACCATATTAATAAGAACGTATTTCACTATTATGTGATATTTCTTTGGGGAAAGACTCAATTCAATTCAATTCAATAGACAATTCCTTAGTATCTATGTGATAGGTCCTGTGCCAGGGATGCCTTTTCTAGGAAAACATTTCAGCATTCTAATGGATTTGTGATCTTACTCATAGGAATATTTCCTCCAACAACACATAATCACAACCCATCTATTTCTGCGTGTCTTGAGTGACTTTCAGTCATGTACTCCCAGGTATTTGCCACAGGGGTTCTACTCAAAGTGATGAGGGTTTTGCATTCTCTTTAAGTTGTGTGGGTAAATAACCCTCTATAAATAAGAGAACCGCCTGTACCCTCTCTTTCATCTACATTGCAGTCATAGCACGATAAACACATGTAGGGGACCAAATGAAAGGCCATACTTATGTTCTTAGACAGTTTTTAAGCATTCATACTTACAAATATCTACTTAGTGATTTGCAAAAGAACATATGGAACTGAGTTCCTGCATATAAGCATATAAATCTTTGTATAAACTGAATACTGAGAACATTAGAAAGATATTTAAATGAGAGGATTTTGAAGAATTCAGTCTCTGTTTTCTATTATAGTTACTTCATGTGTACCATAATCAAAGCCTGAAATTGAATAGGAAAGCAAGATGTTTTTTATATTGTTTTTTATATTGAAAAGAGGATACAAAACATTTTGGTCAGTAATTATAAAAAGTTACTCGATGGAATTTAGTTCTGCCTACCTTTCTTGTCTACTAACTTAAGCCCAAGACTCTGGTCATTCATAACACTTCATTGTATCACACAACATCACACTATCCTTTAGAAGGCATTGTCAGTGAAGCTTTGCAGAATGTTTCAGCAACACTTAAACTGCTTCCATATGCATTGTATAAGAGGTATACATTACAGGTAGTGTTGCGAACCTGCCAAAGTATTCTTGGGAAAGACATAGAGGAAATGAGAGTGAGGCGAAGTAATAGGTAAGAACTGGTAGATGTGCCTGCTGAACCAATGTTAGTATCAGTGATAGCTGAAAAAAAGAACATGAAGAACTGCCTTTTTATTGATGCTTAGATAAAGGCATGGGTACCAAAATTTGCTAGGTAAAAAAAATGAGCATGAGAAGCTAAAATGTTGGATGATAGAATCAGGATCCAAAACCAGCTTTCAATCGGCAGGAAGATTAGGCCAGATCAAATAAGATGAATACAAAGAAAGTGTAAAATCTTAGCCTTGGGATCAAAAAACTCATCATGACTACGATATGGGATAGGCAGGATTTTACAGCAGTTCATCTGAAAAGTAAATGAGGGTACTAGTAGACTGAAAGTTCACAATGAACATAGTTTATTATGGTGGCCAATAAAAGCTAATATGATCAATAAATTGTTTTGCAAACTTGAAGATACTATTGTAAGTACAGAGGAAAAGGAAGAAAAGAAAGGAGAAGAAGAAGAAAACAAAAGAAGAAATAAGAAGACTGACAATAGGTTCATGCCATTCTGTTTATAGAATACAAATACTGCATGTAGCCTATGAAAGAATCAAGATCCAAGACTGCAATCAAAATGCCATCCTTGGGTCTCATCCACTTGAATTTAACAACACTATTATATGTCAATAAAATTCTAGAAATGGTGGTTGTCATGTATTTGCTTATGCTAATGGTAGTTTGTGATGATTACACAGAAATATAAGATGAAGAAAAGGAGGAAGAGAAAGATGATGCTGATGACAACAAGGATGATAACTAATTTATCATCTGTGTCATGGAGCTGGGTGGTGGCACAGCAGCAAACCCAATGAATGCCAGCCACAGTAATACAAATCAGGATCATTGTGTCATCTGAGACCCCAGTGGTAGTTGTGAAGGCCTAGCCTAAAATATTGCTCTCTCATGACACCACTGATTGGGTTAGAACCTTAGGTAATGGGAGGTAGCTTCTCCTGTGAATCCAAAAATTAAATAGAGTAGTATAGCATTGCAGGTCAATTCAACTCAGATCAGTGTGACACGAAAACCAGAGAAAAGAGTCATACCTCTTCATATTCTTGTATTACAAGAAAGTTAATTCAGAAATGCAAATATCTCATCTGCTAGAAATGTTTCCAATACAGAAGGCACTGACCCTGAAGCAGACAAGCTCAAAACGGACTGAAAACATACTCTTTAATTATGCAACAGAACTTTATCATAACAAAAATGTAAACAAATCTTACTGATTTTAGGCAAAGTCTTTTTTCATTTTTGTCAATGATATTTTATTTCAAAATATGTAACAACATAACACGTATCAGTACAGGGCTTTCCAAAGAAATAACAGTTTCTTAGACCAAATTTGATGAAACTGCTTGCTCTATTTGGCTTGCCTCTTAAAGGATAGTGCTAATTATTTTGTCACTACTTTTGGAACAACCGGACTGTGGAGCAAACACACTGGAACTTTGGCTGACAGTAATAGATCTTTTATGACTCCAGGACTAGAATACCTCTAGGGGCTAGGCTAGTCTAACCTTCTGTTGCTTGACACCTAGGGTTCACTTCTCCTTTATCCAAAAGGTCTCTTCTGGTAACTGTAGGAAGACTACTTTCTTGGGTCACCCAAATGGTTGTCTGTTTTTGACTCTCAGACAGCTCATGGTGACTCTATAACCACTGACTACTTCCTTTTCCCAGAATCTAGATGCTGTGCTTCCAACTTATGCCAGTACCTCCCATTGAGTCTTTTGGGGTTCAGAAAGGAACTCACTCTCATTTTATTGTCTTCTTGTCTTTCATCTTCCTCGACTTTCCTTCTTATACTTTACTCCCCTCCCCACCTTCCCAACCACAACCATGTGTTTTTTGGGCCAGTAACATTGACCTCCTTTGCTGATCCTCACTGAAGACATTCCATCTCCCAACTCCAGGCATTTTCATTGGCTCACACCTGCTTGGAATTCTCTCTTTCTTCATCTCTGCCTCCAAGATTTCCTGTCTTCCTTCAAGTCTCAGCTAAAGCGCCACAAAAGAAACCTTTCCCCAATAGCCTTAATGCCATTTATTATCTCCAATTTGTCCTGTATATAGCTTGCTTGTACAAAGTTGTTTGTTATCTTTCCCACTAGGTTGGGAACTCCTTGAGAGCAGGACCTGTCTTTTGCCTTTCATTGTATCCCCCAGCACTTAGCACAGGGCCTGGCACATAATAGACTTTTAATAAATGTTTATTAGCTGGCTAACTCCATGACATCTAGGTTTGCTGTGCAAATTATGTGGGGTTGCTTCTCAAAAATCTTGCGAAAGAAAGGACAGTCAGATCCAAATGTTTCCAAAAGCTGATCCCAGTACAGTACAGACTCATAGAGGGAGGGAAAACCCCTTAGTGCCATGGTGAAGTATATAGTATGATGAGTTTGTGTTGCAGTTACATGACCTGGATTTCATCAACACAAAAAGTTTCTGCAAGAGGAACTTCCTCTGTTAATGAAGATTAGTACCTGCTCAGTAATTTATAGTCTTAGAGAGTTGATTAAAGACTAAGTGACCTACTCTGGCTCATATTGTTTGGGGTTACTCACCCAGAGTGAGAGGTAGAATGGCAAAATATACAGAGAGCTAGTCTCAGTATCAGGAAGGACCAGGTTCAGGTCCTGCACACACTAGGAACTCAAGTATTTGTCGAAGTGAATTCAAATTCACTTGTCTATAAATTTAAAGGTTTCATTTTTTTCATTCCTTCCAAATATTACATTCATTTTCACAGTTAAAGTTAAATACATGGTTAAATCTTCCAGATGTTCTTGTTTTCAGATGACATTGTAGAGATTGCATCAAGCTTACTAAACACACTATAGAGCCTACTGAAAGACATCTGTAATCACACAAAGGAGTTTGACCTCTCCATCAACATAGGAAATGCCAGATGGATGAAAGACGTCTATTGCTCAGATTTCAATGGATACTCTCTTACACCTGTCCAAGAGAAAGTATATCTGAGACAGATAATACAGATGGGCATTGAACTGGGTCCAGTGTTGAAAGGGAAGAGAGTGAGCTGGACTGCTTTTGGGAAACTGCAAAGCACTTTTAATTTCTCTAACTTTCTGTAACAGCAAAGACCCATGTTTTCAATATAAAGTTTTTTCCAGTGTTGCACCATGGCAGCAAATTTGGAATATCCATGTCTCTAAAGAAATAAAGATGTACATCCCACAATGGAAAGGTGCATGGTGTCTATGAACAGGCTGTTAACATATAACCACTGAGGAACTCCAAAGAACAGGAGCAAAAATCTCATCAAGGAAATATACAACAGAATAAGGTAGGGTCAGGGGTATACTAGAGACAGCTTATACTGGCTCATGAGAGCCATTAAATTTTTAGTGTGAACATTTATGTGCTGGAAATCAATAAAAGGTGTTGCCTCTGGGATTGATACTTTACATCATTCCCTGCTTCTGAAAAGACACGTGATTAAAAACAGTTGGCAGTCATTTAACAATAAATGGAAGCATGAAGTTAGAGCTAAATGGATCCTTAGAGATCTTCTTGTCCTCTTCATTTTTCCAATGAAGAAACTTAGTGACAAAAGTCACATAGGTATTAAGTGGAAACAGTTAGATTTTACTGTCTAAGCCCAAATACAGAACTCCAAAACTAAGACTGGTAGAGAAGGCAAGAAAGATGAATGCATCCTTCACAATTTTGCCTTGGCTTGGCCCTACTAAGAGGAGTTAATGTTGTTCCCATGAATTGACTGCTGATTCAAGAATAACCTAATGGAACTAAAGTTTCTTTCTTTATTATGCATCTCTATTCCCATGGCTTTGATTCCTTCCTGTGAGCTAATGCATTCTTGTCTCTTACAATCCTTTTTCATAGTCCTTTTCAAGTTCTGAAATTCTATTTTCCCACCATCCACATTCCATTTTTTATGATCACTGATATCCTAGCAGCCAAAGATAACAAGCCAGCAATATATATATATATCTCTTCTGGTTCCAAGACATCAAAATCTCATGCCCTTCTAAAAGAATTTAGTGGAAAGAATGGATCAGTTTTTAAACCAGTCTATCAAAAAGCTGAATTCTTTAAACAATGAGATCTTGATTATATTTTGATTGTAGAAGTTCAGTTGCATACTTCCTAGAAATATTTCTTGGCCTTTACATATATGAGCAAATGCCACCCTTCCTCTCAGGTTTTATTTTTAAAAATATTTGATTTGGTGGCTTTATATTGTCCATTGCTTGCTGGAGATGGATACTCCTCTTGAAGGCAGCAAGGAGCTGTCCAGCTGAAGATAATTCAGAAGCCAGAAGGTAGAACCAACCTCCTAGGCTCAAGAAGGGATTCATGCATGCACTTGCAAGACGCCAAGTGATACAACGTATCTTGGATGTTTTATGAAACATAAACCCTATTGATGTTCCCCTCTTTGCTCTTTCAGTGTCTGAACTTTCCATATATCCCAGACCACATCCCTTTACCTATCCTTCAAATACTATTATTTTTTGATTCTCATACTTCTGACCCATCCCTTGCCTCCAACTCCTCTGCTTTTTATCTCCTCTGCTTATAACAGTACCTAACACATAACAGGTACTTAATAAATGCTTGCTGACTGACAACTTAGTAACCCATGGTAGCATAATCTACCTTTGCTCTATGTGACCAATGAAACACTTCTGGCCACTCCATCAAAGGGAAGTCCTCATGATCCGTCCCTTCTGTGTTTCTTGCCTCCCCTCAATCTGCACCATGTGGGACCTCAAACCATTGCGAGTCTTGTCCAATAAGGAAAGATTATAATCACAGGTATATTGGATTTTAATAAATTCAACTTAATCCAGTCTCATTCAACACATATTTATTAAGCATCTACTTTACACAAACACTCTGAAACATCTGTAACAAAGCTACAAGCATGCTCCTTAGCCTTTAGTTAGTGTCTAGTTGATTAGAAAACACCTGCAAACAAAAATACTAGAGCATAAAGCATTAGAATAATACGAAAGTAGAATGACAGTGTTATCAGAAAGAAGGATACTGGAAATGGATATCTGGCTAAGAGGATGGTACTAGAGGAAGAGTATTGGATTTCTGGATGAGAACTTCAGATGCAAGAATGCGAAGCTTTTGGTCACCTGTGTAACATACCTAACAAGGGAACTGAGAAGAACAAATTGTCTGAAAACTTGAGGATCTCTGTTCAAGGGAGCTCAAATCTAAGAAGAAATGGAAAGGAAGAGAATCTACACAGCCCCTAAGCATGATACTATGGAACATAGCTGTTATGTCACAGAAGGAAGAATAACTGGAGAAGTCTAACAATAGACAGGAGACAGTAAAGAAGGACAGTAAAATACTGATGACTTCAGATGTCTATACATCAATTTAAATAAGGTGAACTAGAAACCTTAATGCAGAAATGTAAATTTGACCTTACCACCAAGACATGGACATGGCTCCTAATAAAAATATATTACCAGAAGCGACCACAATCCCAGATGGGAAAGCAAAAGCATGAAAGTTAATGTGCCAGGCCCTCGGGACACAGAAGCAAAATTCAAAACAGTTGCTGCTGTCAAAGAATTTACGTTCTACTGGTGGAATACAACATGTTCAAAGATAAGCAAGTACAAGATAATTTGAGGAGGAAGTACTAACAAGTAGGGCAAATGAGGTGGTATCAGGAAGAGTACCTAAGCTAAACCTTGAAGAAAGCTAAAGATACTTTTTTTCCTTTCTTTTTTAAATATATAATTTATTTATTTTTCAGTTCTTAACATTCGCTTCCACAAGAATTTGAATTCAAAATTTTCTCTCCATCTCTCTTCACCCCCACCCCGACAGCATGCACCCCATTCACCCCTTTCTCCAGTCTCTCCTATCTTCTGTTACCCTGCATTCATCCCCCTTCCCCTCTATTTTCCTGTAGGGCAAAATAGATTTCTATACTCCATTGCCTGTATGGCTTAATTTCCGGTTGCATGCTAAAACAATTTTTAACATTTGTTCTTAAAGCTTTGGGTTCCATATTCTTTACCTCACTCCCCAGCCACTCTCATTGAGAAAACAAGCAAATCAATATAGGTCATACATGTGTAACAATGCAAAGCACTTCCATAATATTCATGTTGTAAAAGAGCAACCATATTTCCATCCTGCCCTTCATTTATTCCATTCTCTCCCTTGACCTGTCCTCCCACAATAGGGTTTACTTCTGATTATCCCTTTCCCAAATTTGCTGTCCCTTCTATTATCTTCCCTCTCCTGTCCCCTTCCCTTCCTGCAGGGAAAAATAGATTTCCATATTCAATTGAGTGTGTGTTATTCCCTCCTTAAGCCAAATCCCATGACAGTAAGGCTCAATTATTTCCTTTCATCTCCCCCCTCTTCCCTTCTTTTGAAGAAGCTCTTTCTTCCCTCTTGCATGTGAGATGATTTGCTTCATGCTCTCCCTTTCTCTTACTCCTAGCACATTTCATTCAACAGTAAATTTTATTTTTTTTAAGTATAATCCCTTCATATTTAACTCACCCTGTGTCCTCTGTCTACGTGTGTATGTATATGTATATATACATATATACATATATATACAAATACACACATGTACATACACATACATACATCTACATATACATTCCTACACATATATAATATACACATTCATACATACTCATACACAGACACACATACACACATACATATATGTATGTATTTTCCCTTAACTACCCTAATATTGAAAAAGGTCTCATGAATTACAAATAACATCTTTCCATGCAGGAATGTAAACAGTTCAATTTCAATGAATTCCTTAAGATTTTTCTTTCCTGTTTACTTTTTCATATTTCTTTTGATTCTTGTATTTGAAAGTCAAATTTTCTATTCATCTCTGGCTTTTCAACAAGAATGCTTGAAAGTCTTCTATCTCATTGAAAATCCATTTTTCCCTTGCAGTATTATACACTAATTCTAGCTCTTTTGACCTTTGGCACATCATATTCCAATCCTTTTGATTACTTAGTGTAGAAGCTGCTAAACCCTGTGTTATCCTGATTGTATTTCCACAGTACTTGAATTGTTTCTTTCTGGCTGCTTACAATATTTTCTAACTCTGGAATTTGGTTACAATATTCCTAGTAGTTTTCCTTTGAGGATCTCTTTCAGGAGGTGATTGCTGAATTCTTTCTGTTTCTATTCAACCCTATAATATTGGGCAGTTTTTATTGATAATTTCTTGAAAGATGATGTCTAGGCTCTTTTTTTGATCATGGTTTTCAGGTAGACCAATAATTTTAAAAGTATCTCTCCTGGATCTATTTTTCCGGTCAGTTGTTTTTCCAATGAGATATTTCACATTGTCTTCTATTTTTTCATTCTTTTGGTTTTGTTTTATAATTTCTTGGTTTCTCATAAAGTCATTAGCTTCCATCTGCTCCATTCTACTTTGGAAAGAACAATTTTCTTCGGAGAGCTTTTGAGTCTCTTTTTCCATTTGACTAATTCTGATTTTTAAAACATTCTTCTCATTGGCTTTTTGGATCTCTTTTCCCATTTGGGTTAGTCTATTTTTAAAGGTGTTATTTTCTGCAGCATTTTTTGGGTCTCCTTTAGCAAGTTGTTGACTCACTTTTCATGATTTTCTTGCATCAATCTCCTTCCTCTTCCCCATTTCTCCTCCACCTCTCTTACTTGATTTTCAAAATTCTTTTTGAGATCTTCCATGGCCTGAGACCATCACATATTTTTTTGGAGGTTTTGGATAGAGAAGCCTTGACTTTGATGTCTTCCTCTGATGGTATGCTTTGTTCTTCCTCACCCAAAAGGGTGGAAGAAAATACCTTTTCACCAAGAAGGTAACCACCTATAGTCTTATTTCTTTCCCTTTTTTGCATTTTCCCAGCCACTTACTTGACTTTTGAATCCTTCGTCAAGTAGAGGGCATACTCTTGGAATGTGTAAATTCTCAGTTCCTCCAAGGCAGTACAATCAAGGGAGAGGAGTTTACTCCTCTTCCAGTGCTGCACTCTGGTCTGGAAGCAACCACAAGATTTTCTGCCCAGTATCTGTGAGTAGGATTCCTTGTCCAGAGCCTCCACCAGCTCCACAACATCCGTGTTCCTCCTCACTCCAGGTCTGCCACTCAGGATTGAGACCCAGATCAGCTGCTTGATTTCCCCAGGGTCTTTGGGCTGAGGGCTCCAAAAGTGAACACTACTGCTGCAGTGGTAGCTGCCCTGGGGCCAGAGCTGGGCCAGCCTGCACACCCTTCTCATCCAGGGGAAAGAGCTTTCTCACTGACCTTTGAAGCTGTCTTTGGCATTTTGGGAGAAATCTGGGAACTGCAGGTACTGCCTATGATTTTGCACCCTGAAGCCTGCTCCAGTCTTGCCTTTGCCATGCTGTGCTGCACAGCCAAGGCTGGCTTGTGCTCCACTCTGAAATTGGTGTGATAGACCTTTCCTATTAGCCTTCCAGGCTGTCTTGGGCTGGAAATCTTTTTTACTCTGTCATTTTGTGGCTTCTGCTACTCTAGAATCTGTTTAGAGCCATTTTTTACAGGTATTTTATGGGCTATGGGGGAAAGCTACAGCAGATCCATCTTTCTACTCAGCCATCTTGGCTCTGCTCCCCTACTTCTAAAAGCTAAAAATTCTGAGAGTGGAAATAAGAAAAGGGTGCATTCCAGGCATTGAGAATAACTTATAAAAAGGCACAGAGAGAAAAGATGGGATTTTAAGATAAAAAAATTCTAGTTTGCCTGGAATATAAAGTATATGAAAGGGATTAATATAAAATAAGTCTGGAAAGATAGATGGGACTCAGAGTATAGAAGCCTTTATAAAAGATACTGAAAAGTTTGTAGTCTATGCCAGAGGCAATAGAGAACTAAAGATTTCTGAGCCAGAGAGTGACATGATGAAATTGGTGTTTTAGGAATATTGAAGTATCAGCTTTGTAGAAGTAATATTGAATTGGAGTGGAAAGAGATGAGAAATAGGGAGAGTAATTAAGAGGCTGTTACACTGGTCTAGGCAAGAGGTAATGAGAACATGAACTAAGGTATCAACTGTGAATAAAAAGAAGCAGATGGAGGGAAGAAATGTAGAGGTAGAGTCAACAAAATTTTAAAACTGATTGGATTTTAGGAGATAAGAGAAAGAACCTTGGAGGACGAGAGGCTGACTGGTAGTGTTGTTGAGCCCTCAACAAATGGAGAAGGTTGAAAGAAGAGTGGATTTATGGAAGAACATGGGAATTCTGTTTTGGACACATTACTTTTGTGCATCCAATTATTACTGTTCAATTATTTATATGACTCCTAAAAATAATTCCCTACTGTGGTCTAAGTACTGTGCCAGTAACCGTGGAAAATACAAAGATTATACATAAAACAGTCCTTGCCCCTATGAAGTCTAGTAATAGGATATTACAAATACACAAACAACTGCAGTACAACATAGAACATAAACACACAAGGGGAATTACAAAGAGGTATATAACATATGGTGAAGGAAAGATAATTTTCCCCACAATATTAAGAAAAGTTCCATATAAAGGACAGAATTTGAATTAGATCATGAAAGATGGATTTCAACAGATAGTTATATTTCAACAGATAGATCAGAACATTCTAGGAATAACTTGATGTGAGCAAAAATGTGATTTGGGAGACTGGGTGCCATTATTTCTCTCTGTCTCTTTCTTTCTCTCTCTATCTCTTTCCATATATACACATACATACATATACATATTCAAGTATACACATATACATATGTACACACAAGACAGTAAGTAGCTCAGTTTGGCTGGAGTGTAGTGTATATAGAGAAGAGTAATTGAAATATGAATGGAGGGCTTGATTGTTTCTACATGGTAGAAGGATTTAGCTGGCAGGCTAATGAATTAGGAGGGACAGAGAATGCATGTAAGGGGTGGATAACAGTTGCAGTTTTGTGACTAGAGGTGACAGGAGGAGTTTGTAAGGCTACACTAACAGAGAGTCAAGTTTGAAGCTAGGGCCCTGTCCTGCAAGACCATTTGAGTATGCCAGGAGACCCAAGGTGGGGGCACCAATGAGGAATCATAAGTACAGACTTTGAGCTAGGTCTTGAAACATGGAGGAGTCAGAGATGAATGGAAATAGAATCCTAGGGGAGCTTATAATGATCAGTATGTGGTAACTCTTTCTTGTTGACTCTTAACACATTATCTATTCTTTTAGAAATGCCCAGTAATAATAGTGAGCTCTCTTGTCTTTAATCTGTGGAAGGGGATGCCCTTCAAACACCATGGAAACTCATCAATTTCCTTATAAAAAGCTGTTTGGGATTGATAATTCCCATCCCTTAAACAATCAGGAAGCAAATCAATGGCAAAAGAGGAAAAAAGGTGGGTTTCCCAAACATTTCCAAATCCTCTCTTTCTTACGAAAGTATTTTATTGTCTTAACAGTCACCAAATGACGCTCACTATTTACATTTTCTACTTTCCAAACCCTTTGAGAATGTTAAATAGATACAGTCACAACTGTCTTTATCATGGATTGGGGAGGCAGTGTAATATAGTGGAAAGATGACTAGCTCCAAAATTCAAAGGCCTGGGTTCAAATTCTGCCCATGATAATTACTATTTGTGCTACCCTGAGTAAACTATGTAAGCTCCTGAGTCTTACTCATCTTCAAAATAAGGGAATTAAACTACATGGCCTCAAAGGCCCAGTTCTAGATTTATTGTTGTTATATACATCCTTCATACAGTATTCTTGAAACCAAAGGATTATGTATATACTAGGTGGGTATTAAATGATTATTGAAAGAATACAGGAAGATCTTTGCTGAATTTAGGAACTTAATTTTCTTTTATCTTCTGGGGGACATAGCTGATCATGTCAAGGTTCTCTGGTTAGAATACATGACTACTTCTTCTGCTTCCTGGGGGCATGGATTTATATTAAGGTTCTAATAGATTTTTGCCATTGAGAAAATTCGTGATATAGTGGTGAGTGCAGGAGAACTATGATTTGCTCAGCTGAAAAAAGTTCCAAAGGTGCATTGTTTTGCTTAACTACTTGCTGTCCATTTCAGGCAGTTGTTTCTGAAGTAGTACAAAAGTGCCTTTGGAAAACTTACTAGACAGTTTGGAATCTAGACTGGGTATCAGGACATAGGGTTGTTCTCTCTGTGGCCTTGGACAAGTCTCTTTGCCTCTCTGAGTCTCACTTTCATCATCTGTAAAAATGAAGGCATTAGATTTGATAACTTTAGAAATCATCTATAGCTTATAAAAAAAAAAAAAACAACCAAAAACCCTACACACTCTGTGTGGGAAGTTAACAAAAACTGAGCTAACAAAAACATAGGTCCATGGCCAGAGATGGGTTAGCTGATAAATCTAACAGAGGAACTCTGGAAATCATTTATTCTGGAAAAGAAGAGTGAGACGTCGATGGCACTTGTTTCCCCTCCCCTCTCACGAGATCCCCTGTCCTTGGGGCCTGCTTATAGCAGCTTGATTGTTTTCACATTGCCTTACTCACAACCACCACTAGACATAGTATGAGATCACCTCTGTGTACACAAACCAAGGGGGGATGAATAAGCTACTAATGGACTTGGAGACCACATTTAAACTTAGGTCTGTTTTTAGAGTTTTGACATTTTCTTCTTGTCACCAATTCAATAGAGCATTAAAACTTTTTCCAAGCACTGCATTTATCATAACCGCCATGAAGCAGACACAGTCAGACCTTCCCTCCCCGCACCGAGGTATCACCCTCCATGGGAGAGGCCAAATCATTTAGTGGCAGTGATTGTGAGTGAAAGAGGGAAAGATGCATCATGGTGGTAGCAACTCGGGGCCCCAGAGGGAGAAGAACATTACACTTTGGAGATAGGCAGGAAAGTAATCTTTGAATTTGCTCTTCAGTGAGTCTTGGGGTCCAAGAAGCTTCTCCTGAATGCTAGTACAGGGAAATACAAAATAATTCTATGACAAAGACCTTGATTTATTGATTCAGCCCTGGCTAGGATTTTGAAACTGGGCAGGAATAAAGTGCTTAGGGGGAGAAAAGAGCAAATACCTCATTTAGACATGGTCCTGCCATGTGATAGTTCATTCCTAAACAACTCAATAAAATTCTGTTCCTTCACTTCTGGGATAATCTTTCACAATTTATTTTCCAAGAGCTGGGGTTCTAAAGTAATCAGATCTGTTGATGGGGACCAAAGGGCTTCCTGAAGGCACCAGTAGCCAAAAAAAAGTATAAGGGAAATAAATTTATCCAACATTAAAGAGGCTGATATGTTTGCCAGGCTCTGGCCAGACTGCAAACAAGGGTCAGCAGCTCAACTCATAAAATACTTTGTGCTGAGCATTGAAAATATTTTATGTTGTCACATACACACAAAAATAATTACACATTTTTTTTTTAAATTGCTTGCCCTTTTTTCATATAGTCTAATGACTTACTGCTGAGTAGATGGCATTTACACAAAGCTTGAATGAGTAAGCTGGTTCTTTGGTGCTGAGCATTTCTCCCTAAACTCAATTATTTAACTTAATTAATGCAGATAAGAGATCTGAGTTTGAACCTAATTCTTCTATTCAACACTTGTATGATCTTCAGTAAGTTGCTGAGCCTTGCTGAGCCTCAGTGTCCTCATCTGCAAAATAGGGTGACTTGGATAGATAACCTCTCAACTCCTTTGGGTAGTTTAAGTATTATCTCCATCTTACATATGGGGAAACTGAGGCTAAGAGAGGTTGGATGGATTTGTAATTCCATGGTTTCTCAGAACCTCAGTTTACTATAAATTTAGGGGAGGGTGATCTTTAAGGTCCCCTATAGCTCTAAATACCACGAACTCATGACATTTTCACTTTTTATATAATTGTATTTAGTGTTGTGTAGGAAGAGTCAGTGTCAGTGTATGAAGATTCCTTTTCAGTTTGGAAACAAACCAGTGAAGACCAGTCAAGAAGGCAAGCTGGGTTTGGCAGTGAGAGCATCAGGTCAAGTCATTCTAGTTAAGAAAAGTAGAGATTGAGAGTAGGAGAGTCAAGTAGTGATCTAAGCATAAAGCAGATATCCCAGTTCTTAATAACAGTTTGGGATGGGATTGGGAGTGGGAAAAGTATAAGGCAGACTGGTAAGGAAAGCATAAAGTGATAGGGTTTATTAAAATGTGCTTTAATTCACAAAAGAGGAGGCTCAAAACTTAAAACACAACACCTAGGGGCAGAAACATAGGTGACCAGGACAAGGAAAGGATACAACCAAAGTGGTCAACAGATGTATGGTTTTAAGGCTATACTAGGAGGAAAACCACAAGAGGATCAGCAACTGTGGCTTGGAGGAACTAGCCTCAGGCTTGGGACAACCAGCTCTGGGGAATCTCTGGGATGCCCAGGTTACAATCACCTTCACACCACAGTGGCTCCCTGAAGGAGTTGAAGGTTGTGGGCTTTACAAAGAGGGGAACAATTTTCTCTTAGTCAAGTCTATCTGGTTTCCCATCTCTCAGGTCACAGATAAGGAGACACAAGGTATTGGCTGGAGGCTGGTTCCATCAAATAAGGAGCATAACCATCATCTTTATTTTTTATTTTGCATATGCTTTTCATGTATGTATTTCCCCTATTAGAATATAAGTTCCTTTTGAGCAGAGACTTCTCTATTCTTTGCATTTGTGTCCCCAGTGCCTAGTACTGTGCCTGACACATTGGTACTTCATAAATGCTTATTGACTGATCACCTAAATACAGGGCATGAAAATTTTGAGAAAGGGACAGAGGCAGCATAGCACAAGTGAGGTCTCTGGGCCTCAAAGAGGTCTACAGGCTGGAGGATTTGGGGAACGTAACAAAAGACAAATGAGACTAGACACCAAGACAAGATGTAAATTGGAAAGTTGGTTAATCTGGATAACTTGTTATTCTCAGGAGCTAAAGCTTAGGAATGAGCCAGGGATCCATTCCAAAGCCAGGGAGTCAAGACAGAAGAAGTTGGCTTTCCCTATCGATGATGAGAAATCAAGAATACGATGAGTAGCTTGACAATTAAAGGAACAGAAACATCTCAGGGCAGGCAAAGAGTATGGAATGCAAGGAAGTATGTAAGTTGCATAGCACTCAGACCCCATCTCCACACACACACACACACACACACACAAAACCTCTGAATGCTGCCCCAAGTGCAAGCCATGTTGTGAGTAGGAGTCAGCATCTGCTTAGTTTGTGAGTCCTCATCAACACATCTCTTCTTCCAGCTAACCAAAGTCACAGCAGTTCAAAACAAAATAGGGTAGTAAGATAATGGATAAAGATTTCACCAGGTACTCAAGGGAACATATTCCCACAGGCTATTACCTACCCAGTGAGGAATGAAATGCACTCAAGAGTATACATGATAGGGGAACAAGCATGTTACAGCACGTGTGTAGGGAACACATGTGGCCAACGTACAGGAATGTTCAAGATAACTCAAATCTCTAGAAGACTGTAAAACTGCCTACATTCCCTGATGCTATCATTGGATGAACTGCTTTCTCTTCTTTCACTGAGCTGGGGTCTTCTGTTGTTCTGTTCTTTCCACTGGGTTGTGCTTGTGCTTTGTTGCTGGATGTTGTCATTTTCTCTGGGCATCTCCACTGAGTTGCTTTCCACTATTGGTCTTCATACAGTCTCTTCAGTCCCCTGCTGCTCCTTCCTACCATTTGAAGTCATGCAGAATTGCCTTGGAGGGAAAGGGTTAAGTTCTTTTAGTCACAACTACATTCATCTGGGCAGCCATAAGAAACCCTAAGACTAAAATTAAGTCTGTCCTTCTCACTTATTTTTCTTCTTGCAGGGCTTAGATTGCCTGATCCCAATCTTCTATCTGGCTTTGAGTTAGAAAATTCCTTTCACCTCTTGTCATACCGCCGATCATTAGTCTACATCCCTATAAATTACACAAAGACTCCATTTGGCTAAACTGCAAAAGAACTGAACAGAGTTAGATAGACATCAACCCTGGTTACTCTTCAAAACAACTTAGGGCAAGACCAAAAAGAGCTAAATGGCATTGGTAAGCGCTGGCATCTCTAGGCTAGATCCTTTGTTCTACATTCATTCTTTATTTATAATTCTAACAACAAAATATCACAGTCCTTACAAGAGGTAGGATGAGTCAACAGCATAAATTTAATCTGATCTTAAAGCAAAAGAATTTCTGATATGGACTTTCCCATTTGAACTTCCTGACAGGGCAGGAAGTGCTCTTAGCCCTGATTTAGTATATATGTAGAGGGAAGGAAATGGTAGGTACCTGAATTAACCTACAGAAAAGGTGAAAGTGATGTAGTGAATCAACTAATTAATCCACAAGAATATAATGAGCCCTTGCCATGTTTCAGGCACTGTGCTAAGTGCTGGAGATAGAAATTAAAAAACAAAAATAGACTATAAGTTCAAAGAGAAGTTTCAGAGTTCCAGTTTCCTCATAAAGAATTTCCTATTCAAATGTAATCACAGATCCAAACCAAAATTTTTAATGATATACAAGATTTCATTTTTATGAGAAAATACTATTATTAAGGTAATTGATGTTATGTAAAAGAGCTTACATTCTAATAAGAGCAACAAGTTTATAAATAGGCACATACAAAATGCACAGAAGAGTGGATTGAAGGTTAACCTTAGAGGGGAAAGCACTATTATCTGGGGGAACTGGGAAAAGCTTCTCACTCAAAGTGGCATCTGAGCTAAGTCTTGAAGGAATAAGGAGGTATAAGAGGAGGCAGAGGGAAGAAGAGATCATTCTAGGAATACAGGATAGACAATGAAAAGTACTGGGAGGAGAAATACTGGAGCCATGTGTGTGAATGACAGGAAGTTGGTCAATGTGGTTGAAGGTTGTCCAAGGTGAGTTCTGACAAAGTAGTCGCAGGGCTGGGATGCAAGCGGGTTCTGACAGTGTGTCTAACAGGAACTGGGGTCATAGGCATCTCACCCCTTTTGAAAATAGTCTCGTCAGTCTGAAAAACGAGTTCAGCTGTTTTTGGACCGATCTTGTTAATTCTAGTCTTTAGGAGCAAACAATGATTATGACAATTTGGCCTCATATATTCTGCCTTCTTGTGTTAAAGTTTACCAGATCAAAATGATGCAAAAGAGAAACTAATGTTTTGCTAGAATTCGGGTTGGAGTGTATCTATATTACAACAAGGATCAGAAAACTTGGCTCAAATTCTAGTGTTGCCACTTATGAACTATGTAATCATGAGCAATTCAGTTTCCTCATTTGTAAAATGGAGCTCATAATACTTTCACTAGTCACCTCCTGGGGCTATGGTGGAAAAAGCTCTTTGTAAACCTCAACATGCTAGAAAAACGAACAATGGTGATGCCTAAGAAGCAGGTGTGGCATAGTGGATGAAGATCTAGTCTCAGAGTCAGGAACTCTTAGGCTGAGGTCCCACTTCTAATTCATACTGTCTGTGTGACCCTGGGTATATCACTTAATCTCTCAGTGGTCCAGACAATTCTCTGAGACTGAAAGTTGCAGAGGAAGTGCTCATTTACAATGGGAGACATTTCCTTACTAGGAGCTCCTTAAACTGATGAGATAATGGATCTGGGATGAAAAAAGGAGTCAATGAATAAGACACAGACTAGTGTGATGTAGTTACACTGGCCTTGGAGTCAAGACGGCTTGGGTTCAGGACCTGTTCCTGATATGTATGGCTTGGAGAGCTTAGACAAGTTAAAAAAATAAGATTCTCTAAGACTATAAGTTCAAAGAGAAGTTTCAGAGTTCCAATTTCCTCATAAAGGAATTCCTATACAAATGTAATCACAGATCCAAACCAAAATTTTTAATGATAAACAAGATTTCATTTTTATGAGAAAACACTATTATTAAGGTGATTGATGTTATGTAATAGGAATTTTCCTAATTCCAAAGTGTTTTATAGAACATTGCTCTCATTCTCTCCCCTTTTAAGGAAGCAAGTCAGGAAAGACAGAGAAGTTGAATTAGCCTCCAGCAGAGGGTAGTGAAAAGGCTGCCAGAAATATTGAGGAGCCCTAGGTTTGAACCTTACCAGTTGTTTGTCCGTTGGCAAACCACTTTAACATTTCTGAGCCTCAGTTTCCTCATCTATAAAATGGGGATATAAATTAATGAATACCTTGGAACACTCAGGACCAAAGGTCATAGAAACTTCCCTGAGTCATTGGGCTTCAGGTTCATTTGGCCTTAATGGATCTTCTGCCTAGGACTTGACAGCGGGCAAAAGGAAGAAAGGAACTGATCATTTATTAAGGGCTTACTATGTACAGATCAATGAACTAAGCACTGGGGATATATGTATAAGCAAAGAGAAAGTCTCTTCCCTTGAGGAATTTATATTCTAAAGGGGAAACCCAACACACAAAAGGAAATAAAAATGGTGGGAAGTAGAAAGAATAAACATATGGTTCATGATTTGGAATTCTGGACTTCAGGACCAGAGTAGAGAGTGAACAGCCCTGCACAAGATGGAGGCCCCAGGAGAGGTAAATTACCAAGAGCAGAAATGCTGACTAGATTGAGAGTGGGCCAGAGATAGGTGGAGATGGAGCGGTGATTTCTTCTGAGCCCTTGCAAGATGCTATTTAGAAAGAGTTTGGAAAATATGTCCTGTAAGTTATAAAACTGGGTTTGGGATCCTTGAAATTTGCCTAATGCCTGTAGCTATTCTGGAAAGTTGTTCCATTGTCTCAGCCTCTTGCTCCCTGCTTCCTTGACTTTTTTTTCTTCGATGACTACTTTCCCATACTTCCTTGGCAAAAGAGGCATAGGACAGGTAGGATGATTTTGCCACCAGATCCTCTTGTCATCCACCTTCTACATGAAAACTTTCCTTATCTCCCCTAATTTCTAGTGTCCTTGCCCTAAAAAAATTGCATTGTATTTAGTTACATATGTATTTCTTTGGATCAGGATGGATTATGAGTTAAGCAAATGGGGAAAAATTAAAGGGAGGGAAGATAATAAAATTGAATCTGAAATGCCTATGGGATATCGAGGAGGCAGCTGACAATGCATGCCTAGAGTTCAGGAGAAAGGTTAGTAATGCATGCAAACACACACACACATATACATATATGTATATAAACTATACAAAGAGGGGAGGTTCTTCAGTAAGAGTCCATTTTCCCCTTTCCCCTGACTCATTTGCCAATTATGTTTGACACAGAATATATCACTGAGTACCAGTCAGGAGTTCCCTATATCATTCCCAACAAGTCATATGTGTCTCAGCAATGAACCAGAAAACAAATCCAGCTCCATGAGAGGTGCCTCTGCCCTGAAAACCAATTTTCCTGTTACAGGGGAAATAATGCTTCCACTATTCCTTTTAAATGATTGTGAGGAAAGAACTCATGGACGACTACAGAAATGAGAGTGGTAATTGCTGGTTATCTTTATGGGACTAGCTCTAGATGAATCAGTCTCACAACAAATAACTGAGAAAAAGTCCTTAAAATTAAAACAAAAGAAAAAACTGCATTGTAAACTTCATCTTTAAAAGGGGACAGCATGAGAGCCACAATTTGTAAAACATTTTGTAATAAGAGGTTCTCCAATTTTTACTGGAGCTCTTACATTGTCATTTTAATAACATTCTCTCTTTGTGTTCATATTTGAAACAAGCTGTCAGAGCAGGGGATCTATTTCTTGTACAACTAACAAAGAACAAGAGATGCCCTTCTGAAACAATGACTCAGAGAGACAAAATTTCAATGTGCACCATTGTGCAGAGGCCACAAGAACTGGGCTAAAGACACACCATTGAAGCACTGGGTATACATGTACAAGAAAAGAGAAAGTCTCTGCCCTTGAGGAATAAAGGGGTAAAGGAACATTTAAGAACACGAAGGCAATGTCCCAAACAAAGTCAGTTACATCAAAGTGGGTTGATGGCAGGGATTGGAGAGGCATTGGATTATATTACAAGAACATAAAGTCCCAAGGAATTGATCAGCACCTTGAAAACATCAGAAAAAACCATAGAACATGAACAAGAGCAATGTTCTTTTGAATCAAATCCTCATTTCCAGAAAGTGCTGATGTGCCTCATTGCAAACTTCCATAAAATTGTGGTGAGAAAGGGGAAATTTATGTTGGAAATCCTCCATCAGTCAGCTGAATTTCCATAGTGGTGTGCACGAAACCTCGTTGGCTAGCTCCTGGTTAATGTATTCTTTGGGTAAGAAACATCACCAGGCACAGACTCAGACCCAACATCAGTAAGTTGCTGTGGAAATTAAACCAAAAGAGGAAGGAGATATCAAAGCTGGAAAGGCAACATAAAACAAACACTTCTGAAGAAATGTGAGGGACAGAGGGAAGGGTAAAATGGAGGAATGGAGAGAGAACCTTAAATCAAAACTTTTTTTCCATAGAAAACTACTACTGGTGTAGGGGTGTGTGTGGGGGGGGTGTATCACAAACACCCACACCCATACCAATGATCATTTCTGTATTTATATACAGTAGAAGGTTGTCTTCTGGGTGTACATATCTGTACCTAGATATATACACCCAGAAAGCAACCTTCTACTATATCATGCTTTCTCTGTGCGTGTATATATGGATATATACATGCATACTTCATATATACATACACATATATACACATTCTACATTCTCAGAAAATGGAAAGAACGAACTGACTAGATGTGCAGTTGGTCTAAGAATGTAATAGCCTAACTAATAATGGAAGGGAAGGTCAAGATATTAATGAAATCACACACTTGAAGTCTGCCTTGCCAAGAGCAAATAAATCACTCTTGCATTTTCTCATGCTCAGAAGATGCAGCCACAAAGATGTGGTGTGACTGAATTGTGCTGACTCCCGCTCCTTCATTCTAACCGCCAACTGAAGAAAGAACTGCAAGATGCTATTTAGAAAGAGTTTGGAAAATATGTCCTGTAAGTTATAAAACTGGGTTTGGGATCCTTGAAATTTGCCTAATGCCTGTAGCTATTCTGGAAAGTTGTTCCATTGTCTCAGCCTCTTGCTCCCTGCTTCCTTGACTTTTTTTTCTTCAATGACTACTTTCCTACACTTCCTTGGCAAAAGAGGCATAGGACAGGTAGGATGATTTTGCCACCAGATCCTCTTGTCATCCACCTTCTGCATGAGGACTTTCCTTATCTCCCCTAATTTCTATTGGCCCTGCCCTAAAAAATTGCATTGTATTTAGTTACATATGTATCTCTTTGGATTAGGATGGATTATGAGTTAAGCAAATGGGGAGAAGTTAAAGGGAGGGAAGATAATAAAATTGAATCTGAAATGCCTATGGGATATCGAGGAGGCAGCTGACAATGCATGCCTAGAGTTCAGGAGAAAGGTTAGTATTACATGAAAACATACATACACACATCTCTATGAGCATATATGTGCACCGGTAAATACATACATATGTATTTAGATATACATTGGGAATTCATTACACTAATGAAATTACATGTCCATTGTCTGATCTCATGTATACTTCTTCACATTATTCTCTAATGTGGCTTAGGGAAGAAATGTCAGTCATATGATTATATTATCTTCCAGCTCTAAAACAATATAACTTTGAGAACTTGGGCTTTAGTAGGGTTAACTAAAGATGAAGGAAGCCATCACAGATACACTTGCACAGAACTATGGGGGAAATTTTGAGGAAATGTCCAGAGACAGTCATTAAAGACCTCTGAAAAAAAGTGGTTCTTAGATCCTGAAGCCTGTAAATGTTAATAAAGACAAGTTAAACTCTATAACTGGTGAGTTCTTCGGAAATTTAGTGGCATCCAGAGACCTGTTTGTTAACACTGGCAAGCTCCTCTTTGCTGTGACTTTGGTCAAGTCCCAGAAGGAATGTGGGACTGAGGAATGTAAATAATAACTATGTGGTTATGAATTAACTCTCCACCAAAGTCCTGCTCCAATGCTTCACAGTAGTCTGGCAGTGACCTTTGACTTTCTAAGATTGAGCCAGGGGAAGACCAGCACAGGGCTTAGAAAACTAGAAAGACAAGTCAGAGGTCTGGAAACAGGCTGCTGCTCCTGCTGTCATCCAAAAGCTGTCTTGGGTTGGAAAGACCCAGCAGTAGAAGACAGGTCACTACGTGATTATTTTTTCCAGAGCAAGTCATGAAGAATGACTATTAAGACATGGAGAATGTACCCATATTAATCAAATACATATCTTTTGAAGTCTTCAAATGTAAAATGAACATTTTAAAAATCCCAGATCCCCTCAAAACACAGGATTTAAATTGAGTGCTTAAACCAAAAAGCACATTCAACAAACATTGCAAAAGGTTTTTCTTAAATGACCACCATGTGCCAGGTACCTTTCTAGGTACTGAAGATTAAAGAAAAATGAAATTATTCTTCACTCAAGGAGACGATAATCTCCTGAGACAATATGACAAGTACACAGATTAACAAATACAAAATATAGGGGGAAGATACTAAGTAATTTCATAAGAGGTATGGTTGGGGGAAGGGACTCATGTGGCAGGAAGCACATGAGTCGTTTACTAAAGGAAGCCTGGCATTTCAAGAGACAGAGGTGTGGAGGGAAGGCATTCCAGATATGGGAGACAGGGACATATCTTTTTTTGTCTACTTGTGGGCATTGCTGAATTTCTATACTTTCATTCTGAAGAGTTTTCTGATCTTGTTTACCAACATATTTATTTGATATTCAGATGGGAATTCAGAATAACACCTTAGTGACTGAAAATAATGATGCTATTTTTGGAGGGAAGCTTTATTCTGGGAAGGACAGGGACTGGAAAAGGTCTGGAGAGGGTTAAAGAGAAATGATGTGTGATAGATGTTTTGTGTTGGCCTTCCAGGCTACCTTGGGCTAGAAATCTCTTTTACTTTGTTGTTTTGTGGCTTCTGCTGCTCTAGAATTTGTTTAGAGTCACTTTTTGCAGGTATTTTATGGGCTGTGGGGGGGAAGAGTTAGAGTATGTGGGTCTTTCTACTCTGCCATCTTGGTTCCACCCGCTGTGTAAAATTTTTTTGGCCATCCCTTTGTGCCTGAGAAGTTTGAATTATTATGGCATGAAACAATTATATTTTGTGCATTTCTGAGTTTCTAAACTTTTTTTGTGTCATCTGTGGCTTCCACAAACTCCCCCCAAAATCCCCATTTAACCTCTTGTGCACACCCATGACATATCAAAACAATGAGGGGGACAGTCAAAATGTGGAAGGGATAACTGTATTTTCAGAACATCAGTCCTTTGTTGTATCAATGCCTAACAGATGGAATTTAGAACAAGGCAAGTCATCCTTCAACAACTCCTTCTGAGACCGTCCTTATCATATTAGGTGGACTTGTGCCAGAGGTCATAAGAACTTTGGAGCCCAAAATCATAAGATCCTGACACTAAGTGTATAGCTCTCAAATTCCTGAAAGTATGCTAGTTTTTCTCACTATGATATAGAGGTCACTTCTATACTAGAACCCCAAAATTTCAGGAGAAAGGTCCCTGATCCAGTCCTTTTCCTTTCTCCTGCCTTCCATTTTCCCCCAGCCAAAACAGAATCTTTGTTCTTGGTTCCACCCATGCTCCTGATTTCAAAGTTGAGCCAGTTGGTAGCATTACAATAAAAGCAACACCACCACCCCCCTTCACTGTATACCTTGGTGGCCCTGTCATCCCACCCACACACCTGGCGTTACTGACATTTAAGCAATACCTCATCCTCAAGTTTCCTACTGACTTGTTTCCAGATGACCGGAAAGCAAGCAAACTTCACTGGAGAAGTGACATTTTTCAGACTGTAAATATGAGTAGAATTCATAAGCACACAAGAGATCAAGAAGATTATAAAGAAAAATTAAATTAGGAAGAAAACAGATAATTTTGTTATATCAATTTTAAAAGCTTTTTCATGGAGAAAATTAGTGCAGCCGGAATTCAGAGAAAGCCTATGTAGTCAGGGGATCTTTGTTTCAAACATCTCTGTTCACCCGGTAATGAATACAGTACCATGTCGTTCTTTTCCCTCAACCCCTTCCCCCAAGTGCAAAAGACTGTAACTCCATCCAGATACCTAAGTCTAGAAAAATACTGGCCCTGTAATAATGAACCTGTGAGCGGAAAGAAGGACAAATCCTTGGATCTAGTTGAATAACAGATTAGCAGGTGGTCCTTTCCTGCCGCTGTCACCCTCTCAGAAAAACACCACTACCTCCTTCCCTCTCCCCAGGTCCCACCCAGGGTTTGATCTTTCCCTGCTCAGTTGAGATTAAAAATGAATGCTCGAAATCCAAGGTATGGAAATCATCTCGTGCCACGTTAAATGAAATAAATTTACTGAGCAGTGCAGTCACCCTTAGAGACACAGTGTTTACAAGTCTGACTCCTAACAACAAAGGAAAGGGAAGTGAGTTAAAACAGTGATCTGGACACCATTATAGGGAGCCAAGAAGAAGGCGGACATGACAGAGCTTTCTCTGGCAATCCAGGGCCTGTTGGCTTCTAGCTTTCTCTGTACCACTCACAGCATAGATCTTCCTTGTGTACATCTACCTTTATTTAAATATTTAATTTCTCTAGCAACGGAATACTCTCCTCTTTCTGGAAGCCATTCTTCTGTCCTCTTTTTATTGCATTTTAGAAGAACTTAGATCTTGCAAAGTTCAGTTAAACATCTGCTACCCAAAGGCTATCTGAGCTCTTTCTTCCTGAACTCTCTCAGCTCCAGACTTCTCTGCAAGGAAGGAAGCTAAGTTTCAGTGCCTGAAACACAATTTTCAACTTATAGAAACCAAGAAACATTTTCCTTTTTCTCCAGCTGGAGAAGGATATTGCAAAACTTGCTTCTATGTTTCTAGAATGATTCTGGCCTCTTGTTTTAACCTACTAGTAGACGACCTTTACGTACCCAAGATGCTGCTAATAGTCTAGAAAAAAAATGATACAGATTATTTAGTTGTGAGGGGCCAGGGTATTTCCAGAGAGGGTGGTTCTTGGTTCTAAGATAGACTTGTATTTGTGGAACTGGCCCAAGTACATTGATGATACTGTCCAACTTTTTTTTTCCGCCAGAAAATGGTGAAGTACTTTTGTCAAACTATACATTTCTTCTAGAGTCTGTAGGACAATATATGCAATATGTGTACAATATGCAAAAATAAAGACATCATGGAGATGTTTAATAATTGTGACCCAATCTACTCGACATGCGATTCTTCATTATCACCATCATCATCATGGTTAATATATAGAGTGCCTACTATGTGCCAAGAACTCTGCTAAGAGTTTTAATTATGATCCCATTTGATTCCCACAACATCCCTGGGAGGTAGGTGCTATTATTTTCCCCATTTTATATTTGAGGAAACTGAGGCAAATGGAAGGTAAATGACTTGCCCAGGTCACAAAGCCAGTAAGTGTCTGAGGTTGGATTTCAACTAAGGTTTCCTGACTCCATGCCCAGTGGTCTAGCCACTGTGCCACTCAATCAATCCATAAACATTTATTAAGTAGCTCACCATGCTAAGTGCCATGGCGATTCAGAAACACAACACACTATTCTTCCATAGAGGAACACTATGCTTAGACCTAACCAGCTTAAATGACATGCTGTCCTACCAAATGAGTTAGAAAGGATCTGAAAGGTCATCTATTCCAACTGCTATCAAATTTCCTCTATAACAAACTGAAGAAATGGTGAACCCAACCTCTCCTTGAACATTTCCAGTGAACTCACTACCTCCTGAGGCAGCCTGTTTAATTGGGAATTGCTCTAACTGTTAGGAATTTTTTTTCCTTATGTCAAGCCAAAATCTGCCTTTCTGCAGCTTCCACACACTCTTCTAGTTCTGTGGTCCTGCGCCAAGCACAAGTCTATTCCCCTTCCACATGGCAATCCTTCAAATGCTTGAAAACAAGAGTGTCAGATTCCATCTCTCCTTCCCCCTCACCATGTCTTCTCTCCTCTGGGTTAAACATCCCAATGTGAGTTAACTAGGTTAGTTAGCTGATTAGGTTGGCTAACTAGTTCCTTTGGTAAATCTTTCTTATGTGATAATCTCAAGTCCTAATAGTATATTTGTCAGCTACCTAGTATGTATCCTAGTTTGTCAATACTGTTCTTAAAATGTGATGCCCAGGATGAAACATGGTACTCCAGCTGTGGTCCATCTGAGGTTGAACACAGTGGGACTCTAGCATTTCCCGTTTTTGATACTATGTTAATCCCTTATTGGCATCTTTTAAAACAATTTCCCTTCCTACTGATTCTTTGTAATCAACTGGAAAAGAAATTACTCTAACCAGCAATAGGGAATATGGCAGCCAAAGGCACATAGCCAGGAATTTTTAAATTATGAAGGAATTTTTCCTTCATAATTAGATAATTTCATTTTATATTTCCATGGAGAATATCAGAACATCATATTTCTCTCCATCAATGAAATAATGGATCTAGACTAAAAAAAAAAAATTAAAAAAAAAGTAAGTATTAGTTAGGGTCATGGGTTGAGTCTATACATATAGGTTCCATAGGACTCTGAAATCAGAAAGAAAATAACTGAACTGAAGAGATGTGTTGTAATGAAGGTCAAAGTAAATAAGTGAACAGTGCTTTTTATACCAGGTAACTGACTCCAAAGCTGTGTACATGTTTCTAGGTTCTCTGACTACTCCTATTTCCATTTTTCAGGTGAATAAGAAATTTTTCTTAAAATATATTTATATATATAAATATATTTTATTTATCTTTTGGTTTTGCATCACCTAAATTTCCTCTTGTATCTTTCCACTTGCCTTTTCCAAGAAAGCCATCCCCTATATGAATCATAAATTATTGAACTGAGGATTCTTAAGCCCAGCTTAGCTGAGACTGTTTTCACTCTGTAGGAGAAAACGTGTTCTATGCTGCTGCAAGGGTAAAATGGATGGAAGTTACAGGGAAACAGATTTTGGCTTAATATAAAGAAAATTTTTAAAATAATTAAAACTGTCCTATCTTTTCTCTATCAAAACTTAGAAGACAGAACAAAGCCCTTGGCAGGTCTTCAAATATTTAGAGACACCTCTTTTATCTCTACCCTAAGTCTTGTCTTCTGTAGGCTAAACATCTTGAATTCTTTTGACCATTCCTCAAATGAAATTGTCTCCTGACCCCTGTTGTCAAAATTCTACTTAATGTGAGACCAAAATGCAATGTACCACTGTGGTCTTATGAGAATAAAATATGATAGGACTATTATCTTCCTGGATCAAAACACTATATGTTTATTAATTAACCTTTCCCTTGGTTAAAACATTATACTCCTATTAATCAAGTAATTTCCATTTTAAGATTGAATTTAGCTATTTCAGCAGCTGTATCATATTTTTGGCTCATATCAATTTTATGGCTGACTGGAAGCTCCAGGTCTTTCTCAAGGTAATTAAAATAATTCTCCCTTGTTCTGTACTGGTGCAATATCATTTTTTAGTCTTTTAAGTTATACATAGAAATTTACAATTACATCTATTAAATGTTATCGTGTTGATTTAAACCCATTATAGTAACCTAGTGAACAAAATTTTGAAGCTCTAATACAACTTTTATTAGACTAGGTATCTCTTCAGGCTTTGTGTCATCATCCCCAAATTTGTCTTTATCTAAATCAGGGCTTCTTAAACTTTTTCTACTCACGACTCCTTTTCACCTGAGAAATTTTCATGCAATCCCAGATGTAAAGGTATATAAAATAGGTATACAAATCAAACATTTGCTGATAATAAATCATAAAGAAATTTATGTTAAAATAATTCTTTGGTATATATATATAATTTTACCATTTATTAAATTTGTGTACCGAGATCGAAGTGCTTGTTTATTTTTATATAAAGAATTAAATCTTAGCCGAATATTTTGGTCATTGTATGTTCAGAAACCTTTTATTTTCATCAAATTTTTCTCAACCCCCACATTCAGTTATGTGACCCCATATAGGGTTGTAACCACAGTTTAAGAAGCGCTGATCTAAGTCACAGATGAAAATGCTGATACAGACTATCTGTAAAGACCTATAAAATGTTGGTGCCATTTCCCATCTAAGTTGACATGAATTCAGTAACAATCAATATCACTTTGGTAAGTTGTTCAATCAACTATGAATACTTGTTTACACTATCACCCAGTCAAAATTTTTCAATAGATATATGTGTGTGTGTGTGTGTGTGTGTGTGTGTGTGTGTAATTCTACAGCATTCCTTTGATGCTTTAAAATCAGTTAGAAGATTTTATAATCATTTCAAATATTTTTTTATTTTTTTTTGCTTTTCCATTGGCTAGTTATTCCCTCTATATTCTATTCCTCTCCCTTCCAGAAAATCACTTCTCATAATAAGGCAATCTTTTTAAAAAGAAGAAAAGGAAAGATGAAAAAATTCAAGAAATCAACGTGTCTTGAAAAAATATGATATCATATACAATGTTCCCCAGCTGTGGAAACACTATCACCACCACACACCGCTGTGAAAGATGTGGGGAGGTATTTTTTCATATCTCTTCTTTGGGGCCAAGTTTGTTCTTGGTCTTATTATCTCAGAGAATCTATGATAGTTCTCAGCAATTATTACTTTCGTCTTTTAGTGTTCAGAAGTCATCTGTAATTATACTTTATAGAATTTTGCCAGATATGGATGTCAAGCTTAGACTTTTATCTCATTCATCCTATCATCACATAGTCTTGTGGCTAGATAGCTAAACTGTTTTTAAAGCATGTTGATAATGAGATCAAGATAATTTGGATTCAAAGCCTGCATGTTATCAATTAACTTTATTCTGTTCCATGGCCACAGATTTATCCTCAACCAGGTATCACATGAATGTATGCTGTTGATAAGGCTTAAGAGGAGCACTTTAGAGTAAAGGTTAAATAACACAAACTCGTCATCACCCAGAACAAAGACCTATGTGCCTGTGTTATGACAGTTAGCCTGTAGAATCATCTTTGTGCAAATAAAACCAAAAAGCACATACTTATAAAAGGATCAAATCTCTTTGGCTATGATGAAATTACTCTGCAATTTACCTGGGTAGTTACAATAGGCAATACAAGGGCCCAGCTTTTCATTTAGTGACCCTTTTGCTCTCTGGCTTTGTTTTCAGCAAGAATATCAAGATTGATAAATTGATAAATATCAAGATTGATAAAATTAATTAAAAGTAATTCCTCCAGTAATTCCTCACTAATTGGTCACTGGGAAAAGATTTCACTTTTAGAATACCAACAGTTCTGTTAATGTTTATCCATCATCTAAAAAACCCAATTCTTACCACTCTCAGACTCTTTTTCTGTCTCTCAGTGTTTCATCACTACAGAAATGGACCGAGGGCCATTTTGTATTTCGATTTTTTCCTTTCATGAGTTCCTATGACCAAATAATTCACCACTAAGTGGTCAGCCTATTGGTGACAAGCCCCCCTGTGCTTAGTTAGGCTAGTCCTTGGAAAGCAAACACAAGGACCATCAATTTCAATTTCCATAATGAGAAGACCAAAGGAACTTAAAAACCACATTCATTAGTAAATATTTGATGCCCTTCAAAATGAGAAAGAAATGACAATCAAAGAGAGCAGAAATTTGTTTGTAAGATCTAATAGAAAGTGATGATTATAAGTAGTGGAAGAAAAAGTATGTAAATAAAATTTGGCAAGGGGCTCAGCTACATAAAGTCACCTCAAGGGGATTTGGGGATTAAACTGTGAGGACAACAAAAAAAATGAAAAAGCTCTATAAATATTTTATTACTATGTCTTTTCACTATTCAGGAGAATGCAGACACTAGATTAGGATGTTATCCTAGATGTGATTCTTGAAAAAGTACTAAAGACACTAAAGAAAACCACAAAGGGAAAAGTAGTTGGAGTAGATGAAGTATAGGAAGAGAAGGCCTGTGTTAAGATGATGTAATTTTTAGGGCACCCCCAAAAATCTGAAGGAGAAGATATCAAAGACATGGAGAAATTCTCAAACCCAATTATAAAAAAAAAGAGGTAACAGAGAAAATCAACAACTACTGGCATATATATATATATATATATATATATATGTATATATGTATATATGTATGTATGTATAATGAAGAATATAGGATGGGTTACAATCTGCAATAATAGAAGGAATACTCTTGCTTGGAACTGTCTGGGATTTTGCCAATTATTTTTTCCACACTATCCTGATGACTTTTAAGGTCTAGCAAGGAAATCATTGCCTCAATTTCAGGTATTGTTAAATACTGTCAGTTCCTACGTGACATGAGGAAAAGCCACAATTATCACCACTGTCTTGCTTCCTTTCAGCCATTTGTTCTCTTAAAAAATATCCAAGATGATATGTTTACATCTGATGGAAACTGGCCTCATGACAACAAAAGGAAGTGGCTGCCAACATTGGGACAGGAACCATATTCCCACTCTGTTAATTGCATCTGTTTCTTTTTAGGGAGAAGAGAAACTAATCAACAGTTAATCTCCATGCCAGCTTTGAAGATTTTAATGAAGGATATTATATCATAGAAGGAGACAGGAGCCTACAATCTCTGCCCCAGTTGAATACTAACAGGACAGGAGGCTCTGGTCTTCAAACTTTAAAAATTTTGGGAGGAAGTGGTTGAGAGAATTCTCATCCACCTTTTTCAGTTATTCTGTGCTACCTGATTTTCCACTTCTCTGGGCATTTTCCCTTTGTCCTCAATTCCCTCTGAGCCTCTGTGAAGGAAAAGTACACAGCAATCACTCAGTTAATAAGAGATTGTTCATCCTATTAAGACAAAGACAAAAATTAAACAATCCCTACCCCCAATGACTTTATATTGCAATCAGGGGAAACAACATGTACACTTTAGTATCTATAACCTATATACAAAGCAGTTTCAGGCAGAGGTGCTAGCTGCTGTTGGGGAACCAGGAAAAGGTCTCATGCAGGAAGTAGTCTATGAGTGAACTTTGAGGGCAACTAAGGATTCTAAGTCAACACATTTCAGAAACAAAAGGTGGAGTCTATGCAAAAGTAGAGAGGCAAACAAGCCAGGGATATGATATTCCAAGTCCTTTGCGTTTGGGGATCTTCTTTTAAAACAGAGCTCCTTAGCATTTTGGGACTCCTGGATCCCTTTGGCATTCTGGTGAAGCCTTTTTCAGAATTATGATTTGTAATTACATAATTACAAAAGAAAACAATAATACTGAAATATAGTTATCAAAATATTGTTTAAAAACCAGTTTCATGGACCTCTTGTTTTAAATCACACATATATATATATATAATATTATATTCATTTTTATGGTACAGGATGGAGAAAGAAAAGGCTTTTTGTAGAGAAATACACATAAAAAAGTTATGTGCTGTTCTTGATCATTTTGATTAAAATGTGAACTTTACTATAAGTACTGTAAGCACAGTGCTTGGCACACAGTAAATGCTTAGTCAGTTCTTATTGTTTTTCCTAACCTTGCAAATTAAGGGTAACAATGTTGCTGTGGAGCTACTGCTGGAGTGGAAAGGAACTAGCTTCCTACACTGACCCCATCCCCCACCTCAAGTTTCCTCTGAGACCCATCATGTTGATTAGTTATGGTGAGAATGGCAGTTCTGGGCACTTTTCCCACCTGTCACCAGTTTCGTAAACCAGCCCTGTTTGAAGCTGATTGAGATCTTTCTTCCATCTTCAGTGACATATGAAATCATTTTATTCAGTGTTAACAATGGAAAAATTGTTCACTGCAACTGACTCAATTCCAACTTCTCACTATCTTTATCACAGAGCTTTCTCGATGTAACAACACTCATGTCAAAGTTATTCTAAACCAAAGGACCCTAGTCTTAATTCCAGGTTTGAACCCAAATTCCAAGAGCCCTTCCTAATGTCCTGATACACTTTTTCAAACTCAACTATTTCAGACCTCACTGTTTAGCCCTTCTCCTTTCTTGGGAGAGTTACAGGTAGAGCTATTTTATATATTCTATTTTACCTACAAGAAAGTTTAATTCTCTGGTTATACTAATATATTATATTAATATTTTATAGTAAAAATTAATATTTTATAGCAATATAATTAATATTTTATTGTAATTTAAAGTTTTCACAAGTGAAAGAAAACAGGCCAAGAGGTATTTTCTTTTTTTAAAATTGTATTAGCTTTAATTTCTAATATAGTAAATATCAATAGATACAACACACAAAAACAAAAGCTCTTTGGGGACCCAAGAGGTATTTTCTATATTTGTTCTCAGACACTTTCCGGCCAAGTTATGGATCCCTTCCTTATCTTTATAGTTTTAACCCCCAGCTCAATTTTGTTGGGCAAAATATCTCCTTATTCTTATCTATACATTAAGTAAGCACAATCTTGTTGGCCAATAAGTTTTATCATGAGTTAACAACTTAAGACAAAATGTAAACGTAGAAAAAAACAAAGCTTTTAAACCTAGATACTTCTCAAAGAACCCAGAAGAGTAACAGAAGCATGAATTAAAAAGGGACTCACAAACAGAGACTGGCCTTTCCCTAAAGAAAGAGAAAGGGAAAGGGTCAGTCAACGTCTTATCTCCTTTCACCATTCTTGGTCAGCAAGGAAGGTTTAATTCAGACCACACTCATGTTTGGGCTGTACCCATTGTCCTCTCCTCTGGATTCTTGTTGGATGGCTCCATTATAAGGGCCACTCTAGTGTGATCCTCTTCCTTTTTCTCTCCTGTTTTAATTCAAGGTCACAGATAGACTCCAGGAGAATCGGAGGGTAGCTCTCCCACAACTAGGGAAGCTCATGCCTTCAGATCCTGCCTTTTGTAAGCAGGCCCAAAAGGCAGATTGTTGCTGTTCCATTATTTCAGTTGGGTCCAATTCTTTGTGATCCCTTTTGGGGGTTTTCTTGGCAAAGATACTAGAATGAAAAACATTTCCTTCTCCAGTTCATTTGACAGGTGAGGAAATTGAGGCAAACAAGGTTAAGTGACTTGCCTAGGGTCACACAGTTAGTAGGTGTCTTAGGAAAGATTTGACTCCAAGTCCAGCATATCCACTTGCACCACTTAATTGCCTCTGTATAATTTTGCATAAAATAGCATAATTTTTAAATTATTGTCTGTGTAGATGTTGTCTCCTTCCAGTAGAATATAAACTCCTTGAGGGGAGAGACTCTTTCCCTTTTTGTCTTTGTATCCTCAGCACACATAGCATAATGTCTGTCACATAGTAGGTTCTTTATACTAACTGAATGGAAGATTAAAAATTTTTGGTTTAGGATAGAGATACTAGAAGGTGAAAATATATCTTGTCGTTTCCTATTTAGACTAATCATTCTTGCTAACTAGATTCTAGAGAGACAGCACAGTGTTGTGGCTAAGTCCTGAAGTCCAGAAGATCTAGTTTCAAGTCCTACTTTTGTGAGATTCTTCAAAACAGTTAACTTCTCAGGGGACCAGGCACCTCTCCAAGACTCTAAGTTGCAAAATATTTGCTAATCCACAGTAGAATAAATTTCCTTATTGGGAATTCCCTATACCCATAATAGGTTAGAATATATTAGAAAATAATAGAATAAACTTAGCTAATAGGATAACCAGTATAGGTTAGAATAAACTAAAAATCTGAATATAGCACTGGAGTAAGCAGCTACCTCTGTTACTTCCTATTCACATGACCTTGGGAAAGTCACTAGGTCTCAGTTTTCTCATTTGTAAAATGAGCTTGGATTAGATAACTCCAAAAAATCCTTCTAGCTTCAAATCTATGATGATGTTGATAATATATAATTTATATTTCAGAAAAGTATTTGATAAAATGTCTCAGTCCCATGGAGAAGTTGGAGAGATACAGCTTAAATCATCAGTTCTCAAACTTTTTGGTTTCAGTACCACTTTATACTCTTAAAAATGATGGAATAACCTGAATTTTTAAAAATGTTGATTATATCTATTGATGCTTACTACACTAGAAATTTAAATATTTTACTTTTATTATGAAAATAGTTTTGACTTTGAAGATTCCCTTCAGGAGTCCCTAGTCCACAATTTGAGAACCACTGGCCTAACCAATAATGCAACTGTATGAAATTGGTTTTGGCCACAGCAAGTCACAAAACATTCTAGCAACACATAGAGTATAATTGTAATTAGGATGGGAGATTTTTCCCCAGAGCACAGAAATTTAATACCAAAATTGAAAATAGCAATTTTAAGATATTGTTCAACTTTAGATTTTGCTATACATATATTTTGACAACACTTAATCTTATCCTTAAATAGCATAGAAACTAGTTAGCAAAAATGACTGGTTAACCTATGAAGGGATTAGGTCATGTGTCCCCTGCCCCAGTGTCTATGGACACAAAGCAGTTAGTAGCATCCTCTGCAGGGTCCTTGAGTTTGTCTTAGGCTTTCTCTTCATGTGGTCAGTGCTGGGATATTCCCCTTCACAGGGAACAAGTGTCCTTGGGTCTCTTAACTCTCTATTGATTCAAGGGAATGTTTAGCTCAGGGAATTATCTCTTGCCTCTTGCTCCAGGTGTAAAATTGCTAACTATATCTCTGACATAAGAGAGTTACAATCTGTACCAAGAAGAGAAGTCATATGGATGAAATCATAGGTCTTTAATGTATGAGAATATGATCGACCAATCTTTTACCCTAGTATTTTAATTAAATAGAGGACTTTTGGAAGACTTAATTCCCAGAAATTTAATCTAACAGACATAGCAAAATTCCACGACTGGATTGGTCAATGGTTAGAAACACTAAATTTTCCATAGAATTAGTTGGACATGGTCCATCAGGAGGACTCTTGGAAACAGAACAACTTCCCATTGACTTCATTATAATTTTGGCCAGTCTGTCATGGAATTTTTTTTCACCCTGAGGCACAAGAAAAACCACAATTCAGAATGTTATACATCTTTGAAAATGGCATGTTTCAAATGGAAAACAATCACTTCCTGATTTGAATGATGATAATGGTGATAAGTGGAAAAGTCAAACAATAGGAATGAAAAGTAGCCAAAGTTGTTGAGATTTTTAATGTTTGACACAGAAATTGAAAGGCCTTTAGGAAAAATAATAATGGCTTTACTGAAAGAACTGAAGAGTATTTTCCTGTCTCTAGTATTCTACAAGAAGATCCTGTGTCCATAGTTTCTTAGATGCCACTGACTTTTTAGATGTAATTAGGATTTAAAAAACTCACAGAAATCTTTTTTGTGGCAACAAAAAATTAGAAATAAAGTAGGTATCTATCATTTGGGAAAACAGCTAAATAAATTGTGGCAAATGTATAATGCAACTCTTCAACTATACTTATATCACTTACATGAGAATATAAGGGAATGTTACTGTCCCATAAAAATAATCAATGTTAATATGAAGAATTCAGAGAAGGATGAGAAGACATATGAACTGATACAAAACAAAGAAAACAGAACCAGGAAAATAATATATTTACTGGGTACAACAATGTACAGACATGGAAAAATTGTATATACAGTCAGACTTGGTGGACATATGGGTTAGTTGTACTGAACTGGTTTTTTTCTTTTCTTTTTTAAATATTTGTCACAAGGAATGGTTTATTGGGTAGAGAAAAGGGAAGGGCTGTATTTGGAAACAAAGGTAAAATAAAAACCAAAGATAGAAATTTTTTTAAAAATAAATGAATAAGTTGATTTGGGACAAAGGCAGAAAATACAAAAGTCCAGTATAGGCAATGATCCATTATGCAGTAATGAATGATCAAGAACACACATTTGTTGTAACATAACAGATTAAAAGAATGAGTTAATGAGTCTATTTACATGAAATACATGACTAAGAAGACCTGAAAATACAATATAGTTAATCTTAGAATAATAGAATTTAGGGCAGAAAAATATGTCCCAGAAGACTCTGTATGAGCCTGTGATATGGTAATATCATCAAGAGGGTACTCTACTTTGGCAATGGGGAGGGGAGGGAGGGAGCAGAATATACCTGGCTATTTCATTTCTGCCCTGCCATCTTGGATAGTGATGGTAATTGTAGGAGCTGTGGCGATAAGTTCAGGTGTTCATCTGGTTCCTGGAAAGTCTGAGTCCACTAGCTAAACACAAGGAACTGATTTTTTTGAATTTTCTGATTTATGCATTCTTTAATAAGACATTTCACTAGAATTTCTGTATACAAAATTTTAGTTCTCAGGTCACCCAATGAGGGTAAAAGAACCATGATGTAACAGACAAAATACTGAATTTGGAATCACCAAGGTCTACTACTTAATGTGAAGCCTTAGGTTATTTCGCTCTAGGCTTTAGTTTACTCATATTTAAAATGAAAAGATTGACATATATGATCTCTTAGATCCCTTCCTTCACTAAATACTGCATATACACATAACTTTAAAAAAAATTGCTATTATTGAAGATGGTGGAGTAGAAGCAGAGACCTACTAGAGCTCTCCCCCTCAAGCTCAGTCAAATACCTGTAAAAAGTGACTCCAAACAAATTCTAGAGCTGCAGAACACGAAGAATGATGATATGAAGCAAATTTCCAGCACAGTTCAGCCTAGAAGGTTGACAGGAAGCAGCTAGTGAGCCATGCTGGGAGCAGAGTACAGTCCAACATGGATCACACTGGTACAGACGGGACCTGAGCAGGCCTTGAGGGAACAGAATCTCTGGCACCCCTGTGGTGGTTTTCAGACTTCACAACCCCAAAACACCAAGAATAAATTGGAAGGTCAATGGACAAAACCTGTGGGACTTGTGTGAGAGAGTAGAGTGGTCTGGTCATTGCCCCAGGGTAGTAGCTGGGGGAAAAGGAGGGGTTGAAGGAGCCCAAGGCAGCCACAAGAGCAGCAGAGGCAGGACCAAGGGCTGTTTCTGGAGCTCTAGGCTCCAGAAGGTGGAGGGATTGAGCAACGGACAGTACATCCCCCATCCCCACTGGAAGCAGAGAACTACCTTGACAAAGAGCTCAAAAGTCGAATAGATGACTGGGGAAATGAGTAAAAACCAGAAAAAAAATCAGACTATAGAATCTTACTTTGATGACAAGGAAGACCAAAATATACAAACAGAAGACATCAAAGTCAAAACTCCTACATCCATAGCTTCCAAGAAAAATATGAATTGGTCTCAGGCCATGGAAGAGCTCAAAAAGGATTTTGAAAATCAAGTAAGAGAAGTAGAGGAAAAATTGGGAAGAGAAATGAGAGTGTTGCAAGAAAATCATAAAAACCAAGTCAACTACTTGCTAAAGGGGACCCAAAAGCCAGACTAATCCAAATGGCAAAAGAGATCCAAAAGCCAATGAGAAGAAGAATGCCTTAAAAAGCAGAATTGACCTGATAGAAAAGGAGGTCCAAAAGAAAATAATGTCTTAAAGATTAGAATGAAGTCGATAGAAGCTAATGACTTTATGAAAATATCAAGAAATTATAAAACAAAACCAAAGGAATGAAAAAAATAGCACACAATGTGAAATATCTCATTAGAAAAGCAACTGAACTGGAAAATAGACCCAGGAGAGATAATTTTAAAATTATTGGACTACCTAAAAGTCATGTTCAAAACAAGGGCCCACATATCATCTTTCAAGAACTTATCAGGGAAAATTGCCCTGATATTCCAGAACGAGAGGGTAAAATAGAAAGTGAAAGAATTCACTGATTACCTCCTGACAAAGATGCCAGAAGAAAAACTCCTAGGAATATTATAGCCAAATTTCAGAGCTCCCAGGTCAAGGAGAAAATATTGCAAGTAGCCAAAAAAGAATCAATTTGAGTATTGTGGAAACACAATTAGGATAACACAAGATCTAGCGACCTCTACATTAAGGGATTGCAGGGTTTGGAATATAATATTCCAGAAGTCAAAGGAATTAGGGTTAAAATCAAGAATCACCTACCCAGCAAAGCTGAGTATAATACCTCAGGGGAAAAAATGGTCATTCAATGAAATGGAGGACTTGCAAGCATGCTTGATGAAAAGACCACAATTGAATAGAAAATTTGGCTTTCTTTTTTCAATATTTTTTTAATGTTTATTTATTTATTTTCAGTTTTCAACATTCATTTCCACAAAATTTTGAGTTCCAAATTTTCTCTCCATCTCTCCCCTCCCCAACCCCATACCACCTTGCATTCTGATTACCTCTTCTCTCAATATGCCCTCCCTTCTATCATACCCCTCCCTTCTCTTATCCTCATCTTCTCTCTTTTCTTGTAGGGCAAGATATATTTCTATACCCCATTACCTGTATTTCTTATTTTCCAGTTGTATGCAAAAAATTCTCAACATTCGTTCCTAATACTTCTCTTCCTTCTTCCCTCCCTACTAGTCCCCACTGAGAAGGCAAGCAATTCAAAATAGGTTATATATGTGCAGTTTTGCAAAGGACTTCCATAATAGTCATGTTCTGTAAGACTAACTATATTTCCCTCCATCTTATCCTGCCCCTCACTTACTCTATTCTCTCTTTTGTCCTTGTCCTTCTCCAAAAGTGTTTACTTCTAATTACTCCTTCCTCCCATTTGCCCTCCCTTCTATTATCCCCCCATCCCATTTGTCCCCTTCTCCCCTACACTCCTGTAGGGTAAGATAGATTTTCATACCAAATTTAGTGAGCATGTTATTCTCTTCTTAAGTCAAATATGAAGAGAGCAAGCTTCACTTTTTCTCTTACCTCTTCCCTTTTCTCCTTTTTCTTGTTTTTTTCTTGTCTCTTTTATGAGAGATAATTTGTCCCATTCCATTTCTCCCTTTCTCCTCCCAATATATTCCTCTCTTACCCCTTAATTTTACTTTTTTGGATATCATCCCTTCTTATTCAACTAACCCTGTGCTCTCTGTCTCTGTCTCTGTCTTCTCTCTCTCTCTCTCTCTCTCTCTCTCTCTCTCTATATATATATATATATATATATATATATATATATATATATATTTGTGTGTGTGTATATGTATATATACATATGTGTGTGTGTGTGTGTATAAAATCCTTCCAACTGCCCAAAAACTGACAAAAGTCTCAAGGGTTACAAATATTATCTTTCCATGTAGGAATGTAAACAGTTCAACTTTAGAGAGTCCCTTATGATTTCTATTTCCTGTTTATCTTTTCATGTTTCTCTTGATTCTTGTGCTTGAAAGTCAAATTTTCTATTCAGCTCTGATCTTTTCATCAAGAATGCTTGAAAGTTCTCTATTTCATTGAATGATAATTTTTCCCCTGAAGTATTATACTCAGTTTTCCTGGGTAGGTGATTCTTGGTTTTAATCCTAGATTCTTTGACTTCTGGAATATCATATTCCATGTCCTTTGAACCCTGAATGTAGAAGCTGCTAGAGCTTGTGTTATCCTGATTGTATTTCCACAATACTCAAAATTGTTTCTTTCTAGCTGTTTGCAATATTTTCTCCTTGATCTGGGAAGTCTGGGACTTGGCTATGATATTCCTAGGAGTTTCTCTTTTCAGATCTCTTTCAGGAGGTGACCTGTGGATTCTTTCAAATATTTATTTTACCCTCTGGTTCTCAAATATTAGGGCAGTTTTCCTTGATAATTTCATGAAAGATGATATCTAGGCTCTTTTTTTGATCATGGCTTTCAGGTAGTCCCATAATTTTTAAATTGTCTCTCCTGGATCTATTTTCCAGGTCAGTTATTTTTCCAGTGAGATATTTCACATTATCTTCCATTTTTTCATTCTTTTGGTTTTGTTTTGTAATTTCTGGTTTCTCATAAAGTTGTTAGTTTCCATCCGCTCCATTCTAATTTTTAAAGAACTATTTTCTTCAGTGAGCTTTTGAACCTCCTTTTCCATTTGGCTAATTCAACTTTTTAAAACATTCTTCTTCTCATTGGCTTTTTGAACCTTTTTGCCAATTGAGCTAGCCTATTTTTAAAGGTGTCATTTTCTTCAGCATTTTTTGGGTCTCCTTTAGCAAGCTGTTGATTCACTTTTCATGATTTTCTTGCATCATTCTCATTTCTCTTCCCAATTTTTCCTCCACCTCTCTTACTTGATTTTCAAAATTCTTTTTGAGCTCTTCCATTTCTTGAGACCATTGCATATTTATTTTGGAGGTTTCAGATGCAGAAGCCTTGACTTCCTCTGATGGTATGCAATGTCCTTCCTCATCCAAAAAGATGGAAGAAAATACCTGTTCACCACGAAAGTAACCTTCTATAGTCTTATTTCCCCCCCCCCCCCCACTTTTTTGAGCATTTTCCCAGCCAGTTACTTGACTTTTGAGTCCTTTGTCAAGAGGAGGGTATACTCTCAGGACCTGTAAGTTCTCACTTCCTCCAAGGTAGCACAATCAAGGGAGAGAAATTTACTCTTCTCTTGGCCTGAGCACTGGTCTAGGAGCAACTAAAAACTTTCTGCTCAGAATCTGCAAGTAGAATTCCCTCTCCACAACCACCTCCAGCTCCACCATGCCAGCACTCCTCCTCACCCGAGGGTCACACTCAGGACTGAGATTCAGATCAGTAGCTCAATTCCTCCAGGTGTTTTAGGTGGAGGGCTCCAAAAGTAGATGCTGCCACTTCAGTTGCTATTGCCTGTAGTCCAGACCATATTCCTTTCTCCTAGGTGAAAGAGCTTTCTCACTTACCTTTGAAGCTGACTTTGGCATTTGTGGGTTGAACAATCTGGGAACTGCTGCTGCCAGTGGTTCCCTGAAGCCTGTTTAAGGTTTTGTCCCTGCCCATTGTGTGGCCCATGCTGGGCTGCGCTCCATTCCATGCTCAGTGTGATAGACCTTTCCTGTTGGCTTCCAGGCTGTCTTGGGCTGGAAATCTCTCTCACTCTGTCATTTTGTGGCTTCTGCTGCTCTAAAATTTGTTTAGAGGCATTTTTACAGGTATTTTATGGGCTATGTGGGCGAGCTTCTACAGGTTTGTCTTTCTACTCCGCCATCTCAGCTTCAGCAAAAATTTGGCTTTCAAACATAAGAATCAAGAGTGGCCTGAAAAGGTAAATAAGAAAAAGAGATCAGAAGGCACTTAATAACTTGAACTGTTTACATTCCTACATGGAAAGATAGTATTTGTAATTCTTGAGACTTTTCTCAGTATTAGGATAGTTGGAGGGATTGTATACATATAGACAGAGGGCACAGGGTGAGCTGAATATAAATGAATGATATCTAAAAAAATAAAATTAAGGAGTGAGAGAGGAATATATTGAGAGAAGGAGAAGGGGAGAAATAGACTGGGTAAATTATCTGTCACATAAAAGAGGCAAGAAAAAAGCTTTTTTCAATGGAGGGGAACAGGGAGGAGGTGAGAGGGAAAGAGTGAACCCTTATTCTGGATTTGGCTTAAGGAGGGAATATCCATGCACACTCAATTTGGTATGAAAATCTATCTTACATTACAGGAAAGTGGGGAGGAAGGGGAGAAGGGAAGAGTGGGGTGATAGAAGGGAGGGCAAATGAGAGGAGGGGGTAATTAGGAGTAAACACTTTTGCAGAAGGATAGGGTCAAAAGAGAGAATAGACTAAATGGTGGCCAGAATAGGTTAGAGGGAAATATAGTTAGTTTTTTACAACATGACTAATATAGAAGTGTTTTGAATGACTACACATGTATAGCCTATATCAAATTGCTTGCCTTCTCTGTGGGGATGGGTGGGGAGGGAAGAAGGGAAAGAAGTTGGAACTCAAAGTTTTAAAAATGAATGTTAAAAATTATTTTTACATGCAACTGAGAAATAAGACACACAGGCAATGAGGTATAGAAATCATGTCCTACAAGAAAATAGAGGGGAAGGGGAGGAGAGAAGTGGGGGGGTGATAGAAGGGAAGGCAGAATGGGGGAAGGGATAATTGGAATGCATGATATCTTGGGGTGGGTGGAGGGGAGAGATGGGTAGAAAATTTGGAACTCAAAATCTTGTGAAAGTGAATGTTGAAAACTAAAATTTAATCAATTTTTAAAAATTGCTATTATCTCTAAATACCATTACCCTCCAAAGAACCCTCTGTTATTTTTTAAAAAAGGAATTTATTCAAGTAAAACAAACAAACATATTCACCACAGATCACAGAATGTGACTCATGCTGTACCTGTAGTCTACATATTCTCTACCAAGGTAAGTTACATCCCCATCCTAGAGTAAATATTGTTCATTGTATTTCTGAGTTCTGCTATTTTTGGTGTTGTTTTCCTTTTTGTTAATTGTAATTGTGTATATTTCCTTCTTGGTTCTGTTTTCTTTACTGCATGAGTTAATGCAGACTTTTCTTAGTTTCTCTGGATTTGCCATATTTGTCATTTTTTACACATAACATTCTCTTACATTCATATACCATCATTTGTTCTGCCATTATTCAAATAAACAGTGTTATGTAGCCAAAATTTTTATAATGTAAACAGCAACATTAAAAATCAATCAAACTCTGGTGAATTCTAACAAGCTCCCCCAGTCCTACATAACTGATAAGGAAATATGCTTTTTTTGTTTCAGTAAAGAGATGAGGACTTTGGATAAGGGATGTGTTTTATACTCTCAAAGTTGGTCATTATGTTGGCTGATGGCTATAAATTTTTCTTTGTTAACAAAGAAAAACTTAAGATTGGGGGAAATTGAAGGCAAATATCTGTGGCATAAAAATAAAAGGCAACTTAGAAGAAATAACCCACAGATCAGTTGCTCTGTACTTGAAAAAAGACATATTCTTCTGTGTTCTTTTCATTGAAAAAGTATATTCATATCTGCCATTATCCCTTCAATCTTAGACTTTAGGCACTTATTACCCCTTTTTGGGTCTCATTACCAAGAAAGAATGCTTGGATTATTGCAATAGCCTGAAAATTAATCTTTCTGCCTCCAGTCTCTTTCCTTCATGTTGCTTCCAGATCAATTAAAGGGCAAGGCTGGCAAAAAACAAAACAAAACAAAAAAACAGAATTCATTTAGAGAAAATAGTGTTCTTGAAAAAGGATTCTTAGCCTTAGGATCCTTGGATAGACTTCAGGCAGTTCATGAAATTGGATGAAAAGATATAATCTTTAATTTCAGTATAATTGACTTCCTTTGTAATTCTATATTTTTTTTATTTTATGCATTTAAAAGCATTATTCTGAGAAATTCATGGGTTTCACCAGACTTACAAAGAAGTCTATAACATCAAAAAAAGTTAATAATCCTTATTTTAGAATACCAGGAGAAACAAAGATGAAAATGTAGGAATGAAATGAGAGTAGAACTGCCAGACCTCAAATTATGCCATAAAGCAGTAATCATCAAAGTTATTTGATAATGGTTAAAAAATAGAAAAGTAGATGTGGAGACCAAACAAGATACATTTAGAAATAATTTAATTCAATAATCCAACATTTGACAAACCCAGGGAAGAATTTACTATTTTACAATAAATACTGAGAAAACTAATATGGGAGAAATAGGTTCAGATCTACAGCTTAAACAATATATCATGATAAATTTAAAATGGATGTATGTGCTAATTATTAAGGATCATATAAAAAAAATTAAAGGAGAACCAGATCATGTACTTTTCACAGATAGTTCAGGAAGTAAATTCTTAACCAAACAAGGGAAAGATGATTGCAAAAGAAAAAAATAGTTTCAGTTGTATGAAAATGAAGTTTTCACCCAAAGTAACACTGTTACTTGAACACTCCACTAATTGTTTCTATACTGCTTTATAGTATAAAATGAAATATGTCAGTTCTCTTTCCACTTAATTCCAATCTTTTCCATTTCATTCTTCTTCAACTCTCATTCATAGATTGTTACCTACCACTGTAGCTCATGAGCCCTTACCAGTGTGTTTCTCACTAACTGAGCCACTTTTTGTGAAGAGAATTGCTCTGATAGCATATTAAAAACAGTTGTTACAAAACATTCCTCCCAAGAAGCCTAGGGTATGTTCTTCCACAAATGTGCATAGCATCCATGGGAATAATAGGATCAAACAGAGTACAATAGTAGGAAAATACATGCATAGAATATGTGTGGCATAGAATACATGTGTGGCAAAAGGTAGCTCATAACTCTTGATGCTGTGTGGTCCAGAAACGTTTTCTCTCTTTGTAGAATCTTCATGTAGTTCTCATTAGGTACAATATCTCTCCTGAGAAAACTGCTCAGCATGGCTCCCGAAATCTGCTCCTTTCTTGGACTTGTAGTCAGCCCTTTTCTCTGATGCAAAAGACAGTAGAGAAGGGTCAAACTCCTTGAAACTGTTTCTTCCTTCTTTGGTTTACCATCTGGTGTATGTATTTGTCCTAAGGTCCCTGATCCAACCTGGTTGCTTTCCCTTCCATTGGTTCATAGCTCTGATGATATGATCATTTGATTGGGAGGTGGGAGAAGAGAGAACTCTTCCCCTTCTCACTGCATTCTAGTATAGGCAAAAGAGTCTATGTCAGGGGTAGGGAACCAGCAGCCTCAAGGCCACATATGACCCTCTGGGTCCTCAAGTGGAACCCTTTGATTAAATCCAAACTTCACAGAATAGATTCTCTAAATAAAAGGATTTGTTCTGCAAAACTTGGACTCAATCAAAAGACCCCACCCGAGGACCTAGAAGACCACATGTGTTCTTGAGGCTAGAGATTCCCCATTCCTACTCTATGTTCACAAAGCTCTCCGGAGGCTGGTCTCTTTCAAAAATGAGAAATTCTAAAAAAAAAAAAAAAAAAAAAAAAGACAATCTTGGAATTTTAGCCTCAATTTGATACAAGCATATACCTTTATAGGTATAAGTAACAATGATTATAACTATTAAGTGGTGCTTTAGTAACTGTTAGATTTCCAGTTTCTGAACTATTGTTCTGCCTTTTTCTTTGTGATTGAAGGGTATTTTGCTAGGGATGCCAAGGAGTTTTCAGTTCCTGAAATGAGATGACAGAAATTCATTCAACCATTCTAAGCCCCAAGAGGAATAGCTGGCTTGTTTTCTCAGCCAATTGTATTGTTCCTTTCCTGACCTGCTAAAGAGGTTTCCACCTTATAAAGAGATTATAGGGCGTAGATGCAGCTTGTTTACATATTGGAAGTGTGTCATATATGTCTATATTTTCTGACTATTATCACCTGAGTTAGATGGGGAAACTTTCTCTCTTATAAAGCAAGTATCTTCTAGACCTTAATTTATCTGAGATGAGACGGAATTCTGATAAATTCACAGAGTAAAGAGAATATTTAGATGAACTGATGCAAAATAAAGAAACAGAAGATAAAATGTTTACAGTGACTACAATTCTTGCTTCTTGTGACTATTGCTGCCCCTTTCTCATTCTTCCCTCCCGGTGACTTTGCATAGTTTGACTTTCCCTTCCCCAGACTTGTAGAATGGAGAGACTAGCTCAGGGTGCTTTAGATTCCCCACCCCATCTAGCTTGTCAAAGCTAGGCTTCATCAGTCACCTGATTAGGTGAAACACAAAAGGTGGATGGGGACAAGGAGGAGAATGCAGGGAGACCTCCCCAAACCAGTAGGCCATCCATCTCCGAGTCAGGTAAAGTGCCTACTGTGTTCTAGGCACTGTGTTAAATGTTGGGGATATTGTGTTAAGTAGATCATGGTTGAGGTTAGGAGCACTGTAGGTTAAATGGATCATGGATGCATTTCAGAGCAAGAAAATCATAAATGATTTCACTAGGTCTAGAATGATGTGTGTCTAGCAGCTAGTTTTGTCTTGGTTTTACATTTACACATCCTGCTTACCTACACCGCATACCCCAGTATCTCCTACGTGTTTCAACTCACTCCTTAAGCACTTTCAATAAAACACATCAAAAACTTAAGAATAAAGTCCATGCACAGACTTGTGCTATGGCATGCCCTGTTGTCTGCTGTCTCTTACAATGTACTACTGTGGGGGTCTCCTGTAAGGAAATCACCTGTTAAACATTAGACTGATCATACTGGTTTTGTGTGTTTCTTTCCCTGGAATTCTAAATTGCAGTCAGTTACAATAGAGGGGCTTCAGTGCCCTAGTCTACAACAACTAGCAGAATCCGTAGGATTCCCAGAAAATGGGATGGGGGAGGGAGGAAAGTACCAGGGAGATTCCCAGATGGCCATCTATGGGAATGTGGGTGCTAGCGGCTTGAGTCATAGATTTCTGTGGGCCACCTAGGGAGTGAGGGGATGTCCTTAAGGCTCCACCTTACTATCTGAAATGAAATTTCCAGCTGCTGGCAAAGAGACTAGGACAGCAGTGGTTAATGTAGCTTGCTCATTGTTAACTGCTTTGTGCTGTGTTAACAGTTAGCTGCTGAGGCTCAAGTGTGTAAATTGGAAAAATACATAAGGTTAGGATGAGATATACACACTGCAACCTTCCATAATGAAAGATATTACTGAAAAAGGGGAAAATGACTTTCCACCTTAGCATGCTGTTTTGAAAGAGCCATTTAGGAAATCAAATACCAAGAATGAAGGTCAGATTTCTTGTAGGATCTAAGAATTGGGGACATGGGCCCTAGAGGAAATGGATTTAGATAAAGAATGGGAGGTAGTGTCAGAGCTTGAGGATGAAATGGAAGACACAGACCCTCTATAGTCAGACCAAATTAGACCAGTATTAGAAAGATATATCAAACTGGGGCCTATGGGGACTGATCAAAGTCTACCATTTCTAGCACAAAGCATTATGAGCCTCAGAAACTATACCCTGGGAGAGTTAATAGTTATAGTGGGGCAGATGGAATTAATTTATCTGGATCTAAGGTGGAAAAGATGAATAGTGTCATCACCAATCCAGCCTTATGAAAGTGATTGAATGGCACAAGAAGAATTGTTCCCTATTAGACTGGATTATTGATGCTTATTGGGATGCTTAGATGGATCCTATTGATATGCCAGTAGTATGGACCCCTTAGAGAGGTGTGGAATAGGCCCAGACCTCTTCTATTAGGGAGATGGCCATGCAATCTGCCATATGCACCCCTGAGCTCTGTGGGTATGACACAAAACCTATTATAGCTGAGATAAGGAATAAACTTCTAAAGTTAGCCAGTGCTAACTGGCTATTTTAGGTCCCAGGTAGGGCATTGGCCTATAACTTGGGGGAAGCACTGGCCAAGTTGACTGAGATCTAAGATCTATACCCCACCAGAGTAAGATTTATATAAAGAAAGCCAGAAAAGACTTTGGTAATAAACAGGGCAAAGAGGGTTACTAATCAAATGCGGTTTGAACTGATATAAGGAATGTGGGGTGGGGTAGGGTACCAGAAGAAGAAATAAATGAACAACTTAATGTTATGTTACTAAATATCCTCACAGCAGCTGGTGCTACTACTATTCCCATTTTACAGATGAGGAAACTGAGGCAGACAAAAGTTAAGTGGTCTGCCCAAGCTAGGAAGTATATGAAGCAGTGTTTGAACTCAGATATTCCTGACTCTAGACCCAATGGCTTACATGCTGCACCACATAGCTGCTATATAAATAAATAAGGTTTGAAAGGGAGATCAGAGCCAGAGAGTTGAGGGTCTTATATACCAGGTTAGAGAGTTTTCATCAGAGGTAATAGGGAGCCACTGAAAATTTTCAGAGAGGAGAATGACAGGATCAGATCAGTTTATTAGGGAAATATTTTGGCATTTGAGTGGAAGATAAATTAAGTGAAAATTAGGAAAAATCTCTGAGGCCCCTTTCTCTTCCATCTCAGAGATCTTATGGTTTCATTCTAGATACACACAAAGAAGCAGAGAGAAGCCTGAAGAGCTCTAAATAGTAAAGTCTTTCCTGGGAGTTTGGTTCATGGAAGCCTTCTAGCTCATGGATGAGAGTTGAAAAGTGAATCCTGATACACTGTGTAAATTATTATCTAATTATAATAATAACTGAAATTTATAAAATACATTAAACTTTTAAAGTGCCTTATATGTTTTTTCTTTTCCTTAGGTCTCACGTAAGGTAGTATTACCCCTTTTTGACAGATAGAAGCTAGCTCTGAGTAGCTAAAGGACTTACCCATGGTGACTCAGGTAACAAGAATCAGAGTTGGAATCTGAATCTAGATTTTCCTGATTCTGTCTCCTATATACTGTTCCCTCCACTATACTGTTTCTCCAAGTTCCCTCCTTGCTTTCCTGAATACACAGCAGTCAAACCTTTATCTACACTGTGCTTAAAATATCAATAAATGTATCTCTCTCTGTAGAAGGCTACAAACCATACCTCCAGTTGGCATCATGAAGATTCTTACTTTTTCTCCCTATGTTCTAACCAAATAATGTTCAGTCTTGTTGTGACCTGAGCTTTCCTCCAAAATGTGAATCCAGTAGTCAGAAAAAAGTCTTTCCAGAAAAGTAAAGCAAGCTTCTCTATAGGAGAAAGCAAATTCATATCTTCTCCACACTGATTATCAGATACCCTCTTTCCAGCAACCAAACCCAACCAAAATGCAGAGATTTTTGTCTTGGTGGTACCATTCTTTAAACCACAGCTACACTCAGGGATAAACTGAGCTCAAAGAAAAAGGAATGTTCACTAGGAACAGGGGAAGAGTAAGGGAAAAGAAAATTTTCCTTTTTATTATATATTTGGAAAAAGACAAAAAAAACCCAAAACCCTGAATTGTCATTGCTGTTTAAGCAACTGAAGCCATGTGGAAATTCAGGAGAGAGCTGGAGCAGGACCATTTGTCAAGGCATATCAGGTTTCAAACAAGAATCTTAATAGTCACCATTAAAATCTTTCAGACTTCAGGAACCAACTGAATTCTTTCAGAGACCCAGGCAGATATTTCTTTCTTTAAAAAGAAATCTAATGTATCAGTTCTTGAGTGGGCATAGGTTATTTGCTTTTGGGACTGTGACAAAAGCATTTTGTTGACTGGTATCCTGTAGGCTTGCCAAGTTAATCTAATTTCTAAGGCACACACAAACATAAACAAGCATATAGAGTTCAGAGGAGGAGTACATGTGGTCATTGGAAGGATTGACATTCCACACCTAAAATAAAGGAATCTCTCTCATAATGGGCATATGGAACCCAAGTCACCACCAATACTGGCAAGAAAACATGGGGTTCCTCTTACCATCGTTCATCAAGTTGTCTTCCAAGCTATAAAGTTATCTACAAATGTCTCTATTTGATAAATAGAAAATACAGAAACCTTCTCAAGATGGCAGAGAGAACGGTAACAGACAACCCAGCTTAATCACCCAACTAGTCTACCAAGGATGAAAAAAAAGAATTGAACTTAATAATGGTCAAAAAATTCATTGAGAAACAAAAGGATGTACATTCTTCCAGACCAGATACCCAGAAAGAAACAGAGAAGCCTTTGGGCATTAGGGAAAGACTCAAGTCAGTAAAGTCTATCTTGGAAGTGTGACTCATGAAAGTCTTCCAGCCCATGGGTAAGAGCTGAGCTAGGGAAGGCTGGATTCTACAGCTGGGTACCTGGGAGCAGCAATATGGAGGTACACATATATGGAAACCTTAGTTACGTCACTGACTCCAGATTCTGAAGAGTCTGTAAAGCCAGGGAACAGCTGTCACAGCTCTCTGACTTGACATTCCCCACCCCAACCCCACAGGTCCTTGAAGAACAAAACACTCATTACCAGGATGGAGCAGTGTCAAGATCTTAGAAGAGAGATATCAAAATTGAAGCCCACAGACCACAGGGGCCCCCAAACTCTCAAATGTGGCCTGAATCAAGTTAAAATGTAATTAAGAAATGCTTAACAAAATAAGTAAAAGACTATCGATAATGTTAATCTGTTGTTCTCTAAATCAATATGCAGTGAGGCACAATTTATTTTTATTTGAGTTCAACAACACTGCACCTAGAAAATAGTTTATAATGAAACAAAGTCCCTCTATTTTCTTCTAGAAGTTCACTGTGATTGGTCCTGACAGTGTCATTTCAGGAAATAAGACTGAAAAAATTAATAAACAAAAGGAAAAAAATGATAAAGTAATATTATTGAACTAAGGATATCCAAGACACAAACCCAGAAGAGACTAACTCCACATTATCTACAAGTCAACTAGCAAACAAAAACATGTTTGTTCTAAGTTCTACCAGAATTCATAGAAGAAATAAAGAAAGAGCTTAAAAATACTATAAATAAAATGAGAACTAGAGAGGAAAGAATTGGAAGGTGAATTAACAGCTTGGTAGTGGAGGTTAAAAACCTTAACTAACATGCTATGAAAATTGTATTAGATTAAATAAAAATAAATGACTCAATGAGACGGCAAGAAATACTAGAAAAATATTTTAATACTTAAAAACAATAGAGGAATATATAAGGCAAGTCCTATCAAAAAACAAATGATACAAAGGTTAAATGGATAATCTAAGGATACTTAGACTACCTGAAAGCCATGACAAAAAAAGATTCTAGATACTATATTCAAGGAAATCATGAATGAATACTACTCAAACCTATAAAAACCAAAGGACAAAGTTAAAATAGTAGAAATTCATTGGTCACTCCTTGAAAGAAAGTCCCAAATGCAAATCAATAGGAAGATCATGGCCAAAATCTAAAGCTTCAAGCACAGAGGGGAAAAAATACCATTAACAATGAGAAAGAAAGAATTCGATAACCAACAAGTCAGAATTACATAAGACCTAGCAGATAGCATTTTAAGGAAGAGCTTGGAATATGTTATTTCAGAAGGCAAAGTATATGAAAAAGAACTGGAAAAATTGAGTAAAATTCTATGGGGAAAAAGGACTTTAATGGAATTAATTCATAAGTATTTCTAATGAAAAACTAGAGCAGTTAGGTGGCACAGCAGATAGAGCTCTGGGCCTGGAGTCAGGAAGACCTGAGTTCAAATCTAGCCTTAGAGACTGAATAGCTGACTGACCTTGAGCCTCAGTTTCCTCATCTATAAAAGGAGCTGGAGAAGGAAATGGCAAACCAAACTCCAAATGGAGGCATGAAGAGTTGGTTATCTATGAAACGACTGAACAACAAACAAAATGAAAAGATCAAAGCTTTGAAATGCGAATTTGGGTCAAAAGAAATCTAGAAAGGCAAATACATTTGAGCAATTGGAAGGAACTATATGATGATGAAGTATACACATTTTAATGGGAAAAGAAACAAATATCTTTTCAGAATTTTAATATCTTCAAGATCATACAGAAAATGAGTAAGACGGAGGATCAGGCAGTAGTTTTGTTAAGTTTTGATGATGAGAAGAAGAACAAAAGGAAAAAATGACCCCATATTGGAAGAAAGAAGAAGAGAGTAGAACTTAATATCTTCTATAATTTAGGTGGATGAAAAGATGACTACACAAACTTGAAAGAAGGGGTGTGGGGAACAGTTCAACATAAATCTTAAGATTATCTGAACCAGAAAAAAAGAGGGTTCAAAAAAACCCACACACACCCAGACACAAATGCACACACAATATTCGGTATAGAATAGGGACGGGGGATTAAGAGGAACTAAATTTAAGAAGGAACTAATTATAAAGAAAACAAATTTCAATTTTTTGAGGCTGATCAAGAAGGAAGGAATAAAAAAAAAGAAAAAAGGGTAAGGGTCTATATCAGAGATTGGTAGAAGAAAACTGAATCGAGGCAGTGGAATAGAAACAGAGTTCATCAATTACAGAATTCTAGAGCTGAGGATATTCATTCTCTCTCACTACCATCATTTTACACAGTTCTCTTCTAATTTTGAAAGAAGCTGGCCATCTCGTGACAGTCTATCTTGTTCTGTGATGATTGAAAATAACTATACAAGTGACTAGTTTGGCCAAGCTATACCATAGATCAGAAGTGTCAAATATATAATACTCCAGAGTATAGCACAAACCAGATTAAGATATAATTGAGAAATATTTAATGAAATAAAAATACAACACATAAAAAACCAATATGTAATTATTAGGGTGAAAGGCAAGTAGGGGTAGCTAAACAAACCTGATCACCAGAAACTCTCTTTAACATTAAAGTTGCAATCATCTTTGAGGTTTATTTTTTTTCTGCTTTTGAAGTTGAAATACTGTTTTAATTTTAATGTTGTTGTTTATCTTAAGTAGTATTGATTTGTACCCGTGTTTCATTGTTAACATAAATTGCTTCTATGCCATTTGCATAAAGCATTGTTTATTGTATTATTGTGGTGTAGAATTAAAGATCTGGTTTCATTCTGTATTGTGAGCACCTAGGAGATACACTAAATAGAGTGCTGGACTTGGGGTCAGAAAGACCTGCCCTGAGTTGAAACCCAGCCTCAGATACTTGGTGATTTTGTGACCCTGGGCAAGACTTTCTCAACTTAATCTTAAAAAAATGGGGATAATAATGATGCTTATCATTCAGGGTGGTTATGAGAAAAAAATAAGATAATATTTGTAAAGCATTTTGCAAACTTTAAAGCACATACAAATGTTATTTTTTTTAAAAAAAGGCAAGAGGTTAATGGGACAAGATATAGAAAAGCAGAAGAGGATAGGAGAGTAATAAGTACATGATTACCTGTTTAAAAAAAGAAATAAGAAGATACTCTCACTTCACTTTGTTTGCAAATAGGGCAAGTCTATCTATGGACATAGATATGCACATATTTTAAGATTTTTATGGATATTCTGAATTTACTGTTTTTTTCTTTTGCTCCTTTTTAAATTAAAAATAGTATCTGTTACATATAGGATAATTCACTGAGTGAGGGAAAGACACCGGAAGAAAGTCCATTGATTAAAAAACAAAACATATTAATAAAAAAATTAAAATAAAGTAGCATATATTTCTCAACTCTGCATGGAAACTTTACAAAGATGATAGAGTATGAAAGCCTCAAAAACAAATGCAAAAAATCAAAAATACTAAACACCCCCCCCACTGACCACAGTGCAATTTGAATCATAGACTAAATAACTTAATTCTAAAGAATTGGTGAGTCAAAGAATAAATCATAGAAACAATAGACAATTGCAGCAAAGAAAATGACAATAATGAAATAACATGCCAAAACTTCCAGGAGGCAGCCAAAGTGCCCTTGGGGGAAATATGTATATATGTGTGTATATACATACATACATATATATATATACATACATATATATATTATATGTGTGTGTATACACATATATCTTTATACACATTCATCGAGAAAGAAGAGATCAATCAATGAGTCATGTAATTGAAAAAAAGAAAAAAATCCTAAACTGTTTTGGACCTATTGAATTTGAGATGCCTATAAAACATCCAGGTGGAAATATCCAAAAAGTCATTGGTAGTGGGTCACTGTAACTCCAAAGACAAACAAAGCCTGGATATATAGATCTGGAAATCATCTACATAGAAACTGAATCTACAATAGCTATGGCTGGCCTTTTTGACTATATAAAGTTACTTTGCTAGAGGATTACTAATCACAAGACAAACATGAGGATATTTGCTGCCTCCCTTTGGAAACTAGGTCTCTGGCTCTATAAGGTTTCAGTATAGTGGTTGACCCAGTGGTTGTACATCTATGGGTTGGTCAATCATTGATCCTCTTTCTGCATTGTCTGAGATGAGACTGAAATGACTCCAGAAGCATTGCAATGGACCCATATAGATATGAACAAGCACCTGTGGAGTACAGTAAGACTGATAGTACAGACTGAGGAATGAGTTGATTTACTGTGAACTCCTTCCTGAGAATTCAAGTATTCTTTGATTCAGAGCACCAGCTGTTCAGAACTTGCAAGATTTCTACAATATTAACCAACTTACACAGGTCCACCTTCTTGGAACTGGTCAGCAAGAGTTGGTTCATTCCAATCAAGATCATCAAACATGTAGCCAAAATGAGATGGTGTAGTTGAGTAAAGATCCAAAGCCTTGCCATGGGTTTCAAATTCAATTGTTGGCTGTCTCCTTCTGTTGGTCCCTGAAGGCTTACTCTAGAACTCCCCCAGAAAATTTTCTTGGAGTCCAAGATAAATTTGCAGCCCATGAAGTAGGGCATGACTCAACAGGCCCCTAATTACGAAGCACATCTAAATGTAATCTGTTGAGAAATCCAATTGATGCAGTTACATGTGAAGCTACCTGTGGGCCAAGTAATTGTAAATCAGTGCCAGGGGGCTGCCAAATTCCTTTGGTCTTTTGTGGGGCCAGTCAGAGATCCAAAGCAGATGTTTATGTTTCAGAGAGTTTCATTTGCCAGGGAGCATTTTGGACCCCATGAGTTCCATCTAGGTGGGGGCTTGGGTCTGCAGGACTCCAATATCTTCAGAAAGATCCTCTGTCTCCTTAAATGGCTGAATCCAAAATTGTGCTTAACTTATAGTGATTGCTTAATAAATATTTGCTGATTAATTGAAGCAAAATGCCCCATCCTGGGGAGTGTGGGAGATTCTTAGTACATGGTAGCAAGCAGAACTCTGCACAAAGAATAATCAGATTATCCAGAGTCATAACTGATAAACTGCTCTAATTGAGTATCATACTTGGAAGACATAATGTAGGACTCTCTCAGGGACAAGTAAGACAGCTTTCCTCAAGGGGAGTCTATATGTGTTGAGGGCCGCCCCACTACTGGTCCTTCCAACTACTGCCTCTACTTACCCTGCCCAAGGGTCTTCGGACGTCTCCGGCTCCCTCCCGGGTGCGAAGGGAGTCTTACCAGACAGGACACCGGAGTAGTGGATCAGAGCTTTATTGTATGACGATCAGCCAGGAAATCCCCCGAGCCCTTCCTGGGTGTGCCTTTTATCCCTAATGCCTAGCCCTCCCTTTCCGGGTAGGCTCCTCCCCAGTTCCTCCCCGAGGGTGGAGCCCCGCTCAGTATGAAGCCGCCCCAGTGCCAGCGTGGCAAAGCCACGTCAGCAGGTCCAGACTTCCTGGCGTCTCACACTCCTCTCAGGAGGCCTGGGTCCAGAGCGCCCCTTACAACTCCCCCTTTTTGTTTAAATTATACAGGGGGTGGAGGGTTTCGGCCTTAATGGCCTCTAAGGCTCTACGCACACCTCTTAAAAGGCATGAAAAAAAGCAAGGCAGACAAAAGCATAATAAAACTCCTCCGGCGAACAGCATACCTCCCATAGTTAGCCATTGAATAAGGTTTTGAAAATGGAAATTTTCCCACCAATCCTTAGCAGTATTAAAATGTTTTTCCCACTCCTCATTAAATGTTATTGTAGCATTTTCCATGGCTGCTATTATTGCATCTAATGCGCTCAATTCGGATGTGAAATTGGTGGCTAAGGTGGCGTTTGTTAAAACAGATTCCAGATACATATACATGGATACATTGTAGGGGATAGGTGTTACACAAACAGGATAGTACTTGTAGTGGCACTGTAATCTCATATATCGCAACATCAATGCCTGTTGGTGCGCTAAGACCTGTACGACCCCGGATATAGCTTGTAACTCTTGGAATATCACCCGATCAATATGTTCCTGGTGCCGCCACGCTATTCCAGATTGAATCATGAACTTCTGGAGGGAGTGCGCAAGGAATGTCACCTTGCTTTGCAATCTTTGAATTTGCACTTCCTCCAGAATGCTCATGGCCAAGCTGACCACCGAGAGTATTTCCCCAATCCCCGGGGCTTCTCGCTTTGATCGTACGAATTTTGCTAGGAGTTCTTCTGCGGGTGAATTAGCAAAGGGGTCAGCTTTCACTGGGTGGATGGTATAAGGGGGAACCCTCAGGAGAAATATAATATACTGGGAATGTGAACCATTAAGTGTGTTAGTTATGATGGGGCACCCGCAGCTCACATTATATCCGCCCTTGTGGCCATTTAACCGTGACACAGAAAGGTTCCCCACCCCGCATAGCATAAACATAGCACCAGGTCCTGTTTGTACAGTTCCAGCCAGGTTAGAACAAATATACCAGTGGCCTGGCACCTCCGTGCACGGCTGTGCTTTGTCGAACACCGGTTTCCATGGGGCGTATACGTCAGGATGTTGCCAAAGATCTGCAATGGAGGAGTTGCCTTCAATAGCTACCCAGGTGGGGCTGAGTGCTAGGCCTACTTTCCACAGGTGTAGTTGTGGCATCCCAGGTTCTGGGATTGGTACTGGTGCCACCAAGGTAGGTACTATGCCGCCATCCCAAAAGTAAAGCCGAGTTCCGTTCCTTCGGGGTCCATACCTATGAATACCAGTAGAGCAGGGTTGCATAGGGCTGAAAACCCAAGGGGTAGGATTACAGGGTGGCAGCGGAGCAGGGTTGTTCTGCCAGGCGTAATTGGATGGTCTACCCGCATTGATAGGTTTGGGCGGTTTGGGCAGATGAATGATGGACCGAAATGTATAGTTCAGGTCCGTATGTGGGATGGCCAGCATGTGTACCCGCAGGGCCCCTCGATTTTTTGCAGGATGTGGGACTTGATCTAGCGTTCTTTGTCCCAGGGGGAAGCACAGGTCACGTGTATCGTTGAGGGGGTTGTTGTAGGTGCCATTTACCCAAAAACACATGGGGGTGCTAGTTCCTATAGTGAGCCAGGAGAGAGTGTTAGTATAGCGGGTAGACACCATTGGCAAAGGCTCCTTTGTGCCTTCAGCAATCACGGTGACGTTCCCTGTCACTGTTAGAGGGATAGGTTCATGTTGCCAGGTCACTAATTGGAACAAGGGTAGGTTAGGTGTGATAGCCCAATGCGAGGGTGTGGACCCTGGTTGCAATAGGGTCGCTTTAAAGCTGCCTGTTGCGCCTAAAGACAGTAGCTGGAAGCAGGTCAGCATCCGGAGCCAGTATGTTGTCTCCATCGCCCAGGTTGTTCGATTCTTCTTCCGTCCTCGCTTCCCTCGTTTCCTTTTCCTGTTTTTCTGAATTGGCCGGGGGGACCTCTCGCGCGTCCCGGGACGGGATCCAGACCCCTCCAGGATTGGTATCTGTGGAGACACAAAGATATCCTTTTCCCCTTATTAGTACCGTCCCTGGTCCTTTCCAATTGCCTTTCGCATCCTTCCACCAAATCACACTGCCTTTTTTACACAAGGTTGTTGTTGACCCTTGTGGACCTGTTTGTGGGACTGTAGGGGACGTTATTCGGGCGTTACCAAGATCAGGGTAACCGAAAAATCGCATGGCCGGTGTTAGGCCATCATCCCGAAATTGTAAAAAATTCATAGTATACACCGCTTGCGCAACTTGCGCTTGTGTAAGCCGTCCCGGAACTCCCCCTTTTTGTTTTTTGATGGTGTTTTTAAGGGTCCTATTAGCACGCTCCACAAAGGCCTGGCCTGTTGGATTATATGGGATGCCAGTAATATGACGTATACCAAACTCCATGCAAAAAATGGCGAAGGCCCGTGAGGTATAGGCAGGGCCATTATCAGTTTTAATAGCGCGGGGGGCTCCAGCTATGGAAAAACATTGTAATAAATGTGAAATAACTGCAGTGACAGATTCTCTATATTGCAGGGTAGCCATTACAAAGGAGGAACAGGTATCTATGCATACATGTATATAAGAGGTGTTATAATGCGTAACATCCATTTGCCAAAGAGCATTGGGTAAATCTCCTTTGGGGTTAGAAGCCTTCTCTGGCAATGGAGGGCGGAAAGGAATGCAATTAGTACAGCGTTTCACAATCTGCTTAGCTTCCTCCCTAGGAAGGTGATAAAGTAACCGTAACGATCGTGCAGATAGGTGGAATTTAGAATGGGCCTCTTGTGGTGAAAGAAAAAGGAGAAAGGCACTCTCGTTATTAAGGGCGTTATCTGCAATGTGATTGCCCCAAAAGATAGGGCCTTCTGTGGATGTGTGAGAACGTACGTGGAGGACATAAAGAGGATCAGTACGAAGTAACAAAAGCTTTTGAGCAGTTGTTAGCAAAGGAGCAATAGTAGAGCGATTTTCCATAATGTAAGAATTTTCTAACAATAAAAGAACATTAGCACAATACATACTATCTGTAATCAGATTAAAAGGCTCCTCTGAGAATAATTGAAGGGCGCCTATGACGGCTGCTAATTCATTTTTTTGTGCTGAGGAATAAGGTGTGGAAATTACCTTTAAGAGGTGTCTTTGAGGAGCATAAATGGATGCCTTTCCGGTTTTTGTTGCATCAGTAAATACATTGGGTCCTTTTACGGGAGCTAATGAAATAATGGAACTGGGCGTAGATAGGGGTAGGGTTTGCCATCCACGTAAAGGTGGCGGTAAGGAACTACTGGAGAAAACATGGGTCACATATAAAGATGCCCAATCAACAGAATTTTGGGCTAAAAGGTGTAAAGCTTGAGGAGTAACGGACAAATTGAGAATAGGCTGTGTCCCAAAGATCTGAACGCATCTCTCACTCGCCTTGAGTAGGAAGAGTGCAAGGGTGTCCCATTTATCAGGTAAAACTTTGGTAGCTTTTGGGCGATATAGCCATTCTAAAACACCATGTGTCTGATACAAAGCTGCAATACCTCGGTCCTCCTGTAGGACCACCAACATGATAGGACTCTCGGGATTGAAATGAACTAATGATGAGGAGGCTTTCCTTTGTACATCCTGTATAACCTGAAGGGCTGCAGTCGTCCATTCTCGGGGAGAGGTAAGGTTAGAATCGCCCCGCAATGTTTGATATAAGGGCTCAAGTTCCTTATCAGATATGGGAATTACAGAACGCAGCCATTGAATAGAGCCAATCAATTTCTGAAAATCATTAAGGGTTCTTATCCTTTTTACATCAATTTTAGGAACGGGGCGCATAATCTTGTTGCCCTCTATCTGGTGACCAAGGTAGGAATACGGAGGGGTAAGTTGGATCTTTTCAGGTGCAACGATCAGACCATGTGCTTTCAGTGTCGAAATGACATCTTGAAGCATTGTCTGAAGCTCACAACTCAAGGATGATGCTAGCAAAATATCATCCATGTAATGTATGAGCATCCCAGTAGGGTATTGATCCCTAAGTGGCTGAAGAATGGAAGCCACATAGAATTGACAAAGAGTGGGGCTATTAACCATTCCTTGAGGAAGGACCTTAAACTGATATCTTCTATACGGGGCTGCCAGATTAGTGGTGGGAACAGAAAAGGCAAACTTCTCTCGATCATCAGGGTGAACAGGTATGGAATAAAAACAATCTTTAATGTCTATGATAGCCATTTTCCAGTCCTTTGGGATCGCTGCGGGTGTTGGGAGGCCGGGTTGTAATGCACCAAAGGGCCAGAGGGCGGCATTTACAGCTCTCAAATCAATAAGCATGCGCCATTTGCCACTTTTCTTTTTTATGACGAATACTGGGGAATTATATGGACTGAATGAAGGCTCAATTTGCTTCTGCTGCAGCAGGCTCTGCACTATTGACTGTAAGGCGGCGAGCTTCTCTTGGGAAAGGGGCCACTGCTCCACCCATATGGGATCGGTGCTCTTCCACCGTAAGCGGATGGGTCTCGCCAAAAGAGTGGCCCCAAGGAATTTAAAGGCTGCTCATGGTCAGTACATAAGTGTACGCCCATGGAGGTTAAAACATCTCTTCCCCATAAGTTAATTGGGAGGCCAGAGACTCGAAGAGGTCTGAAAAGTCCTTCCGAGTCCTGGTATTGCCATTTCAATAATCGTTCTGCTTTTTGGGCTAATTGGAATCCCCCCACCCCTGTCACTGTTTTTGATACCTTTTGGATCGGCCAATGAGGGTCCCAGTCATCTGAAGTGATCACTGAGACGTCAGCACCGGTGTCTAACATGCCCTTGATGGGTTTTCCATCCACCATCAGAGTAATTTCTGGTCTTCCAGAAGTGATTTGTTGGGACCAGTATACTAAATTTCGAGGCTTGGAGACATTAAAATCTCCGTCCAGCCAGGGCAAGCTTATGGCTTTAGCTAATTCAATTTGAGGTTCTATTATTACAGGCCAAGAGTGTGGATTGGTAAGCCATATATCCTTTTCATTGGGAGGGAGTACTTGACTATGCACAATAATAGTGGGAAAGTTCTCAGATCCCACTACAAGACGGGGGTAGTCACGGGTTGGTATAGAGACAGACACTGTTGACCAAGGGGGTATTTTTAACTGCTTTCCGTCTGCAGGGGTGGTTGCCATTATATATTCTGCCCATTGGGGTTTGGATCCATGACAGGGAAAGCTCTGTTGACGGGTCGCCGGCGTGGATTTGCTCGGGGGCCACCCTTGAAGGGAGGCCCCCTCACCCCGTTTCCCTGTTTCTGTGCTTTAGACCTACAGAATTTGGCGAAATGTCCTGGTCTCCCACATATATAGCATCTACTGCCTTTGCAGAATGCCTTCACGTGCCCTGGTTTTCCGCAGTTAAAACAATTCCCGTTTTCTCCCCCTTTTTCCTTCCCTACCACTGCCGCTAGGAGGTTCTGTTGTTTTTCCATACACTCAGCTATCATGGCCATGGGGTCTTTCTGTGGTATATCCATCAATTTTTCTACTATCTGTTGTACCAAAGGCGCGGGTGGCAGGGAAGAGAGGGCTGAGGTATACTCAGGTCTAAGGCCCTCTTTGATTAGCTGGACTATGAGGGGGGGTGAAGCATGTTCCTTCCCAAAGGTAGATTCCACCACTTCCTGCACTCGGCTTACAAAACCCAGAGGACTTTCATTTTTTCTTTGTTTTAAGGAAGATAAACTGGTACCAGCCGTAGTGCCCAATTTTTGCAAAGCTTTAATATGGCACTCATTAACGGCGCGCCGAACGTTTTCATCATAATCTAGCTGTGTTAATAATTCAGTGTATGCTCCTCTGCCTGTTATCATATCTAGGGCGTCTTTCTCATCTGCAATGTTGTGTTCCTTGATATAGATCTTAGCTGTACGACAAACATGTGTCTGATATGCAAGATAGGTGGCGGGGTCAAAGACAGCCTGCATGACTTCAGCAAAATCAAAGGGTGTCCATGGGTACGTCATGGTAGAGGATTTAATGGCCGTCTCTACGTAAGCAGAGCCGGGACCGTATTTCGTCACAGCCTCTTTCAAATCCCGCATGAACTTAAAGGGGACAGGACGATGGTGCCTCCTTTCAGCCTGAGTCCCAGGATGTTCTACAAAGACGGGAAAGGCTGATGACCACTCATTCCAATCTATGTCCTCTCCCTCATGTACTGCTTGTTGTAAACTAGCTGTGAGGAGGCTCACTGACTTGGATGAGCCCTTTGGGGTACTAGAATGGTAACTAAATCCCTTTGTCTCTCCTAAAGACAACTGCGCCATAAGGGCGGTGGCTCCTGCTGGGCCGTCTGGCACTTCCCCTTTTTCACTTGGAGGGGATGGCCACTCCCAGTTCCCCATTTCTTTCCTTAGCTGCGTTTCTTTCGTTTCTAGTTTAAAGGGGGGTTCAGGAGCCTCCTTGTTTTGCTGCAGTTCTTCCCATGGATATATGGGTCTTGTTGGGGCTGTGATTTGACTTTCTTTTTCCTCTTCCTCACTGTCAGAGCCCATCAAGGACTCTCCTACTTGGGTGGCTTGGTCGCCCAAGAGGGCGGGCGGCTCAGGTTGTAGGGCCGCGCCGACTGCCGCATATATTACGAAATCTGAGGGGTTTAGGGCAGATGGATTATTTTGGTGGTAAGAGGCCATCTGTTGGCCTACCACCGCCCACCGTTGTGGATTTATCCCCGTGTGCTCTATCCACGGACTGATCGTCCAGATCTTATCCACCCATTGGCGGCAGTTTTTTAAGTGGATCTTAATACCTTGATCTTTACAGGTTTTATAAATCTTACAGGCGAGTACGCCTTTATCCTCCGGATCAATTTGGGCTTTAACTACCTTCTGTCCCATTGTCCCTAGAAATTTTCTAGGGCTGCCTGGTCTTCCCTTCCCGCCTGCGGGATTCGGGGTTAGGCAGTTCCTGGCAGCCCCACGTTGGGCGCCAGCTGTTGAGGGCCGCCCCACTACTGGTCCTTCCAACTACTGCCTCTACTTACCCTGCCCAAGGGTCTTCGGACGTCTCCGGCTCCCTCCCGGGTGCGAAGGGAGTCTTACCAGACAGGACACCGGAGTAGTGGATCAGAGCTTTATTGTATGACGATCAGCCAGGAAATCCCCCGAGCCCTTCCTGGGTGTGCCTTTTATCCCTAATGCCTAGCCCTCCCTTTCCGGGTAGGCTCCTCCCCAGTTCCTCCCCGAGGGTGGAGCCCCGCTCAGTATGAAGCCGCCCCAGTGCCAGCGTGGCAAAGCCACGTCAGCAGGTCCAGACTTCCTGGCGTCTCACACTCCTCTCAGGAGGCCTGGGTCCAGAGCGCCCCTTACATATATGCAAATTGTGTTCAAGGAGAGAGGTTGTTTCAGTGAAATTCTGTAGGCTAAGATCTTTTTCTCCAGGACAGTTCAGGTTTATTTGGTTGATCTGGGCTTAAATATTTGGGTCAGTTATAACAGCTTGGATTCTCCAAAAAGAATTCGTCTCCCTCACCCAACTACCATTACCTTCCAGCTCCTGAGAGAAGACAGCTTGCTGTAGTGGACTTAGAGGCGAAGAGCCTCAGTTCAAATGCCAAGTGAGACACTTATTATCTGTGTGACCTTATGCAAGTTACATCTCTTCTTTCACCATCAAGGTTCCTCACCTATAAAATGATGGTATTGAACCAGATGATGTCCAAATTCTCTTCCAGATCTAAATTTATAAGCTTATAATTCTCCAAAAAGGAATGGAAGTTCAGCTGGAATGTTGATCCCCTTTCAGAGGTGAAGAGTCTAAGTTTGTGATATGTTGTGTGCACCATGACCCAATCATCACTTGTTCTGGATGAAAGTCCTGGGCCCTGATAAAAGGAGCATTTTTGTCTACAAATGCAAAGCAGTGAGAAATTCATTGTTTTCTAGTGGTGCTTTCAAATAGAACAGCCCATGTTCTGAAGCAATAGTGGCAAGGTCTCTTTCAAAGGTATCAACTTTATCCAAGAAGGATTTAGGATTGCAGACAATGTATTGAGAAATATAGGATGTCACTAATTAGTTCAGATTAAGTTCAATTTGAAATATTATGACTTCCATTCCTTGCTCGTTAGCTATTTAGCTGTCTCAGCAACAAATATTGCTTCTTTAAGTATGTAATTGAGAATATTTTATGTCTTAATATAAGTTATATTTGTATAAATTTCATAAATTTTAACATTAAATATAAAGTTTAAACATTTCTGTAAGAGCACAGGTTGAAATCACTTAGAGCCCCTAGAATAGCCTCTTATAGACTGGGTCTGTGCTTGTACTTAAGCAATATGGAAACAAAAGTTCTGTTTTAAATGCATTCAGTCTGTCTATATTCATAGCGTCATTTGAATGTGCATCAAAAATTTTACTGGAGACATATGTACCTCCTGCCTTAATGCACCCAATATTATTCCCAAATGAAAATTCTGATATTGGGGATAGGGAAAGGCTCAATTCTTTCAAGCCTTTTTGGTTCTTTAAAAAAAATACTTTAGCTTTGTGTAAGAAATGTGCTATGTTCACGTATACAAATAGGTTTTAAACATGATTGAATATAAGTAACTGGTTTTTATTATTTGATATTCATCAGTAAACCACCCCTGCAACTCCTAGCCATGAGAGATTTACCCTTTGGAGAAGGAGCTTACCAGTAGTAGCATAAGTGATATTAACTGCTGACAAACTACCACCAATGGGTCAGGCAACCCAGTCTAGCAGAAGCGGCAAGGAATTCTGACATCGTTGCCAAGTGCATCAGACCACCACAGTCCAAGAGTCCTGGGAATAATGATGCCCTTAAGGAAAAGGATTGTCCTGCTCTTCTCTTTGTATCTTCAGCACTGAGTACAGTGTTTTACACAGAGAAAGCACTCAATAAATCCTTTTTCATTCTTTGTATTTCACTTTGTAAATAAGAAATATGGCCAGTGTATTTTACAGAAAAAATGTTCTCTCCATTGTACACGTCAGAATCTAACATTTCTCTTGTCTCATGATTTCTCTTTGTTCACAAGACTAAAAAGTAATTTAAAAATAAACTAGACCTTTCTACATGATTCTACAGTCAGCTATGATTTAAAAGTGTAATTTAGCAATGGGAAAACTATTCTGGGCAAGAAAATAGACAACTGAAGAGAAGAAATGACCATTTATACCAGGCAAGTCATAATAAGTAGGTTAACAACTTAAACATATAACAGTTCATGCTTTTAAAAGCACTTTCTTCATACCAATCTAGTGATTTAATTAGCACAAGTAACATTGCCTCCATTTTGCAGATAAAAAAAGATGGAAGTACTTAAGAACTATTGACTTGCCCATGCACAGATCTATTAAGAGATTGAAGATGGATTCAAATCCAGGTCTCCATCTACTATACCAAACCATCTTCTGATTTCTTTTGTTACCTGTCTATTTCTTAGGGAGAGGGCAAGCTCATGAAAATAACTTTATTGTTGTTACCATTTGACATCAAATTATGAAACTGAACTAACCAATCTGTGCCACACAAGCTATCTTTTTAAAGTTATTGAGTTTGCGGTAACAATGGGTCATATAAAAAACAACTTACTGAATAACAACTTAGTATGACTATTGATTGATAATCAATTAATAACTATTTGATCTCAAAGTCATAAAATGTGTTCTCTTTAAGGCAGTGACTATTTCTTTTTTGTCTTTGTGTCTCTACCACATATCGAGATTTGGCAAATGATTTGATATGTTGGGAAAAGGAGAGTGACCAGTCAAGAACAGATAGATAGATAGAAAAGATAGAGCAATTATTAACTACGTATTACTTGGCAGTCATGGTGCTAAGCACTAGACATAGGGATAAGCGATCAAGACAGTCTCTGCTGTCATTGAGATTATTCTAACAGTGAAAGAAAGCACATAAAGGGCATTTAGAAAAGGTTGGGAGTAGAAGGGGTGGGATATTGATGAATATCAAATAAAAAGAACCAGTTAATTATATTCAGTCATTTTTCAAAACCTCTTTGTGGATGTAAATATATCATATTTCTTACTCAAAGATAAACTATTAAAAAAGGCAGGAAAAAAATCAAGCCCTTTCCTTATGCCCAAGATCAGAATTTTGTTCCCAAGTGGTTTAGGGCAAGAGGCACACATGTCTCCAGTAAATTTTTGATGTACATTCAAATGACCCTATACACATAGGCAGACTGCATGCATTTAAACAGAACTTTAGGTCCCATGTTGCTCAAGTACAAGTACAGATTCAGCCAATGAGAGGCTATTCTATATAACATATATAACACATATATTATATTATATTATATATAATCATATAATATTGTTATATATTTGTATCAGCGAGGACCCCAGCATACACAAAAGAACATGCTGTACAGGTTCTTTGCTCTGCTTTTCTAAAAGGAAAACAACTTTTGAGGGGGTCAATAATCACTTTAATCAAGCACATATATCATTCACTTACTTCAGAGGGAAAAATCAGCACCCTGAACTTCAGGAAAATACAAACAGAGAAATAAAGATCAATAGATAGACAAGGCTTCCAACTGTCTGACCATAAGCAATATATACATAGTTACCAGAGAGAGAAGCAACATGTGGGTTTTCAAAGCCGGAGGGCTTCTTAAAATGACTGCCCAGAGTCTAATCTGGCACACAAACCTTCTTCCAAAAGATAAGCCCCAAAGTAAAACCTCATCTCAGAGTTTGTTTGTTTTTTCAGAGCCAAAGGGCATTACAGCTCTTGAGAACCAGTGCCTCATTAGAAATTAACAAAAGGTGTGGGTCTTACAACAAAAAAATCTCCTCTAATCAAGCTACCCTTAATAGACAGTCCCATCAATGGAGAAGATCTTTCATTCTCATTAGCATTGCAATATTATAATATAATATATATTATATACATGTATATATGTAGATATATGTATGTGTATATATGTATATATACATATATGTATGTATATGTGTGTGTATATATATATATATATATATATATATATATATATATACACACACATATACATACATATATCCTAAGTGATTTCAACCTGAGTATGAGATCAAATGCTGGTCCCCTAAGGAATTACATGATCTTTTCCCATTTCACCACATCTGTCTCTGGCCACTGCTCTAAGTGGCACATCTTATTCAATATTTAAATGCTTCCTCTCTAGGGAGACATAGGTTTTCCTTTAAGAAGCTTCTTAACTTGGGGCAATACAGGGGTTTTAAACTTTTTTTTATCATGGACCTCTTTCACAATGTGGTGAAATCTATGGACTCCTATTCAAAATAATAGTTTTGAATCCATAAAACCAAATTACAAATGAAGCATTATATTGAAAAATAGCTTTCAACATATTTTTTAAAACAAGTTCAGAGATGCCAGGTTAGTGAGATCAGTTCATTGATATGAGTACAGCCTGTTCTTTACCTCTATCTATCACCAACCTTACAGGTGTCAGTCTTCCCATGTGTAGACTCTATCTTCAATCAATTTCTGTTCAGGATGATTTTGACCCATCAAAACATCTCTTAACAAAAGATCTAGTTACCAATTTCCAGATACCTCCCCAGTTCTCATCTCTCACAATATTCAGGGCCATGTCGCAGTTTTAGTCAATTTGGAAAACGCAGACAAGGTTTTGCCTGCCTTGGATACTTTATATTCACATCTCTCCAAGTTGTCTGTATCACTACATACGGTGCTCTCTTTGTCTTTGTCTTTGGCATCAGTAAATATCCTCCAAAATACACTGAGTCTTCTACTGAATTTCTAAAATCCCTTCCATATATCAGTGCATTAAGAATATAACATCAATTTGCTGATTGTATTGCTTAAATAATACAAAAAAAATGTGAATACTTGATCACAAAATCAGGACCAGTATTAAGAAATATCGCATTAAAATAGCATAAAATTAGAAACACAATGAAACACAGCTGTTCATTCAGAAAGGGAATTCCAGTAAGAATAATAAGTCTTAACTGTCAATACAGCCTAAAATCATGAAAAAAGGAAAACAAATTCCATCCAAAAGAAAATATCCTACGCTTACAATGATAAATCTACAAGCTTCCAACTAGAATTTTTTTTAAAATACACAAATAAATTCCCACATGTGACCACAAGGAAGTGCTGCAGATATCAATTAAGCTGCTTTTTTACCCTTATTCAGGATTCTCAGGCCAATTGGTGCTCACTCATCAATGAAGAATGTGGAAAAGATAGTGAGGTTTAATTTTAGACATATACTTAAGATGTCTGTGAGACATGCAGTTCAAGATGTCAAAGAGAGAATGGGGTAGGGAGACAGGTTAGAGTTGGATAATTAGATTTGAGAGTTATGTGCATAGAGATGGAAATCATAGAAACTAATGAGATCACCAAATGAAATAATATGGAGGGAGAAAAGAATAAGGTTCAGGACAGAACCTTGAAGCTGCTTCAAGGTTAGTGGGCATGCTCTTGAAGATGCAGAAAAGGAGACAGGGAAGGAATAGTATGATGGGTAGGTGGGTATAGCAGCAAGCACCCTGGAATACCCAGGATGGCTGCTAGCACAGGTTCTTAGATCTGCTTTACTAGGAAATATGGCTGTTTAAGGAATCAAAAATCTTTTAAAATTACACTTAGTAGTTCAGGGGAAAAATTAGCACCCTGAACTTCAGAGAAAATACAAGCAGAGAAAATATAAGCAGAGAAATGAAGACCAACAAACAGGGTTCTACTGCCTGAATCAAAGCAATATTGCTATATACTTTAAATACATCCCTGGATCAAGAGAGCCTTTACATCTGAGCAGTCAGGGGATCTGTACACAATGGTTACTCAGGGTCTCCATCAGGGAATCACAAGGTCCATATACACTTCTTAGAGTCAGAAGGCATCACGACCCTCATGACTCAGTGTTCGATTAGAAATTAGCAAAATATTTAAAAGCCTTCCTATAAGCAAGCCTCCCCTAAGCAAGTTTCTCTTAATGGCCTCCACATGAGGCCTATTAATGGTCAGGGAAGATCTTATATCATATTAACATTACAGAAGGAAACCAAGAGAGAACAGAATCACAAAAACTTTGAGCAATAGATTATCAAGGAAACAGTGGTGACTAACAATATCAAAGTTTGCAGAAAGGTCAAAAAGGATGAGGACAGAGAAAATTCCATTAGATTTGGACTAGAAAGATCATGAGTAAAGCTCATGAGTAACTTTGGAGAGAGTAGTTTCAGTTGAATGATGAGACTGAAAACCAGAGTGCTAAAAGTTAAGAGTATCAGAAGAAAGGAAATTGAGGCACTTATTTCAGATCCCCTTCTCAAGAAGGTTAGCCAACAATAGGGAAAACATATATAGTTCAATAGCTAATGAGGATAGACAGATCAGGGAAGGGTTTTTTTTTTCTATTCTTGGATGAGAGAGACATGGGAATTAGGTTTGTAGAGAAGCAGCTAAGTAAATAGAGAGCAACTAAAGATTAGTGAGAAAGTGGAGATGATATAAGAGATAATTTGTTGGATGAAATGGGATCATTTTTGCATATAGAGAGATTTGCCTTGGCAAGAAGAAGGGCTACCTTTTCACATGAAATAGGAGTGAAAGAGATGGTGGTGGAAGACATATGAGTAATGTGAGATGTGGAACAAGGAAGAAGAGGGAGAGAGCTGCAAGGTTCTCAATGGGAGAAGGGAGGGATACCTGTGGCGCAGATATAAATTGGAGGGGAAAAATAAACAACCAGACATCCAATTTTTGAATAAAGACATCCAGTGACAAGGAAATTACCAACTCCAAAGATAGTATGTGCCATTTCTGAATTGGGTCAAAGGGTACAAAGGGTCTTTTTTTCTTCTAGTAAGCCTAAATTTTCCTCTTTACAACTTCTACCTGTTATTGTAATTCCTCTGTATATTGTGGCATCCAGAAGGAGCACAATAATCCAGATGAATTCTGATTAGGACAATTTATATGGGACTATCAACTCCCTTCTCCTGGCAGCTATGTTAATCGTTTTTTTTTTTATAATTTTTTTTAATATAAATTTATTTATTTGACTTTTTATATTCATTTTCACAAACTTTTGGGTTCCAAATTTTCTCCCCATTTATCCCCTCCCCCCACCCCAACACACCGAGCATTCTAATTTTCCCTATCACCAATCTGCCCTCTCTTCTATCATCCCTCCCTTCTCTTGTCCCCATCTTCTCTTTTGTCCTGTAGGGCCAGATGACTTTCTATTCCCCATTACCTGTATTTCTTATTTCCTAGTAGCAACAACAATACTAAACAGTTGTTCCTAAAACTTTGAGTTCCAAATTCTCCCCATCCCTCCCTCCCCACCCATTCCCTTTGGGAAGGCAGGCAATTCAATATAGGCCATATCTGTGTAGTTTTGCAAATGACTTCAATAATAGTTGTGATGTGTAAGACTAACTGTATTTCCCTCCATTCTATCCTGCCCCCCATTGCTTCTATTCTGTCTTTTGATCCTGTCCCTCCCCAAGAATGTTGACTTCAAATTGCTCCCTCCTCCCATTGCCCTCCCTACCATCATCCCCCCCACCCTGCTTATCTCCTTCTCCCCCACTTTCCTGTATTGTAAGACAGGTTTTCATACCAAAATGAGTGTGCACTTTATTCCTTCCTTTAGTTGAATGTGACGAGGGTAAACTTCTCACCTATCAAAATCTTTTTGGATCCTGATTCTTTAATACAGTGTATTCATTATCCCTCCTAGTTTAGTGTTTGTCATTTGCTTATTTGATAAGCGTGCTATCTATGTCTTTATCTAAGTCATTGTTAAAAATGTTCAACAGCATAGAGTCAACCACAGATTCCTCAGATATTTCACTAGAAACTTCTTGCCAACTATACTAAAATTTCTTTCTTTTTGAGTCTGACCATTCAAGCAGTTCTGAGCCCATTTAACTGTATTATTGTCTAGTCGAAGGCTTCTTAAACTTTTTCCATTCATGGCCCCTTTATGCATTTCGGCAGTGTTCACTGGTGTTATGTGGTGTGATGGTATTCACAGTGTAAAGTGCGCACGCTTTGTGTTCAGAACCAAGGCTGCAGTGAAGTTGTGTGATGCAGCACAAGCATGCGCTATCAGAAACACCTTGAATTCATCATTCATTTGATTTTTAATTAATTTTTCATTTTACTGTTGCTAAATTTTTCAGCCTTATATGGGGTCTCAGTCCACATTTTAAATAACACTTATCTAGTCCACATATCTCCATCTTATCCACAAAAAGAATATGAAATACTTTCTCAAAACTTCGCTAAAATCTGGGTAAACCATATTTACATCATCACCCTCATCTGCCTTTTTAGTTATCTTGGCAAACAAAGGAGATGAAATTAGGCTGACATGACCTGAACTCAATGTGTAGGCTATTTATAATCATTTCTCTTTTTACATGCTCACTAATCATCTCCCTAATCTAGAATTTTCCTAGGAACCAAAGTTAATATCCTTGACTTATAATTTGCATACGGTGCTCTTCACTTTTTTGATATTTGGAACATTTGGCCTTTTCCAAATTTATCATACTGTTCCTGTCTTCCATAGCTTTTCAAATATGACAGTGGCTCAGTTAGTCTGTTCAGTAGCCAAAGATATGGCTCATCTGAGTTGGCTATCTTTGAATTCCTCAAGGAAAACTAGGGGCTCTCCTACTACCTTTTTACTTGATACCAATTAGTCACGCTTGTTTTTATCATTTTCAATGCAAAGGTCATTCTTGCCATTGAAAAGCAAAGTAAAATGAGAATCGGACATCACTGGTTCCTCCTGCTGTCAGTCATCCCAAACAAAGGTCAACTTGCTTCCTTGAGTTTCCTTTCTCTTCCAATGTAGCTATAAAATGCTTTCTTGATGCCCTTAGATTTCCTCAACAAACTTTCTGTTTGGTATTCTTAGCACTGGTGACACTTTTTATTAGACTATGTCCCCTTTTATATTCATCTCCTGTTTTCTGACCTTGCTCCATCTTCTGTAAATGTCTTTTTAAAATCTAAAGTTGTTAGTGAATTATCTATGTGTCTGTATGAGTCTTGTTAGACAACCCCTTTTTTTCATCAAAATTGTTTCCCTTTTTGATTTTCATTCTTGAGAATATCCCATCTTTCCTAGGATCTCATTGATATCAAATTTTAGGCATATCTGTCCTTCCTCTGAACTCTTCAAATTTTGCTTTCCCAAAATCTAGGGTGCATTTCAGACTATGCTCAGATTGCTTTTCTTTCTCCATTATGAATTTTAAGAAGGAATAATTTTCTACTAGGGTTCTAATTTGCTTGCATTTCAGTAACCAATCTCTTCCTGTTGGTGAAATCTTATCTGGAATTGAAATTCCCCATTTTAGTACTTCCACCTTTTGAAGGATTCAATTACCATTAAGTAAGGTCAAGAAATTCTTGGTTTTATCAGTAGCTACTTGTGTAATTAAATTATTCCATCATTATTATAATAGTTCTCTGTGCCAGGTTTGTGACTGGCCTCTTAAGCATCTATTTCATCTTTCTGTCCACACTCTTGATAAAATCATTTATTTGTGGCTTCATTCATCTTGACCCAAATGCTTTCTAGTATGCTTCTTAAACCCGGTTCCCAGATTTCCTCACATTAGTATGCTTTCTTAATATCAGTCCACTTATCAACAAGTTTTTACTAAGCACTTACTACGTGTCAAGCATTGTGCTATGCTGGGGACACAAGAACAAAAACATTCCTTACTCATAAGGAATTTACCTTATGCCATTGCCCTAAATAGAGAGTCACATTCTAGTCATGGATGTCATCCCATCAAGTTTTCAGACTATGTCTGAAGTCAAATAATAGCCTTCTTTGCATTGGGGCTTCACCCTACTCTTGCCTAAACTTTGTGTGTTTGTCCATAGACCCTAGAAGTCATGAATTTTACTCTTAGTCCCTTTCTAGAATTTTGCCTCCTATGAGCTTCTATATATTTCTATAACTCATCTTCCTATGTAGTCTATTCTATCCATGACATTATGTTGATGTATGTATGTGTGTCTTTAACTACCTTTCGTCCAACCAACTTTTCTGTTTAAACTTTTTTAAATTAGATTTGCAAGGCACCTGATAAATACATTCTAGCAACCTTTGTTGGGTACATACCATTCCTGGCCAGGAGCCATATAATCAACAAATAGGGATAATTTTATCTCCTCTTTACCTACCTTTATGCCTTTAATTTCTTTCTTTAGTCATTGCTATTGCTTGTATTTCTAGAACTATATCACATAATAGGGAGCGGAGTGGGCAGCCTTGCTTTCTTGCCATATTTATTGAAAAAGTTCTTACTATATACCCATTGCATATGATGCTTGATTTGGTTTTGGACAGATGCATCTTATGATATGTTAAAAAGTCCCTCTCTCTGTCTATACTTTGTAGGATTTGTAGCATAAATCAGTATTGTGGTTTATTAAAGGCTTTTTCTGTGTAGATTCAGATAATTATATAAATTTTATATGCTTTCTTTTGTGTAGGATTATATTGATTGCTTTCCTAGTGTTAAATTATCCCTGTAACTGTGGTGTAAATCTAACTTGGATGAATCACTGTAATCTATGAGAATTGTATTTGAAATTTTTAAATCATTATTCAATAATAATATTGATCTCTAATTCTTTTTCTGGGTTTTGTTCTTCCCTAATTTAGGTATTAGAACTATGTTTGTCTCATAAGATAAAACTTGTAAGGTATTTTCTTAATTTTTAAAAATAACTTGTTTAGTTTTAGTACTAATAATTCTTTGAAAGTTTGATAGAATTCTCCTGTGAATCCATGAAGAAGAGAAGTTGTGTTTTTTCCCTGCTTTGGTATTACTTTTACAACTTAATCTATTTCCTTCTCTTAGATTGGATTACTTAATATCTTTATTTGGTTTTCTATTAGCTTGGGTATATGTTTTTAACAAATATTACTCTATCTTTTATGTTCTCAGTTTTGTTAGTATATATTTGTGTTTTGATAATTCTTTTATCTGAATTCTGATAATTCTTTTTATTTCTTCTAATTGGGTTGTGATTTTACCTTGCTCCTTTTCTATTTTGCTGATTTGATTTTCTATTTTCTTTTTTAATAATATTGGCTAACAGTTTATCAGTTTTATTAGTCTTCCTAGTTTTATTCATCATTTAAATAGAGTATTTTTCCTTTGGTTTCCAGTTTATCTATTATCTTCTAATGTTTAGTATCTTCTCTTCGTACTTAGTTCAGTTTCATGTTTTGGTTTTCCTTTGTTTTTTTTTTTTTAAAATGCACATTCATGTCATTAATCATCCCTTTCTATTTTGTCAATGTATATTTGTGGGGATGAGATATTTTTTGTTTCAAGCTTCATTCGTAATTACCGTCCCTCAATGGGAGGGTAGGGCCCCAAGCTATACATTCAAGACTTGCTTCTCTCTCCATCACATGCCAGTTTTACAATGAATGAACATAGCAAATAAACCCATTTATCCAAGTTGATAGCAAAACAGAAATCAGAGAAAGTATACATGGGATAACATATACCAGATGAGACAGAATGAATAAACTCCCCCTTTGGGAGCAAAATAACTCATACCACTGAGAGAGAATCCCAGATCTTACCCAAAGGGAAATTCCCCAAAGTCTCTAGTATAGCAAACTAGAAATAGGGACATGGTAGAGTTTGCCAGCTCCTTTATATGTTGCTTCTTCCTAGAGTCTTTAACTCTTCAAAAATTCGAAAAGAACATGAAATGTTGCATCTTTTTTTCATGAAGGAGGAAATCAAGAAAGAAAATATCTCTCTTCTCTCTAGTTCTCACCAACTCCACTGCTCATGAAAGTGTGGAGTGTTTAAATAATCAATTTCCACCAATTAGAAGAGTCCTATGCAATTATACATACATACCCATAGGGGATGGGGGGGAGAGAACGTATATATGGAAGGTAAGAAAGGTAATCTCAGAAGGAACACATTAGCTGGGGGGAAAGAGGTGGGAAGGGGGAATGGGGGGCAGAGGGGGACAGGGAGGGGAGGGGGCAATGGGGAAGGAAGTCTTCAGCAGAAGAAAGCTGTATCTGAGCTAAGTCTTAAAGGGAGCCAGAGAAGCCATTAGGCAAAGGCAAAGAAAGAGTGCATTCTAGGCATGGGGGACTGGCATTGAAAAGTGGAATTTTTGGAATTTGAGAGATGGAGTGTTGTGTGAAAAGACTAGCAAATAGGTTGGTGTTACTGAATTGCAATGTTTATGAAAAGGAGTAGAGTATGAGAAAGATAATAAGGGGCAAGGTTGTGAAGGGAGTAAAATAACAAAAAGAGGACTACATTTTTAATTTTGAAGATAAATAGGTGCCACTGAAGCTTAATGAATGGGGGTATGGTTATAAACTTAAGGATCACAGTGGAAGAAGAAAGCAAAGTCTGCTTTTACACAACACCAAAACAAGTCATCAATTCAAAGTGATAGGCAAGAGGGAGGAGGAGGAGAGAGCAGTAAAACTGACTGCTTGGAAGTTTTATGCTATATTTTTTTTAAAAGAACCTAATCAAAATTCCCACGTAGAACAATACCTAATTTATAGTCTTTGAGAATTGCTTGCAATAACCAGCAGTTAAATGTCTTGTTCATAATCACACAGCTATGTCAGACACAGGGCTTGACCCCAGTCTTCTTGAGTACCAGGATGACCCCTATGCCATATGACTTGGTACTGTAGAGTCAAAACATCAATCTGACTGAACTTTTCACTTGATATCCAGATGTTTTGGCCATCCATTAATGTTCAGACAAAACCAAAGGGGGTAACAATCAAAGGCAGCTGATCTTTGGTAATAGAAAGCATATGAATTGAGAGAGTTTGAGGGAGATTTAAATAAAACAGTGGCAGGAGTATCAAAATTCAGGGAAAGCAGTTTGAATTTGCCACAGAAAATGATGGTGAGTCAATGAATGATGGGAACAGTACTAGAAAAAGTATAGTTTCCTCCAACCAGCTAGTCTAGGTGAATGTGGTTGAAATTGAAAATGGAGCCCAGAATCTGATTACAGAATTAGACTAAAGGGAACACCAAAACATATGTAGCAGTAGCTGTTTTCATTTATATACCACTTTCATACTACCAAATGCTTTGCTTACATTGTTTCATCTGATCCTCATAACAAGCCTCAAGGGGGAAATAGTAGAAATAGTATTGCCTCCAATTTGTTGAAAGGGAAACTGAGACTGAAAGAATAAGTCAAAGGACTAGCCAAGGCCATATAACTAATAATTGATGGAGTGAGGACTTGAATCCTGGTCTTCTGATTTTAAGTTGGTGTTCTTCTGTCCTCTTCGCTATTTTTAATCCTGAGCTGTCTTTTCATCCCTGAAAATTTACTAACTCTATCTCTTACTTTTGATGAGGTTTCAGGTTCATTATTAATAAAAGAAATTGTAATAACTCCTAATTAGAGACCAGATTGTTTGGACATTTTTAAAAGGAAGTTTACTTAATGAGGTCACAGAACTTTGAAGATGAAAAGTGACAGAAAGAGAGAACATTATCACAATTATTTTCCTTTTTAATGACAAGATGTTTTCATTATTTCAAATAAATATTCTCATTGCTTAATAATCCCTAGAGGCTGAGGCTGAAATCTACTGTTAGGACAAAAGGTTTTCTCAATTACATGCTCATATTGACATATTCTCACAAGATTGGAGGGAGCGAGGGGTAAAAGTGGCAGTGAATGCTGCTGGCAATGCATCCTATAGGTTTTCTTCTTCAAAAGAGTTATTCTGGGGGGAAAAAGCCATGTCATGAATTTGTAAAGTGTTACAGGTCTGTGCATATAAAAAAAAAAAGATTCATAATCTTCAGTCACTCTTCTCCTAATTTGGACAAATAGTCTTTTGAGCCTGATTGTTACTTTTATTTAATAATTGGAGGAAAAACTTTCAGCCTAATTGAGGTTCTAGGAAAATATAACAAATATACTCTGATCATTTACTTGACCAGTTCCAACAGCCTTTTAGAACAATTGAAATTTGGATGATGCTACAGATTATGAACGTAATGCATAATTTATCAATTTTAAAAAGAACATCCACTATTTTCCAAGTAAGGTTAATAGGAGAAATATTCTTCATTTGGTATTATTTTATTGGAGTGTGTATATTTTAATTTTAGAAAAGTTTAGAATATCACTTCAAAAATTTTACAGCTTTGTTTTTAGGGATGTTTTAGATAGCATAAACTCTTTATTCTGTGAGTGGGGAAGAAGCCATGACCAACCTTTTGGAAGAAATAGTATACAGAAACAATTTTAAATGGTTATCTATCTCATTTTAAAATGAGAAAGAAGGTCCCCAAGTTTCCTTAAGCTTAGGTACAATATTGGCTAATAGTAGAGGGAGAGAGTCTGCTTCCAAAATTCCAAAATCTCAGGATCATTTTGCTCTCACCCAGAAATTCCTCCAGGAATCCCAGAATATGGCTCATTTCTAAGTCTCCACAAATATGGGCAAACAAGGAGAAAAATAACTTCTGTATATGTGCAAGCACCTGAACCCATGAGAACTGATGAAATCACCCATGAAGATAGTATAGAGTAAGAGATTCTTGACCTTTTTTGTCATGGACTCCTGTGGCAGTCTGATGATGCCTGGACCTCTTATAATATTTTCAAATGCATAAAATAAAATATATAGAATAACAAAGAAAAAGAATAGAGAAAAAATATGTATTGTTTTCCAATCCAATTGACAGCTCCTTCCCAAATCTTCCATGGACTGCTGGACCCCAGATTCATAATTCTTAGTATAGAGGGAAAGAGGGACCAGGACTAAGCATTGGTGGATACCTGTGGTTAATGGGCATCACCTGGAGGGAGTCCCAGCAAAAGAAGAATCAAAAAGAGTGATTAAACTGATAGGAGAAGAACAAGGAGAAAGCAATGTCATGAAAACCTAGGATGGAGAGAATACATAGGAGAAAAGGGTGAGTAACAGTGTCGGATGCTACAGAAAGGTCAAGAAGGAAAATAATTGAGAATAAAGTCATTAGATTTAGCAATTAAGAGATCATTGGTAACTTTGAAGAAGAAAGCTTGAATTGAACAATGAGGTCAGAAGCCATATTAGAGAGACTTTAGAAGACTAAAAGGGGAAGAGTGGCACCCAACATAGACAGTCTTCCCCAAGGGTTTAGTCAAAAAAGGGAAGAGAGATATTGAACAGAAGCTAAAAGAGATGGTTAGATCAAGTGAGGACTTTTTAAGAATGGGGGATGGGGAAAGAGAGGACATGGATGTGTCTGTAGGCAACGGAGAAGGAGCCAGCATATAGAGATGAGAGAGAGAGAGAGAGAGAGAGAGAGAGAGAGAGAGAGAGAGAGAGAGAGAGAGAGAGAGAGAGAGAGGGAGAGAGAGAGAGAGAGGAAGAGAGAGAGAGAGAATGATGGTGGGGCTAATCTGGAGAAGACTAGAAAGGATGGGTTCAAGGGGTCATATAGAAAGGGTTTGCATTGGTAAGAAGGTCCACCTCTTCATGAGAGAGGGGGTAAGGTAAGAGATAAGGGAAAATGTCAGAGGAATATGAGAGGATAAAAAAGGAATAGAGGGAGCTCTTAGCAAACGGCCTCAATTTTTTCAGTGAAGTATGAAAAGAGGTCCTTAGCTGGGGTTGTTGGAAAATGGGGACTGGGAGAAGTATGATAAGAGATGTGAAGAAAGATGAAAAATTTTGCTAGTGACTTTGTTGAGTGGGATAGCAAATCAGTTAGGGAGCTGTAAGAATGTTTTGTTGCAATGAGGGTTCAGTAGAAATTATATAACAGAAACTCCTAATCGATTCAATTATCAGCATCCATGATTTTCTCAAGCTATGATCCCCAAACAGTGAATAAGATCAAAGAAGACAGATTGTGTTAGCACTCCGCTGGCCTATAGAATTCTCTGTTTAATTGAACAAACACTCATTAAATATCTAATGTGTGTAAGGTCCACCCACTTGGTGCTTCAGCTGTTCCAGTTGTATCTGACTCTTTGTGATCTCATTTGGAGGTTTCTTGGCAAAGATGATGAAGTGGCTTGCCATTTCCTTCTCCACCTCATGTTTCTCCCTGATGTCATAGTCTACTTCGAGAACAAAGGACAAACAACAACAACAGATGAGGAAACTAAGGCAAAAAGGGTTAAGTGATACAGCCATGGTCACACATCTGATAAGTGTCGAGGCTGGATTTGAACTCACAAAGATGAGTCTTCCTGATTTCAAGCCCAGTGCTCTATCCACATTAGTGTTTCATAATAATGAAACTCCTTGATAAAGAAGCAGTAGAAAGACCATATTGTCTCCGAGAACAGGAATTGCTTAATGCTTTTTGCCTTCTTTAATCCCACCATTTAGATAGCGTCTTGCACATAGAAGGTGCTTAATAATAGTCTGTTGATTTGGCTTAGATTTTTTATTGTGTCTTCAATTTTAAATCAATGAACCTATGACTTTGGTGCTCTGTAGAGTCTAGGAATCTTGAAGAATATCAGGTGCTGATCCTCATTTAGGACACTATAATAATCTGTCCAGATTCCTATTCTTCACATCTTTCTAGGGATAAGACTCTCAAGAGATCTGAGACTCTCAGATTTAGGAGAGTCTTTTCTTAATCTCTGCCCATAAGCTCAGCCCCATCTTATATTTAGGTACTAATTTTGAATGGAGACAGTGGAGATGTTACACTCTTCTGTTTGGATCCCTGGCTTCTGCCTAACTGATAGATCTGTCAGAACTCCTAGTTCTAGCCTGCCTTGTTCCTTCAAGATACTGCGCAAACCCTAGTTATGACAGCCATCAATTTTTCATAGTCACATCTGGTTCCATGTTTGGCTTTTCCAGAAACACGAGTGATATTGAGTGAAACCAGCAGAAGACTATAAAATGAAGCCTTTAATTGAATATACCTCTAGGCATTTCTTCAGAAATAATATTAAGGGTCAAAGGGAGAGTGTTTTGTCATACAGTTTGCTCAGTCCATCTGATCTTCATATCGAGACTCCATAGACAGAAACCACCTTTATGTAGAGCCAGAATAATCTAATGTTGGGTATTGAGATATTCAATTAAAAGAACATAGAGTCAATTAGGAGAAGAGACTTGGAAAGAAAGAATAAGAAAGTCAGCAGTGCAGGAATAAAAATTCTTCTGGGAAGGCAGGCTACTAAGCAGTCTAGAAATATGTTCATCTTCCTAATAACCACAAGTTAAGAACCACAGCTTACAATAAAATCTCAAACAGTCACCAGTTAGAATGCCATCATTGCACATAGGACAGATAGACAGAAAAGCTTTTCCCCTCTACTAAGAAAAGAGCTCATATATAGGAATGGAAGATTCAGGGGGGTTTCATTTGTTTTTTCAAAGGCTTAAAGGAAAGTTCCTAAGTCATATTGGTTTCAATAGGTCACCTGGTTTCAATCAGTTTCTATCTTTCTTAGAAAATATGTTTCTGTAGAACAACACTGATCAAATTCATTCCATGAAAATGAGATATTACTTTAAAAATAGTTGTATAATTATAGGACCAGGGCTATTACTAGTAATTAGATACAAGATTCCATAAAGTCATAGGGTGAGGTAGTCATGAGTACATAGGAAAATTTTAAAAGAGTCCCATTTAGCACAGTAAAGCTATATATAGGACTATTTTTAAGCTAGATTATATCAATCAACAAGTCTGTATCAAGTCCCAGCTATGTGTCAGGCATGGTGCTAAGTGCTGGGGATACAAAGACAAAAGGGGAAAAAATTCCCTACTCACAAGGACCTTATATTCTAATAGAAAAAAGACCACAAACACATATGTAAGCATAAACAGAATAAATATCAACAAAACAAATACACATACAAAGTAATAATTACAATCTATTTTGGTAGGGAAGTAACTAGTAGTGGGAAGTGGGGAAGGTTAAGAAAGGCTTTGTGGAGAAGGTGGTACTCACTATTTGTCCTGAAGGAAGAGACAGTACTCTAAAGTGGAGGTGAGGCAGAGTGTTACAAACATGGCAGATAGGCAGTGAAAAGACACAGAGAAGGGAGACTGATGTGTGAGGAACAGAGACAGTCACATAGGCTGGAACACATTGGAAAGGGAGGGAGAGGAAAGTCCATTGAGGCTGGGATGATAGGTTGGGACAAGATTGTGAAGGACATTAAATGCCAAACAGAGGAGTTTATATTTGTTTCTAAAGGCAATAGGTAGCTACTATAGTTGACTGAGTAAGTAAGTGAGTCAAGGAAGAGATCTTTGAAATCCAGTCTCCCATCACCAACTGCTCATTAGGCGTTTCAAATTAAATGTCTTGGAGATACATCAAACTCAACGTGTTCAAAACTGAGCTAACCTTTCCCCCTAAACTTTCCTTTCTTCCTAATTTTCCAATGAAGGGGGGAAAGTTTGAAATAGTTATTGTGGGAAATGAAATAGGAAATCGATTATGGCAGAATGAAAGGATTGTCTTACTACTATGAAAGCCTAGTTGAAGTTAAGGGATGAAAAATACAGGAGGCTGGGGTGGGGATAGCTTTCTCGTCCTGGTTATTAATTAAAGGGATAAGGAGAGAAGTAGGAGGTGAGAGATTTTTAGCCACAGAAGTAGTAATGGAAGTCAGAAGCTGAAAGTTTCCGAAGGATGTTGAAATGGGTGTTGGTTCTGGCTTCCATCCTGCTGTTGCAGTGGTTCTTCTTCCAGGGTGACTAGGGAAGGTATGAGGTACAAAGAAAGGTAGTTCCTCCCATCCCCAGCCAAGATAGTACAAATTCCTTGATGAGATCAAGTTACCTGGTTCACATAAATTACTTTACCGGGTACTACAAGAGTTGACAGATGTGTCTGTTAAGCCACTGTTTTGCAAGGCAGAGAGCAGGATAAGCACTACAGAATTGAAGAAAGGCAAATGTCTTGGTTTTAACAAAGTGAGGGAGAGGAAGAGGTTGGAATGTGCAAACTATAGGATATTGAACTTGACCTGGCCTGTCAAAATTATAGAATATAGTATTAAAGGGATGGTAATTAAATATCTAGACAAGGAAGCAATGTTCGCCAAGAGCCAAAACAATTTCATCAAAAAGAGATCATGCCAAAATGCCTTCCACATCCAGAGAAAGAACTACAGAATTCGATCACAGAATAAAGCAGATCATTTTCTTTTGTATTATGTTTTGGTTTGTTTTATGGTTTCTCCCATTCATTTTAATTCTTCCATGCAACATGACTAAGGTGAAAATGTATTTAATAATATGTGTAGAACCTATATAAAACTGTATACCATCTCAGGAAGGAAGTGGGGAGGCAGGGAGAAGGGGGGTAAGGGAGGGGGAAAATCTAAGATATATGGAAGTGATTGTAGAACATTGAAAACAAATAAAATAATAAAATAATAAAAAAGAAGAGATCATGCCAGACTAACCTTATTTCCCCATTTTATAGTATATCAGGAAAACACTGTAGATATAGTACATAATTTACTGAGATTTTGATGAAGCATTTGATATGGTCTTTCTGGCTATTCTTGAAGGAAAGATGATATGAAGTGAACAAAAACAGTAGTCTCCACATCTTTTTTTGGTCCTGTATCCTCATCAGTTAAAAAAAATTAATACATATCTCCATGTGTATATACTTCCTTATTTATAAAATATATAATATTCTATTATGGTATCATGCATACCACAAAACTTACATAAAAGAAGAAATTTTTAAATGTCAGATAAAGATGAAATTGTATTTGACCATCAGTTTGTCATAGAACATGGATTGGAATGGGGAGACCCTTGAGGCAGAAAGGCCAATTAAGAGGCAATTTCAGGGTCCAGGCAAGGGATGATGAGAGCCTGATGAAGGGAGTGGCTGTGGAAATAGAGAGAAGGGGATGGATACACGAAATGTAGTGGAGATATTAACAACACTTGAAAACTGATTGGATATTCTGAGTAAGGGTGAGTGAGGAGTTGAGGATGACACCAAACATGAGAATCTGGGAAAGGATGATGATGCCCTGCAGAGAAATGTGCTAATACAGAAGAGGGGTAGATTTAAGGTAAGATATTGTAATGAAATCTCTAATGAAGACTGAAACTCATCCAAGCCTACTCATCCTTTAGTGAAGAAAATCAGAATGGGATTGAGAAAGGCAGAGAATAGGTCCAACTATAGTGGCCTCTTGGAGTCTCTGTACAGTGATGTCTCATCTGGCCAGCCTCACCTCTTGACAGTCACAGATGTCATCCACCCCCAATGGTCTGAAAGAACAGAGAATAGAAAAAAAGGACAGGATGGAGAGGGAAAGAGAGGATAATACTATGATTGTAGAAGGGAAAGTCTTAGTGGTAAGAAGCATGTTTATATCAAGGATACCACAGAAACATCAGCAAAGTGATAGATAAAGATGGATAAAAATTGACAATAAATCAATATTCGAAGAAAAGATCTTGTCTTTAATGCACAAGTAATTTGCAACAAAGGAAACTGAGAGAAAATTCCTTGACAAGTCCCCTTGAAATGACAATGGAGAAACTCTAAGAACCTCCAGAAGGGTTTTGAAGATAACTCAAACAGGCATTGATGAAAGGGCTGGAAAAATATAGACACATGAACATATTGTTATTAGAGATAAAAGATGTCAACTGGTCCAATTGTTATGGATATCAGTTGGGAATTATGCAAGAAAAACTACTGAACTGTCTATACCATTCTGACTCAAAAAATCTCCCTGCTGGCAAGTACACTAAGAAGAACAGGGATAAATAATAAAGGCTGAATATTCAACAAAATATTCTCTCACTGGGGCAGTAAAGAATTACACAATTATTTCCTTTGAGTGGGGAAACTGTGTGACTTTTTAAAAAATATATGGATGAACTAAAATATTGCTGTATAGAAAGAAATGACAAATATGATTCATTCTGAGAAACATGGGGAGATAATATCTGAACTGACAAAGTAAAATAAAAGCAAGAGAATAATATACACAATATTATAACAATATAAGAAGCTGAACTCTAAGTTACTATAAAACCATTTAAGGTTGTGGAAAATAATTGGAACATACCAATTTCCACATGTTCTAGGGTGGGAAAGCAGGGTGGTACCAGGAAAGAGGGCTGGTAGAATAGAATGCTAAATACACTGTCAGAATGAGATTTTCTAAGGGTCATCTTGTTTCGAATTTTTAAAATTATAATGGAAGATTCAATCTGAAGGGCAGGATAGTTTTTCTCCCTTAGAAGTGTCTACATTGTTAAATCTACATCAATAAAACTTTTTTAAACTCTATATTTTATTTAAGGAATAAAACAAGCACTTCTATAACACAGAACAATAAAAAAATGATTACCCATGAAGCTGCAAACCTATTAAACACACTTGCTATTCCTTTCAAATATACAACAAAATTATGATGTAAATTTCTTTTTTTCTTCTCTCCCTACTCCTTCACCCTAGAGATAGCTATCAAAAGACATAAATAGGTATATGTACGTAAAATTATTCTGTTTATACTTTTCTTTATCTGGATGAAAATAGTGTTCATATTTCCTTTATACTTAAGTTGGATTATTTATAATAGCCAAAATAATTTATTCATTCAAAGTCATTCTAAAACAATATTGTGGTTACTGTATACAGTGTTTTCTTGGTACTGCTCCTTTTACTCTTCATTATTTCATGCAAATCTTTCCATGTTTTCTAAAATCATTGAGCTCATCATTTCTTATAGCACAGTAGAATTCTATCGCAATCATGTAACACAATTTGTTCGACCACCTCCCAATGGATGGACATCCCTGCAATTTCCAGTTCTTTGCCACCATAAACATTTTAGAACATATAGATTTTTTTTCTTTTATTCCTTGTTATCTTCAGAAATAGGCCAAGTTGCAGTATTACAGGGTCAATAAAACATATTTCTAAAAATATTTCACTACTTTCCATAAAAATATTTTTTAAAAAATTAAATAGTAAATATTCAGACTTCAGGGTTAGAATGCAAGATGGCAGAATAGAGAAAGCACTCATCTGAGCTTTCCTAACATTCTCCTCCAAACAACTTAAAAATAACACCTCAAATCAAATTCTGGTTTGATAGAGCTAACAAAAGGTCAGGGCGAGACATTCTTCGAGCACAAAATAACCTAGGAAGTTGGAGGGGATATCTGTGACATGGGGAGGGGAGGCTGACCTGGAGCCACAACCAAAAGTTAGTGATAACAGAAGAAGTAACAGATTTGAGAGCTCTCAAGCCAGAGATAGTAAAGGGGTTTGGTCATTGGTCAGAAAGAGATTACAGGGTATTCTGTTGCTAACACTGGGCACAAGAACAGATACTGTTTGGCAGTTCTGTTGCCTATACACTTCTGGGTCATAGTTCAAGGATACAAAGGAGCACTTTTGGTCAGGAGGGAGCAGGAACCCTGAGGAGAAGTATTGCTTTTGGTTGCAGTGTTTAAGGGATCCTGAAGAACAGTATCACTTCTGATCTAAAAGGATCAGGGACCCTGAGGAACAGCATTATTTCTGCTGTTGCAAGAAGACAGACTTTGAGAAGCAGTAGTCATTCAAGGTGTCAGAGGCCCTTCCTGGGTAAGAACCAGAAGGCAGACCAGGAAAATAGTGATCATACCTCTCTCCAGATTACACCACATTGGAAACACCAAAAATTTCCAAACCCCTAGAGCTAGCTCTGAAAACAACAATGTGAAAAGGCCTGAAGCTTGAGGCTATGCCTCTACCCACCCCATACCAGGAACAGAGCCCAAGTTTAACATAAAATTCAAAATAACAAAATAGGGTAGAAAAATGGGCAAAAAAGAGAATCTGACCACAAAAAGTTGCTAAGGTGATAGGGAAAAATCAAGACACAAACTCAGAAGATGATGAAGTCAAAACAGCTACAGACAAAGCCTCAATGAAAAATGTGAATTGAACACAAGTCCAACAAAAATTCCTGAAAGAGCTTAAAAACTTATCTTCAAAATCAAAGGAAAATTATATAAGGAAGGAAAGCAAAGGAAGAAAATTATGAAAAGACAAGTAATAGATTAGTTTTAAAAAACCCCAAAAATACTGAAAAAAGTAACCCCTTAAAAAACAGAATTGGTGAAATGAAAAAGAAACTCAATGAAGAAAATAATTCCTTCCAAACTATAGCTGAGGAAATAGAAGCTAATGACTTCATGAGACAACAAGAAGCAATAAAACAAAATCAAAAGAATGAACAAAATAGTAGAAAATGTGAAATATCTCATCAGAAAAACAACTGATCTGGAAAATAAATTGAGATAATTTAGAAATTACTAGACTACTTAAAAGCTATGATAAAAGAAAGAACCTAGACATCGTATTTCAAGAAATTATCAAGAAAAACTGCTTTGATATCATAGATCAGATGGTAAAATATACTTCAAAAGAATCTATTGATCACTAACACCTGAGACACCAAAATGAAAATTCCCAGGACTATTATAATCAAATTCCAGAGCTCCCAGGTCAAAGAGGAAATATTTCAAGCTGCCAAAAAGAAACCATTCAAATACTGTGGAACCACAGAAAGGACATACAAAATTGGGCACATACCACATTAAAGGAATGGAGGACTTGGAATATAATATTTCATAAAGCAAGAGAGCTGGGAATGCAACCAAGAATAACTAAACCAGCAAAACTGAGTATAATCCTTCAGGAGGAAAAATGGATATTTAATGAAATAGAAGACTTTCAAGCATTCCTGATGAAAAGATCATAGCTAAATAGAAAATTTGACTTTGAAATATAAGACTCAAGAGAAGCCTAAGAAGATAAACAGGAAAGAGAAATCATAAGGGATTCAGTGAGGTTAAACTGTTTATATTTCTATATGGGAAGATGACATGTGTAACTTCTTTTAAAAATTTATTTATTTTTAACTTTTCTTCTTTTTTTAATTTTGAGTTCCAAAGTCTCTCCCTCCTTTCCACTCCCTCCCCCACCCACTGAGAAGGCAAGTAATATGATATCAATTACATACATGAAATCATGAAAAATATATTTCCATATTAGTCAAATTTTTCAAAGCAAGAAAAATAAAGTAAGGAAATTATAATTTAATTTTTACCCAGAGTTCATTAGTTCTCTCTCTAGAGATGAACAGCATTTTTTCATGATAAGTCCTTTGAAATTGTCTTGGATCACTGTATTGATCAGAGTAACCAAGTCTTTCACAGTTGATCATCATTACAACATTACTATTACTATACACAATGATCTCCTAGGTCCCCTAACTTTACTTTGCATCAATTTATATAGGTCTTGCCATGTTTTTTTCTGAAACCATTCCCCTTGTCATTTCCCCTAGATCTATCACAATCATATGCCACAACTTGTTCAGCCATTCTCCACTTGATGAGCATCCCATCAATTTCCAATTTTTTGCCAGATACATATAACTTCTAAGAACTCTATCATTATTAGGGCAGTTAGCAGGATTCTACATAGAAAAAAATGGCATGGGAGTGAGTTGATTATGTTGGGATGATGTAAAATAAATGGATAGATGAGAAAGAAGGATGTCCTGAGAGAAGTGGGAAAGGAGAGGAAAAATGGAGGAAATTAACATAGAAGAGGTACACAAGCAAGAGTTTTTACAGTCGAGGAGAAAATGGGGGGGGAAGACCACACACATCTAAATTTGTTCAAAGAAGCATACATACACACAAACACATATACACACAAACATACACACACAATTTCTACTAGAAATATATCTTACCCAACAGGGAAGTAGGAGAAGGTGATAGGAAAAGGGTGTACAGTAGATAAAAAGAGAGGATAGATAAAAGAAGTTAATAATCAGAAGCGAAATGGACTTCAGAGAAGGGACAGAACAAAAAGAAAGAGAATAAACAAAAGAAAATAGGATGGAGGGAAATGTACAGATAGGAATCACAAATGTAAATGTGAATGAAATTAACACCCACAAAAGGGAAGTGGATAGCAGAATGGATTAGAAACCGGAATCCAATATTATGTTGTTTAAAAGAAGTACATTTGAAACAGAGAGACACATAGAATTAAAATAAGAGGTCAGAGCAGAATCTATTATTCTTCAGCTAATGTTAAAATGATAGTGGTAGTAATCATGATTTCAGACTAAATAAAAGCAAAAAAAAGGAGGGGGCAGGTAAGCAGTTAAACTACATCTCACTTAAAGGCATCACAGACAATGAAGTAATATTTATACTAAACATATATGAACTAAATCCAAATTCTTAAAGGAAAAGTTAAATGAATTACTGGTGGAAATAGAGAGTAAAACTATACTAGTGGGGGGACTTCAACTTTCACCTCTCAGAGATAGATAAATCTAACCATAAAATGAATAACAAAGAGGTAAAGGAGATGAATAGAATCTTCAAAAAGTTAGAGACAATAGATTTATGGAGAAAAGCTAATGAGAATAAAAAGAAGTATATCTTTTCTCAGCTGTACATGGCACTTTCATGAAAATGACCATCTATTAGGACATAAAAACTTGACAAACACAGAAAAGCAAAAATATTAAATACATCCTTTCCAGACTATAATACAATAAAATTACATTCAATAAAGGGCTACAAACCAAGATAGGTCAAAATATATAAATTATTTATACATAAATGGTGATATCATCATAAATTAGAGAAACATGGGAAATGTATCTTTCTGATACATGGATAAAGGAAGAATTTATGATCAAATAAGAGATAGAGAAGATCATAGGGAGTAAAATAGATAATTTTGATTACATGAAATTTAAAAGGTTTTGAACAAACAAAACTAATGCAGCCAAAATTGGAAGGAAAACAAAAAACTGATAAAAAAAAATTAGTTTTTCTGAAAAAGGCTTCATTTCTCAAATATGTAGGGAACTTAGTAAATTTATAAAAATAAGAGTCATTCCACAGTGGGTGAATGGTCAAAGGATATGAACAGTTTTCAGAAGAAGAAATTAAAGCTATCAATAATCACAAGAAAAAATGCTCTAAATCATTACTGGCTAGAAAATGCAAAGTAAAACAATTCTGAGGTACCAGCTCACATATATCAGATTGGCTAAAGTAAAATGACAAATACTGGAGGGGATGTGGGGAAAAAATTAAACATTAATGCGCTATTGGTGGAGTTGTGAACTAATATAACCGTTCCGGAGAACAATTTGGAACCATGTCCAAAAGGCTATAACATTGTGCACCCCCTTTGACCCAGCAATTCCACTACTAGTTTGGTGTCCCAAAGCAAAGAAAGAAAAGTAAAAGGACTTATTTACACAAAAATATTTATAGCAGCTCTTTTTGTGGTAGAAAAAAAAGAATTAAAGAGATGCCCATAAATTGGGGAAATGGTTGAGCAAGTTGTGTTAAATGATTGTGATGAAATACTATTGTACTATAAGAAATGATGAGCATGCTATTTCAGAAAAACCTGGGCAAGACTTACATACAAAGTGTCATACAAAGTGAAGTGAGTAGAACCAGGAGTTATAATAACAACAAAATTGTAAAAATGATCAGCTGTGAAAGACTTAGCTACTTTGATCAAGACAATGATCCAAGATAATTCCAAAGGGCCCATGATGAAAAATGCTATCCACCTTGAGAGAGAGAAATGATAAGCTCTGAATGCAGATTGAAGCATACTTTTTTTAACCTCCTTTATTAGGTTCTTTGTGTTTTCCTTTGCAAGGTGACTAATTTAGAAATATGTTTTGCATGACTTTACATGTATAATCAATATCAAATTGCTTACTCTTTCAAAATTAAAAAAAAATTGATGTTTTATATGTATGTAACATCTAATGAAATAAATACAAATATATTAAAGAGAAAAATCATTAATATTCATATTGGTTAGAGACAATTTAGTCATGTTGCTATCTCCTTCCTTCAACCTGAAACAGGTTCAAAAAGGCAAAAGATATGAAGAGATTATATCAATTCTCTGAGAATTGCCTGTACATGTAATCTAATTCCTACATATAGGTACATAGTAGATAGAATCATATTGGTAGATAGGGGTCTCTTATTGGGAGAAAATTCCACTTTAGCAAAAGAAATAGACCTTAAGCTCACAATGTGGGAAATTAGATCTAACCAGATACTAAGTAGGACAAAGAAACCAAATGAGGAAGAACCGAGAGTACAGATGAAATATAGAGTTTGAAGGTTTCCCTGCTCAGGGGATTTCCATGTAAAGAGAGAAGGCACAAATATTTCTCCTGGGACACAATCCTCTTCTTTTTGCATGGACCACAAACTCAATAGCAAATCAAGTTGTACCAACTGCTTATATTACAAAGAATTCCTATTGCTCTGCATCCTTGGAGTAGCAAGAACTAATGTTGACCATTCCTTTAATCTAGTGATGATAGGAGATGTACCACTTAAATGTTCAACTTTGAGGACTGTCATGCTTTCCAAGCCACGCAGTGTCATTGTATCATAAACCATTTAACTCCCCACACCACGAACAGATTCTTGTAATTCAGGGAGCAGCTCTCAGAAATCAGAATAGGCCATGTGAATTAGCCTGGAGGATTCTTTGCAATTATTTGTTATACTCACATTCTTTCATTTTTTATGAAAAAAATCTACATGTGAAAGATTGATTGCAAGTAATAACTATACATGTGTTTGTGTGTTTAAAGGGACTCAAGGCACTTTATGAAAGCATACAATACAGGCTGGCCAAAATATTCACTGGGGAACAGAGAAGAAGACCTGGAAAATGTGCCCAAGTAGAGGGAAATGAAAAGAATTGCCTCTGCAAACATGACTGAAATTTAAGAACTAAATAATACTACTCCAATTTTTAAAGAAACAAGATTTTTTCAGAAAAAAATATGTAAACATCAGAGATTGGAGAAGTAAGCAATTTAATTAGTTCAATTTAAACATGTGAGTGTACTGTTCTATGAACTGTACTTGGCAGATTCTCTAAGAGAAGACATAAAACCCACACTAGCCCTCTCCTGGTTTGCCTCCCAACTGCCTCACCTCTCCTACTTCTTTTTTCTCCTTCTCCTTCTCCTTCACTGGCTCATCATCAAAATCATGTCCCCTGACTGCTGTTGTTCTCTGAGGTTCAATTTTAGGTCTTCTACAACCAGGATTCTTAATGGGCAAATTTTGGGATATCTATAAACTTAGGAAAAGAACACATCTTTATTTCAACATAATTGATTTCCTTTATAAACTTATGCATTTTATTTTATGCATTTTTAAATATTATTGTGAGAAGAGGTCTATAAACTCTAGCAGACTTCCCTAAAGGGGTCCAAAAACCCGTGTTCTACACATGTCCTTCTGATATCCTCATCATGGGTTTAACCATCATCTCCATGCACCTAACTGCCAGATCTATATATCCTTGCCTAGCCTTTTGCCCATCTTCTATCCTATCACACCAATTGGACATTTCAACTACATGTCTCAGAGTTATATCAAATACATGTCCAAAACTGAATTTGTTATCTCTCTCTCTTTACACACACACACACACACACACACACACACACACACACACACACACACACACACACACATACTCCTTTTCCCAAACTTCTGTTGAAGGTAACATCATCTTTCTGCTCTCTCTGGTTTATGAGCATGGCATTTTCCTGGATTCCACACTCTCTCTCACCCCATATGACCAGGCAGTTGGGAAATCTTGCTATCTCTGCCCTCACAATATCTTCTGTGCCTGACCCATTCTCTCACATCACTACTGCTTAAGTTCAGGCATTCATCATTCCCTGCCTATATTATTACTAAAACTGTCTAACTGGCATCACCATCTCAAGTTTCTTTCCAATGTAGTCCTTCCTACATACTTCCACTAAAGTCATTTTCCTTAAGCACAGAACTGACTATACTACTTCCTGATGCCACCAAGTACAGGGGTTTCCTGTTGCTTCTAGAGTCATATATAAATTCCTCTGTTTAGTTTTTAAAGCCCTTCACAACTTTGCCCCAACCTACATTTCCAGCGTCATTGGCTTTTGTTTTCTCTCACAAGACTCTGATTAAGCCAACCTGGCCTTCTCTCTGTTCCTCACCCATCACATATAGAACATGATTTTTCCCATCTTTATGCCTTTTCATTGGCTATATTGCTAGTCTAGAATACACTACTCCCTGTCTTGGCCTCCTTGAGACCAAGACACAACCCAGTTACCATATTCTACATGAAGCCTTTCCCAATCCCAAATACTAATGTCCTCCCTCCTGAACTATCTTGTATTTGTAATTATAATAACTAACACATATAGTACTTACTATGTACTAGGAAGCACACTCTAAGCTCTTTACAATTATGGTTATCTCATCGGACCCTCACAACAATCCTGGGAGATAGACACTATTATCCCCATTTTACAGATGAGGAAACTGAGGCAAACAGGGGTTAGGTGACTTGTCCAGATTCACATAGCTAGTAAGTGTCTTGAGGCCAGATTTGAATTCAGGTCTTCGTGACTCCAGGCCCAGCACTCTGTTTACTGTTCCAGGTCCCAAAAGTGAGGCATAAGGATGCATTTGAGTTCAAATTTGACCTGAAACACAAAATTTCTTCCAATTCTAGCTCTAGGGTTCCATAAGAAAGGAGTCAAGAACATAGGCTACAGAGCACTATATTTAGTAAACCCAAAGAGAGAAAGGAGCTTGTGAAGGAGACAAAATAACAAAAATCAGAAACAAGAAAACTAATAAAGAAGCCGAGGGTTGAGTACCAGGAGGAGGAAAGAGAATAGATAGTGTTGACTGTAGCGCCAAATTCAAGGAAGCTGAAGCCTTATAAAAAGTTATTGGCTATGGCAATTAAAAGGTTATTAATGGTTTTACTTGATTGCACATCTATAGGCTATATCAGATTGCTTACATTCTCAGGGAGGAGGAAAGGAAGGAGGGAGGGACAGAATTTGTAACTGAAATTTTTTTTTTTAGTGTTTTGAAAATTGTTTTAACATGTCATTAGGGGAGAAAATAAAATAAAATACTATATATAAAAAAGTGGCCTTGTTGCGATGATCCAACTGGGGAACTGGAGAATATCTGAAAGTGACTGTTATGTAGAAACAAAAGCCACCAAAAGAAAGAAAGTTGGCTTAAAAAAAAGTAACCAAAAACATATTAATTATCCTAAAAAGAGCCATTTCAAGAAAGTGACTGAGATAAAACTTGAATGACAGAGAGCTGAGGTGATGAGGCAGCAAATGTAATATGTGTGCACTATTTACTATTACTTGGGTCAAACCTCATCCTCTGGAAGCCCTGTCTTTTCTGAGGTCCCCTCAAGTTGCCTTAGGATGACAACTGCCACCTTTATTTTTGCTGTTCTATGTTCATTTTGTAGTGATTTTCTGTCTGTTTATAGAGGAAATCTGGAGAGCCCAGAAATTTCTGATCTACTCTGCCATCTTTCCAGAATGCCTTCCTTCCCTAGAAATTTGGCAGTAAAGAGGAAGAAAGAGATGAGCTGTAATCCTGAAGGGACAGTGAGGTCAATCAAAAGTGTTTTTTGTTTTGTTTTGTTTTGATTTTAGGACAAAGGGGATCTAAATTTATTTGTAAATTGAAGAGACGAGACTAGGCATTCAAGAGTAAGGATGCAAAATCCTGAGGGAAAGGAGAGAGGATGAAATCAAAAATACAAATGAAGGGGCTAGTCTTGGTAAGGAAGAAGGAGGGCCACCACATCCTCTGAGACCAGAAGAAAGGAAAAAAGATGCCTGAGAATATTGAAAAAGGAATGTAAAGGGGAGAAAGACTTGAAGAAGCCTCAGTCTCTTAATTTTGTAGGTGAAGTGTTTAGGCACCCATTTTTTAAGTAAATGATGCTAATATAGTACTAGGGGAAGGTCTTTTTCTGAAAAAGGTTAGTACAGAGTGGAATCGAGAAGCTTGGGGAGAGAAAAGAAGGAAACAGAATGGCTTCTTTAAAGAATGTAACTGAGATGTCCATCAGATCTGAACCAAAAGGTGTTAGACAATTCATGAGCAGATAAAATCCTATACTTTGGAAACCATAGGGGAAAAAGAGAGGCAAATGAAAAGACTTCCTCATATAACAAAATTATAAAATCAGAGCTCCACATTAAACATTTGAAAAGGAATACCAGAGTCCCTAGGCCTGATTTGTACAGCATTTCTACCTCTGTCATCTTTCCATTCTGATAACATCTGCACAGCCCATCTGTCTTATGGTCATAGGGATGAGATTAGAGAGAATGCAGATTAGCAAAGGTAACTCAGAAATTGGCGCATCTCATTCTGTTCTATTACTAAACTGGAATTGCAGCTTGATTCTTGCCAATCTTTTTCTGGAGTTTACTATTATGTTACTCTTGTTGTTTTCCAGTTAGAGGCAGATAGCTTTTTGCCTTCTAAACGATCATTGTTCCTTTAATACTCTGAGTAGAATGACTCATGCTCCATTGACCCGATGTTGTTGTCATGCAGGAGGGATACGGCCCAGTTGAGGCAAATCAGTAAGGTATGCCTTTGGAGTAACTTTTCTAGCAACAGTGAACATTTTGTGCCAAGCCACTAATATTCTCTTCATTGATCTAATCTGTGAAGTGGCCGCCTAGATTTAGGATATTTGAAGGCTTGTCGGAGATTAGAGCTGACTGGATATGTTTTCCATCCCCAAGTCTCAATTAAATGTAACCTCTTTATGGGTAAGGTGGGTTTTTAGTTTGTCTTTGAGATCTCTGGGTTATCTCAATGCCACAAAGGGGCAAGTGAGTAAGATTTCAGTGGAAGAAACTGTCTCTTTTGTATTTGTGTATAAATGTAACACTGACTACCCTGGCCAGCACTACCTCAAGAGTAGATATGTTACATTTCACCCCTTCTCCAGGGATCTCCAGTCCCTTTAAAAGAGTTGAGGGTGTCCAGTTCTTCCGCCATTGTCTCAAGCCCACCAATGAATTTTAGGGGCTCCCTGTAATCAAGTTCTAATTGACCTCTTAATAGTCAGATTAGCTTTTGCAAATGAATATTCACCTCAAAAGTATAGCAAGAACAAACATATAAATACACTCGAACATCTGGGGGGTATGAATAAATCACCCCCATACCATCTCATTCTCTGGAGGGGAAAACGTGGTGGATTAGGCTCATAGCTTAGCTCAGTTCCTCAGTTTCACCGAGTTTCAAGCCCAAAGACCCCGGGGCTCAAGTCCCAGACATGTTGATCTGGAATCCAGCCTCCAGGGTTGCCTTGCTTTAATTCCAAGGATTCTTGTATGATGTCTGTGCATAGAATTGAAAAGGACAAATAAATCAGACCTGAACAAAACCTCAAACCTATTTCTCAAAGCCTAAAAGGAAAGGGAAGAAAGTAGTCTTTTTTCCTTACCCACGGCAGTTCATGGTGCCTATGCTATGAGTGGATAGGATCTTTGGCACTTCTGGGTGCTACTGGAAAGTAAAAGACTGTCCCAGTCTGTAGTTTGTTGGGTTTTTTCTTTTTTAAGATATGGATGCAGCCAATCAAAAGAAGCTTTTCCCCTCGCGTGTTAGAAGAACTACAAAATGCTTCCCCTAGAAACTGATCCTTGGCATCTCCTACATGGATGCCTCCATTTCAGATGATATGGACATGAACATAGTAAAGCTTTGTTACATATGTATATCTGTTTTAGGCTTGAAAGTCTGTGAATAAGCCTCATTTACTTTTGAAATGATATGATAGGGGGGAAAAAGCAACACAAATAGTTTAAAATGCTACAACAAATATAATTACTGCCCCAAGCTTTATCCTCTCATGTACTTGACTGACAGACCAAAAGAAGCTAGGGCCATGAGACTGTTGATGGTACTCACCAGGATTGGTTATTGCTTGAGTGTGCTTTGAGGTAGGGAAAACAGAAATGATAGAAAATTTGTCACAAAGACCACTTAAGTTCTGTATTTTCATATGAAGCTAACAGGGTTTCCTGTTTCTGAAGGAGTGAGTCCTTCAGCATCCTGAAGCTCAGCATCCCTGAGGGTGGCTGAGGTCCATTTAAGCCACATCATCAGATCAGAGTGGGAGAAAGCTCCTGAATCTGATACCTAACCTTTGAGTCTATTTGCATATCAATAACTACTCCACCATATATATGTCATATATATGCCATATACCACATATATACATATCCACATATATAATCCATAACAAAACAATATTATTATATAATATTTACAACTAATTAATATTTACATCTAATAATAATAATATACAAATTATGTAAATATTACATAAATAATAAATATATAAATAAATTTGATATAAATATTTACTGTAATATCCAACAATTTAATAATATATTTTTATTTCATATTTAATATTATGATTATAGTCTAATATTTAGTAACAACTTTACTATAATACTTAATGGTTATAATATATTTATATTATTTTCATAATATATTTAATGCTTTATAATACAATTATATACAATCTAATATTTAATTTAAAGGCATTATGATTTAATTGCTATAATATAACATAGTGATTAATTTAATATTTAATAATATTGTATAATTTGTATATCTAAATATTTGGTGATTGGGGAGTGGGGAGTAGGCACTAGCAACTAGAGGAATCAGGGGGTGCTTTTTGAAGGATGTGGCCCTTGAGTTGAACCATAAAGCAACTCTAAGAAGTGGAGGTGAGAAGGAAAATTATTCCAGACATAAGGGAAAGCCTAAGCAAAAATATGGAGGGAAGAGGTGAGATGGCACGGGGAAACACCAAAAAAGCAGGTTGGGCTGAAGCACTGGATCTGTAAGGCTAATTAATCGATTGCTTCAGTGTATGCAGCCAGGTGGCACAAACAGCACCTGGACTCAAAAAGACTTGAGTTTGGATCTTACTTGAGAAGCTTACTATGTGACTGGGAAATTAAATAAATAGCTGCCTGCCTCAGTATCCTCATCTGTAAAACAAAAACAATAATAGCTCCTATCTCCCAAGGTTGTTTTGCAGATCAAATAAGATAATTTTCCTAAGGCAATTTGCAAACTTTAAAACACTGTGCAAATATTAATTATTTGTTATTATGATCATTATCACAGGTCCTCTTTAATTTGATATTGATATTAGGTTGATATAATATACTATATATAGTATATATAATATGTATTACATATAGCATATATAATAGTATATACCAAAAATATACGATTTTAATACATGATATATAATAACACATTGTATGTCATAAGGTATCTATATAGATACATAATATGTATATACATACTGTATGTATCTATATAGTAGAGGCAATTAGGTAGCTCAGGAGATCAAATCCAACCTCAGATACTCACTAGCCATGTGACCCTGGGTAAGTCATTAACCTCTGTTTGCCTTAATCCACTTGAGAAGGAAATGGTGAACCACTCCAGTATCTTTTCCATGAGATCATGAAGAGTTGGACAGAACCAAACAACTGAACAACAACGATGGATGTGTAGCAAGTAGCAGAATAGTTGAACAATTGCCGGACTGTCTTGGAAGAGGGAGTTTCTTCACTTGGGATCTCCCTACTCAGATGAAATCAGAGGTCTGAACAAAAAATAAAAATATGATACCTTTTCTCTACTTTTTATCAGTTAGACACTGCCTCGGGGGGTTACATGGACATCTACTTGGCAATGTATGGGAGTATGTATGTGTGTAACCATGTACGTATATGTATGTATGTATTTTGTATGTATGTGTGTAACAATGTACGTATATGTATGTATGTATTTTGTATGTATGTGTGTAGAGAGAGACAGAGAAAGAGGAAAAAAGAGAAGCAGTAAAAGAGGGGAGGGGAGGGTAATAAGGTAACAGGGAGTAGAGACAGAGAAACTCTGCCCAGAGTCCTGGAATGCTGGGAGCGCACCCCACCTGATTCACAGAAGTAGTCTGACCCTAGCAGTATTAATAGGTACATATTGGAGGAGCATGGTGAAGGGTGGAATAGAGCTGCCCATTTTCTGCTCTGTCTGTGAAAAATGAAACAATGCCAGATGAAAAACCTGCCAAGGCGGTATTCATATACTCCAAAGATTCTTTTTTTTTTAATCCTAGGAGGGGTGCAATCAGACTTTCGCCTGCCTCCTGCAGCTTTAAAGGGTCAAATTGCTGAAATTTCAGTCTTCCCTTATCCCATTTGTAGAAGGCATGTAGGCAAGGCAGAAGGCTGTCCTCTACCCGAAAAAAGCTTCCTGAATTTAGAGTATATTATTAAGAAAAGCTGGGTTGGGACAAGGAACATTTTACATACCTAAAGAATGATGTTTTGTGATTTCTTTTGGTCTTGAGGCAGGCAAGTCTGGAAAAGAGGGAGGAGAGCCCCTGTTCAAGTGGCTAAATGTGATCAGAATTGAGAAAGAGGGGATACTGTGGACAAGATGAGGTGAATAATTTTTGATCACTCAACATTTAACTTAATTAGGATAAGTACTGAGGTAGCATGGAAGACCTAGGTCCTACTCCAGATCCACTTCAGTTGTGAGGGATCCCTTGGGGATAAAAAACTTAGCAGGCATTAGCCACTAACTTGAAGAAACAGACTTGGGACTGTGATTACATCAGAGTGGGGAACTCCCCAAGGAGAAACCACCTCTCTCCACCTATCCTTTATCATTTACATTATTAGGGAGTTTACTGAGGGTACTGAGAAGCTGCTTGACTTACCCAAGAGACTCATAACTAATATGGGTCTAAAGTGTGTACACACACACAAACACACACATGCACACAGAAAGCTATGCTAAAGACCTGGAATTTATAGTTGACCAGTAAACACAGGAAAATAGGCAGTTAGGTGGTTCAGTGAATAGAACACTGGGCTTGGAATCCAGTCTCAGATACTCACTAGCTAAATGACCCTGGGAAAGTGTTATTAAAATAGTAGAAATTAATATAATTAATATGTTGTATCTAGGTAATATAGATGTGGTACAATGAAAAGAATTCTAATTTGGAGTCAAAGGACCTGGGTTCAGATCCTCCTGATGCTTATTACCTATGTAGCCTTGGATAAGTCACTTAGAGCACTCTGGCTCAGTTTCTTCATCTCTCAAAATGAAGGAATTAGATTCAATAAGTTTTAAGATCTTTTCCATTCCTAAATTTATAATCCTATGATATATACATATATTCATATGATTTATTATATAGAGAAAAGGTGCACGAATAACAAACCAGAAATATCTCTCTCTCTATCTGTCTATCTGTCTGTCTCTCTCTCTCTCTCTCTCACATACACACACACACACACACACACACACACACACACACACCCTTTGGAATGTAAGAATTTCCTTTATTTTCCCGATGGGCTCTTGTCCAAAAATATCAGTCTGCCCTGGAGAGGCATTTGGAGCCTTCAAGGAGATCTTCCATTGTAAGTTATGTTTTTAAATAAAGTTATCTAATTACCTGGTCTTCTGGTTTATGTAAGGTTGTTTTTTTAAATTCCCAGATATAGAAAATGACACTTAATGTCTGATGTTATTTGAAAAATGTGTCCACCTATTGTAAAAACAATCCAATAGCCAGCAGTCACCTCATTTTGGTCAGATCTTTCCTTATGATAATCAGGTTTTCAGCCCCAGGAAGGTATCTAGGAATTCTAGAGGTCAAAAATGAGGCTTATCACATGCAAATCTTGGAAGTCTCGCAGGATCGTGTAATTTTGCTTCCATAACTAATTTCCTGTGTAATGAACACATTTCTCCCCTGAACTGGTTCTGTCTCACAAGATCTGAGTATCTTCATACAGTTGCAGTTAGTTTGGAACCACGGTTTCTTAGACTTAGAACAGACTTATCAGGATCACCCTAAACCATCCCCATGATCACAATCCATACAATCCAATAAACGTTTTTCAAGTGCCTAGTATGTGCCCCACACTGAGCTAAGTGCTAGGGATACAATTAATAAAAAGAAAGACAGTCTCTGCCATCTAATGGAAGGGGCAGGGGGAAGAATAGGGAGGGGGAAGAAGGCACAGAGAGACAACACAAAAGGAGATTAGAAAAGGAAGGAGGAGACACTAAGGGGCATTCAGTGCAGGGGCATCTTGTTCCATTGGGTTGAAACCAGACAGAGCAGCAGATGCAAAGTGGAGCATGCAAAATTTCCAGTTTCTGCCTTCTATAAAAGAAGACTAAGAGGAGCCACCATTCTCCAGTCTTCCAATAGGAGGAGAGAGGAGGCTGAGGGAGGTGATGTCCATTAAGGCTTGGGTTAGCATGGTGATAAGATTAAAAGTGATGCGCTTATCCTGGGAGGGGCAGATTGTTCATAGAGTTGAAACCAGGCAGAGTAGCCCATGCAAAGTAGAGTCATTTAACAGACAGGGAAGTGATGCCCAGAGAGGCCACCTCATTTGCCTAAAGTCACACAACTAACAAATGAAATACCATGACTACAGTACCTAGGCTGTAGAGTATTAGAGCATTGTTTTTTTTCCCAATAATAATGGTTGGTTTTTATGTAGAACTTCACAGTTTACAAAGAAAATCTTTTGCATACTACCTCATTTGATCAGCAGGACAAATGCAGGAGGAATGATTATTATTTTAATAATGATTATTAATTATTAGTATTATTATGCCCATTTTACAGATGAAACAAACAGATTAAGAAAGAAAGGCTTGGAGAGTTTGAGTGACCACAAGTGCTTATAAATCCCTTCTACAAGGAGACTGAGGTTGATGAATTGCTTTTGCATTAGAATTCTGAGAGGCAGTAGGTCTCTGGCACCAATATGGCGGGCCTCTGGGGCAGGATAGGGGACCATAAGGTTGCCTAAGGAGGATCTACATAGCTTAAGTTGGAAACATAGTGGGGAGAGAGAGAGAGAGGGAGGGAGGGAGAAAGGGAGGGAGGGAGGGAGAGAGAAAGAGAGAGAGAGACAGAGAGAGAGAGAGAGAGAGAGAAGAGAGAGGAAGAGAAAGGGAGAGAGAGGGAGAGAGAGAGAGGGAGAGAGAGAGAGGGAGAGAGAGAGAGCGAGAGAGAGAGAGAATTGCTTCCAAAACACAGTAGTACAGTGATTTGCCCAGGATTGTACAAATAGTCAGAGGAAGGACTCCAACTGTGTCTGTGCTGATATCAGGACCCAGTTCTCTATCCATTATGTTATACTACTTCTCCAAATAGGTTTGCTTACTAATAAATGCCTAAAATATTGAATTTTAAAAGCTAATAAATTAGCAAATTTCTTTTTTAGGGATTTTCTTTTTATTATTACATCAATAAACATGAATATTTCCTGTACAAAAAAAAGAGAACTGCATATGAAACTTTGAATATCTACTATCTATAATTTTTTAACACATAACTTTCCATGAACACATTTAATAATAATACAGATTTAGAATTAATCTTATAGGTCACTGAATTCAACTTTGTCATTTTACAGATGAGGAAACTCAAATCCAGAGAGTTTCAGTGACTATCCCAGGAGCCACACAGAGAACACAAATCTGAAGTGAGATTCAAACCTAGGTCTTTCTGATTTCAAGATCAGTCCTTTAAACACTACACTAAGTTGTCTCTATGTTGAGAGTTGAATTTTCCTAAAATGAGCAACTGAGTTTGAAAAATGAAAATAGCTATTTAATTCCATTTTCCCACTGTTAATTTGAGTGATATATAAAAAATTCAAGCAATATAATTTCTGAATAATCATTTTATTAATCTTGCTAGTAGATAATTAATAAAAGGGGTCAGCGGCACTCTCAAATGCCAAAGACCCCTCATGGAACCCATTCAAGCTTATATACCCTTGGAAGAGTGAGTATTCCTGAGGATGCATCCACAATCATCTGCAAACAGAAAATCATGCACCAACACTCCCTTCACTTTGGTCCTGGTTTGTAGCCTTTTCAAATTGAAGAACTTACCATCAGTATGGTAGTTGACCTTGTTCATGTTCATCCTAACTGAAAGCATTTGACAACATGGCTGAAAACATCATGCTAAAAAGCATGGGAGCAAGCACACAGCCCTGTTTTACTCCATTGGTGACTGGGAAGGCACAAGAACTTTGTCCACTATCCAGAACCTGGGCAAACATGCCATCATGAAATTGATGTACAATACTGATCAACTTCTCAGGGCAACCAAATTTTGACATATTTTTCCATAAGCCCTCATGACTAACAGTCTCAAAGGCCTTGGTCAGATCTATAAACGTTGTGCACAGACCTCTGTTCTGCTTCTGGCATTTCTTGTGGAGTTGTCAGGCAGCAAACACCACATCTACTGTTCCCCGGCCCTTTCTGAAGCCACACTGACTCTCAGGTGTATGATCATCTTCCAGATGAAGGATCAGCCTATTAAGGAGGACTCTAGCAAGGATTTTGCCAGTAATGACTAAGAGAGAACCCCTTGTTATTGTCACAGGACAATCTATTCCTTTTACCTTTATAGAGATGGACAATGGAGGCATCCTTGAACTCCTGGGGGATAATCTCTCCTTGCCATATAACCTGGAAAATTTCAACCAGCTTTTGTATGAGCAATGGCCCCCTACCTTGTAAGGCTCAGCTGGAATAGAGTCAGCATCAAGTACTTTGCCACATGAAGGAGCCTAATGACCCTCAAAACCTCTTCTTCAGTTGGAAGTTCAGCTAAGGATGGATTGACTTCAGTCTGAGGTAAACTGTCACAGGCCTCAGCATTGATTGATGATGGTCTGTTGAGAATCCTGTGGAAGTGTTCAACCCATCTCTCTAGGATCATGTCTTTATCACTAATCAATGAGGCTCCATGAGCACTGAGTAGTTGAGAAGCAACAAATATGGATAAATTCTCTGCTGCCTGTGCTAAATTTGGCCTAAAAATTAACACCAAGGAAACACAGGTGCTTAATCAGCCGCCACCACCACACCGTCCCACACGTGGAACCATTGGTTACAACAAATGGAGAAGTTTTGAATGCTGTAGATAAGTTCACTTAGCTTGGTAGTGTACTTTCCAGGGATGTACACATTGACAATGAGGTTGATGCACACATTGCCGAGCTAACTCAGTATTTGGGAGGCTCCAAAGAAAAGTATGGGAGAGAAGAGGTATTAAACTGACTAACAAACTGAAGGTCTATAGAGCCATTGTGCTGATCTCATTGTTGTATGCTTGTGAAATATGGACAGTCTGCCAGCACCATGCCAGGAAGCTGAATCGCTTCCATTTGAACTGTCTTAAGAAGATTCTGAGGATCACCTGGCAGGATAAGGTACCAGACACTGAAGTCCTTGCTTGAGCTGAAATGCCAAGCGTTCAAACTTGCTTTCAAATCTGCTTCAGAGAGTGCAACTCTGATGGGCTGGCCACGTTGTTCAAATGCAAAATGTACACTTGCCAAAAAGACTATTTTATGGAGAACTCACATGGGGCAGGCGATCACACAGTGGTCAGAAGAAGTGATACAAGGATGCTCTCAGGGTCTCTCTCAAGAACTTTGGATTGGACTGTGCAACATGGGAGAAACTGGCACAGGACTGCTCAGCATGGTGTGCCCACATCAGAAAGGGTGCTGTGCTCTATGAGCAAAGCGAAAGTGAGACAGCACAAAGTAAATGTAGGATGTGCAAATTTGGGATATTCACCCCACATATTCCCACGGACTATCTGTGCCCAGCCTGTGGTAGAGCATTCCGACCTCCTATTGGTCTGATCAGCCACAGTGAGACACACGGAAATTTCACTTTATCATAGTGATGTCATTTTGGTCCTCTTCAAAAACGAAGCACAATAACCAACCAACCAACCATTGCTGAGGGTGGCAACCAACTTTGATTGGTTAACAATTAATAAGAATAAATATCAAAATGAGAAGTGGACTTAATCTAATGAAAGCCTGAGGGAAATGTGACTTTGATCATTCTGGCTCCCAGATCACCCCCAGCCTCAGGCAATTCAGACAAAGATTCTGCTCCCACTCAAGCCTGAGAAGAGAATACAGCCCCCAGTTCACCTTAGAGTAAATTCTTCGTAAGGTTCTCTAGTTGGGTGGGGCAACAACTCCACCTAGATAAGGTGGTCTAGGTGGGATAAAGTTTTGGTCAAGGATGAGATTTCCTTATAAAGGAAATAACCCTGAATCTCCCCAAGAACTGGTTATTTAATAATCATTTCTTTTACTTAGGAGACTCCATCCATGGGCCACAAGTGGGTCTTTCCTTCCTTCCCTAGACCCCTCTATGAACTCTAGCCATGAACTCTATTGCCTGAAAGTTTACATTAGGGAATAAGAAGACAAAAGACCTAGGTTTTATTCTCCTCTGGATCAGGACATCAAAAACTATATGACCTTGGCAATGAATGAGACCTAATTATTTAACATCCCAAGCCTTCTATTAAACAAATAATGCTTATTGTCATAACCTTTTTCATTTTACAAAGCTCTTCACCCACCTCACCTCTATGTTGTAAGTAGTAAAAGCATTCTTTCCATTTTAGAGTTGAAAAAAATTGAGACTTTAGGAAAACAAGTAACTTACACAGGTGGCCAAGGAAACATCTATCACAGTCAAGATCTGAATAAAAGTAATCACAGGTAACAGATTAAAATATTTAAGTTATTTGCCTCCTACCTAGCCTCATTCCAATAGAAAATAAAATTTTTAAAAGACTTAGAAAAAGTATGTGTGATCAAACAAATTCCCACATTGGCCATCTCTAAACACGTCTCATTCTGCACCCTGAGGTCGTGTGCTTCATCACCACTTCTCTGGAAGTATGCCAGATTCACATTTCTCTTTGCTTTCTGTTCTGGCTTTGTGGGGCTAACAAGAGCTAGAGAAACTTCTGGAAGACCCAGGGTCATTCATTGTTTCACTGATGGATATCGGTTAATATTACAACCATAGAAAACACCTTTGATCTTTTTCAAAATTCACAATAAACTCACCACTCCCATAGGAAATACCATTGTCCTTTACACATTGTGCTTTATACCCAAAGTGCATTTCTTCAGTTTACTAATTCTGGGCATTTATTTAGAAAACTTTTTATCACCCTCTAAAAAGGTAACCCTATTGATTGTTCAAATGGATTTGTGATCTCCTCCGTCAGTGAATTCCCACCAAGGAAGGGTCAGGCAGGGGCATTATAGTGAAGTTAGGGAACTCCCAAATTAGTACAACCAGGAGAGAAATGAGGAGATGTCTGTCCTGAACCTATTTGTCTCTGTAAAATTGGATGACTACTTCAGTTTCATGTTTACAAGTTAAGGGAAGGAAGGAAGGAAGGAAGGAAGGAAGGAAGGAAGGAAGGAAGGAAGGAAGGAAGGAAGGAAGGAAGGAAGGAAGGAAGGAAGGAAGGAAGGAAGGAAGAGGTGGGTAAGGAACAGGAAGGGAAAAAGGAGGGGAAAAGGATGAGGCAACAAATGAGGAGAGGAAGAGAAAGAAGAAATGAAAAAGGGAAGGAATTTTTTTTAATATATCTAAGAATATCATAAACACTTCTATTTTGTGCTAATTTTATGCATCACTAGCAAACCCAAATCAGGCTGCACAATGTAATATAAGCAATGATCTGTATTCAACCATGAACCCCAGAGAAGAAATGGCTTTTGGCAAATGTGGGTAAAACATGGGGTTATGTGTGCAGCAGTTTCTGCATAAAAGTTCGGTTACCATGTTGTAGAATATAGGTCTGCTACAGAACAACTTCATGCAGTTACCTTATTTTCTTAAGCAAAAAGCCTTTTGTATATTTTTTATTCAAAACAAAAAAAATAACAGTTAATTAGGAGCCATCTTTCTAAATATGCTTCTCTGGAGACTGTTTCTTAAGAAGTAGTAGGAGTACTTGACACAAGCAAAAATATCCAAGAAACTGAGTTAGAAATCAAATGATTGGGGGGAGAGGGGGAAAGGATAGAAATACTCTAGTGCTGTATTATTTATGATGTGTGCTTGCTTCTGTGAGGAACTCCAAGTCGATAAGAAAGTAGGTAACATTATTTCTGGTTCACAGACGAGTATCTTTAACAGAGGACAATGATCTCTAAATTTTTATAACATATATTCTTATTAGTAAAAACATTTTGATCACATACCCCCTATTTTATATATATATAGTTATTTATTTATAAATTATATACAGTTATTCTGTTTATAACTATACTAACAATTATTCACATTAGAAAACTTACACAGAAATGAAAAATAAAAAATGAGATAAATATGAAACAATATTAGATATTAGAGTCAGTAGGAAGCCACTGGAGTTCATTGAATAGGAGAGTGACATGGTCAGACTTGGGCTTTACAATAATCACTTTGGTGAATCTGTAGAAGATTGAAAAGAGATGACGGAAGGGAGACCAGTTAGGAAGTTATTGCCGTAGTCAAGGTGAGAGGGCTTGAACAAAGGTAGTGGCTGAGTGAGCAGTGAGAAAGGGACAAATGAAGGGGTGCTGTGGAGATAGACAAGACAGGATGTGGCAACTCCTTCAATATGTGGGGCGAGGGAGAGCAAGTTGTAGTTTGAAACTGGGTTACTTTGGACTTCAACAGAAATAAGCAAATTCAGAAGAGAGATGGATTTATAGTGAAAATAATGTAATGAGATGGTTAGTACCTGCTATAACCATGACTTGTTGGTCTGGGGGATGAGTGTTGAGTTGGAGTAATTTTGCTAATTCTACCTGAGCAGCTGTTTCTGTGAGTGCCCTGATAAAGGGACTGTGTGATAGGAGTACTGAAGGACAAAGGTAGGTCTGTTTGTATTGTAAACATGCCTGATGATTGGCTACCTTGGGAAAAGTGGGATACAAATATTTTCCCACTCATCCTCTGATTGCTTGATCATATAGTCCTTGGGGTCCAGCCATAGTCCAAACTCTGGAGACCAATGACCTCGGTACATTGAGGTAGAACTGGTATGCCCTAATAACAGCATCAACACAGTCAAGTGAGGCTGAGTCAGTGGCAGAGAAGAGGGACTTCCCAATTCCCCCCAGGATACTAGAAAGCCCTGATAGGGGCTAAAATGTGAAAGGTCTGGGCCTGGGATAGTAGGATCAAACTTTGCAAAGACATGGAAGTGAAAATTAGATTAATGCAGGGAACAGCAACTGTACCAGTTTGATTGGAGCTTGTAAGGTGCATGAGAGGAAGCAATATATAATCAGAATGGAAAGAGAAGGTGGAGCCAGATTGGGAAGAGTTTTAAATGCCAAGCAAGAGTTTATTTTTTGTAGGAGAATCCAAAGGTAGCCGCTTCTTCAGCAAAGGAGTGATATGATCGGACCTGGGCTTTAGGAATATCATTTTGGTAGCTCTGCGGAGGATGAACTGGAGATGAGAGAAGTCAGATAAGGGGCAGCCAGTTAGCAAACTCTTGCAATAATCTAGGTGAGAAGTGATGAGGTAGTTTTGCTTGTGTGTGGAGAGGCGACAGGTATGAGAGATGTTGTGGAGATAGATTTAGAAAAACTTGGTGCTGAATTAGATTGGATGGGAGGCTAGTAAATGCCAGTGAAGAGTTAAGAATGATTGCTAGATGGCAGACCTGGCTGACTTAAAGTATGGTAGTCCCCTCAGTAGAAACTTAAGAAGATGGATAGATTTAGGGGGAAATGGTGAGTTCTGTTTTGGACCTGTTGAGCTGGAGGTAACTGTAAGACATCCACATGAAGATGTCTGGCAGGCAGCTAAAGACGCAGGATACAAGCTTGAGACAGGTGAGAGCTAGATACACAGATTTGGAAGTCATCAGCATAGAAATGTTAGTTGAAAGCACATTGACCTATGAATAAGGCTGGCTCTAATCTCCGTGCTGAGGTAACACTGGAAGGGAAGGGTGTGGCTTGTTTTACGCTATAACCCAATCATCTGCTCAGGTTTTGCAAGACCATGCTACTTTCAAATGTAGCAATGCAAAAATAATAGTCTAAGTTTGCCAAACCACATGACACCCTACCGGCTCAGAAAATGCTGCCATGAAACGCTGCCGGGCTGTAGTGGTTTTGGGGTGTGGGTCTCATATAAGCACCATTCAGCACATCAAACAGCTCCTGACTGCAAACCCAGAAGGCCTCCAAGTTGAAAACACTAAGCTTCATGATTAGAAACCTAGTTCGTCTCTCCTTCTGGCTTCAGTTTAATCCTAAAGCATCTTGTTTTCCCTTGTAGTTTCTGTAAACTAGAAAAATGGGGAAGGAACTTGCTTATATTCAGGGGGAAGCATAAGGAAATGTAATGATTGGAAAGCACTTGGCTGGGGAATGCAGCCTAACCCCTGAAGGTTAAAAATGTCTGAATTTAGTGCCTAAAAAAACAGAAGGAAGGGAGGCCAAAATCGTACATTCTTTAGCTCTATCTTCACTGCGACAAGATCACAGAAGAGAATAGAGGCTGCAAATATATGGAAAGAAGGTCTGTTGTGGAGAGTCAGAGGGTAGGTTAAGGGATCAGAGTAGATTTGGAGGACTTTTTGTAACTGTTGTTGAGAAAGGGGGTTCATTTCTCAAAGCTAAAAAGGAAAGAACTTTAATATAATGATTAATAACAATGATAATAATATTGAATTAAAGTTTTCGTAGCCCTTTATAGACATTATTTTATTTTATCTTCACAACTACCTGTAATGTCAGTGCTATTGTTATCCTCATTTTACATACGAAGAAAATGAGGGGAGAGACTGCCCAGGTCACACAGTTAGGAAGTGTCTTAAAGAGGAACGAGTGTTCCTGACTCCAGGTCCTGACACTCTACGACCTTAAGCCAACCGTCATCTCAGAGAGCTAGAGACGTAAACCCAAGGTTTCAGTTGTGGGAAGGCCCGAGAGACTGCAATTATGCATTCAGGGATCAAAGTTTACCTCGCAAGTCAAGATTTCCTTTGGCTAAGGAGTCTTCACATCTGGCCTCAGATACTTACTAGTCGTGTGACTCTAGGCAAGTCACGTCCCCCTGTTTGCCTCAGTTCCTCATGTATAAAATGAGTTGGAGAAGGAAATGCCGAACCACTCTAGTTATCTATGCCAAAAACAACAGTAACAATAAAAAATCCAAATGGTGTCATGAAGAGTCGGACACAACTTAAACAACTGAAGAACAGCAATAAGAAGTATCCAGAGAGCCTGAGATAAGAAACCAACGAATCAATCAATCGATATCAATCAATAAACATTTCTTCAGCTTCTACTATACCCCAGAAGGTACTCACATCAGAGGTGATGCTTTGTTTCACTGTCTCTCCTCCCTCCTGAGTTCTACGTCTGATCCTTAGTCTCAATCAAGTCAATGAACCTGCATATATTTCAATTTTCCATACGTCGAAAGGGAGAATAATAGTTGGTATACTTCCAGATTCTAAGAATGTGAAGCAGAATATTGTAATGAAAAGAATCTTGGAATAGAAATCAGAAGACCTGTGCTATAGGCCGTCTCTGTCACCAGTTGTGAGATCATGGGCAACTAATTTAATCTCTTGGGGCCTCAGGGTTCTCGCCTGAAAAATGAAGAATCTGTACTAACTGATCAAAAAGAGAGGCAGAAAAATATGGCCTGTGGAGCAAATCCGCCCTGAAACCTATTTTTGTATAGTCTATGATCCATAGTCTATCACCTCCTAGTCTAGAAAAGACTAAGGTCTCTTCCACTTTTGACATTCAATCCTATTTTTTCCCCTTTAAGATGGATACTATAGATAGGAAACCAATGGCTACTTCTGTGACCTTGGGTAAGTCACTTAACCTTCTGGGTCTCAGTTTCCTCACATGTAAGAAAATAAAAACAAAGGTAAGAGGTTAGATTAGATGGTCCATGAGGTCCTTTCTAGCTCTAAATCTGATCCTACAAGCCTTTAGAGGTAATGGTTTCCATGGAACTAAGACATCACCGCCATAATGCTGTAACATTGACTCATGTACATAAGCCAGATTTACAAGATATGTCTCCAATCCATAGTAATTATGCACTTTGAAGTGTAATTGCGAAATTGTTCATGCAGATTTACGTCTCCAGTTAGAGAACAAAACTCTAACAACAGGCTGGGGGTTGAGGTCCCCTGCCCTGCACTAGGAAAGTTTTCTTTCTTTTATATGGTTCTCATTCTGCTCTAGTGCCACACACAAAAAAGGGACACCTGACAACATAAGGGCAAGGTTAGGCGCAGGTTATAGTAACAACAATAGTTAGCACTTATATAACACTTTAAGATTTGCAAAGTGCTCTATGAATATTATCTCATTTGATCCTTACAATAATCCTGGGAAGTATGTGCTTTTACTATCCCCCACTTTACAGAGGAGGAAACTGAGGCAGACTGAAATTAAGTGACTTGTCCAGGACCGCACAGCCAGTGAACATCTGAAGCTAAATTGGAAATCAGGTCTTACTTACTCCAGGTATATTTTCTTGGCTACTTACCTGGGAAATAATATTAAATACACCAACTGTATTCTTTAACAGAATAATAAAAAAAAACAATTACATGAAAATAAGTTAGAAGTAGGGTAAGGATTGCCAATTCCTAGACTGCTTCTCTCAGTGCTCTTGCTACTGTAGTGAGCACTAGAGAGTTAAAAACAAATAAAAAGTAATCGCACACTTCCATGTTTGTTCACTTGGGGGCTAGAAGGAGGGAATGAATGTTTATTAAGCATCTACTATGTGAAATATTATTTCATTTGATTCTCAGATCAACCCTGGGAGGTTGGTACTATTTTTAACCTCATTTTACAGTTGAGGAAACTGAGGCAGACAGAGGTTAAATGACTTGCCCAGGGTGACAAAGTTATTGAGTGTTTAAATCCAGATTTGGACTTCAGGTTCTCATGATCTTGAAGAAGGGGACCATGTTCACATTCCTACTATGAAATGCTCTTCTCATTCTTCTTGAGAATCCTCTCTAGCTTGTATGGGAAAACCTCTAAGCTTCTCAGTCAAGGGCATATCTCATTAGCTTCCTCTCTTCCCAAACGCGAAAGAACTATGAATCTCAGGGTTTTTGTGGCCAGCCAACCCCTTGCCAGAGGTTGTTATACTATAAAAATGAAACAGAAACCAGAGAAAGATTTCTTTGTTCCTGACCTTTCATAGTCGACATTGGCTTCATAATGTTGGGCTGAGGGCAATATGGAGAAGGTTATGTAAGATTCTCAGACTTAGTGGTCAGAAACTAGGACTTCCTAGCCGCTGAAAAACAGAAAGAATGAAAGAAAATAGTACTTAGTGAGATTTCTCAAAGGGTATACATTACATACTAATATAATGCATGTAGGTTTTACAGTTAAGAATTAAAAAAAAAAACCCTTTTGCCAATAATCTTTTTTTTTCTAGACTCAATCATGGGTACAGGAGATGGAGTTTTATACCACATACTGAGAAAATGATACTGCCTTTGTTCCACTGAAATCAAAGTAATTGATCACAACCTAATTTGGTAGCTAGGCTGCAAACATTATAACCAGTATTTTCTATTCAACACCAAAGAAAAGCATTTGCCCTCTCACTTATCAAATCCAAACGCTTGGCTTGACATTAGAATGTCTTCCTAGAATCATAGGATTTAGAACTGAATGGAACCTGAATGTCAAATCCTACCTCCTCATTTTACAGATTAGGAAACTGAGGCCCCTGTATTTACTTTTCTGTGTATATACTGTGTGCCCCAACAATATAAGCTCCTTGAGAACAAGGCCTGTTTTATTGTGTCTGTATCCTAGTGCCCAGGAGAGTGGCATTCACTTAGTAGGGCTGGACAGATCACTGTGACTTCATCTGAATAAAAAACATCCAGATGAAAAAAGCTCCCTTTTGCCAATGTAGGTAATCACCTTTTCTGCAACTTGTAGCCTTAGAATGTTGCCTGGGGCACCAAGAGGTGCATCAAAGTTGAAAGACTTGCCAAGGACTGCATGTCTAGTATGAGTCACTCTCTGGACTTGAAACTAAGTCTTCATGGCTCTTTAGCCAGCTCTCTGATGACCCTGCTGTTCAGTCTCTTTCGGTCATGTCCAACTCTTCATGACCCTATTTGTAGTTTTCTTGGCAAAGATACTAAAGTGGTTTGTCAGTTTCTTCTCCAGTTCACTTTACAGATAAAGAAACTGAGGCAAATTGGACTGAGTCACATGCCTAGGAAGTGTCTGAGGCCAGGTTTGAACTCACAAAGAAGGTCTTCCTGACTTTAGGTCCAGAACTCTAACCATTTAGTGTGATTCTATTAAGAAGGAAAAAATGAAGATATTTTATGGTTCTCAATACAGAATGTAGACTCCTTGGCTAAGGAAATACTTTGGCAAATAGTTTTTGTTTGTTTTGTCTTTGTATCTCTTGCACAAAGTAGATATTTAAATGTTTGTTGGATAGGATAGGATGGGATAGGATAGGATAGGATAGAGGAGGGGAGTGTATGGTAGCATAAGATAATGGGATAGAGTAGGATAGGTGGGATAGGATGACAGGATAGAATTGGACAGGATAGGATAGGGGAGAGTAGGATAGAATGGAATGGAATGGAATGGAATATGAAGCATACTGCTCTTACCAGTTTCTTAACCCAAGAGAAGAAAATTTAGACCTTGCAGGGGCAGGTCTCTTCATCCTAAAACAAAACAAACATCTTGACATTACTATCCTTCTAGCTTTAAGTTTTTCTCTTTCACTGACAAACTGGTTGAAAGACCATTCTACTCTTGCTGCCTCTACTTCCTCAATGCTTACTTGCTACTCAGGTCATTACAACCTAGTTTAGCACTGTGTTGAAACTGCTCTCCAAGGTCAGCAGCGGGCTTTTCTTAACATCCACTCTCCTTACCCTCTGACATTTTTATCTGTGGATAACTCCTCCCTTTGGATCCTTCCTTGACTTTCTTGTCTATGCTCTCCTGGTTCTCCTTCTACCTCTCCTAAAATCTTTTGTCTCCACCAGCTCTTCTTTCTCTTCTAGTCTTATAAATCCTATAACATAGGTGAACCTCAATGCCCCATCCTTAGCTCTTGTCTCTTTTTCCTCTCCCTCTCTACGATCTTACACACTTTCATAGCTTCAATAATCAGCTTTTTGTGGCTGATTCCCAGATCTGAATCTGGCCTTCCCCTCTTTCCAGAGCATCAAAACATAAAGGGGTGTGAAAAAAGAAGGGAGGGAAGGTTAGAAGGGATTCACAGGGGCAGGCAGCCAACATGGTCATGGTGGAGTGAACCCAAGAGGGAATTGTAAAGTGAGCAGTGTAGTTGAGGTTTCTCTTAAGACAGCAGTTCCAGGAAGAGGCCCATCGACCAACAAGTAGTCCTCAAGGTGAAGTCACGTGGCAGGGGATGGAAGAGGATTTTCATAAGCTCAAAATCATTTTGGACTCATATTATAGATTTAGGACGGGAAAGGGATTTAGAGTTTACTTACCTAAAATCTACCATTTCACAGATGAGGAAACTGAGGTGCAGAAAGGTTGTCACTTACCCGGGGTCACACAGATGTTAAGTGGCAGAGCTAGAATTTGAACCCAAATCACTTCACGCCAACTGATTCCTTCCCACACTATGCATTCACTCAGGAGCCAAATCCTTTCAATGATGACTCCGTACATCTTTTTTTTTTAAGTCTTACTGGTGAATTTCAATTTTACATTACCAACATATGCAGTTCACTTCTCACTGTTTGAGAGATCATATGTAACAAAGTAAAACAATTAAATGAAACTTACAATACAGTAGCACTCTTCTGAAAGTGCATGCAACATTCCACATCTATAGTACCGCACCCACCTCAATTTTTGAATTTTTAAAAATGAACAGAATCCATTTTTTTTTCTCCCATTTCCTACCTCACTGGAAAAGAAGAGAAAAGAAAAGCAAATTTCTTGTAAAAAATGTTCATAGTCAAGCCAAGCAAACAAATTCCTTCTTTGGCTGCATATTTAACATGTTCATACACAAATGTATTTATGTATGTGTATATAGATATATACATATACATACATATATATAATGTTCAACCAAAGTACACACACACATATATCTTTTTCATCCAATTCCTCTTTTCCATTCCTGCTACCATCCTCCTAGTTTAAATTCTTACCTCTGGCCTAAGTTATTGCAATAGCCTTCTAACTGTTCTTCATACCATCAGGGAGTTCATAAGGACTCATGAAAAGTAGAGTCTATAGTATAGTGAGCTTCCATCCAACTCCACAAAAGACTTAGCCCAGTTCCTTAATTTTACAGAATTTTGTTGATATTTTATCCTCAGGTTCATGTTAAATAAGCTGTCTGGAGATCTAGGGGAAACACTGACTTATGATTCCAGCTGCTTTGCTGGAATGTTTGGCCATATTTTTAGAGTTATTATTTAGAATTATATTTATAATCCATACAATTAATTTTTATTAAATATAAATATTTACATTGAACTAGAAATTCCCTATAAATTCCTGGAATTGAAATTCCTCCCTTCTCAAGAAAAGTTGTTCCTGTTTTATTCAAAGAGAGTCAATCCATTACAAAACCATGTTGGCTGCTTGCTTCAAGAATCCAACAAGTTTTGCCTGGAAAGAAAGGAATACCTTCCTAGAACAATATTCATAATAAAGTGCAGGAGAACCACAAAATTAAGGAATGCCAAAGCTGGAAGGGACACCAGGGACAAATGAGTTCAAACCATAAACTAAAAATCCTTTCTTTAACAGACCTACGAGGTGGCACTTTAACCTTTGCTTGCTTCATTTCCCTTCTTCCAATCCATGTGGAGCAACTCATTCCTTTGCACAGGTTATTATAAATCCCACAGGTATACAAAATGAGAACGGGACAATCAGGTGGCATAGTGGATAGGGTGCCAGGCTGGAGTCTTCATATCTGACCTCAGATGCTTATTAGCTGTGTGACCCTGGACAAGTCACTTAATCCTGTTTGCCTCAGTTTCCTCATCAGTAAAATGAGCTGGAGAAGAAAATGGCAAATTATTCTAGCATCGTTGCAAGAAAAATCCCAAATGAGGTCATGACAAGTTAGACATGACTGAAATGATGCAACAAGAAGAGAATGAGGGCACCTCTAAAATGAACATTAATTTTGTAAGGCTTCTGACATGTTTAAACTATATTGAATTGCTTATTATCTCAGGGAGGGGGGAGGGGAAGGAGGGAGAAAGGGATAAAGTTTGGAACCCAAAAGTTTGAGAGAAGCGTTTAAAATATTATTTTGACATGTAATTGGGGAAAAAATAAAATATTATTTTTAAAAATTTTGTAAGACTTCTGGCAAGTTTTTTATGGCATCTGACATAAACGTGGCATTTTGCAGAACCCATAATGGAGGTGTCTGTCAGCCTTACTACTCCTTCATTAAAATCTGAGCTTATTTTTTTTTAAATGAACCCCAGTACGTATTTGAATATCAAAAGGTTCCCAGGCTTCCTCATCAGAACAACTACAGCAGTGATGTAGGTGAAAAGGGTTTAAGACAGAATATCTCTGGGCCAGGAACATGATCTTCAATCTATTTGGAAGGGGACATTGTGGATGCTGGCAGAACTTTCTGCTAGAGATGTTCAGGAGCATTAGGAAGCTTCCAGCAATGAGAAAACTAAATGAGGGAACAGTATGCGCTGCTGAAACTGCTTTATTTGTAGGTATTTTCTCTTTTCCTGTGAAAAGACAATAGGAAATTGGCAGAAATAGCTTTGTTGTCATGGTTAACTGGAAGCATTCCTGCTTTGGCAAAATGTAAGTTGGATTTACAAGTCACAGAAACTGTGGTTCCTGCTGCTGAGACAGCTCTGGGGCTGCTCATATATCTGAAGGCTTTGGAGAGGGAAAAACCTCTTCAAGATAAGTGAGCCCATTGGGCTCCCTAGATGGAGCCTTCAGCCAAAAGGATGAGAACAGAAAAGCCGAGACCTGCTATGCTTTTCATCCTTACAAGAGTATAGCTTATGGGGAGGAGGATAGAAGGGAACTGAGTGAATTTTGAAGCAAACTATGTTTTATTTCATATGTTGAAAGAGAGATTAATTAAATGAGCTGAGGAGGTCAGTGGCTATGCCCAGGCTTGTTCTTTTTCATGATGGTGACTATAATGGTGGAAATTTTAAAAACTTTTCGTTTCTTGGACACTCATACCCAGCTTCTGAAATTTTACAGAGAAGTACTAAGAAACTTCTTTTCACGTACAATCATCTTTTTAATTATACTATGTTATAGAAATGCTTGTTTTATTCCATAAATTTAAAATAAAATAAAGTAATTCAATAAAGGGTTAAAAAAACCCACCACCATGCAAAAGAAAAAGAAAGGATGGTAAAACTAAGAAAGTTAACAACTAGGAAGTAAAGAAATAAACATCAAGGCCAAATGATAAAAATTCACAAAAACTCAGTCTGCTACTTAACAATCTATCCTTGTGGCAGGGATTGGACCTGGGATTTCATTGGTGTGGGGCAGTGGTCCCTATTTAGTGGTTCACAAACCCCTTAGGGTTTCTCAGTGATGGTCCAAGTGATTCAAGCTAAAAAAATTTTAATGGGGCCTTAGATAGTAAATAATTACCTACTTATGTTACAAATATATTTTTCCCTGTGATGACAAGCACATGCATATTTGAAGCATTATAGGTTTATATCTGTAGCAATTCAAAATTGTTGTAAACTTTTGGGAGCAGAAATTATTGTTGCAGTTATTGCGAGCATTTAATGAATAAATCTAAAGGAATGGTATGAGTAGTATATTAAGTTATCCTGGGAGTTCACAATATTTTTCTTGTAAGGAATTGTAATACTAAAAAAATATTGGGAAACATAGGTATAGGGGAGGCAGGAGAGGAAATTCCCTCTACCAAAGCAAGTTGGTACCTTTTCTTCAAGATATATTCTTAAAGAATTGCCTAGAGCACTGAGAGGTGAAGTGTCTGACCCCAGGTTATAAGCCCATGTGTCAAAGGTAGAACTTGAACTCATTCTATAGGCTCTGAGGTCAGTTCTCTATGCAACCATGATTATCCCTTAGGAAAGTGAATCAATCACATGAATGTTTATCTAGAGTAACTGAAGATATGTCTGACATTTGCAAAAATACTCAAAATACTTAGACTTGCTGAAACACACTATTTCATACCTCTAAGTTTACACACAAACACACCCATACATACACAATACATGCATGCATGTATGCATACATATGTATGCACATGCAGTATCCCCAAAATCTTGAGCTTTAAGAGTTTAAAACTCTGTGTATATAAATGTAGGTATACATATATATTTATGTATATACATGGATGTGTGTATACATGCACATGTTTTTGTGTATATAAATATGTTTCATACATGCATGTATATGTTTGTACATGTATATGCTCAGTCTTCCTTTGTTTATACCTATATAATATATAGGCACATGCATGTGTATACCAAATGTATAAATTATATATACATATGTGTGATGTGTGTATATATACATACTATGTATACATACTGCATGTGCATATACATTTATATATATAAACACAGAGAATGGATATGTATACTCTGTGACACAGCCTTAAAGTCAATTTAAGGCACTGAAAGGCTGGTTTTCCCAGGGTCACATAGCCCATGTATGTCACAGTCAAGACTCAAACCCAAGTCTTCCTCACTCCAAAGCCAGATTTATTCATTATGCTAAATTGCTTCTTTCTATTTTGTATATAATACATGTATTATGGGACAGACTTCTAGGGTCTCTTCTAGCTCCCATTCTATGATCTTATGATTCTATATGTATGTAAGAAAACGTCTACAGAATGTTACCAATGAGCATTTCTGTATGAGAAGTAAAGTAACAGTCATTAGCAAGAAGATGTAAGAATGGAGATTGTACTGGCCCAGTCACATGACAGTTGTGAAAGCCAACAAATGGACAGTCCAAGTGGTCCGCTAGTGTTTAGAGATAAATGTGAAAAGAAGATGGTCTCTGGAACATTGAATAGATCTTGGACGAGTAACAAATGAGCTAGCATATGTAAAGCACTTTGCAAACCTTAAAGTGGTATAGAAATGCAGCTATTTTTATTATTACTCTTTGATTTCTTGAAAAATATGGATAAGAAACAACTGGGAGGAAAAAGTGTGGAAGAAATATACACCGAATAAACGATGTATATATAAATATGTGTATATATTGTATACACATGTCAATATATCCCGGTGGATACTCCCTCCATTGACACAGTCTCAAAGAGTTATTGGGGTCTCAGAGTGGTCATGTATCTAGTAAGTGTCTAAAGTGAGATTTGAACCTAGACCTTCTTGTCTCTAAGCTTAGCACTCTATCTAGAACTCCGAACTGCTTTTCATACTATAGATATATGATAGATTTTGATAATTGGATGAATGCATAATCTCACTAGCAAGTATATTCCTTCCACCGGGGCAGATTCTAACTCCTTATTGCCTTATCAACCTGTGGGATTCTTGTCTCTGGCCTTTAGTAAATCCTCCAAAAAATCTAATATTTTGTGGATGGTAGTGAAATGTGTAGGCTATCCATAAAGAGCAATATAGCCTGCTTACCTCTAATTACCACATGTGTTTCCCTCTCCCTTTTGAGTTACTTATAATTTTAACTCTTTTGAGATCATATTGTTTCATGATTCATGCCCATACATCAGCATGAATGAATGAATAATCATTTCTTAAATACTTGCTATGTGTTAAGCACTGTGTTAAACACAAAGGATACTAAAACAAAAGTAAGATAGTCTCTGCCTTCAAGAAACTTACATTCTAATAGGGGAAGGAAACAAGTGGAGAAGGTAGATGACAGGACATGATGTTCTAGAGATTTCAGTGAAAGAATGGACATCTAGGCCCAGATTTCAGGACAATATTGTTACACAGGGATGCATTTGTGGGCATCTTGGGAGCAGTAAAAAACTGATAGTTTCCAAATATGATCTAGCAAGATCTCTTGCTCTCACTATATGTGTTTGGATTTATTCATCACTATTTATCTTTGTCTTTCTTTTCCCTGTTTCCATCTCTCTCTCTCCCTCTCTCTCTCTCTCTCTCTCTCTCTCTCTCTCTCTCTCTCTCTCTCTCTCTCTCTCTCTCTCTCTCCACACACACACACATAAATATATACATACAATTTTATATAATCACCACGATTTTGAAGGCCTTGAGATTTAGATTCTCAAGACAGCTAGAAGAGGAGAGAATACTAAATTATTTTAAAAATCAAAGATGGTATGACTATCCAAAAAAAGGTGACTGAAAGGACATCAATAACTATTGAAGCATATCCCCACTTTCCAATCTTTATAAAAATATTCTACACACTAATAGAAAACAACTTTGACAAAATATGGGAAAGGAGCTGTCAATTTGTAGAAACAATATTTTACAGCAGATTACATGGAAAAGGTTATGGTTCAACAAGGTTTCTCCCATGTAATTGTTAAGATCATAATATTTCTAGATAAATGGGAGAATATTTTCAAGTCATCAATAATTATAATTTATAAGATGATTATTAAAAATGAAATTGTATCAATTCTTTTTTGGAAATAAATATTTATGAAATGTTACTTTATCCACATAGAGGACTAACAGTAGTGCTTTTATATTTCTCCATTTCCAAGTCAACAAATATTTGTTATTTAATGCAGACAACTGGCCCCAGAGTCAGGAAGACCAGAGTCAAAGTTCCATCATTTACACCTACTGACTGTGATCTAAGGCAAAGAAATCATGTAAGCTCTCAGCATCCTAAGCAAGTCTGAAAATTACAAATTGCAGAAAAGTTGTTGATGTACGTTGATAGAGGGTGTGTCCTCAATGTTTTCTGGGAGGTGTTTAAACCAGGGAAATCACAGGTCAGGGTGGAAGTAAAAAAGGGGAAAAAAATTGTTCAAGTGTTAGATGCTGTAAAGAGAAAGATAGATATAATACAAATCTTTCAGAGACCTTATGATGGCATGGGGGGGTGGTGTTAGATACGTAGGCAACTAAGAATGACACAAGAGATGGTCTTGTAAATGCAGAGGAGGCAATTTCGGCAATATGCTAAGAAAAATTTGAGGAAGGAGAGATTACTTAGACCTCGTATTATCAGCGAAGGCTTCTTAGAAAAAGTGACACCTGAATTGGATCTTGAAGGAAAGGGGAGATTTCCATCTACAGAGATAGAGGAAGTCCCTTCTAGTCTTTGGGATGCTATAAATAAAGGCACAGAGAATGAAGAAGACAGAATAAAAATAGGAAAGAGGGTAGTCTGGTTTGGTTGGAAAGTCCATAAGTGCAGGGGATCAGCTAGAGGTTTTGCATTTCTCTAAGTTTACTGTATCATAGACCTCTTTGACAGTCTGGTGAAATCTATAGATCACTTTCTCAGAATGTTTTAAGTGCATAAAATACATAGCATAACAAAGTACACTAATTATATTGAAATATAGTTATCAAACTATTAAACAAAACAACTTCATTGACCCTAGTCATGAAAAAAGACTCCAATTCTGCAATCATATCTTGCTGTTCTTACCCCACACCTATCCCATGTGTGCCTCTCCATGAGGCCACCAGCCTAGCATAGTGCTTTTAGGATTTTGGACGCACTTCTACTTGGGACTAAATCTGACCCAGATGTGAACTCTTTTTCACTAGCCATAAGGGTTTCCTTCTGAAGTGGAGGGTCCTATGGTATCTCATTTCATCACACAGCCACCAGACTTTTACTAACAGCCCCAGCACACTTATTCATGGAGGTGTCAAACTGGGAGGCACGTTTAAATCAGTCAGTGTCCATGTGTGGATCTGTTTCTTATGAGTCCCTTTGTACCATGGAGGTTGAGTTGTTAATACCATTCACTTCTATTACCAACTTAACAATTCACCATGGGAAGGATAATTCAATGCATCCTCTATACTATTTATAAAATAGTACATCTGTTCTGAGTTTCCTCTTTTAAATGTGCATACTCTCTCCACTACCTTTAATATATGAGTCAAGACAAGAAAGGGTCTGGCAGAGGTTACTAGCCCCTCTGATCCCTATCAGCTCAACACTCAAACCAATCTAAGACAGATGACTCTTGTGCTGTTTCGTGACCTGCAATATGCATCAATATACTTGGGTGGGCCAGGAAGATGTCTTAGGTTTCCTCATCCATTTGCCAAGATGGTAAAGGTTGGAAGAAATAGTAACCGTAATAGAGCAAGAGGCTACAGGATGGATGTGTATGTGTATATGTGTATGTAGGTACATGTATAGTATGTATATATATATATTCACACATAGATATATGTCTGTATTTGTGCAGGCACGGCGGTAACTGAATTACATGGTATCCAAATATACTGATTCATGTATGTATACTCATAGGAAGCAATGTTTCAACAACATGGTTCCTACAAGGGTAAGTGGTAGGTCAGTGGTCTGGAGTCAGGAAGACATGAATTCAAATCTATCGTCAGACACTTACTAGCTGTGTGACCTGGGCAAATCCTTTAAATGCTATTTGCCTCAGTTTCCTTATCTGTTAAATTGAGATTATAATAATAGCATGAAACTCCTGGGGTTGTTGTCAGGATCAAATGAGATAAAATTTGATAAGCATTTTGCAAACCTTAAAGTGCTATATAAATGCTAGTTATTTATTATTTTTATTATTACTTCTTCCTAACAATAAATCAACAAAGTTCTGTTAAGTGACAACTATGTGCCAGGCACTGCATTAGCTGCTGGAGATACAAAGACAGAAAAGAAACAATCCTGGTGCTCAAGGAACTTAGACATTCTACAGTATGATGGGAGACATTTATGAAATGTACTTCAGGGTTGGGGCATCTGCAGCCTCAAGGTCACATGTGGCCCTCTAGGTCCTCAAGGGCTGCCTTTTGGCTGAATCCAAACTTCACAGAATAAATTCCCTTAATGATAGGATTTATTCTGTAAAACTTGGACTCAGCCAAAAGGCCATAGAAAGTTACATGTGACCTCAAGGTCACAGGGCCGTACCCCTGTTAGACACTGGTAATCTAGAGTACGTATGCCAAAGGCAGTGCTATAATTATTTTTAAGGGTATACGATGCCATCAGGGCCATCAGGAAAATTACAAAGTAGAAGAAATTTCTTCTTTTGTGTCCTTCTGCCTCCTTTCTTGTCCCCTATCCTGCTTCCTGACATCTCTAGCCTTCTGATCTCCCTTAACAAAGACATGGGAAGGCCAGTCACCTATGTACGCATAGGAAAGAACACTTGCCCAAGAGTTAGATTCCAGCTCTGACACTGGCTAACTTGATGACCCTTGGCATACCACTTTAACTTTCTTGGCTGGAGTCTCTTTGTAAATAATCTGCAAAGTCCCTTCCAGCCCTATAGTCTCAACTTTGCCACATACACATGACAGATGTAGAGAAGGGAACTTAGAGATCATCGTATCTCACCCCACAGATCAGGAAACTGAGGCCCAGTGCCCTGCCTAGGCTTATGAAAGTAGTAAGTGACAGAGCCGGGATTCAAACCCATTTCCTCCCACTCTAGATCCAGTGCAGGGCTTTTTCCATTGCATCATTTGGTCTCCTACCACCTACCTATTGAAGCTTTAATTTACTTCTTGAGACATTATCAGCATTTCTTTGAAGGAGGAAACAATCATCCATGAGATGACTAATCTATTCTTTAGTTTGTAGATATTAAGGAATTTGTTATTTGTAATTTATGAATTTGTGAATTTTGAATAAAACTTGAATAAATCAATAAAATAAATTAAAAAATAAAGCTTTGAATAAATCAAATAATAAATATCCATGAAATGCCTATTCTTGTGCCCGGTGATGCTTGCCAGAGAGGTTTTTAACTCCATGCCTTCACTCATGGTGGATGGTGCAGCAGACAGAGTGCTGGGCCTGGAGTCTGCAGTTCAAATCCAGCCTCAGATACTTACCAGCTGTGTGACCCTGGACAAGTCATTTAATCCTGTTCGCGTGAGTTCCTCTTCTATAAAATAAATTGGAGAAGGAAATGGCAAAATACTCCAGGATCCTTGTCAAGAAACCCCAGATGGGGTCACAAAGAGTCAGACATGACTGAGTAACAACACCTTCACAGAAATGCCCCTCAGATGCTTCTCTGTGGTATGGGAGTGATTCTGAGTTCTCCAAGGCTATGTTAAGGGAGTACTAGCTATAACGTCCCACTAAGCTGGAAACTGTTCAAATATGGGGTGAGAATGGGCTTCGGGGGCATTCTACATTAAGTAGGCTTAGAGCGCTAGACTAGAAACCTATCCACAACGTATATAAACCATGTCCAGGACAAAATTAATTCTGAGTTCCAGGTCGCTAATTTACAAACACAGATTTAGAACACACTTCATTTATAAGTCGAGAAATCGTTCTTTGGAACGCAATCTTTTCCTTTCAGTCCTAAAAGAATGCTAGTAGCATATTTTATAAAGGACAGAAAACTCACTCTCTATCTCCAATAGTCTCCAATCCCTCCAGGACAGTCATCTCAGCCTCTGCAGGATGTCATGCCTTGGCTTTGTAGTAAGTAGAAAATATGGGGCTCAAAATTGCAAATAAAGAGGCACACACCCTTCTCTGCAGCTGTAACTAACCCAGTAAGAAGGAAAGAAGGAAGAGAGAAAGAAAGGAAGGAAGGAAAGAAGGAGAAAGAAAGGAAGGAAGGAAAGAAAGAAGGAAAGAAGGAAGGAAGGGAGAAAGAAAGGAAAGAAGGAGAAAAAAGGAAGGAAGGAAAGAAGGAAGGAAGAGAGAAAGAAAGGAAGGAAGGAAAGAAGGAGAAAAAAGGAAGGAAGGAAAGAAAGAAGGACAAATTGTTTCTTCCCAGTTTGTAATGCTGGCTAAAGCAAAAGTTCGAATCCAGCAAAGCTTTTCTTTGCCATCCTCCCTCCCATTGTCCTTCATGTTTCCTTTTTCTACTTCTCAGAATTCATTCAGTACTCTGGTCCTGCCCTAAGCATCCCACTGGAGCACACTATTGTTCCCAATGTTCCATGTGCTAAAATTAAATACCTGTCCTCCGCATCATGAAAACTATTCCCTCAGTCCCCCAGGTAAAACCAGCTGGGTTTCAGCAGGAAAGCAATTGAAATAATTTACACTAAGTTGTAAATGGTGATAGCCCCTCAATTCTCTAAGAAATATTTTTCTTTATAAAAGAATCTTTCTCAATATAGACATTTTGTTTAGTAGAATTTTAGACTGCACCAAGTTGAAGTGAGAAAATTCAGAAAATGGACTTCTGATGGTTCACCAGCCCTCACTGGGAGTCCACCCCCAGGGTCAATTCCAAACCCATAAACTACTCTAACTTTTCATAGCATCCTCCTTTGCTTTACTTTGGAGCCCTTGGTTGTTCTTAAAGTTCAAAGTTTTCAAAGGACCCTCCATGGAAAATGAAGCAGGGCCTCTGACCATAGGATGATGGGAAAGATGAGGAGGGCAAACAGAAGAGGGGCAATTTGTGTGTACAGGACATCTGTGAGGCAGACCAGCAGCTGCCTGTATGTGTATTCATTTGGGGGTGGTTTGGCATATCTATGTTACATTTCCTAATTCTTCACACAAAGCAGCTACAAATAATAAAATGTATATATTACCCCCTTTCATTTTTCCACTCCCATCCTAGCTTCATGGAGCAGGACTTTCTTCCTGGTGCAGAAACAAGAGACCAACTAGATGTGACAGCTGCAAGAGAGGAAATGAGAAGGGAATCCTGCTTGTAATTGGTCCTGGCTGTTGAATCTACTCACCCGGTTCTACAACAGACTACCTCAGGCCAGACTGGGCACATGAGATCCAGTTTGCTAGGGCCCCTAAGTTCAATGCTCTGGGCTCAACCATGAGCCCAAGTGCAGTTGAAGCCAACCAGAGATGACTGAGAGACAGAAAAAGATTGGTGGTTACCTCCAATATAACTTCTGGTGTTGGGTGATAAACACTTGATTAACACCATTGATTCTAACTACTAAGTAGGGTAATAAATAACACCACTTAACTTTTGCATTTTACTAATACTGTGCTAATGTATAGTATTAGAAATGAGTTCAATGAGGATGTACACGGCATCAAGGTCAACTACCATACTGATGCTAAGTTCTTCAATTTGAAAAGGTTACAAGCCAAAACCAAAGTGGGGAGAGTGTTGGTGCATGATTTTCTGTTTGGAGATGATTGTACACTCAGTGCAGCCTCTGAAGCTGAGATGGAACAAAGTATGGACCACTTCTCTCATGTGCTAATTTGGGCCTAATAATTAACACCAAGAAAACACAAGTGCTCCATCAGCCACCACCACACCATCCATATGCGGAACCATCAGTTACAACAAATGGAGAAGGTTTGAATGCTGTGGATAAGTTCACTTACCTTGGCAGTGTACTTTCCGGGGATGTACACATTGACAATGAGGTTGATGCATGCATTGCCAGAGTTAGCTCAGTGTTTGGGAGGCTCCAAAGAAAAGTTCGGGAGAGAAGAGGTATTAGACTGACTACCAAACTGAAGGTCTACAGAGCCATTTTGCTGACCTCATTGTTATATGCTTGTGAAACATGGACAGTCTGCCAGCACCATGCTGGGAAGCTGAATCGCTTCCATTTGAACTGTCTTAGATTCTGAGGATGACCTGGCAGGATAAGGTACCAGTCACTGAAGTCCTTGCTCAAGCTGAACTGACAAGTATTCAAACTATGCTTCAGAGAGTGCAACTCGGATGGACTGGCCACGTTGTTCGAATGCAAAATGTGCACTTGCCAAAAAGACTATTTTATGGATAACTTGCATGGGGCAGGTGATCACATGGTGGTCAGAAGAAGCGATACAAAGACATTCTCAAGGTCTCCCTCAAGAACTTTTAATTTGATGGTATAACATGGGAGACACTGGCACAGGACTGATCAGCATGTTGTGCCCACATCAGAAAGGGTGCTGGGCAATTTGAGCAAAACAGAATTGACAAACACAGAATGTACAAATTCGGGATATCCACCCCAAATATTCACACAGACTATCTGTGCCCAACCTGTGGTAGAACATTCCGAGCTCATATTGGTCTGATCACTCACAGTTGGACACCTTGAAATTTCACTTTATCATGGTGATGTCATTTTGGTCTTCTTCAAAGACAAAGGACAACAACCAACATAATGTAGTTTATGAACTCTTGTGTGGTGAGTAAAAATTTCCAAGAGAGAGTTTCTGGGTAAATTATAACCAATTTTCTTAACTATATCTAGCAAGCAGTCAACAAAATGGGCTCATTTGTTCCTGTTGGTGATCGGAGACTCAACCTGTAGAACTTTCAATGCTTATAAAGCCTTTGGAAAAGAGGGTGTACATGAGGGTGGAAATAAATTCTGACTGGTTAATAAGTAATGAAAAAATAAATATTATAATGAGAGGTGGCTTTATTCTACTGAGGGTCTAGGCTATTGTGACTCTGATCTCTCAGTCTGGATCAAAGAGACTTATCTATGCCCATATCACCCCATGTAGGATAATCTAGACAAAAGAGGAAATCCACTTTTACCCAGGCCTATCTGACTGAAACACAATGGCCTGGAGTTCAGCAATTCACCTAAACTAAAATTTCTTTACCTTTTGATCATAACTAAACTTTCCCAGTTGGATGTGTCTTGTCCAATATTTCATCTCATTATCAGCCCTGCACTTCAAAGACTGTCTGAATAACCTGCAGAGGTTGATTTCTAAATAAGGGAAAGGAAAGTGAAAGACCTTAGTCCTAATCCAATAACTGTCTAATAATACTGGAGAGAAATAATAATTTTCTCTCACTTGACACAATACTTAATAAATCTGTTGGGACACCTCCCCATCACTGAACGTTTCTTATAAGGATCACTTGCCAATATGGATTTCCACTGTTGTCAAATTCTTCTGGCACTCTGCCCAGTCTCCCATTATCCATGGTGGATATTGCCCTGGACACTTCATACTGTTGGTCTTTCTAGTGTCATGCTATCCCCGTATCTCATCTCCCCTTCCACCCCCAGGCTAGGACACCATTATGGCCACGCAAACCCTAATGCCAGTAATCAGAGGAATCCTTTTCAACTTCAAGAATTGAGGGGACGAAGAACTGTCCTTATATGAAAATATCTGAAAAATGCCCTTGCAGACAGAAGCTTCTTGTCTGTAAATGGTAATGCAGCCAAACCATTTCTCTTGTTCAGTGACTGATAGACACTTGGCAAAAATATAGAGTGCCATACAAGTGTCAAATAGCACCGTATTATAGGAAAAATAATTGGCAGCATAGCAGCTTTAATACTTTAAGGGTTTTGGCAGGGGAAAATCCAGTGGAAATTTTAGCACAGCCTTTTTGTTTTTTAGGCATCAGCTTAACTCTTCATTATATCACACACGTGCCTTTGGCAATCCTACAATTTTTATCAACCAAATGACTCTGACTTGACCAAGTGATGGAATTAAAGGCAGATTTTCACACTTCCATAATCTGAAATTCAAAGTTTTCAGTTACCTGTTTACTGAGTAGGAAAATTAATACGAATTTAGCCATAAGTGATCCCTGTTATGAGATTTTTTTACAGTTTTCTGAATATTGGCACTTTTATTAAAATCAGAACAAAGAACAAGAAATTTCAGTTTAACTTTGGGAAAAAAGAGTCTTATAATTGACTAAACAGATTATCCCCACATGGTCTTTTCCCATATTTCCTCACTGGATGAGGATCTGGCTCAGTCAGAGATGGGTGGGCCTAAACATTTCTATAATTCAAAGCAATTAATGAATTACTCTGCAATAAGTGATCCTCAAGGATTAAGTATGAAATCTTCTAGCATTCAAAGTCCTTCATTTTACACACACACACACACACACACACACGCACAGTGTCTTCTTGTACCTTACATTTTGCCACATATTCTGATTCAGTTTCACTATTCTCCTTGCCATACTCCATCACTATCTCCTGACTGGCCATTTTCTCTGGCTGTTCCGATACTTGCTTCCAGGAATGGTTTCTTTCAGCATCTCTGATTCCTGGTTTTCCTGACATTTCAAATCCCAGCTAAAATCTTACCTTCTACAGGAAACATTTCCCAATTCCACTTAATTCTAGTGCCTTCCCTCTGTTGATTACCTCTAATTTATTTTTTAAATACCTGGTATGTACACAGTTATTTCTGCATTTTTTCCTCCATTAGATTGGGAGTTCCTTGAGACCAGGCACTGTCTTTTGACTTTCTTTGTATCCTCAGTATTTTGTACCATGCCAGGCACATAATAGGCACTTAATAAATGTTTGTTGGTTAACTAGTGATTACAAATATCCCCTAATCCAGGATATTGATACACCCATGGAAATTAAAATATGTGAACACAGAAATGATCTCAGGGAAGATGATAATTTCACATATCAATGGGTGAGATGAGAAAGCCCAGTCCAACTTCAGCCTCTATTTCCCGGGCTTCCTCCAAACCCTTCTAATTTTGTATACTTCTTGTGGTATCATATGCCAAGAAAACTTATCTATAAATGTGAAAAAGTAGGGGTTTTTTAAAAGACTGTGGACTCACCATTTATTTAACAAGTCCACTCTAATCTACAACAAGCATAGACCTCAACTTTTGTATTGTAAAGTAATTCATGATACAATTGTGTACTAGATTTGGGAGTCTGCATGGTTTTGATCATGGTTCTGCTACTCAGTACCTGTAGGAACTTCAGTTAATCCATCACCTCCCTAAACCTCCATTTCCTCATCCATAAAATGGGGGTGGGGGTGGAATAGATTATTCTAAATTTCCTTTTAGCTCTAAATCTAAGTTTTATGTTGGGGACAGAATGGTACAGAATAGACAGCACAGTGTGGTGGAAAGAACATTGATCATTGAGTTGAAGGACTTGCTTATTGCCTGTATGACTTTAGCCAAATTCTTAACCTCTCTGGGCTTCAGTTGGATCATCTATAAAGTGAGGGCATTAGACTAGATTATCTCTAAGGTCCCTTCCAGTTCAAACTCTATATAATCTTCTATAACTGTGTAAAATATTATCCTGAATGTTCAAAAACTCTATTAATTTTCCCCTTAGAACATTATCTCTGACTCCAATCACATTGTAGATATGGATCACTATCCAATCAAAATGAGCCCCTGGCAAAGTATTTCTTTTGCCGCCAACAAACCAAGGGGCACCTTTGTACAAAGTAAAATATAAAAAATTAGTCAGTATATCAAGATAAGCGCCAAGAAAATCCCTATACACCAGAGGTACATTCTCTGGTAGTTTACCATACTACCACTGGAGAAGGGGACACACACAGATAACATATGTAGCTGGCAACATTGTGTAGAGACAGATATAACAATATAGCCAGAGAATATTCATGAAGGGACAACTTAAGTACTATGCACTAAGGGATGCATCCAGCCAAGGCTATTTATTCCTCCATGTATTTTAGAGCAATGGTACTTATCTTTCAGAGTAACTGGTATCTTCTGGTGATGCCATTGAGTGTTTATGTTTTATTGACTAATGTGAGGTCTTCTGCTGTTCTATTCTTTCTGCTCTCTAGTAGATATCTCTGCTACACTCTAGAACCCACTACCAGGATCTCCTTTGCTTCTGCTTCTCATCTCAAGTAGTTAATGATTTTTTTTCTTGTAGCAGTGGGGATCTGTCACCTTTTAAGTTTGAAATTCACAGAGGCCATCTTTAGTTCTTTTGTGATACGAACCTCAGCAAACCACATCTAGCCAACTGGATTAAAAGAAGCCAGCAAAACCTTCAGGCATCAAATTTGTTTTTTGAACTCCTTTTCTCATACTATTGTTTAGGGTCCCTCAGCTTACACTTTTATATGAATTATGATCCTAAATGTCTTTTAAAATCTAACATCACTGCTCATTAGTCTGTATTCTTCAAATCATCCCAGAATTCCACTTAGCAAAATATCAAAAAAGATATATGAAGCTCGAGTGAAGAGATACTTTTCAACCCCAAATTCCTGGAAAGGACTTTCTACTGCACCTTCCACCATTTCCATGAAACTCAACTAATGAAATTGGCTGACATGCAAATCATCTTGGGGCAAAACCAAAGGGGTTATATGGAATACAAAAGTTGGCAGCCTCCAATTTGCTTCTTTATTTCTACATTCCTTTCTTTGTTATTCATTTCTGTTAAAAAGAAAATTGTTGCTCTCCCTAAATTAAAATAGGCAGACAAATAAGAAATCTCAGCTTATTATGGATATATAGCTTTGGATATATAGCAAGCTATTGTCCCAAATGAAGATTATTTTATAAATTTGGCCCAGGTTCACCCCACCTAAAGCTATCGTTGGGATAATAAGTAAATGATATCATTCAAAGATCATTAATGTTTGACTGTTACTAAGTAGATTAATATACAAGAAATAGCTCTGTAGTAATACCTTTGGGTACGTAACTAATATCCACTTTCTTTTGCATTCAAGGTCTCTTAAGTCTTATAATACTTGGGTTCCTGGGCAGCTGTTGGTCATTTTCTCATTTTTTTTTTTTGCAGTTCTCTACAGCTGTGGAAAAAGTCTCCACCAAAGATTCCCCAGTTTAGTTTAATGCAGATGTCTGGACCCAGTGCTTTTTGTTTAAAAATTCAAGAGCAACAATGATTATTTTTTATTATTGTAACGTACGGGAAGAATCTTCTGGCTTCCAAGCTGGAAAGTCACACAATGAGTCAAGCTAGATTCTACTTCTGACCGACTCAGAGGTCAATAACACTGAGGTCTGGAGCAGTATGCAACATTGCTATAGTTGGTATGTCTGGTCAGAATTACTGCCAAAGCCCCATGACCTGAGTTGGGAGTGTCCAGGGGAAGTAGATCAAGGGCTCTTTATTATCATTTGGTATTAGTAGCATTGTATTCCATGAAGAGTCAGGAGGTGAATGATATTTCTTTTTTCTTACTTTTTCTACCACTCCCTTACCGCTCCACACCCCTCTCCGCAGGCCATCCATCTTCTAAGTACTGCTTAGAAGGTCCCCGAGAACTCACTCTTTGGAAATCTGTGACATTGTAAAGATATTTACACATTACCTTTTCCAAAAACATTTAAAATATCACAATGCATATGTGGGACTTAAATCTTGTTTCAGGGAATATACAGATTTATAGCCCCTCAAGGCAAAGGTAGAAGCTTAGGTCAAAAACAGTATTTTATTCCAAAGTCTATAAATCATCCTTTTTACTTAAATAAGCTGACAAGATCTGATTTAGAACAACTTGGGTTGCTGTCATACTTTCACCACTGAAACTGATGCAATTAGTCTAAAAACAGATGACAAATATGGTGCTCTTTCCCAACACCACAAAAACAGACCATTTACCAATCTTGAAATCGAAGTTTCTTTCAGTTTTCAAAATTCTAAAATGCAAAGTGATATAAATACAAAATAAATAGCACAGTTGTGTGTATTTTACATGTATGGCTTCTAAAAATCCTCTTCTTTTAGGACAAATGAAATTGTCATCAGTAACTTTGCCTCTTAGAATCCCTCGTCTCCTTCAAGACTAAAGTCAAGGGTTACCTATAAACCATAAGACCTTTCCTGGTTCCCCTAGTTGCTATAGCCTTCCATGCAAGGATGCATTCTGTTTTGCATGTATTCTTCATACACCCATAGATGTCCCATTGTCTCTTGGTTAGAATATAAACTCTTTGAGAGCAGGAATTTGTTTCCCCAGCAACTAGCACAGTGCCTGATGAGCAGTAGGTGCTTAATAAATACTTAGTTGATTGACAGTGGGCACACAATAGATGCTCGTTGATTAATAAAAATTATATTTTGTCCGATTGCAAACCAGAGGAGAATTATATGCCAGAAGTATTTAGCTGATGAAATTGAGGATCTTGTAAGGATCAGCATTCACTAGGGAACGCATGAGAAGACTAAATTTGGAATCAGAAGCCTTGTTCAGGCACTCCTCCCTTTTCCTCTAGCTAATTTTAAGAGCCTCCTAGTCAGTCTCCTGAATACCATGTATCCCCTCGCAAAGCTATGTGTCACACCATTGCCTTGGTAATCTGCTTAATGAACCACTGGGGTAATTCATTGATTCCTTTACTCAAAAACCTACAGGGGTTCCCTACCAAATAAAAGATGAATTCCAGTGACTGTCAGTCTCTTCACAATCTAACCTGTCCTTCTTTGTCTTATATACTGTATCTTATCCTGCATTCTATATTACAACCAAACTGGACTGATCTCCATTCCTTTTTCATATTACCTTCTCCTATCTCTGTGTCTTTGCTCATACTGTCTTCCATGCTTGGAAAAGAATTCCTCCTCTACCCTCCCTCGTATCCCTCTAACTCAAACTTGAGAGACAGCTAAGTAGCACAGCTGGGTGGTTCAGTGAACAGTCAGGCTTGGAGTCAGGAAGATTCATCTTCCTGAGTTCAAATCTGGCCTCAGACACTTACTAGCTGTGTGACCCTGGGCAAGCCACTTAACCCTGTTTGCCTCAGTTTCCTTATCTGTAAAATAAGCTGGAGAAGGAAAAGGCAAACCAATTCAGTATCTTTGTGAAGAAAATCCCAGATGGGGTCATGAAGAATCAGACATGACTGAAACAAATGAACAACAAAGAAAAGAAACACAGTGGATAGAGAGGTAGGTTTGGAGTCAGGAAAACCTGAGTTCAAATCCTTCCTCAGAGGTCTACTAACCATGTGACCCTGGGCAAATTATTTAACCTTTCTGTACCTCATTTTCCTCATTTGTAAAATTAGGGGGTTGGACTCACTGGCCTCTACAATTCATTCTAGTCTGAAATCAATGATCTGATGGGACCCAGAAAGGTTCAATGATTTCTTCAAGATAGAAAATGGCAGAGCTGAGAATTGATCCTCTGACTCCTTTCAGAATCAAGATCCAGGGATATTTTTCTTTTTTAAAAGAATAATATTTTATTTTCCCCCAGTTATATGCAAAGATAACTTTTAACATTCATTTTTTTTAAATTTTGAGTTCCAAATTTTCTTTCTCCCTTCCTCTCCTCTCTCCTCCCTGAGACCGTAAGCAATTTTTATAGGTTATACATGATCAATCATGGAAAACATGTTACCCTATTAGACAATTTTTTTTCTATTACACTATAGACCTTGACTTACACCAAATAAGGTGACAGCCTCCTTCCCCCATGACCACAGCTGGACCTGGTTAACTATATGACCTTTAGGGGTTTATGCCTTATAGACTGAAAATCTGGCTGAAGGAGCCCCTCTCTCTAGGTTGGACTGAAGGAAAAAAGAGCAAAAAAGCAACTGAGCATAGAGTAACTCAACTCCTATAGGTTTTTCCAAAAACTGAAAGCCATTTAAGACAAAGGAGAAAATAGAGATTGAAGTCTAATCCCCACCCTCCAAGAGGATTCTGGGTCAGTCCTAAAGGGTAGAAAACTAAAGGAAAGAGCTTCCTCTTCAGGCTCTCCTAGTACAGAGTTTTAACCTTCAAACGCCCTTTCTATCATCCCTAGTATGGTGATAACTTGCCTGTGGCATACTGTGAGAAGAATGATTGACGAAGTGGCTTCTCTCTCCCTCGGAGATATTCGTCCTTGGCCTGAAACAACCCAGTGTTCTTGTCTGCCTAAGTGAACCAGCCCCCGGATTCCCCACTCCCAGACTTTCTTAGTCGCACAAATCCCTTGAAGAAGGGAGTTGGCCTTGCCTTTAAAAAGTAGGGTATGTCACAGTAACAACCACAGTGTACTAGGAGTGTTTCTGATAGACTCACCCCTTCACAGCAATTCAAGGACCTAAAATATTTCCAAAGGACTCGATGCAAAAGGTCATCCACATCCAGAGAAAGAACTGTAGAATCAGAACACAGAAGGAAGCAGATCATTTTCTCTTTTGTTTTGTTTTTCTCATGGTTTCTCCCATTCATTTTAATTCTTCTATGCAACATGACTAATGTGAAAATGTGTTTAATAAAAATGTATGTGTAGAACCCATATAAGATTGCATTCCATCTTAGGGAGGGAGGGGAGAAGGAGGGGGAGAAAATTTAAAACATATGGAAGTGATTGTTGAAAACTGAAAACAAATAAATTAATTTTTAAAAAGTAGTGTATATGATACAATTTAAGGGCATTACAAATATCTCTTCCCAGGAATGCCTGCTGTAGTGACTGAAATTTCCACTTTTCAAGCTTCATTTTTCTTTGAATAGAGCTCTAGTCTCTACAGAAATGGAGTCGTGGGTCAATAGAGCGGTGCACAGTGTGTGTGAGACAACTGCAATGCATTACCAAGTACTGTGTAAGAGAAGAAGCATATAGAATGTCATCAGAGATACATGATTGAGAAGGAATGTAGCGAAAGCAAGCGATTACCAACGGACAGGCTGTACGCTCCACATTGTGTCAAGGGAAGTGAGGTGAAAGCCATGAAGAACAATGGCACTGGATGAGAAGATCTGCCCCCACGGAGAGTGAGCTCACCACCCCACCGATGAGAGTTCCTATGCCTCCATAAATAACTCTGGGTTCAGCATATTAAATGGTTAGCATAGTACAGCCAATTAATTGATAGGAGAATTAGGTAACTTGTCACACTCAGGCACAAGAAAGACTTTCTCCTCGTGCCCTGGATTGACTCATGTTTAGTCCCTTATACTTTCAGTGTAAATAATAGACCAAAGAGCAAATTTAAGGTGTAACAAACTTACTGTCAAAAATTTCTAGAGAGAAAAGGCATAAAACAGGCTAGCGTGGAGGAGGGGAAAAGGAGAATCAGAGAAGTCTAGGTCCTAGAACATGGAACAATGCCAGGAGAGGGCAAAATCACAGCAGAAAATCCTGAGCACTGGTTGAAGCAAAGGGTTGAAGCAAAAGGAATCAGGGTGGGATGTGGGGTGAGAGAGCAGTGAGTGGAAAGGGAAAAGGAAGAACAGAAAGGAGCGCTGGGATGCTGCCAAGACAAACCACACTTCATAATTTTGCCCAAAGCAGATTTTGGTGGAGAAGCCCATCAAGAAATAATAATAGCTCTGACCAATTTCATTTCCTTCAGGAGGCCCTCTATTTGCTGCAGCTGTATTCGTCCTGTGAGCGTACCACCCGGACTGTACGCCCCTGAAAAACTCACTCATCAGTAATGACCTTCTGCTTTCTCCTTCTCCTCTCCTCTCCTCCTTTCTCCTCTCTTCTCTTCTCCTCTCCTCTCTTCTCCTCTCCTCTCCTCTCTTCTCTTTTCCTACTTCTCCTCTCTTCTCTCCTCTCCTCCCTTCTATGTTTTCTTCTCCTCTCCTCTTTTCTCCTCTCCTCTCTCCTCATTACTCTCTACCTCCCTCTGTCTCTCTCAAAAGAAAAAAGCTATATGTATGGCAAAATATGTGGTTCCTATTTATTATTATTCTCTTATGAAACAGCAATTCTAAAAACAAAAAAAGACCTCCAGACAACCAATTTCTGCCTTCCTCCTAACCATCTTACATTCTTTCTTCATACACTCACGTTCCTAATATGTAGGTCTGTGTGACTCTCCATTTACCAAATAAAGGTCAAATTTATTAGCCTAGAATTCAAGTTCCCCCCACAATCTGACTCCACACATCTTTTCAACTTTATCTCGCACTATTGCCCCTCATATAATGCATATTCACTTATTCATTCAACAAACATTTATTAAATTTATTCCGTGCAAGGTGCCGGAGATACAAAGATAAAAATAAATCAGTCCCTGTCCACAAAATGCTTACATTCTACTGGTAGAAGCAAGATGTACGTAGATAAATCAATTCAGAGGAAGCCACTATAACAGTGACATGATTGGTCCCAATCATTGACAACACAGTGGCCACAGACCCCTGAGGAGTATAGGCTAGATCACCCTAAGACGTGGAATGGGAAAACTTTGGCATAGCCTTTTCTATTAGGGGGCCACAGGACCACCTCTCATACTACTGAGTGCATTTCCACAGACCATCTCTGGTTGAGATTTTCACTAGGTGGGTGGCTGGGGTTAGCAGAGATCAAATCTGGGGTTGAGAGTAGGGAGAGGGTGTGCCTCGATGATGAAGTCATGCATAAATATATGCAAAATTAGTGTTATGCTCAAACTGTTCTTGAATATATTAATTGCAATGGAACAAATTCATATTTTCAAAACAAGCCTTCTAGAACTTTCTGTATGAAGCCAGAACCTTAACTTCAGGCTGGCTAGCCTTTGGAATACATTGCCACACATAGATATAGTGCTTTAAGATTTGCAAAGAATTCATAACATAATTTCTGTAGAAATAATAGCCCTCTCTAATATTTTAAGTGGTGCTTTTGTGGAACCAGTTAACCACATTACTAAATCTATAGTTTGAAGTATTCAACAAAGTCACAAAATCTATTTGTAATCCTGATTGCTAATGAGCCTTTCTATGATCCCTCTGGCATTCTGAATCCGTATAACAGCTCAGTGACTGGAGATTCTGCATCTCCAGGTAACAGAATATTTTAGATGCTACCCCAAGTTAACTTGTTCTTCTAAGAAAAAACCCAACAAGAGTCCTCTTCCACTGCTCTCCAGGTAGATAAACCCATCTAGGTATGTTCCAAGACAACCAACCAACCAAATTAAAATGGTAGGTGAGTTACACCTCCTCTCCCCTCAACCTAAGCTACTCCTTTCATTCTTACACCTAAAAAAGTCATATAGACCTTCTGCCCAAATGACTTATCACTGAGACACAAAGCCTATTAAACATTTTAAAAATGTGCAGTTACTTTGCAATAATGTCTGTGCTGCTTCAGCTAGTCTTTCCTGAATAATTGTCTATGTTTGAATTACCACAAGGACAACTCCCTTCCTGTTGCACGCCTCGTATTTCTTTTCTTCTTTCCCTTGTTGACATAGGAGGGCATGGATGAATATAGGAATGCGCAGTGTGTCTGCCTGATGAAGCTATTGTTGTAACCCTTCCTGTTAACCTATGATCTCAAAGTCTTTAAGTATTTTTTTTTAATTATTAAGAAGTTAATTTCCTTTCCAGACAGTCCCTGAATTCTTGGGTAGGTTTAACCTCTTAACAGAACTTTCAGCATCTTAGTTCTACAATACCTATAGTAAAAGACAGCTAGTCATAAATAACTGTAGCAAAAATGCAGAGGAATCTTCCCTATGAACCAGGCACATAGAAATAGGGTGCACTTTATGAAGCTTGCTAGCCAAGTGTCCCTAGCCAAGATCAATTTTGAACCTCTGAATTTCAAATTCCTCACCTTTAAGGTGAGGAGAAAAATATCTGCCCTACTTACCTATGAGGCAGGTATGGGGAAAATACTTCCAAAACCTTAAAGGGTTATAAAAATGAGAGCCATTAAAATAATAATAAATGTGCTTCTGTTTGACTGGTGGGGACATGTGTCTATGTAATCAGGGTGTATGTGTGTGTGTGTGTGTGTGTGTATGTGTGTGTGTGTGTGTATGTATGTGTGTGTGTACTCAGGCATATAATCATATTAGTCTGACATACACATAGCTACTTAATGATCACCGGCAATAGTGTCATGAGAACCTACTAGGTTAAACGTGATGTACTTGGTACCAAGGAGAATACAAAAAAAGTATGAAAAGGTGGAGTTTATCTGTGTACTTTGAAAAGGATGTATGTGAATATCCTGAACAAAGTTGACATTCTCTACCTCTTACTGTTACTGTCTTATTTTCTTATTAAATCAATTTCCAGGTTCAAACACAGCTTGTGATATGACTATCTAAAAAAAATTATTAATGTTACAGAATTAATTTAAATTAATTTAAAGCATATGCCATATACCACAATAAGCTCCAAATAGATATAACCTGAATATAAAAGATCATTTATAAAACATTTAAAGAAGATTAAGAGGAGATACTTTTCACAGCTATGACTAGGAAAAAATTCTTAACCAAACAAGGAATAGAGTAAATAATAAAAAACTAAATAGATTACCTTGATAACATAAAATTAACTGAATAAAAATAAATAAAATAAAGAATAGAAACTGAAAGGAAAAAATACAAGTTGTGAAAAATATCACTGATACAAGTTTGGTATCCAAAATATATAGGGAAATCATAAAACTATATAATACTGAGAATTATTCCCCAAAAGATAATAGGTCAAAAGATATGAACAAGAATTTTTAAAGAGAATTATAAACTAGAAATGATCATTTGAAAGCATATTATAAATAACTAATAGTAAGAGATAAACAAATTAAAATAACTCAGAGTTGGCAAAGACAACAAAATTGGCAAAGACAACAAAAAAAAATGGCAGTAATCAATCTTGGTGGAGCTGGGAGAAGACAAGCACTCTAATGCAGTATTGGTAGAACCATGAATTAGTCTAGCTGCTAACACTTCTCGATTTAAATTTGAAATCATGAAACTTGTGTTTGTCCTTTGTTCTCAAAGAAGACCATGACATCAAGATGATGACATGACTTGAAGTTGATTTTGATTTGAGTGGGAGAGGGCTGTGCAAGGTCACCAGCCTCATTTTCTCCTCCAGAGCCATCGGGGTCCATTGGCCTGATATTCATCAGGATGACTGGAGATGGCCCAGGGTGCAGTGTGAGACCCTTGCCATTTTAGGCTAAGATCTTATCACACTCTCACTTTGAGTAAGGTACACGCATTCAATGAATAGGCCTCTTTAAGTATACTCAAGGGATGGCCTCTTTAAAAAAAAAATTAAACTGGGAAGGGAAGACCCTTGGGGTTTCTGGGTAAAAGAGAAATAGTTACTATTTTGTATTTATATAAATTTTAAATCATGAAACTAAAGTGTCTGAAATGTCCATTCTCTTTGACCCAGTGATTATGTTACCAGGAATGTACTCAAAGAAGTTCAAAGTCAGGAACAAAGGATTTGGGTACATGCATGTGTGTGTGTGTGTGTGCATGTGTGTATAAATATATTTACCCTTTGTTGAATATATATATGTGTGTGTGTGTATGTATGTATGTGTGTGTATGAAATGAAGTAGGTGCAAGTTATTCAGATCTGTATGAACAAATGCAGAGTAAAGTAAGCAAAATATTATACACAATAGCTACAATATAAATGAAAAGATCATTGAAGGTAAACTGAATTTGGAATGACTAAAAAAAAAACCTCAAGTCAATGATAATCCTGGAGACAAGATAATAAAATATCCCCCCCAAGGGGTAGAGGTGTAGGGAACTCTAGGAGAGAATATTAAATGTTATATACATTTGTATACCTTGTCACATAGGGTCTCTACATCACACACTTTTGCTTAACCAGTTTTCTTTGTTTAAAAGGAAGGTTATATGCGTGCATATTGGAGAAAGAGGGAGGTACTCAAAATGCAAAGACAAAAGGATTCAATAAATTCTATAATTTTTAGGAAAAAATGTCAAAGCAGAAATCCAAGACAACGTTTATGGCCCTATAGCCAAAGGGCTGCTCTTCGAGAGAAGACAAGATCGTTGAACGTTATGAGGATCCATCAGATGCTGTGCCAAGTTGACTGTGGAAATTATGTCTAATGAGTCTTCTCTTGGAACGTGATGATCCCATGAGCCAAAATACAAATTGCAAACATGTCTCCTGCAATCTGTTCCTTAAAACGTAAAAAAAATCCATCCTCCTCAAACTCTTTAACATTTGATTTTTTTCTCTTTTAGTGGATTATTTTGTGCCAGTGTATTTTAATGTTAAAGACAGAAATTCACAGTACTTGACATATAGTAAGCTCTTAATTAATACTTCTTGACTTATGATGCAATGGGAAGAGCATAGAAAATTAAGTCAAAGGACCTAGGTTCAAATCCAAATTGTGCAGTTTACTACCAGGGTGACCTTGGGCACATCATTTCACTTCTCTGGATCTCAGTTTCCTCATCTGTAAAATGAGGGGACTAAAGGACTTCTGGTGAAGACAGCCAGATGAAAGGTCATAGAGAAGTCCAACTCTTTCACATACACTCCAGTAAAAATGCATTAAAAAACAAATAAAGGGGCACCATCCTTCCACTTAGCTGCAATTTCCTTCTTTCTTCTGGTTTCATTTATAACAAGAATGTTAAGCTTGATACAATTCTGCTCCTCTTGCACTAGGTGTCTATTCATTGGTCATCAGACAAGGATCTCATATGTAGAGTCCCAACAATCAAATTAAAGTTTAGGTGATTCTGAGCACCGTCTACAGAACAGTCCCTATATAGGAGCCCCTAACCTTGGCAAGCGTGACTGGATCAGAAGACAGACCCATCTGAAGAAGATCCATCTAAAATAACACTGAGATGTTCTTTAATTTCTCTGGGGACCAACTTTTCTATTGTCAACTGAACTGAACCAGCCTCTACCTAGAGGCAAACAAAACAGGCTAGAGACAGAAGAGTCAGGAATCAAACAGAAGTTTAATTTCCAAGTGAGGGAAACAACTTGTAAGGAGGCAAACTAGACACATGTGCTGGACCCTGCCCCTAATGGGGGCACTGCTTTAGTGTGGCCAAATCTTAATGCTTACACTAATGGCTATTCAATGACCTGTACTCCTGACAATGAGAGGTGACAGCAACAATGCTACAAGTCTGATTCACAGCAGGGCTTCATGACCTGAAGACGGATGCAGTAGGTACTTGCCCAAGCTCAGAGACCACAACAAACAACACAATAATTGTATGAAACAATTCTGAGATTTTGCTGTGCCTGACACCATCCAGTGGATGAGTGTGAAGGATTGTTGTTATGCCAAGCTCAGGCTACAACTTGCTTGCTAGGTCTTAGCTCTGGAAAAGAGGATGTCTCCTAATAGTACCTTGACACTGTCTCCCATAAAAGATGCAAGTAGATGCTATAGAAACACAGAAACTTTAGGCAATCAGGTTGAGGTGGACAAATGGTCAGTTCTCCTGGCACTCATTGTATCTTGTCTCCTTGACAATATTCCTACAGTTGCCTTTCCAACTCCTCTCTACATATTGGATTTTACATGCATAAAAGCTGGTACCAATCTACCTGACTTGGTCTTACATTTGCTCACCTCCTGATAGACTGTTGCCACTATATAAACAAGTACCAGGGCAGTGGATTGGGACTAGGGATGGGAAGATGTTAAACAATTTGAACCAGCCGAATTCGTTTGGGAAAGCATGGTAGAGCTGTTATACCTCAGAAAGTACACATCTCTGAGTCCATAAGTACAGAGAAAGAACCTAGTATGATAGATTAAGAACTAAAAGTGACTTTAGAGGCCATCAAAAGCAAGCCCTGTATTTTTAGATGAGGAAACTGAAACTCAGAGAGGTCAAATGACTTAGAGTCACACAGTCACTCTGTCTGAGGCAGAATTTAAATCTAGGTTTTCACAATGTCTTGAAGGAGAAGAAACTTTGATTTCAGTTGCCTGAGTCCAAGAGACTTAATCACCTATTGCTCAAGATGATTCAGATTGGAACCTTTGGGAGTCTGTTTCATCAGCTGTGCTTCTCAGGTGTGCAGCAACCTTACCACAAGCAACTTACTCCTAGGTACAGTTTGTGTTTGACTTTTTTTTGACCTATAGATGAATCATTTCTAAAGATTAATGTGCTGTAGAGAAAACTGGCATGTACTTCTTGGAAACTCTTCTGATTACTCCCTGGGTCCAAATTACCCATCAATACAGCCTCGCATATTCTTCTCTGGCTCATCCCAAGAATAGGTGCAACATTCCTTTGGCAGCTTGCACAGCCTTGGGTTCCCTCTAAACACCCTGCAGTGATTTCAACACTAGAAGGCTCAAGAACACCTGGAGATTTTCACAGATCTTCCAAACCATATTGGCAACTCCACAACTAAGACTCCAGAAATTTTTTCCCCAGTCAATTGGCCAAATTGCAACTTGCTAGCCAGATAATATATTTGCTTTGTCAGGTAGCAGCAGAGAAGGACTTTGTGCATACTCTAGGTGGCCTTAGGAGGAGCCACTGACCTCACCATAGCCCTGATCCTCAAGACACACTGGGTTCCCCATCCCTAGAGGTCTTCAGGCAGAATTTGCAAGACCATTTTGTGAGCAAGGAGAGGGGATTTCTTTTTTCAGGTACAGTTAGTTGGAGTAAATGACTTCTTATTCATTTTCAAGTCCAAGAAACTATGATTCCATGATCCTATGAGACAAAAAAACGATAAGCAGATACAGTGAGGTTCTAGTAAGGAATGAAGCCCACCCTTCTAAAAGGGATGAAAGGACAAATCCCCTATAGCTAAAGCTGCTATCTGTAGTCAACATTTTGTGCATTAGTGGGTTGCTTGATGCACTGCATTATTAAGATCAGTCTACTGTGAGATCAGCTAAGTGGCTACCTTTGGTCCCATGTAATTCTTGAAGAAAAGTGTTTTCAAAATGCCCCCTGGTATTTGGCTTTATCTGTACATGTGTGTCTCTAAGGAACCACAAAAACATAGGAAGAAGGCAGGGTGGAAAGGTATTTTGCAGCTAGCCAACTGAGGCTTTTGTGAGGAAACTTCCTCAATACCATAGGACACCTGACTTGGAAAAGAAAGAAAAATGGTTTGATGAAACATTTTATAGGAAAGAACTGGTCCCCATGTTAAGGAACTGATCCTGATAGTTATAGATAATGGCTTATTCTTCTATCATCACGAGGACTTGTCCGAAGGGATAATGTAGTAGTGGTCATTGTCCCTCGTCTTCGAAGAGGACCAAAATGACATCACCATGATAAAGTGAAATTTCAGTGTGTCCGACTGTGGCTGATCAGACCAATAGGAGCTTGGAACGATCTACCACAGGTTGGGCACAGATAGTCTGTGTGAATATGTGGGGTACATATCCCAAATTTATGCATCCTGCGTTTACTTTGTGATGTCTCAATTCTACTTTGCTCATAGAGCACAGCACCCTTTCTAATGCGGGCACACCGTGCTGATCGGTGCTGTGCCAGTGTCTGCTATGTTGCATAGTCAAATCCAAAGTTCTTGAGAGAGACTTTGAGAGTGTCCTTGTATCGTTTCTTCTGGCCACCATGTGATCACCTGCTCCATGTAAGTTCTCCATAAAATAGTCTTTTTGGCAATTGCACATTTCACATTCGAACAACGTGGCCAGCCCATCAGAGTTATGCTCTCTGAAGCATAGTTTGAGTGCTGGGCAGTTTGGCTTAAGCAAGGACTTCAGTGTCTGGTACCTTATCCTGCCAGGTGATCCTCAGAATCTTCCTAAGACAGTTCAAATGGAAACGGGCAGGTTCTGGATAAAGGATAATGCTCTTGTGCCTTCCCAATGTAGTAGTAAAGAAGCAACCAAGGCTAGGAGTGAAATCTGAGAAGAAACACTGTTCATTTACTTTCAATCCTATAGCCTTGTAAATACAGAAAAATCAGACTAGAAAAGTAGCTTGGGATAATGATCCAATTCTATACAAGCTGATCTGGTGTACAAGATCTAAGTTCAATTCTTGCTTACGAGTGCCCATGACTCAGTCACTTAATCCTCCGATGTTCCTGACAACTCCACAATATTCTAAGTTATAAACAGTTGACACTCTACATCGGTGAAGAGAGTTTCCATACTTCAAGTTCCACAGCAGAACAAAACACAGGTCTGTGCCTCACTCCCCCAAAACATCAGGGACAAAAGTATTGTCCTTGGAAAGGGGGAAACCATTACAAAAAGGTAGCCAGAAGGGTATGTAGGGCAGTGGGAAGGGCCAAAGGGGCAGTAATCAATTCCTATGTTAAGGGGTGGGGCAGTTGATGAATGTTCCATAGGGAATGGGAGTTGAACTAGTTGACTGATTAATACAATGAGCAACAATAATTCCAGGCTATCCAAAAGATTATTGATTATGTCAGAGTTCAATTTTATACCAAGAATGCAAAGATTGTTCGATTTTAGAAAAACAGTAACCATAATTAATCATTTCAAAAACAAAAGCAACTCAGTAGCTATGGATCAGGAGAAACTTGGGGAAACTGACAAACTGATACAGAGTGAAGTAAGCAGAGTCAGAAAACAACATACATAATGACTACAACAATACAAATTGAAAGTACAGTAAAATGAAGCTGAAGCTATGCTATTATGATGACCAATCCAGGCTCTGGAGATGAGTAAAGAAAACACATCACTTCCCTTTCACTGAGGAAATAGGGAATGAAGGAAGGAAGGAACAAAGATTTATTAAGAGCCTACCATGTTGTTCAGTCATTTTTAATCATGTCCAACTCTTTGTGACTCCTTTTGGGGTTTTCTTGGCAAAGATATTGAAAGGGTTTGCAATTTCCTCCTCCCGCTCATATTATAGATGAGAAAACTGAGGCAAACAGGGCTAAGTAACTTGCATAGTGTCTCACACAGCTGATAAGTGTCTGAGGTCAAATTTGAATTCAGGCCTTCTTGACTCCAGGCCCAGTACTTCATCTACTTTGTCACCTATATGTCTCATTTGATCCTCACAATAATCCTGCAAAGAAGGTATGATTATATTATCCCCATTTTACAGTTGAGGAAACTGAGGCAAACAGAGGGGACTTACTGAAGGCCACATGGCCAATAAGTATCTGAGACTAGATTTGTGCTCAGGTCTTTACGGCTCCACTGCATCACCAAGCTAAGGGACTGTGGGTGTGTAACGCTGCAACGTTGCAGTCAGATGCAATCGTATCTATTGATTAGCCTGACCTGTTTTTAAATTTTTCTAAAAATCTTTCTTACAAGAAAAGGATCAATAAGTAGGAGAGTAGGGAGGGATATATTTGGAAATAAATGTGAAATAAGAAAAAAGACATCAATAAAACAAAACAAAATTTCATCATAATATAAACTAAGTTGTTTTATTAGAAGAATGTGTGTGTGTGGTATATGTATATGAGTGTGTGTGTATGTGTGTGTGTGTGCTTGTGCATACATGTGTCAATGATGAAAAGAGCTTCCCCTGGCAAAAGAGTCCATTGTGGATCTGATTCATCAATCAATCAATCGACAAGGATTTTGTCAAGCATCAACTCCATGCCAGGCACTGTTCTTGGTGATACAAAAAAATAAATAAATAAAGCTGTCCCTGTCCACACAGGGCTCACTTTCTAATGAAGGAAACAAAATAAGATGAGATAATATTTTAGAGGTCCTACTCCAAATGTCTTCTATTTTTATTTTATCTCGAAAGGTTAGCACTGAGCTTCACTTAAGACCTTGCAGTTTGAGTTTAGGGAACTAAGAAGAAAAAAAATTAATCCTAAACCATTTCAAATCAAATGCACCTGCAGAGAAAGAGAAAGCCTGAGAGGTTAGATCTGTGCTGAGATTTTTCAAGGCTCTAGTGAAAGAATAAACTTAATTAGAGATAAAAATGTACTTGAACATGCTAAACTAAAGGCTTCTAGGCTCAAACTCTAGGCAGTCCTTAAGGGACACATACCCAAATAATTATCTCATTTACTTGCACTGAGGTAATGCATGTTAGGGCGGGTAGTACTCAACAGAGCTTAACACAGCTTTCTCAGAGCTAGCCAATAAGAATGATCCAAGCACAAGAAACACGTGATGACAATGAATCACTTCACAGTGTAATATTAATTTTCAAACATATTCATAGTGATTAATCCAGTGAAGTTGATTTTTTCATAGATGGACTCATTTAAGATTCTTGTGTTTAAAGCTTTACCTATGACATTCTCAAACTACTTAAGAATAATTTTTTAAAAAATCTTTCCAATGAGTGTTAAAAGAAAAGTTCTTAGATTGAGTTAATACAAATGACTTTTCCTTGTATGTGCATATGTAGACAAAGACACGTCTTGGATATGGTTATCATTTCCAGGATCAGATATTATAGCATCATCTATTTAGAACTGAAAGAGACCTTAACAGCCATTGAGTCCAATGCCTTTGGAGTTTTTTTTCTTTATTTGCTTGTTTGTTTTACAAGTGTTCAGTGTATTGAGGTTGGGTGTGACAGAAAGGAGGATCGTAGGATTTTAAATGAAGAGACAGAAAAAAAATCTTAGAGGTCATACATCCCAACCACTTCCTCTTACAGAGAAAGATCTATTTAATTTCTAGCTGCTCAGGATCAATCTTCTTTCACCCATGATTCTAATTCCATAAACAGTGCTTGAATTGGAACCAGATACTGGGAATAAGGCCCAAGGCTAGAGGACAGAGTTAAGTCCACAAGAGAAAACCCACATACTAGAAAGCATTTGTTACTAGTGCCTCTCCTGAAAAGGAAGGAGAATTAGTGCCTTCGCTTTAGTCAAGAAGAATGTTTTAAACATTCATTGCAGAACTATGCTGGATTCTGCGTGAGATACAAAGTTTAGTTAGGAAACGGTCCCTGTACTTGTGGACTGAGCCCCAGTCCCACATCACCAACTGTCTATTGAACATTTCAAACTAGATTTCTCATAGACATTTCTAACACAACATGTCCAAAACAGAAGTCATATCTTCTTTTGCCAAATTCAACCCTCTTCCACATTTCCCTGATCCTACTGAGGGAACCGCCACCCTTCCAATCACTCAGCTTATAACCTCACAGTCATCTGCTGCTCACTCTCCTCACTAGATACATTCCCAATCAATCACCAAAACTTGTTAACTCTTCCACCCCAACACCTCTCACATTTCTCCAGTCACACAACTATCACTTTTGTTTAGGCTCTCATCACCTCTCATTCGAATTACTACAATAGCCTCCTCCTTATTGGTCTCTCCGCCTTGTCTCTCCTCTCTATAACGCATCTTCCCCACAGTTACCAAAGTAATATTTCAAAAGCACAGGTCTGACCATGCTCCATCAATTATAATACTTCATATTAGCTGTAGGATCAACTATAGACTCTTCTATTTGGGCATTTAAAACCCTTAACAACCTGAATTAGCTACTTGAATTTATTTCGTATTTATCTGTATACATGCTACTCCTCAAATAGAATGCTAACTCTGGAGGACAGAGACTATCTGGTTTTTATCTTTGTACTCCTAATACTTAGCACAGTGTCTGGTATATAGTAGGCACTTACTTAATATTTGTTGACTGATTGAAGAAGTTTATGGTCCAGGAAGACCCACAAATGACTATACAAAGCACATATGTGATGCATCTGCTGGATCGGGGGCTGTGTACTTCAAACCTATTATAGATCCGTTATACCAAGTTGTTTTTTAAAAACTTTAGCTGCTAAATTCATTTTTTGTCTTTCAACACATCTCTTGGTCCAAGAAAGTGCTTTTAATTAGTTGTGTTCATAATTAGCTGTCCCTATGAAGTCAGTTATATGTAGCAGTGTTTGCCAAATTGAGTCATTCATAGTTGAAAATTGGCTTGTGCACATGCAAGAACAGCAGCTTATTGATGAGGTTTTTATTTTGTCTTTCTTTGTTTGAAAAATAAATATACCAATGTTCAATCCCTCACAGTCCAATATATGTGCAGTCAGGTCCACAATGAACTCTTCTGGTTGCAGGAACTGAACTGACCTAAAATGAAAGGAGAAAGCCTACAGTGAAAATTTCTGTGGTTAGTCTCATAGCACTTTGTAAGCATTTTAAGAGCACCTTTGCAAGCTGTTATATTTTCCTTATCATAATCATTTGGAGTATGGTGTAGTAGTACAGAGAAGTCCATTGGACCAAGAAAGGCAATCAAGGATAGAACTAGTACTGGAGCTCTCAGGCCAATGAGCAAGATTTCCTCTTGTTAAGCCAATTCTTCCTGGAGGCACCATGAGGTTGGCTAGGAAAGCCTGGAGGAAGCTCCCATATCTATATAGGGTCTTCTATTTGAGACTTTAGGGACATCCTGTACATTTAGCGCTTTAGGGAGATTAATCTTTACTTCAAAACTATGTAATGGTAAAGACTGGAGAAAGAGGAAACTGGTACATATGAGTATGTGGAAGAATCTTCATAAGGGATCCACCCAGTGAAATATTTCATGAAAACATTCATTTTGAATATTTAGCCTGGAGTTCAAAAGGAAGTTTTTTAGCCAAAATAGTTAATTAAATCATGGTGGCCCTGGCTTTGTGATTTGCCTCATGATTGTTGAGCTGTCAATGGGTGTGATGTGAATGATGAAAAAAAGTACAGATTGGAACTAGGATGCCATGACCCAACACAAATCTGGGAATTAGATGCAAGACAAAGCTTTAAATAACAAAATTTTGGACTACATATGAAGACAACTATCATTCATGAGTTCTTTCCTAACTATTCCCCATACACACACATTCCTAAGTGCTTTTCCCCCCAAAATTAACATATTTATTTTGTTTATATTTTATTAAAACATATGCTACACAGGATGGTATATAGGACACAAGCAAGATATATAGGATAGTATAAAGCATGGTATGTAGGATAGAATATAGGATGCAAGCATGGTATATGTGGTAGAGTGAGCTACAAATCTGGGGAAATCTATGTTCAAGACTCACCTCTCATATATCTCTATATATCTATATACATCTATCTATCTATCTATCTATCTATCTATCTATCTATCTATCTATCTATCTATTTACCTATATATGATGTATAACCCTGTGCAACTCACTTAACCTCTCACTGTTCTAGGCATTAAGACTTTAGGTGGTAGATAAAGTATTGGTTAAAAGAGTTTCCCAACCCTAAAGTTTCTAATACCAATAAAAATTGTAGGCCTAGTGAATGTCTTATAGTTTATATTTTCTTGTATGACATGTCGTCTTCCCTTAGAGAATGTAAGTTCTTTGAAGAGGGAAACAAGGGTTACTAAGCACCAGGCAATGTGCTAAACCCTTTATAAATATTATCTCATTGGATTATCACAACAATCCTAGGAGGTAGATGCTTTTTGTCCCTATTTTATAGTTGCCCGCAGGAAATTGAGGCAGGAAGAGGTTAAGTGACTTTCCTAGGGTCACATGGCTAATAAGTGTCCAAAGCTGGAACTGAATTCAAGTCTTCCTTACCCCAGGTCCTGGGCTCTATCCCCTGTGGCACTTGGGTTTCCCCAGCACTTGGTACAGTGCATGGCATCTAGCAGGTGTTTACTGATAGACTACATGACATTCAATGACTTCTTTTACCCATTGCCTTCCCTTTTAAATTTTGTACACCATATAGACGAGCTATACAAGGAATGGAGAGAGCACTTGGGATTTTAACACAACACAGTAGGAAATTATTTATGTCATATAGATAATAACAAGTTAGCTGGCCTAAAGTAGAACTTTGAAGAAAATGTATAAAGCAAAACTTAGAATAGCTCATATTTAGGGTCTCCTCCAAAGAGATGAATAGAGTCCCTTTTGGAAATGTACTCAGTGTACAAAGTAGATTGGGAATAGGGCAGCTATTTATTTCCATTGTCATAAAAGTCAAACTCAAAAATAAAATCATTAGCATTTGTTGGCAAATATTGAAAACATAAAATAATAACTTCTATTATATTCTCCCAGGAGATTAATACTTAAAATATGAAACATTATGATGTTTCACCTTCACCTTGGTACCACACTGTCCAAATAAAGATCCATATTTTCTGGTGAGTCAGGGTTTGACTCAGGGGTGGGGAACCTGTGACCTTGGGATCACCTGTGGCCCTTTAGGTCCTCTAGGTCTTTAAGTGTGGCCTTTTGACTGAACCTAAACTTCATACAATGAATTCTCTTAATAAAAAGACTTGTTCTGTAAAACTTGGACTCAGTCAAAGGGTCCACTTGAGGACCTAGAGGGCCACATGTGGCCTTGAAGCTGCAGGTTCTCACCCCTGGCTTGGCTTATCTTCCCCTAAGTGGTCATCTCTTCCATGAATCTTTGCTCCCATGCTAGTCACCTGAACCTCTCAACGACTTCAGATCTCTTGAGTTCGTGAGGTGACCACCACGGCTGGAAAGGTCCATTTCAGGATTGTGTTCAGCATAAGTCACCTTTGGTCAAGGAAAGAAATGCAAAGAAGTGCAGCCAGAGAGACTTGAGGTGGAGGGTGAGGTACATCAAGGTCAGCACATATGGAGACAGTTACCCTGCTGAGGGTGGAGAAGGGGGACTACATAGACCTGTCCTGATCTCCCAAGTTCTCTGTTGTATTCTGCTAGACGGATAGCTGGATTGAGTGCTGGGCCTGAAGTTGGGAATATTTGAGTTCACTCACTGACTGCATGATCCTGGGCAAGTCTCTTAAACCTTAATTTCTTCAACTGTAAAATGGGCACAATAACAGCACTTATCTCACAGGACTGTTGAGAGAATCAAATGAAATGATGTTTGCAGAGTGCTTAGTTTGCTTGGTACATATGCACTATAGAAATGCGTATGCTGTCCCTCCCCTCTTTTGTGTATACTTTGTAATTAACTGTTTCTGTATAGGTCATTTCCCCCCAGAGAAAGCAAATACTGGTGTGTATCTTGGTAAACCCAGCGCCTAGTAGAGTACCTTGCACATGTTGTTGTTGTTGTCGTCATTCCGTCTTTCAGTCATGTCCGACTCTTTGTGACCCCACAGACCACGGCATGGCAGGCCCTTCTATCTACCGCTATCTTCCAAAGTCTGTACAAGTTCATGTTCGTGGCTTCCATGACACTATCCATTCACTTCATCCTCTGCCTTGCCCTTTCATTTGGCCTTCAATCTTTCCCAACATCAGGGTTTTTTTTTCCAATGAATCCTATCTTCTTCTTGTTTGTACTTCATTCTCAAAGAGGACCATAACATCAGGGAGGTGATGCCATGACTTGCATGTAAATTGGATTTAAGTGAGGGAGGGCTGTACAAAGTCACCAGCCTCACTTTCTCCTTTGGACCCATCTGGCTCCAGTGGTAAAATATAGATCAGGATGACTGGAGATGACCCCCTCCACCCCATCCTCTCATTATGTGGCCAAAGTACTTCAGCTTCAGCATCAGTTTTTGTCTTTCCACTGAATAGTCAGTTAATTTCTTTAAGCACTGACAGATTTGATCTCCTTGCTGTCCAAGGAACTCTCAAAAGTCTGCTGCAGCACCATAATTCAAAAGTGTCAATTCTACTTTGAACATAGTATGTGTTTAATAATATTTTTAACTTGAATTGAATTGGAGGTACAGAGATAGATAAAAATTGGTTCCTGCTCAATCATAAGTTTAATTGGGGAAACAGGACATATATCCCAAAGGATGACTAACACTACAAGGTACCTATGTTAAATATCAAGTATGTGATGCAGAAAAAAAAAAGATACTTCAGGGGTTCCCTGAGGGATGGGCTGGAATCACTGGGGAAATAGGATTTCATCTTGGTCTTGTAACAAATGTTCTCCATCAGCTAAAAGAAGTAGGGTACTCTAGGCAAGGGAAATGGCACTGTTTTCTGCAAATAAATTCTTGCCAGTGGAAGTTGGGTTAGGGCCTAAGGAATTCCCTTCCTTATGAAGGGATTATTGGCATCCCAACTTCAAAATCTGGGGAGTCCAAAGCAGTACCATATGTAGCCACTTTGGACCTCTTTTGAGTGTCCTAGTCTGGACCTGCCACCATAAGCAGTGACCCAGACTGTACATGATCGCTATATATGCCTTGGAAAACATACTTATTTTTTGAAGCTCCAAGCTATCATCAGTATTACTTCAAAATTATGTAAAAGTGACTCCTTTAGTGTAAGCACTTAATTCTGTTAGTTAGAAGGACACAAATAGGAACATAATCTTAGGATCATATTTATTGAACTAGAGAGGATCTCATGAGGTCGTCTTGTTCAGCCTCTTCTTTTTGCAGATGAAGTACCTGAGTCCCACAGAAGTCATAGCATCATGTGTTTAGAGCTACAGGTATAGGGGGAAAGAGTACTGGGTTTGAAATCAAACTACTCAGGTTCAAATCCTGCCTCATTCATGTAACACTTGTACAACTTTGAGCAAGTCACTGAAATTCTCTGTATTTCAGATTTTCCATTGTAAAACTGGGAAAGGATTAGACCAAATGTCCTCTAAGGTCCTTTCTAACTCTCTATCTATGACCCAAATAATTTAGTACCCTCATTTTACAGATGTGAAAACTGAGACGTGGAGATTAAATGATTTGCCCAAAGTCACAAATCAGACTTTAAAATAATATCATCAGGTTGACTTCACACATCTCTCTGCTGGGATTCCAGCCCCAAGAAAAGAGTTAGGCAGTGATTATGCCAGAGTCTGAGAAGAATATGCTTCCATCTTGTCCTTGCTAAGTTCCCAAAGACACAATACTACCGACAGAGACAAGCATCCCAGTCCCAGCCCAGGCCACTGAGCTGGCTAGGTTATGTCCGCTTCTGTAACCACTCAGGTAAACATGGATGCTGAGATGGGATAGATTTTCACTTCAGCTTCCCTGAAGAGATTTCTGAGCTTGACTACTTGTAATCAAAAAGCACACCATGACTTCATGGCTCTGATGGGACAGCATCATTTGCATCATGCAGCTAAAAACAAAACCCCAGAACAGAGATTTTTCTCATCGGCATACTTACTTTTTCCAAGAGTGCATTTATTGACAAATGGTTGCAAGAGACTGAGCCAAGGATAACCAAAAAACAAAAGATGAGGAATAAAGTACAAAGACGTTTGATAAAGGGATGTGCTGTTTTTCCAAAAGAAGGACCAAGTATCGCATGTGATAAGAAGGCAGGGAGCCAGGCAGGACAAAGGAAAGAATTGCTAATAGATGACTTCAACCAGCTGGCTCTAGGAAAGCTCTTTTGGTTTGTTTGCCTGCTGGCAGGCAAGTTATTAGAGGGACAGTGTATTGTAGGGAAATTAGTCCTGAAAGGAGAGTAGGCATACATCAGGAATTAAGGGCCAGGCTTTCCATGACCTTAACCTCCGAGCCTCAGTCTCCATATCTGTAAAGTGAGGATAATACTTATAGGACTTCCTTCCCAAGGTTATTGTGAGAATTAGATGATACAATCTAAAGTGTGATAGATAGATAGATAGATAGTAGACAGAAAGATAGATAGATATGTCTATGTGTCTGTGTGTATATGTATATATGTATACATATATGAACATGTATCACTTGCTATTGTTAATGAATGGAAGAAGATGGCCAAAACCTTCTCAATGCCACTAGATATCATCTTTGAAAACCCATGGGTGATTGTTGAGGAGTTAGAAAAATTAAAGATAAGAACTAGAACTGTGATTTCATTGTTTAAGGGATCAGGTGAGGAAATCCCTTCATCAATAGAGGTTAGCACCTTGTCTGGAACTTTTAATCTTAGAAAGTTGTTGAGGAAACTGAGAAATTGTGACTTTCCTAAGGTCACATAACCAGCATATTTCAAAAGCAGTATTTGAACATGGGTTTATCCTGGCTTTGAGAGAAGCTCCCTGTCCAACACATCATATCTCTTTTCAATGAAAGTTTAAAAAAAATGTCTTAGAATATTTCATTAAATATTGCCTTTTGAGAAAGGGAAAATTTTATTGAGGCCTTTGGTGCACATTTTGATAGTTATTGGAGATACATTAGTATCTGATATATAGTTCCTGCTTTCAAGGGATTTAACATCTAATTGGGGAGATAGTGTTGCAGAACTGCAGCGTATTTCACTGGTTTCCATGTACCTTGGAGGTATATTGAATAATGAGTTTCATAAGGATAGGGATTATGTCTGATTTGAATATTGCACTTCCCCTGGTACCTAGCACAGTGTTTTGTACCTATGAGGGGCTTACTAAATATTTGTAGAAATTAAAGGTCATCCAGGTCAGGTATGTAGAAATCTTTCTCACAATGTCAATCTTCCCCCAAGGTCTTTGGCCCCACGAACAAGAAGGTACAGTGGGGCCTTGGCTGAGCCCTGGCCTATACAATATATTCTTGAAGCTTTAGCAGCTTCTGTGCCTCCGACTTAATGAGGGATTAGCCAATCAAGCAACAAACTGAGGAGTGACTTTCAGGGCTAGTCTCTGAGCAGCTGAGAGGAGCACTCATCCTGCAGCAATGGAGCATTTTGGCATGAGATTGGTGGGATCATTGCTATATAAAAATGCATTTAATCTGAACTCATTCTCCCCAGAGACCAAGGTGGTATAGGGTAGAGTGTACCCCATGAGGAAATATTTATACTTCTATTCTTATTATATATTTAATTTATAAAAGCGAATTGATGTTAACTGGTTAATAAAAGTGGGGTTAGCAGGAGAGGAATACACCCAGAATGGGGAACCAAACCCATGAAAGAGAACCAAACCCATGAAAGAGTAGCAAAGAGACACCCCAGCCCCTCAGAAGTATCCCTAGACCCCTGAGGGAAGATATAATTGCCTTGCTCTGGAGACCGGAGAAATAGTGCTCTGCTAATAGCTCATTTTATTTTTAGAGCTGCTATCTCACACTTCACTCACTGAATTGTAGTCCATGAAAATTGCTAGATCTGTTTCAGAATAATTACTATATATCCATGCCTCCCTCATACTGTAGTTGGAAAGATTTTTAAATTATTGAAGTCTTTTCTTTATATGTCACCTAAATTTTCCTGTTTCCCTTCCTTCCAGAGAGCTATCCTTTATAGCAAAGCATTATCTTTTTAAAGAAAAAAAAAAGAAGGAAAAGAAAAAAAATCAATAAAACTGATCAATACATTTTTTAGAAGATCATACAATATATACAATATCCTCATTTCTACAGAGCTGAGGAATGTATCTTCTCATAGTTCTTCCCTAGGGATAATCTTGTTCTCTATAATTTTACAAATTTTTTTTAACTTAAGAACAGAACTTTACATTTCCCCATTATGTTTCAGCATATTTAGTTCAGCCTTTTTTTTCTAGCCTGTTAAGTTTTTGGATTCTGTCATTTAGTGCATTTGGGAACTTGACAAGCATGTTTTCTAATGCTAATGATGTTAGTAATTCAGACAAAGGCATCAGCCAGAAGGACGCTACTAATTAAAAGCTGGTGAGGTTTGGATAATTTATCCCTTAAGGACTATTCATTAGAGAGTTTAATGTATATGGAGGCTTGTGAAACAATATTAAGTAGCTTCCTGTAGGTTTAGGTGCTAACATCTTTATCCAGGAAATTTCACCCCAAACCCTGAATATAACCTTTTTTGAAACTGTTTTTATTCCACCCCCAATTACATACAAAAATATTGTAAATATTTATACTTTTTTTTAAAGTTTTGAGTTCCAAATTCTATCTCTCCCTTCCCTTCCCCCTCCTTGGGACAGTAAACCATCTGATATAAGTTATACAAGTGCAATCATATAGAACATTTCCATAGTGGTAATTTTGTGCAAGAAAACTCAAAGAAACAAAAGAAAGTGCAAAATGGTATGCTCCAGTCTGTAATCACACGACATCAGTTCTTTCTCAGAAGATCAATAGCATTTTTCATCATAAATCCTTTGGCATGGTCTTGGATAATGGAGCTAAGAATAACTAAGTCGTTCACAGTTCTTCATCATACAATATTGCTGTTACTGTATACAATGTTCTCCTGGTTCTGCTCACTCCACTTTGTATCAGTTTTTTTTCTGAAATCATCCTTCTTGTCATTTCTTATAGCACAATAACCCTAAATATAATCTTTAACTCACAACAGGGCCACCAAGGAGACAGAGAGGAGAGGACAGGACAGGGTAAAAGGAAGGACTGACAAGTCCTCCAAGCCTAAAACACTCCAAACCTCAAAATCTTATGACCCTTACAGTTTCCTGATGCTTAGATTCTATCCCAAAACCTACAGTCTAAGACTTCCAGCATTTCCCCTTTCCAAGAGAGCCTTACATACTGCCCCACTACCTCCAAACATGATCAGTTGAGGCAAAGTCTATGAATGAAAGGGATTCATTACAGATGTGGAAACTGAGGATTAAAGAGATTAAATGACCAGTTCAAGGTTACACAGGTATCATGAGGTAGAGTCAGGATTCAGTCTTATGTCTTCTGTGTTCTCTGGTCCCATATTCAGTACTCTTCCCACTGTACCATCCTACTGGAAATAATGGAGGCAATTTCCTTGTTTCCCCTGTGTCTTAGTCCTCCACATCTTGAGGGAATCATTTAAAGGGCCACACAATTTCCTAAGTCAATACAACCTTCTCCCCTCTTCATAGTCGTGGTGTCAACTCATTCTCCTTGTAACTCCTCTGCAAAATCAAAATGTATGTACATGTACTTCCGTATTAGCTCAGTAGGTTACCTCTTTAACAGCATATCATGATAATATGTGTTCTTTTTCGATCTTAATATCCCAGCATACTTAGCTTTGAAATGGTTGTGGTTCTCATTGAGGAAGCATTGTAAAATGCTGTAAATCACTAATGATTAGAGAAATGCACATTGAAACAGCTCTGAGGTTTTATCTCATACTCATACACTGGCAAAAAATGTTGGCGTGGCTGCCAGAAAATAGGCACACTAATGCAAATATGGTGGAAACATCAGTTGGTCCAAACATTCTGGAAAACAATCTAAGACTAGGCCCAAAAGTTAGTAAACCAAGCAAACCCTATGACCCAGCTATGCCACTGCTAGGTTTATACTCCAAAGAAAGAAGAAAAAGATCTCTATGAGGGGGGTTCTTGTATAGTTCCAGGGTTCATTGTATTAAGCACAATGTCATCTTCAGATGGAAGCATCTGAGGAAACTTGACATCTCTCAAATCATAAACATTTACTAAGAGTTCACTAGATGAGGTATCGTGTCAAGCAGTGATGATACAGGACAAAATAAGAGTTCATGCTTCAAAGAATTTACATTGGAAGGAAGGGTACAACATGTAGACATATAAGGATAATACAAAATGAAAACAATAGTTTTGGGACAGAGTTTCCTAGCAGCTAGAGGAAAAGAACCAGAAAAGCCTTTAATTAGAAGGGGATTGAACTGAATTGTGAAGGAAAACATGGATTTCAAGAGAGAAAGAGATGATTGGAGAATCCATTGTAGACATGGGGAACAGCCAATGCAAAGACATGAAGACAGAACATTGCGGGTAAAAAATACTAAGCATGTCACATGGTTAGAACTATCATGTAAGGAGAAGAGTGAGTTCTGTTTTGGATATGTTGATTTGAGATGCTTCCAGGACATGCTATTTAAAAAATTTTCAATGGGTACTTGGTGATGTGGGAACTCAGGAGAGAGACTAGGGCTAGATTACATATAAATCTGATAATTATTTATAGAGAAATGACAGGTAAACCTGTGGAAGCTGATGTGGTCACCAAGAGTATAGCCAGAAAGAAGAAGAACCAAGTCAGAGTCTTAGGATACACCCACAATTGATAGACATGATGCACATTTTTTGTTGTTTTCATTCATGTCTGACTCTTCGTGACCTCTTTTGGAGTTTTCTTGACAGAAATACTGGAGTGGTTTGCCATTTCCTTCTTTAGCTCATTTGACAGATGAAGAAACCAAGGAAAACAGGGTTAAGGGATTGGCCCACGGTCACATGGCTACTAAGTTCTGAGGTCAGAGTTGAAGTCAGGACCTCCTCATTCTAGGCTCAGCACTGTACCATGACACACATGGTAAGCACTTAATAAATGTCTGTTGATTTGAATCAACAAAGGAGACTGAGGAATGGTCAGGCAGGTAGAAGGAATACAAGGAAAGAGTACTGTCCCAAAATCAAAGAAGGAGAATATCCAGAATGAAAGGGTAGTCAACTATCAAATGCAGCCTGAGGTTATCTTTGCAGTCACATCTGTCCACAGTAGTCACAAAGAATTTTCATGTACCACCATAGAAGAAGAATATCTGTGTGTCCTGAACTTGTCTAATCAAGGGAGTTATCAGATTGTGTACTCCTAGAGACCAAGGTCTGTGTCAATGAATATTTTTTGTGAAAGTCAAGGTCAATCTCCCTCCCCCGATTGAGTACTTAAACAATGTTTTTTGATGGCAACAACATTGTCATAAATTAGCTGCTAGAATTTATTACAATTGCAGTAAATTCATTAAATCTACATTTTGGTCACAGTTTAAGCGCCATGTAGAAGAGATGACTCTTTTTGATAATTATCAACAAAAAATCTATAAGCTTTTCTCTCCAACATGCTAGGAGCCTTCCTTTGGTTCTCTTACTACTTTGTTGACAATAACACAGTATTAAACTATCTTGGACAGTATTACAAGAGGAAGGAAAGTCTAGGGATTGGAACAAGAGTCTACAGTGTGGAGTTTCTATTTGACTTTTGGCAGGTATAAAATTATTCCATACTGCTGTAAAGTCAAGTCAACACCGCACCTGGCATTCAGCCACCAATCTGTTCCAGGGAGCTCTGTCTGAACAGTAGGTTCCCTCCCCGTCTCTTGTTGACTGTGGCAGCCCTATAGAAGAAGAACATACTGTAGTTCTGACTGTAGACTCATTAGGGAGAGTGACCTAAAATTTTCTTTGTCCAAAATGGACGAAGACTTGTCCATTTGTTGTGTTTATTGGAGGACAATCAAGCAGATAGAGAGAAGGATGGGACCCATCAACATCCTAAAGGCTTCTACCAAAGGTAGAACCACAGAACTAGCAGAGACCTCATGAATCATCTGATCCAAATTTCATAGAAAAGGAAACCATTGGCCAAAGAAACAAAAGACTTATCTGTGGTCACGTAGCTAGTTGGTCACAAAACTTGGACTTTTGCTGAGACTTTCTCAGTCCCTTCCTCTGGCTCTTTTTTTTTTTTAACCACACTATGCTTAAAATATCAGAATAATATGAACAAACAAAAAAGACATTGACTTTGGAGGCAGAGTGCCTCAGTTCAAGTATGGTTCAAATACAAATTACTCCCTGTAATTGGATGAGTCATTTAATTTCTCTTTGGAGAAATAAAAATTTAAAATGTATCAGACGGTCACTGGAGTCCTCTTCAACTGCTTGATCCATGATCCTATGTATCAAGAAGAATGGAGGTTATATGAAATAAATGAATTTGACTTGGCCACATTGGAATTGTAATTGTTTAGTAGTTTTAGTCATATCTAACCCTTCATGTCCTCATTTGAGGTTTTCTTCGCAAAGATACTGGAATGGTTTGACATTTCCTTCTCCAGCTCATTTTACAGTTGAAGAGGCTAACAGGGTTAAATGATTTGCCTAGGATCACACCAGTTTGAACACACAAAGGTAAGTCTTATTAATTCCAAGCCCAGCACTCTATCCACTGCACCACTTAACTGCCCGTGTAGAATTGTAAATGTACTTCTTTATACCTAGAAAAGTACATATAATGGTCATTTGACATTAAGTAATGCTATTTCCTTTTAGTTCATTCCTCTTGATTAAATTGTATGGGATATCCAGAGTAGAAGCAAGCCTGGTCATTCGTGACTTAAGGAGATTGTATTAACTGGTGACCCTAGGCATCCTTGAGAGCAATCTTTGCTGCAGAAAACAGACAGCCTATTGTCAGTCCAACTCTTGGATGGAGAGGTACCTTTTAAAATCTTTTGCTGACTATGCATGTGGCATTCAAAAGCCTGAGCTTCCTCTGTGCTTTCTGTCAAATCAGCTGCAAATGAAAGTTTCATCTAGAATCATTGAATGGTAGACCGAGAGTGATACTGGAGATCATGAAGTCCAACTTCCTAATAGAGAGGTAGGGTAGAATGGTGGAAAGAAGACTGGATTAGGTGTCTGGAAATGAATTGTATGATCATAGGTAAAATAAGGAAATAATAGCTGTCATTCTGTGACTCAGAGTTGTCATGAGGATCAAATGAAATATTGTATATCCTTACGCCTTTCTATGGGCTCTGCCATATCCCTGAAATGTGTTCCCTTGCTGCTTCCTTTTCTTGAAATTCCTAGTTTTCAGAAAAACTCAGCTGAAGTATCACCTTCAACATGTTTTCATTTTCAACTCCCAACAGTTGCTAGTAACTTCCATGAAAATTATTTTGTGTTTAATTTGTAAATATTTTTTGCATGTCTTCTGGAAATAAATGAAGTTTTATACCTAGCACTTAGCACATAAATGTTCACAAAAGTGCTTTTCAGATAGGCTAACCCAGGTTAAGGCTCACTGACAGGCCTTAAACCCATTGGTGAATTAGGGGAATATCTACCATAAGCCATAGTGCATATCAGCATGTGTCAAATTTTTCTCTTTTGAACCAGTTACCTTTCTAACACTGCTTAGCTCATAGTGATATTGGAAGGAGTTGCATTCTCACAGTATATACCTTGAATGATGGTGGTAGGACCCAAAGAAATTATAACCACCTCAACTGCAAATAGTTCTAAAGATATTCTCATGGATCATCTCTTAAGTAAAGTAGCCTCAAGGCATTATCACAGTGTTGGTGATGGTGAGGAGGATGGTTTTTAGTCCTGCTCAGTTCCAATGGATTGGACAAAGCCTCTGCTAAGACTGTTCTTGTCAACAGAAGAAGCTCTGGAATCAACCCATCTTGAGGGCTAAATCAAATTGTGTGGATTGTCCGGAGTAGAAGCAAGTCTAGTCATTTATGATCTTTAAAAGATTTTGTTAACCAGTAATCCTGGGCATCCTTGAGAGCAATCTTTGCTGCAGGAAACAGGTAGCCTACTGTTAATGTGATTTTCAGATGGAGAGGACCATGATATGGCTACATTCTTGACACAAAATATGTAAAGATACATTATTCATAATGTGTGCATTGTGGATTTTCTATATTTTATCCTAATTGCTGCAGCTATAATTAGCACAGCTAGGTGGATTAGTGGATATGATGGGGTGCTTGGATGAATTTACTTGGACATCAATTCTAAAATCACATTTCTCTCTAAAAATCACATTTCTCCCTAGCCTCAAAACACTATACCAGGCAGTTTCTCCCCAGTCCAAGGACACAGCCTGCCCTAGCAAAACTTTTATCTCTTTTCCTGATACAGTAGCCAGCTGCACCTATAGAATTTATAGTTTGAACCAGCTGTGTACTGGCTGAACTGGCTGTGTACTGGGTCAAAACGACATTTACTACTCACTGACCAATCACATGTGTCCTAGACTTAGACATGCATATACTCCCTTACATTTATCTTGTCTAACAAGACATTGATGGGAGCAGCCTGGTGTTCCTTAGTCAGTTTTAACCATTAGTTGACTTAGTGATGTTTCAGGCCTAAAACCACACCTCCATGAAGCATCCCCCCTTGGACTATTTCCCAATGAATTCTGGATAAAATATCTGTGCAGTAGATACTAAAAATGCATGTTCCTTTAAGAACAAACCACTCCTTAGCCACTCTTTAATCCCACCTTGAATCCCCTAGTCATCATACTTGGCACATGTTATAGTATAGAATATACTATATAAACTTTACCTGTACCCCATCAAATTGCAGGTTGGGTGTGATGTCACATGAGATGACAACACCTGGAGAAGACTATAATGGCATACACCCATATGAAAGAAGGTCAAATGGATAACTATGCCAGTGAATCCCTATGTAAACCTTGAAAAATCATGTAAATTATTAGTTGACATGATCCCTACTATTTTGACTAGTCTGGTTTCAGAGAACAGATACACACTGTGTGAGGTATATGCCCAAGGCCTTTCCACCATGATAGGACTTATCAGAGTTTGCAATATGCTGATATGACTTTCAGGAACCCAGGGTTACCTCCATCACAAGATGATACATGGAGACATAGCATAAAGTATAACACAGACCCTTGACAGATTTAACAATCTAATGGTACAGATAAGGAATATATACTTAGAAAAGTAAATAATGGAAGAATGTAGCAGCAATTCAAGAGGTATCACATGATGGTATAAGATTTAGTGCCCAAAGGTCAATAGGTACTCACTCCCTACTTCACTTGGTATGATTAGACAGTAAGATATAGGTACCAAGTTCATTGTTTACTCTGGGATTGTTGAAATTTGTAGCTACACTGTGCTACAAAAATGCTGTACTGGCATTTTGGCCCAGAGAAAAACTTGGTATATTTGTGATGACCTTTCTTGGAATCTGCCTTAACTTGTACATATGCCTCCTAAAATCCATAGCCCAAGTGTAGTCTGCCAAGGTCATCACTTCCCATGTTCTGGACGACATTCTTCTGCAACAGCAATTCCCAAACTCTTTTGGTTTCAGGATTCCTTTACATTCTTAATAATTAGTGAGCCCCTTCTCCTGACCTGAGCTTTTGCTTATATGGGTTATGTTTGTATTTGCTACATAAACATTAAAATGTCATAGTATTACTATAACAAATTCTTCAGTTTTGAATTCAGAGATCTCCTGAAAGTATCTCAGGACCATCCCTACCCAGGGTCCCCAGATCACACCTTGAGAATCATTATTTTATTAATACAATTTAGGATTATATTAGCTTTTCAGCTGCCATGTGACCCTGGCCTTGTCACAAAAATAAGACTGTTGTCTATGCTCTGACCCAAGTCACTAACATAACCATTAAAAAGTGCAGGGCATAGAGACACCTGTGAGGCTACTTCATCTAGGATTAACATTTATTCATTAGTCTTTCTGTTCAGTTTGTCATCCACTTCAGAATCTCTTAATTCTACTGTCATTTAATGCATCTTTGAATTATGGATCATAGATTTAGAGCTGGGAAAAGTCTTGGAAATCATTTAGGTCCAATCTTTTCATTTTATAGACAAAGTAACCAAGACCTATAGAAGAGAAATCTCTCAGCAAACTTTCAGCATTATATAAATGCTTGCCAAAGATCACAGTTTTATCCACAGTGGTGTTTTGAGAAGCTTCATCAGATTCCTGCCTCTTTGGCTTAAGAAATACTCTATCTGCTTTGTTCTAGTCCTTAAATCTATTAAACCTGCCAAGAAAGGGAATGAAGCTAGCCTGGCTGGTTTGTTCTTAATTAATCTTTCTCTCCTCTTAGGAAACATCTCTTTTATTTCTAAGTACTAATAAGCTATCTCTTTAAAAACTCATACTAAAAATTTTTTTAAATCAGGAATTGGTGTCAAACTCACTTGCCTTTAGTTTGAAATGTCTGTCTTGGTGAAATAGACTGAAGACTGACTCAATGTATACTTAGCTACTTGTGTAACCTTGAGCAAGACACTTAGCCCAATGCCTGCAGGACATGTAGGGCCTTTAATAAAGGTTTATTGACTTGACTTGGCAACTTCTTTGGCTTTCCATTTCTTCGTCTGTTAAATGTGGGGGTTGGACAAGATGATCTCTATCTTCCAGTCTTAAACCTATGGTCCTTTGATTATTATTAACTATTGTACTGGGGCCAGTGTAACCTAATGAGAAAAGTGATGGAGAAATGAATTAAAATTCTGCCTCAGGCACTTATAAATTGTATGATTCTAGGCAGATCCCTTGACCTTTCAGTACCTCCAAGGTAACTTTCTAAGATTATAATTTACAAATGAGTTCCCAATCTGCATTGGTAGTAAGAGTTGGTAAAGTTTGCCTCAGTTTCCTTATGGATAAAATGGGATAAGAATAGCACTTACTTCCCAGGGGTGTTGTGAGAATAAAATGAAATAATGTTTATAATGTGTTTTGCAAACTTTAAAGCACTAAATAAATGTTAGCAATAATAACAAAGCTATAATTATCATTATTGATGATAGTTATTATCATTTTATTTGTTCAATTGAATATAATGCTAAAACTGAATTCCTTATGGAATGGATCTATAGCTGTATGTAAAAAATTCAATAGATCAATATAGAATTTAGAGTACATTTATGTGTATGAGCATACATACATATATATTCTATACTTTTGTGTGTTTGTATGTATATATATATATTATATGTGTGTGTATATGTATATAGTATGACTGTTTGTGTCAGCAGAAGAATCCCTGGGAACCAACCCTGAATCAACCCATCTTAAGGACCTGTAGCCCCAATCTTCATCTCTCTCTCTCCCCCCCTCTCTGTTTCTCTTTGTCTGTCTGTCTGTTTTTCTCTCTCTCTCCATATATATGTATATATATACATATATGTGTATGTATGTATATATCACATATACATACATATATACATATACAAACATATCAAAATATACATTCCTATAATATATGTACTTATTTCTAATAAGCTATAACCCTATTCAATGACCATCTTACAAACATTTTAATAGTCCATAATTTTCTGCTTCCCATGCAGAGTTAATGGGATCAACATTCAAGTCAGTAAGTATTTGAATATCCACAGGTGGACAGAAGGTAACCCAAATGAAAAATAGGTAATGATTCTTCCCCCACAAGAAAATTGTTTGTAGCAGTACATTCATGTCAATTCAACAAAGTTGGTAGGACAAATAAGACAATGTCACATCATTTATCTTAGCTTTTTGAAATGATTTTCAGAATCCCAAACAAATTCATAGTTCCTGTGGCTAATATTGAGAATATAAAGCTAAATGATTTGATTTAATCAGCCAGTCATTTTAGAATTAGGATAATGTAACCAAAAATATCAGTCCCATAACTACCATGAAGTGTTGCAAACTTGGGCAAGTTATTTCACCTCTTTGGCCTCAGGTTCCCTTTCTGGGAAGTGTAATGTTGTAAACTAGATGACCTTTAAAATCCTTTCCAACTCTAACACTATAATTCTTTGCTATCAAACCAAACAGTTCAGTAAAAGAGGTGTAATAATCTATCAACATTCTTAGTTTCTTTTAATCCTTAGTCTTGCAGCCAAATTCATAGGTTGCCACATAATTCCCTGGGGTCTTTATAGTCTAATTTGCTATCTTCCAGAAAGAAGCTGTCACTCTCTATTTCATAGATGGCTGGTTGCTTCACACTGGCTTTGAGTCATTGAATTGAAGCCAAATGAAGAGAGAAAACTCGCAATAAAAAGAATAGGAATCCTTAAGACCTAGTAAGGAATAACCAAAGGCTAGTTAGCATCTGCTTTGAAGAACCACATCACTGGATTTTAAAGTGAAGATGTATTTACCCTTTTAATTTCTATATTTAACACTGACATGGCCAAAAATTAAAAAAAAGAATTAAAAAAAGCAGAGGTCCAAAGCGTGGCTAAACCATTTACAAAAAGATTGAGTCACATAAAGGTGCTTCCACACCTAGTGTTTGAGAAATGTTCATCCTCAGTTCTTTACAGAAAGAGTCTATTGGTCAGTTTCCACAGAGCTTTGATGCTCCCTGGTTAAAGAAGGAAATCTAAACTGAAGCCACATGATGCTACTTCTGTCATATTATAAGAGTTATTTTCATTCATGGCTCATTTTTTCCTCTAAAAGAAAAAAAGATAATTCTCCTGAACAAAGTTCTTCTTTTGATATGAAAGTCAATTTCCCATGTCATTGACCCACACACAGAGTGTTATCTTGGAATGACTCATGCAATAGGTCAAAAGGGGAGGGGAAAATTCTTCAATAACCTTTTTATAACCTCCTTACATATGCTATTTTCCTTGGACTGTTCAGTAGTGTTTGTAAGTAGGATGTAATTATTCTTCTCCTTTGATCTGACTTCTAATTTTTTCAACTAGTTTTTACAGTGAATTTTATAGACAGTGTTTATCCAGGCTCAAATATACTGAATATTTCCAATAATTTTCCACCACTAATCAGATAGCTAGGTGGTACAGAAGTCTGAGTACTAGCCTGGAGTTAGGAAGATTCATCTTCTTGAGTTCAAATCTGCCCTCAGACACTTACTAGTTGTGTGACCCTGGGCAAGTCACTTAATCCCATTTGTCTCTCTTCATTTGTAAAATAAGCTAGAGAAAGAAATGGAAAACAACCCCAGTATCTTTGCCAAGAAAACCCCAAATAGGGTCACAAAGAGTCAAACATTGCTAAAAAGTGACTGAACAATACCAAAAATCAGAGCCAAAAGATAGCTAATTACAGGTTGTGATTTCAGGGATGTTAAGAATATCCCTTCATACTCTTAAATGTCTCTGTTCTCAATATATAGATGCTGTAATTAGACATTTGAACCATGGACAATTGGGCAATTGGACAATATGATAATTAGATATGAAACCTCCATGGAACTTGGTTTCCTTATTTGAAAAATGAAGGGATTGGACTATGTGGCCTGGCATGCCCCCCATCCTGCTGTCTTAAGGTTTTTGTACCTCAATAAAATTTCAAAAACCAAATAGAGAGGCAATTCATTAAGTTGTGTCTGTTATTTGCATTTTAATATGAGTGAATTATGGAGACCATAGAATCTTAGTATGGAAAGGGACCCTCAAGGTCACTGAGTCACCAACTAAGAATGGTCCTAAACATGCCAAACAAATGGACAGCCAACTGCCATTTAAAGACCTTGCATGGTGAGTCTTATGATGCAGTCCCTTTCACTTTGGGTAACATCTAATCCTCACCCTGGGACCTCAGTTCAGTGATTCATCCTCAACCCCTCACTCTCTTTCATTCCCTATATTCCATTTGTTGCCAAGTCCTATCAATTTTACCTTTGTAACATCTCTTACACACACTTCCTTCTCTCCTTTAATTCTGCCAGCACCTCACATCAGGATCATAACAATTGCCTGTAGGTAGGTCTGCCTGCCTCAGATCTCTTCCTACTCCATTCATCTGTCAAAGAGATCTTCCTAAAGCTCAAATGTGACCATTTAATCCATCTCCCTCCCTACTCAATAAACTCCAGTGGCTCCCTATCACCTTCAGGATCAAATATAAAATCATGTTTGGCATTCAAAGTCTTTCATAACCTAGCCAACCCTTTCCTTCAACTACTTTTCTAGTCTTTTTATACCTTATCCCCCATACATATACATCCTCTTTAATCCACTGACATTGGCCAGCAAGATATTCCATGTCCCATTTCCAGGCATTTTCATTGTCTGTAATGATGCCTCTCCTCATCTTTGCTGCCTGGCTGTTCTGGCTCCCTTCAAGTCCCGGATAAAATGCTACCCTTTACAGGAAGTCTTTATGAATCCCCCTTAGTTCTGGTGCCCACCCTCGGTTACTTATCTTCAATTAATCCTGTATATAGCTTGTTTAAACAAATTATTTACATGTCTCCCCCACTAGACTGTGAGCTACCTGAAAGCAGGGACTATTTTTTTTTTGCCTGTCTGTATCCCCATCACTGAGCCTGGAACATAGTAAATAATTAATATTTCTTGACTGACTAAATGATTCTACCTCTCACTAGCTGTGAAATCATAAGCAAATAACAAACTCCCTGGGCTTTAGTTTCCTCAAATGAAAAATGGAACTACTAATTCCTGTAGTACTCAGCTATGTAAAGTACTTTGTGAGCCTTGAAGAACTTTATAAATGTCAATTAATACCATTATGACAGCTGTTGGTCTCAATTCCTTTTTTAGGTGACATTCAAAGAGTAATGGCCCCAGGACAAGTCACTATCTTGTTTTTATTCTTTCATATTTAATGTTCTGTGAACTATTTACACAAGAAAATAAAATAGATGCTTTTGTAATTAAATAGCAGCATATAGATGTAAGCTTGTCTTCTGTTGGCTCATACAAAGAAGTGTAGGGCCAGCTAGGTAGCACAGTGGATAATGCCCTGGGCTGGTAATCAGGAAGACTCATATTCCTAAATACAAATGTGGCCTCACACTTTTTCTAGATGTATGACCCTGGGCAAGTCACTTAACTCTATTTGCCTCAGTTACTCATCTGTAAAATGAGCTGGAGAAAGAAATGGCAAACCACTCTAGCATCTTTTCCAAGAAAATCCCAAATGAGGTCACAAAGTCAGCCATGATTGAAAAACAATTCAACAGCAACAACCAAAAATGTGGTTCATAGATTTTTGAAGATTGATGTGGTTTCTGAGCAAGGAATTATGGGCAACAATTCCATCCGTTTGTTGAATTCTCAAAAATATTTTGAGGTCTACACTTGAATAGTATAATAGGGGTGTGCTTTCTGTGAGTTAATGAAATATAACAAACTTCTGATCCACAGACCACTAGATGATATCTTGCTAAGCATTCAGTAGATGCTAAATTTTTGCTGCCCTGTCCTTTGTAGTTTCTACCATTCCTTCACATAATCTACATTGATCAATGAGTCCAAGCTCTTTATGTGTATAATTTTTGGTGGTGATAGCCTGGTCATGAATTGTCATCATAAACCCTTCTGTTTCCATGAAGAAATCTGCATAACTCAGCCATTGTTCAATGATTCTTTGTCAATGTCTTGTTGGTTGAGTTCAGATGAGTGCCACCTATGGAGAACCCATAGAGTGGAGATTCCACTCTTGGGTCTTAGCTATTTCAATGTTAATTGAGATGACTCACAAACTGTATCCAGAGATAAACTACTTTTAGTTACATTAAACAAATCCAATAGCATCAAAGTACTGTCCTCCTTTCTGATCTGGTGGGTAAAGTGATGTCTCTTTCAAAAGGATTTTTCCAAGTTTTTAACCTACCTATCATGAGCTCTGAGAATTTCTTTTGGTCTTCTTCCTCCTTTGTAGCGAAGAAGAGTTGATTTTTCCACAATTGTCTTAAGCTGGTAGGCCTTGCACTTCATTAAAATCATATGTGTTCTTGCTAGGATACTTTCCAAAGCTGTTATGGTCCTTTTTTATACTCTGAAAAGGACTGAAATTGCATTGGCATTAATTGTTTTAAGCACATTCTTCCTATTGAGAATTCACTGGAGATATCAGAAATTTCCTCAACTGTAAAATGAGGTTAATAACAGCCCTTAGCTCCCAGATCTGTTGTAAAGATCAAATGAGAAAATAGTTGTAAAGCATTTAGCACAGTGCCTGGAACATAGTAAGCTCTATGTAAATGTCAGCTATTTTGATTAGCTATGATCTCTTGATTTACATAGCCATGGCTTTCTCCTTGATAGCTTTATGCTTGATGTATCTTTCCTTGAAAGCATAAGGTTATTATTTTTAACGTCACCTTCATCCTTTGGTTCAGTTTGATCTTCAAGCTCAGGCTGAAAGCCTTGATCTCTATCTTTCCTTGGCATACGTTAAGAATTGCATACATATTTAGTTAAAATGACAATTCAAGATCACTGGGAAAAGATTCCAGAAGAAGAAAGTTTAGTGTGTTTTTTGATGGAGTCATAGAACTTGATGTCATCTATCAAATAATTAATAAGACATTTTGGTATGTTAACTTGGAAGATATCCTCAGTTCTACTTAGGAGAGCTATCCATGGGTTTAAGGCTAGGCCAAACTATAAAGAACTTAAGCTTCATTCCTGAAAGATATCGCACTTTATATCAATTATTCTTAACATGGTATGTTTTAAAACAAGAACATTGCTCTGTGTGAAGACCAAATACCCTAGTATTCTCATTATACTAAAGTCTACATTATAATATTTTATAATAATATAAATATTATTTCTATATTGTAGAAATTATATTATATTATATATTATATAAATATAATATTGTTTTGTCATGTAACATGTAATATGCAATAAATATATAACATTATGATATTATATATAAAATATATTATATTATTATATGTTGTATTAATGCTCATGTTAATTTCTCTATATTAAGTATATTTACAGTACATAAATAAATCATGAATATGAATCAAAGACTTAGCAGTAATTAGTTGGAGGACCAATGACATTATGGGTGATGTCTAGCAGTAAACTGGATTTCAATGAGGTGGAGTTGCACAACATCATCAGCCTCATTCTTTCTTCCAGGGTTATTGAAGTTCAGTGCCAAGATGGCTAGCGATGGCCCAGGATACAGTGGATGACCTTAGCATCTTTGATTTCTGACCAAGTTCTAAGCATTCTACATTGGAAAAAATCATTCTCATCTTCCCATTCTTCCAGGGGAAGTCTTCCCATGTTTGGGGTAGACATCCCCCTAACTCATGGAGGAGTGTGAGGCCTCTCAGTTACTCTCAACTCAGGTTAACCCATCTGTCAAAGCAGTTTGCCAGGGTATAGCTGCTGCATGTGCTATAGCTTCTTGGAGCCACAGGTGAGAATTGAGTGTCAGATAAAAGTCAAAGGTGGATGAACAGCCCTGAAAAGGTCTTGGCAAGCCCTCACACCAACCAGAAGTACTAGTCTTCCTGGAACACCCCATACACTCCAGAAAAGATAATCAGTAATGACAGAATAAATGTTATAGTCTCTCAGGCAACTGGTTGAATAAGTTACCAAATCATTAAGAAGTTGCTCTTCATACTCCAGAGATTTCTGAACAAACCCCTTCTGCTCCTCAGGGTTTTATGTATCATATTCTTATAAATAGATTTCTTTATGATGCAAGATGTGAGTGCTTTGTTTAAAGTATGTAATTGACCCATGTTTGGTGTCCCCATCTTTTGGGAGCAGATAGATGATACCTCCTCTTAAAGAAAAGGTGGGCTCAAGTTTGCATTTGAGACGAAGCTTATAAAGTGTTTTGTTAGTAATTGAAGTAACACTGTCATGTTTTTGAGCCAACAATTTTGGATTTTATCTGGCACTGCTGCTTTCCAGGCTTGCAGTAAAGTTAGAATTTCAGTCACCTCCCTTAGCATAGCTATTCTATTACTTGTTATCTTAATGATCCACAAGCTTCGTCTGTCATTTTATCTAACTTGTGTTTTTGTCATGTCGAACTTCGAGACCATATAACTTACATGAAATTTTCCACATCCTTCTGGGACTTGTACATCTCAAATAAATAAACGATTGCTGAATCAATCACTCAAACCTCAAGTGGAGATTCAGGGAGAACCTGAACACAATGGGACGATCTGTCAAAAAATTATTTGCTGTACAGAAGTGAGAGAGTTGGCAAGAATTTTTCAATGAAGAGTGAATCTCAGAATGTTATAGAAACACCCAGGCTCTCTAAAATGAATCTTGTTTGGACTGCGGCAGCCCTAGTTCTACTTGGAATGAAACACACATGGAGAAACGTACAGAGGAAACTATGCAGGAGAGGGAATTGGGTGTGTTTCAGACATTAAGTCTGTAGAGAAAAATCTGTAGACTCTTGTCTTGTTTTGTTTTAAAAGGAAAGCCAGCCCCTGGAAATAAACTTTGAGATATGTCCTTCATTCAGGAAATCTGCCCTGAAGAAGCAAAAGAAACAAATGAGTTAAGAAGAAGACCATATGGGGAGATTTTTTTCCATACTCTGCTGGGAACAAAAATGAAGACAGAAGATGAGAAATGGAAAAGTTTACTGTTGGTAAAGAAGTGGTGATTGGTATGCTGAGCATAAACTAAAAGCTAATTATTTTCCCTTTAAGAAACTGTATATAGATGTATACATAATATAGATGTATGCATACATGTATGTATATAAATATAGATGTATACATACATGTATGTATACATATACAGGACAGCTAAGTGGTGCCGCAGCACATAGAGTGCCAGAGCTGGAGTTAGGAAGATGTCTTCCTGACTTTAAATCTGCCCTCAATCATTTACTAGCTGTGTGACCTTGGGCAAGTCACTTAACCCTGTTTGTCTCTGTTTCTTCGTCTGTCAAATGATCTGGAGAAGGAAATGGCAAAGTACTCCAGTGTCTTTGCCAAGAAAATCCTTAAATGGGGTCCCGAAGAGTTGGACATGACTGAAAATGACTGAACAATATACATAATGTTGTAGTACACCAACAATATACCCATTTCCTGATAACCCTGAAAGCCATAGACAGTGGAAAGAATACTAGATTTGGATTCAGAAGACCAGGGTTCAATTCTTATCTCTGTCACCTGTGTGACCCTGGGCAAGTCATTCTCAGGGTCTCAGTATCCTCACCTATAAAATGCAGGAAGTTGAACTCGATGCTCTCCAAAATCCCATCCAACTCTAAATCAATCTATGATACTTTCTAAGAACTATGATCACTTGATCTACTTCTCAGCTCCTCTTGTAGTGGTGAAAACTGCAGAGGGAACTTTTCCTGTGACACCGCACAAAATCCAATGTGCCTGGATCTCTCCACCTCTCAGCCCTGAAGCATCTCAATCACCTGATAACGCTGTTTCTCTCTACACCAACTCTGTGTTGTAAACAGATTAACCTTTCTAACCAGCTCAGCTTGGTTATCTCATACAAAGCAAAACTGACTTTTGCTTCCCACTACCTGATGTTTCCACATCACACTGAATCACAAATCCTAGCCCAAGAGGCTCAAAGAAGCATGAAAATGAAAAGTCAGTATGGAACCCATTAGGCTGAAATCCTGGAGACTGTAGGGAATTAGCACTATGAGCTAACTTATGGAAATTCTAAAGATGCACCTGACATTAATAAACAGCATGGACACCAATCAATATTTGAAACAACAGTACAAGTTGGCATGTCATCAAGCCTTAAGAAAGTCAGACATAGAACACACACAAGTGGACATTAGAAGAACTAGGGGAATCTATCCATGCCTTTCTCATTTTGTTTTGTAAAATGTTAATAAGAACCTGAGTCCCCTTATCTCTAAAGAAGTAGCATGACATGGAACCTTGCACACAGTAAGCGCTTAATCTTACTGAATGAGTACTGAATGAATGAATGAATATTTGCCAAATGAAAATAGCAACAGACTTGGAGTCAGGAAACATTAGTTTGAGTCTCAGCTCCAACACTGACTAGTGGTAGGAGCATGAGCAAATCCTCACCTTTTGGTATATTTATCTATTCAATCTAATTACCACCTGTAAAATGGAAATGAAAATAATTTCTATTGCCTTCCTCACAAAATGGTGAAGAAACTGCTTTGTGAAATGTTATAACAATAATTATCTATGAAGAAACTCTGAGGTTATTGGTTGTTGTTCAGTTGTATCCAACTCTTTGTGACTCCATTTCGGGTTTTCTTGACAGAGATACTGGAGTGGTTTGCCATTTCCTTCTCCAGCTCATTTTACAGATGAGGAAACTGAGGCAAGCAGGGTTAAGTGACTTGCCCAGAGTCACACAGAAAGTACCTGAGGCTGGATGTGAACTCAGGTCTTTCTTGACTCTAGGTTCAGCACTCTATCTATCCACTGTATCACCTAGCTGCCTTGTTTCTGTTTTAATGCGACCATCAATTGCTAACTTTGCAACTTTGAGTAAGTCACTTAACCTCCCTTGGCCTCACCCCTCATCAACAAAATGAAGGTATTAAATTAAATGACCTCTAAAGATCCTTCTAACTCTAGGTTTAGTATCTCACGGCATTGTAAATGGGGGTAAAGGGGACTTATAAAGGGAGTCTATATGTATTTCATAGGTTTGGGGTTGAAAGAAAATTTTAGCCAGTCCCTTTTCCAAAGGAAGAAAATGTGGCTCAGCAAGTGTGACTCACCTAAAGTCACACAGACCACAAGTGGCAGAGTAAAGATACAAACCCAGGTCTTCTGACTTCAGTTACTGTTCTCATTTTGCTTCAATACATTGTCTCATTCTATTATTGCAAACTACTATTAAAAACTCATCGCCACAAAGTACCTAGCTACTGTGCCTTGTAATTATACTCTTGCTATTTTTAGATTCCCTTTCATTCCAACCAGATTTTACTGGTTTTTAATTTTTAATTCAGTCAACCAATAAACATTTACTAAGTACCTACTATGTTCCTGGCACCGTGCTAAACCCTGTTTAGAAACAAGAGGCAAAAGATAATCCCTGCCTTCACGGAGTTTACAATCCAATGGGAAAGGCAACATGCAAACAAGTATTTACAAAGCAAAATCTATCTAGGATAAAGAGGAGATAATTAACGGAGGGAGGGTGCTAGAATTAAGAGGGATTGGGGAAAGCTTCTTGTAAATGGGATTTTAGTTGGGATTGAATGGGAGCCAAGGAAGTCAGTAGTTGGAATGCAGAAGAGAAAGCATTGCAAGTGTGGGGAACAGTTAGAAAAAAATGCCTGGAGCCACAAGATGGAATGCCTTGTTCATGGAGGAGCCAGGAGGCCAGTGCTACTAGACTGAAAAGTAGGTGTTGAGGAATAAGATGTAATTAGGACTCTTCTCGTATGAACTCATTCCTATTCTATCTAAATTAATAGAAGAATGATTGAAATTGTGTTCTCCTCTCAGTTGTTCCTATGAATTTTCTATAATCACCTATAGACTTTTTATCACTAAAGATTATACCTTTGTTTCTTTTGCAAAGGTTAGACCTATAGAAAAGGAAACTGCCAAGACCAGCAATGGGAAGCTTTTAATTGATAGAAAAGATGTCCAAATCACGTTTTCCTTCCTCTGTTGACAAACTTCAACAGTACTGCTCAGCCTCTTTACGAAAATCTCGAGACTGTCCCATTCTCTTTCAGATAGACATCATTTCCCAGATATCTGGGAGTTCTGATGGGATGTCTGGACAGTTCTTCTGTTCCTCATATGCCCATAACACAGCAAGCAGTTGAACAGTTTAAAATGTAGCCAACAATTGGTTGTTTGGGCTAACTGATGCCAACCATCTGGAGTAACTCATTTAATGAAGCCCCTAAGGAGGGCTTATCACCAGAGCTGACTGTTGGCAGTGGTATTTTGATTGTCTATGCATATTTTATGCATTATCCTGCCTAGGAGGTTTTCTTCACCTCCCTCCCTTTACCCCCCACTCAATATTGCTTATATTATTTGCCTTGGAGTAACCGAGGTGATAAGAATGACATTATCCTTATAAAGCAGCGAGAGAACTTATACTGAATTTATATTTAAATTCTTCTTATAGTCCCGCCTGAAGGATTTTTACAACATTTGAACTCTATTGCAAAAATAATTACTTTATCCTAGAGGAAAATAGAGCTTGATAAATTTCAAATATAATTCTAATTCAGATTTTAAAATTCCTTATAATAATTTACATGTAAATAGTGCTTACAGTACAAGTCAAACCCTGATTTGCAGCATTGGCTGATTTCTGAGATCATTCAGGCTCTTCAACCATAAAATTGGAAAAATCATACTCAAACTACCTACCTCTGAGGTTTGCTGTGAAGGAAGTGCTTTGTAAATCCTGAAGTGCAGTTGTAATATGAGTTAATGTTATTTAACAAATATTTGTTGGGTACCTATTATGTGTAGAATGCTGTGCTCCAAGAGATTCAAATTTTAATGAAGATACATCCTCTACTCTCTAATATGGCATATACATTGATGCTATAATCCCCAATAATGCATGATAATTCCACTAAAGAAGTACAAACGAAGTGATTTCTATTTCTACCTCCATGGAACTTCACCGAAATGGTTTCTACCACATTTCCCCCACTGTTATCATTCCTAGATTTACTTACATGATTATACTTTAATTTACGATGTTATTCTGTTCCCTCCTTCCCTCTCTCTCTTCCTCTCTCCCTTTCTCTCTCTCTCTTTGTCTCTCTCTTTCTGTCTCTCTCTTCCTCTCACTCCCTCTCTCCCTCCCTCCTTCCCTTTCTCTCTCTTTTTTCTCTCTCTCCCTCCCCTTGTGTGTGTGTATATGTCCCTCCCCCTACCCCTACATTTTACTTATCCTGTTTCATTTGGAATTGTTATCCCTGTTTTACAGCTGAGGAAACTGAAACTTTACTGGATGGGGTTTACTAACTTGCAAAGGTCAGAGAACTAAGTATCAGATTCAGACATCAAACCCAAGTTCTTGGGCTCCCATGCTAGGTTCTTTCCACTGATGACTCATTGAAATGATCCAATGGTCAGTTGTTTAGACAGATATGTTTGGACAGAGGGAATAATGTTATGGGATGATTGGTTCCATTATTTGATAGATCTCTGCTTATATTATGTCCAATGCCGTATAATGACTAGTTTAGAAGAATGGGAATATTTACCCTAGAGAAGAGAAGATATGGGTAAAACATTATAAAAATTGCCTCCCAGCATCTGAAGGGATGGCATATAGAAGAGACAATAAACCAGGTCTGCTTGGCCCTAGAGGGAAGCTATAAAGAAGTTGATTTTGACAACATAAAGAAAAATTTCATTGTATAAAATCTTGGGTTCAAATTCTGTCCCTGTCACAAATTATATGATCATAGGCAAATCATTTAGCTTCTTGACCTCCGTTTCCTCATCTGTAAATTTAGGGGAGTGGATAGATGGCCCTCCTGGTTATAAATTTCCATTTCCGTGATTCTATGGTCCTAACAATTAGAATAGTCAAAATCAGAATAGGTTACCTCAGGAGGTAGTAAGTTCCCCTTCTCTAGAGGTTGTCAAGAAGAAACAGGATGGTAACTTAGGGGTGATAGAGAGGAGATTCCTCTTTGGAAATGGATTGGATGTTTTTGGTCCCTTCCAATTCTGAGTTTCTGTGACTATGGAAAAAGTTGAATAATTTAGAATAACCACAAAGAAGTAGCTAGACCAGAAAATTGAGAGATAATTCACTGATTTATCCAATGGTTTCATTCAGATAATGACTTCAACCTTTTTTTCCACCAAACTTTCCAAGAATGCTACAATGAAATAACAAAATGGAACTATTTGCATTTTGTATTTTATTTTTCCAGTGAAGCCTATAGTAGCTATTGATAAAAACTAGGGAAATAGTCCCAAATCAAGCAGAAAGAAAAAAAGAGAAGATCCAGGTAGGGCTAGATCATAAGCCCTAGACAGTGTTTGGTCCCTGAAAATAACAAAACACTGACCAGTATTGAGAATCTAGTGTTCAGACCATTTTGCAGTCTTCCATCCCCGCTTCCTCCAGGGGTATTGGCTGCAACTACCAACACTTCATTATAACTCTCTGGAAAGGAAGTTCTCTAATTTACAAATGCTCTATACATTTTGTCTCACACCCACTCAGAGGCCTGTCAAGAAGCTACAATGAATTGACGACATGGGACCTAATTCCACTCTTCTTTCACAAACTTTGCTTTGATAATTGGAGTTGGTAAAGAAAGAGGGAAACAAGAGCACAAAAGGTCATTTACTTCTGGGAAAGAGAGACCTGCTGTTGAGGGGCTTTATCTGGGAAGACAGAAAGACCGAGATATTACACTGATATGGAGCTCGTGCCTGGCCAGCTGTCAGACAGGAAATAGGGTGGGATATGCTACTGTCGGTCAATTCTGGGTTATCTTCGGGAAGTCGCAGAAATGGTCGGATTTTCTTCAACTTGAACAGTTACAACAATTTACAACCAGTTAGGTCCAGTCGGATTTTTGTCACTTTAGGTTGGATCCTAGGGTCTTTTGGGTTTGTTATTTTCAAGTTTAGACATAAGTAAGAGTTTTTGTCAAGACAAAAGAGGAACTCAAAGTCCAAAGAAGTCTTGATTCTTTAGGAGTCCTACCACTACAACCTTCTGACCCTGGAAGCTGCCTCAGCCACTTCTCATCCTAAAAGATCCCCCCGCTTAATTGGTCACCTCCCTTTTGGAACTTGCATTTTTAAGATTGACTCTCCAGGCAGCCATGTTCACTCCCTCGTTCTTTTCCACTGGTTACAGACTCTCCTGACTTCTTACTCCACCATTTATCCTCCCACCTACTCCTTTCCTCTCAACTTCCTTTTATGTGTTGTTTTCCCTCAGAATGTAAGTTCTTCAAGAATATGGACTGTCTTGCTTTTTGCTATTTCTCAGTGTTTAGCACAGTACCTGGCACATAGTATTTAATAAATGCTTGTTGACTTGAGAAAAATACTTTTGTCTAGTGACAGGGATGTTTCTGTATGACTCTACAATATCTCACTGGGCCATCACCAAGCATCTTGACCTGTGTCTTGCCACTATACTCTAATGATTCCAGAGGAGAAGGTAAGGCTTGCGACTTCGCAGAGCTCTGTCTCAATGAAATCCAATTCACTTGCAAGACAAGACATCACCTTCCTGATATCATCGATCTACTTGGGAAGGAAGGATAAATGACAACAATGTTTCATCACTGCAAGCATTTGAAGATGTAGAAAGGGCTCCTTCAAAAATCTCCAGATTGTGTTTATGTGTGTTATTTTTCCTTCACCATATACTGTGATGGGGAGTATATTCCACTAGGAGTCAGATGACTTGAATTCAGGTCCTACTTCTACAATTTACTAGCTTTGCTACTGAGAATAATATTTATCCAGAATTTGAAAATGATAATACCTACCTGGGGATAACTGGGTTAATCTGCAGTTCTAAATTGTGAAAATCAAGTGAGATATAGATAGAAGCAATTATTATTTTTATTCTGATGCACAAATCTTTGCTCTGCCAAAGAATCAGATAATTCATTAAAATGTCTTCATTTGGCCTTCAGTCTATCACTGAATGTTTTATATGTTTCAACAAAATATTTCACTTAAGAAAGAAATAGATACAATAATATTGCCATTACCTAGGAGGGTTATTTTAAGGAAAATGCTTCACATAATATAAACTCAATTTACTTATTTATTTTAAGGAAATTTCAAGTTTAAATTAAAATTATACTTTAAATATATAGTTAAATAAATTGAATGTAATATTCATTCTACACCTGAATAAATAACAAAAGAATTGTCTTTGGGATAGATTTCATATTCTCTAATACACGTCTATAAAAACTGCAAAAGTCTTGAGACTGCTTTCAAGATTAATGCAATCTCCCTCCCTACCTTATAAGGATAATGCTACCCCTATTGACTCAGTCTCCCTAACAAATCTACCCAGAAACAATCTGCTGTTCCCCTTTAGACTCTCCAAGAGACTACAAAAAGGGCGCAAGACTTTACTCCCCACACAGCCAAGGAGCTTTGGTGGGAATATGGCAGGCGAAAAAAGAGGCTGCATTCTTGCCAGAGGATTGCCACATAAATCCAGATTGGGTCCAGTAGGTGACTGTTTGATTTGCATTTTGTTGTTATTATGTGGGATTGGAGGACTTTCTTTGCATCCCCAGATCATAGCACAGTGCTTGGCACACAGTAAGCTTTAATAAAAGCTTGTTAACTGATTGACTTGAAGGGAAATCCCAAGAGATCCATTAACACCACTTCAACTTTACAAGAAAAACAGACTTGAAAAGTTTATAGAAAGACATTGAACATTTCCCGGATATAAAAAGACTCTTCCAACATTTTCTTTTCAAACCTGGGTGTCAATGAGTCAGAAACACTAATTAAATCAGTCCCACAATGGATCAAACATTAAAAAATAATGGTAAAAAAATGAAGCAGTGGAAGGGGAAAGAGTTGAACTGGGAGTTAGAAGAGCTGGGTTCTTATGCATCCCATTTCTGCCACTTGCTAGTGTGTGTACTTGGGCACACCCACAAAATGAAGGAGTTAGATTACAAGGACTCTAGGTATTTTTAAGTTCTCAGATTCCAAGATTCTCAGTCTATGAACCTATCTTATTGGAGTCAGCTGTGATAGAAGAGAAACCTAATGGTTTTTCCTATTGCAGTGTTTCCCTTGACTCTTAGCATTAATTTGCCTTTATTACTGGATGTAGAGTCAGAAGACTTGGGATCAATCCCAACTTTGGTGTCTTAGGGGACATGTGTCTTTGGGCATCTCACTAAATCTTTCTGTTACTCTTTGTCCTAATCCATGAAAGGAGACTACCTATACAGACTAACCTCACGGAGTTGTGAGAATCAAAGGAAATAACATGTACAATAAGACAGCAAGGTAGCACAGTATTGGAGCTAAAATCAGAGAGATCTGAGCTTGAATTTAGCCTCAGAAACCTATTAGCTGTGTGACCCTAGGCAAATCACTCACTCTCTGCCTGACTCAGTTTCCTTATCTGTAAAATGGAAATAAAGATGGCCCCTAGGTCACAATACACAGAAATAGATTAATTGGGGCTTTTTTTATCCAGTGACAATGGTTTCCTTGCTGTTTGTTAAACAAGACATTTCTTTCCCAGGCAGAATATTTTCAGTCCCTGTTCCCCATGCCTGGAATGCTCTTCATCCTTATCTCTGCCTCCTGACTTCCTTAGTTTCCTTCAAATCCCAATTAAAATCTCACTTTCTAGGGAAAACAGTTCCCAATCCCCCTTATTCTATTCTTTATTGATTATCTTCAATTTATCATACATATACTATATGTGTATATATCTATATCTCTCTAAATCTCTATATGTAACACATAACATAGTATGTCATATACTAATGTAGTATATTATATAAGTGCTAATAACCTAGCATAGCATACTAATAATGTAATGTAGTTATATAATATAAATGTATAATTTTATAATTATATAATATAGTATAACATATTGTATACAGTATAACATAGTACCTGATATATAGTATAAAATATAGTATATAATGTACTGTATTTTTATATAATAACAGATTATCTATAGTAGACAGTATATAATATAATATACAGTATAATATAAAATATAGTATATAACATATTGTATATAGTATATAATACTGTTATAGTAGTATAGTATACTAATGTATACTAATATAATGTACTGTTAATATATTATATACTATATATTATATGTAGAAATAGATGTAGAGATATAGATAGATTTGGAGATATATATATACATTTATATTAGAGATATACATGTATACACACAGATACATTCACACATACATATATGTATTTATTTATATATACATATATACATATATATATATAAAATCTTGTTTGACATAGCTGTTTGCAGGTTTCCTTCCCCGTTACACTGTGAGCTCCTTGAGAAATATCTTTTGCTTTTGCTTGTATGCTTAGCACGGTGCCTAACACATAGTAGGAACTTAATAAATGTTCATTAACAAATGTTCATTGATGGACTGGTAAACAAGAACAGCAAACATAGTTTGTCTGGAACATAGAATTTGTGACAAATGGTAACAAAAAGCTTGCAAAGATAGGCTTGAGTCAGACTGTGAAGGTTTTAAATGCCAAACAGATGGATTTGCTTTTTACCCTAGAGGTAATAAGGAGGTGTGGAAGCTTCTTCAGCAGAGGAATGACTTGGTCTTCTTCATATAATGAAAATCTATTTTATGGCTCTCAATCATGCCTGTGTCCCTAGCCCCAATCCAGCTATTTCTGTGAATTGTGCCCTAGGCCACAAGGGGAAGCAGGCAAGAAAGTGTAGATGTCTCTGGCCAGGCCATCATCACTGCTAAAAAGACAAATCAAAAGTCCTCTCGGCCCTGAGAGAGTGATGAGGGATCAGGGGCAGCACCTTCTCATAGTAACTGCAGTGTTTAAATCTCCTTAGAGACTTCTTCCTGTATGGACTGTGTCAGGAATATTTTCATCATGTGTTTATGATTCATTTTATCCCAGAATTGGAGAATTCTTGATTTTTAGCCAGCCTGTAAAATATCCCCTTTGAGCCTCTGAAAATTGTCTAGCGGTCTTGCTTTGGGTGACCCCTTGGTATAAGAATATCAATAGTTTCATCCATGCTGGCCTTTGTCTCCCACTCATCATCCTGCCTCATAAGAAGACATTACATGCAGAGGTACCAATGCTCCCCTGCTCCTCCCAAGACCCACAAGACAGGAGCCCTAGCCTCTGCACAGAAAACTATTTGTAACCTGCTCAGGCTGTGAACTGAAGGCTCAAAAAGCCTGATTATTTAATAGGAGGAGTTTTCCCTCTGTCATAACCCTGACAAAGGCCTTGACTATCTAACCAGAACAGGTGAAAATGCTCAAAACCTTCTAGTCACTTTTTTGTTATTTATAATATTTTTTTTAAGCTCAACATTACGGGGTCATACTGAAAACATTGTTTCTAATATGAAGGCCATTTTAAAATGTTAAACAGCCTTATTTAATTTTTTTACTTTTATGTTGTTTTTAATAATTTAAGTTGTATATCATGATCAACAATCATTTTTAATTTTTTTTACTAAAAAAACTTTTTTAGTCACTTTTCCTAAAGTTGTAAATGAAAAAAAAATGGATTCAGAAAATACAAAAAGTATGTCTATTAGTTTTTGAAACTAACAAATATCGACATTTTCTGTATAACTAACATGCAAATAGTGCTTTAAGATTTGTAATGTCTTTTACAAATATTCACTCACTTGATCCTTACAGCAGCCTGAGAGGTAAGTGCTGTTATCATCCTCATTTTATAGATAGGGAAGCTGAGACCTAGAGATAATAAGTGACTTGCCCAGAGTCACATGGCTAGTAGGTATCTGAGGCTGGTTTTGAACTAAGGTCTGCCTGATTCCAGATCCAGAGCTGTAGCCACTGAACCACATAGCTACTTCTACATATGTAAAATAATATAATAATAGCTAGCATTTATATCATTCCTAGTATGTGCCAGACACTGTACTAAATGCTGTACAAATACTCACTTCATCCTCGCAACAATGCTAAAAGATATTATTATCTTCATTTTACAGTTGAGGAAACTGAGGCAAACAGAAGTTACAGGACCACACAGCTAATTAGTATCTGAGGCCATGTTTGAACTCAGATCCTCCTGACACCAGACTCATCTCTTTATTTACCATGCCACCTAGGTGCCTCAAAGGAAAAAAAAGGTTGTTTAAATATTACAAATAGTTCTTTTGGGGGATCATTTTTAAATTGTCAGAATTCAGTAGTTGAGGGATAAAAAATCAAAAGGAATTAATTCATCCAGAATCAGAGTTAATGTATTCTAGTTAATCATTAGAAAGTGCCAAAATAAATCATCCAGAATGAAAATTATCTCAAAAGGATGCTCCCCAAAACCCATGATGACATTGAAGAAAAATTGTCAATCAAGGGTATTCATTATATATTTACTAATACTATCAAAAACCCCAGAACCTTTAGGCCACTCTGAGACCCATGAGACTTAGTAAAGGCAGACTGCCTCTGCTCTGGTCCCCAGTGTGCCTTCTTCTGGGCTAATATCCCCTTTTTTTCTTTTCTGGAAATTTCCATATCCCCTGCTTCCCTTCCCCACTTACTTCATCCAGCTCTCTCACATTATTCAGTGGTTAGTATCTCCTTGCATTTGACATCAAAGATGAAAAACCAACCAGACTCAATGGAGCTAGAAACAGCCCCAATCCGGTGGCCCCAGGAAGTTACCTTAATGTGGAAATAACCACAGTGCAGGAATTCTATACCCCATGTTTGCGTGAAAAAACACTGAGTGCTTGGCCTGAATATAGATTAGTCTTATTTTTCCCAATAGTCCTGCAGAAATATGGGCTCTTATAACATGATACAACTATCACACTGGACTTGGGGAGAGCATAGCCCCGGATAAATGTATGCTGCCCTCAACAGAACAGTAAGTCAGAACTCTCTTCCCAGTATCTGGACTATCAAGACTAGCTTGGTGTAGTCAAGGCAAAGAACTTTGTTCCAACACTGGCCATGAGTGCAGTCAACCAATTTTCAATGAGCCCCGTTGGCTGGATCTACAGAGTTAACAAGTCATAGAAATAGTATTCCCACAGGAATCCTTAAGGGTGTGGAAAACAAGGATAGAGATAAATAGGAGGGTATATTCAGGTCTTCACCCCTCACTTATCAAAGCCCTCATACTAGCCATCAAAAAGAAAGTATGCATGCATGACTCTACCACAAGTATGGAATCTGGAATGTCATCACTATTTGAGTCACTATGCCCTACCCTTTATACTTACTCGAGCCAATGGATCATTTCACAATTCACCTGAATTCTTAGCATTCTCAATGACACAGGACATTACTTGAGGGCTATACTTCAGTGATCCCCTGATTACAGTTGCCCCCTTTCTTCGAAATATATAACATCTGAATCTACCGTTGGTGTTTTTTCTTCATATAGGCTCAGACTAGAAGAGTTACATGGCTATAAATATTGCTTCTTTGTTGCTAGTTAGCAGCCATGTTCCAGAACTTAGTTATGGACAAATGTGGACCACTTTATGATGTTAAGTTGGGCTCATAAGTGCTCATCATGAGTTTTATGAGGCTATGAGGCAGGACCAGTCAGGAAGGAGTCTACTCTGCTATAAGAATGTTGAGAAGGAAAGGGCCTTGGAGATCATCTAGCATGATGTTCTCAAGTCAATAGCCAAAGAGCATTTGCTAAGCACCTGCTCTGGGGTGTATAGGGTGTTCAGGGAGACCTAGCACCTTTAGTCGGAGGGCTTGCCAAACCTTTTCCAGGGCTGCTCATTCACCTTTGGAATACACCTTTCACCCAACTCTCTCTTGTGGCTCAAAGAAGCTGTAGCATGTGCAGCAGCCACACTCCGGTAAATCATTTTGGCAGACTGGCTGAACTAGATTGAGGGTAACTGACAAGCCTCAAGTCAGGAAGACCTGAATTCAAACCCAACCTTGGGCACTCACTAGCTGTGTGACCCTGGGCAACTCACTTAACTTCTGTTTGCCTTAATCCACTGGACAAGAAAATGGCAAACCCCTCCAATCTTTGCCAAGAAATCCCCATGGACAGTATGGTCCACAGGGTCATGAAGAGTCACATGTGACTAAACAACAAAATCCTTTCTACCTCCCCATCTCTCCCATCTATCCCCTTCTCTCTATCCACAGAGCCACTTACAGAGTTCAGGTTCTCATCACCATTTACTCAGACTGTTGCTACAGCCTTCTATTTTTGAGCTCCTTACCTCAAATTTCTTCCCAGTCCAATCTATCCCCAACGTAGCTGCCAAAGTGATTTTCTAAGGGTACAGTTCTGATTGTGCCAGGAACGCCAGTATCTCCGTTACTTCTACAAGCAAAAAATTACAGTCTTCTGTCATTTGAAACCCTGTTCCCAAACTACCTTTCCACTCTTATTACACACTATTCCTCTCCATGTGCTCTATCATCTATTCAATCTGGTCTTCTTTCTGTCCCTCATACGTTGATACTGAATTACCCATTTCTGTGGGGGTTTTTCCCCCACTGGCTGGACTCTGTACTAAGAATGTATTCTTGCCTCATCTTTGTCTCTTAAAATCTCTAGTTTTCTTCAACATTCATCTCAAGCATCAGCTACTACTTGAAGCCTTTTCTGAGACCCTCCCCACCCCAGAGCTACAAGTCTCCTAATAACTGCTCCCCTCCCAAAAAAAAAGCCTACCTTATAACTATAAATACTTCATAAAGTTCTACTAAACTTAGCTGAATGACAACTCAATCATTCACACCATACTTTAGCTTTCAGGTTAACATTTCCTCTTGGTCTTAGGACCCATGAGAAGAACAGAGTCTGGGAAAGTTAATGTACATTGCCACCATCTATTAATTAATACTCTTTTAATTCCTTTTATACTTTGGAGGCTTCATTTTTAAGAGGTTATTTTTTTTCTGTAGTGTGTGTGAACATGTTTTGTTTTCAGACTCTGTTTTAGGTGGTAACTCATGACAGGAGGGTCTGTCTTTCATTCTATGGTACTTGCAAACCTCCCCTCCGGGGCTAATAAGCATGGTTGCATCCAATAAATATAAATAAATATTATGTAGTAGCTCCAGATGTGCGGAAACTCATTCCTATTAGGAGCAATGATGAGATCACATCTCTAGCCCTGTGGTTTTGTGATCTTATCTCACACTGTGATGGATCCTGCCATGATGCATAACAGTCTGTAATTACAATAGTTTAAATTAGGAAGTTGGGTTTGCCAAAGACTAATAAGCCTAATGATCCAGTTTTTGAAAGGTGGGGGTGAGGGCGGGAGGGGAGAACAGTTCCAGGGTTCTATCTAGTGTTTACTATTTGGACTCTTCCTGCTATTAAGATATCCCCAGGGCACTTCCTCTGATTATAGCAATTCAGCATATTCCATCCATAATGGACTGGGTTATGAACATGAACACATGATCATAAAATCTCAGAGTTAGAAAATCTCCCTCTCCATTTACTTCTCTCCCTCAATATCTTTTTTTCTCTTCCTCTTTCCTTCAGTCTTTCTTCCTCATCCTTCCCTCCCTTCTTTTTCATGTCATCTTTAATCTTTCTCCCTCCCCTCCCTTAATATTTCTGTCTCCCTCTCTCCCTCATTACAATTCTTACTTTCACTTAGATTGTCTCCAAACAATGAATTAGACCCAACTGGAATATCTTTCTGTTTAAACCATACTCCACAAAAATACATAAACCCTGCATCCAACTGGTTCTCCTATTTTATCCTACCCCCACACAAGTTGATAAGGATTCCTCTGTAATTTGAGGCTGGGTGTGGAGTCTAGCCTTGAGTACATTTCTTAGTCCCAGAAGCATGAGCCTCTTCCTGAAAGTTTCAGGCTATGAGCCTTCAGGCTGTGAGCCTACAGTAACAAGTATGGATTCCATTTTAAATCACACTGCCCTCAGCTTGGTCTTTTCTGGACCCAACCCTCTAGTTGTAAAACTGCTCTTCCAATGGCAGATAAATCAGGCCAGTCAGCCAAAGTGAGCTGGTAAAGATTGTGGAACTAAAAATTCCTTGGGCAAAACAAAAAATGCTACCCAAAATAGCTCTGTTTTTTCTTCAGTTCCCTAGCACTCAATGCTATTTATTATGTACACAACTTAAGGAGTCCTTTCTTTCCATTTTAATTGAGATAAAAGTTTCATCAAGGCATGGTAGGGTAGCATTTACTGAGGCAAAATCAATTTATGATATAACTAACAGATGCCTATCAGGGTCCCTATAGACAAAGACCAAAAATCCCTAAGGTCATTTGGTTAAAATGCCAAACAAATCTAGGTTTTTTCACCATCTTCAGGAGGTCAGAGATTGAGATTCTGAAGGAGAGTCTCTGAAGAGCTCTTTCTCCTGCCAAGTGTAGCCCAAAGGGCTCTGAGGAAGAACCCACTGGTTCCATGGTTAATTACATTTGACTTTGGAGATGCAAAGAAGATTAGGACTTATTTGTTCAAAGTTAGTCAAGCGAGTTGAGCTGGTGAGGAACTCTTAAACGTTTCGTTCATGAAATAAGTTATGAGAAATGTTGACCCTAAGCACATGATAACCATTTCCATGGAAAAGTCTAAATTGCAACTTTTAGTGGTTAAAGTTATTGTGCAGGAGTTTGGTCGACTAGGCAAGGTTCCAAGTAGGCATCAGAGGCATAGGTGGGACAACTCTATACAATGTCTAAGAACTTGACCGACATTTTATAAACTACTATTTTCCCAAGACCACATATATACAGAAGAATGTGAAGATGCTTGAGAACTATAAACAAAATGCTATGAGAGTTTAAAATGTGGAAATATCCTGACTAGAGGTAATCGATGAAGGCTGAATGAAGAAGGAACCATCTGATTATGGAATATTAATTAGCAAATATGTTGAGGAGAGGATATTCTAGACACAGAGAATACAAAAGAATGAACATGGGATATATGTTTAGAGAATGGTGAGCAGTTTGTTTTGGCCAGAGTGTAGAGCAGGGAGAAGGAAGTAGTGTGAGTTTTAGAATTAGAAAATGAAAACTCTTAAGGGCCAGACTGGAGAATTTGAACTTTGGTAGATAATGGAGTCACTGAACTTTTTTATACAATGGAGTGATGTGATCAGAATTGTATGTTAGGAAGAGCTTTTTTTTCCAACATTATGTTAAGTGCAGTGTAAATATGTATGGGTATGTGTGTGCCTATGTTCACACATATATACATACATACATGTACATATACATGTATACACATACACAAACATATGTACATGCACATATGTACACATGTACTTGCATGTGTGTATATACATGTGTGTGTGCACATGTATATAGCAAAAACATAGGTCCTACTCTCAAAAAACTCACACATATACATATATAGTATGTATATGATGAATAAATATGTATGTACAAGACATACACAATGTAATTGGAAAATAATCTTAGAGAGAAGAAACAAAAATAAAAGTCATGGCCCCTACCTTGGCTGGGGGCCTTGGTGAGGCCTTTTCTAATTTCCCCAGCTATTGTTTTTCTTTGTCCTTCTTTCTCAAAGAAGACTGTGACATCAGGTAGGTGATGTCATGACTTGTGGACTTAAGTGAGGCAGGGCTATGGAAAGTCACCAGCCTCACTTTCTCCTCTGGAGCCATCTGGGTCCAATGATCAGATATAGATCAAGAATACTGGAGATAGCCCTGGATGCAGTGGGGGACCTGGGCCTTTTTAAGCTAAGGTCTTAAACAGGTCTCATTGACTGAGGCAATGACCATTCAGTGATTAAAGCTAGGTAGTGCCTTCACCCTAAGCCCATTATTTGTATCTATTTTGTTTCTATTTAAATATGTACTCATTGCCTCCCCTAATAGAACGGAAGCCTCCTGAAGGTAGGGGACTCTTTTATTTTTGTCTTTGACCCTCTAGGGTCTTGCCTGTTGTTGTTCAGTTCTTTCTCAGTCATGTCCCTACATGGGGTTTTCTTGGCAAAGATGTTGGAGTGATTTGCCATTTCCTACTCCAACTCATTTTTTGAGGCAAAAGTGTCTGCATCAGGATTTGAACTCACAAAGATGAGTCTTCCTGACTCCAGACATTCTATCCACTGCATCAGCTAGCTGCCCACCTTGCATGTATGAAGTGCTTAACAAATGCTTGTTGACTGATACACCACCATAATTGTCTACTGTTTTCACACAAAACAAGTGAAGACGATATTTACCAAGCAGGGTTATGTACCCAGAACTAGAACTGCAGCATTTCTATGACCATAGGCAGAGTTCCTTCATCTGAGATGTTTGGGAGGACTAGTCTTAAACTAGAGATGTTAAAAACGTGATTAAGGACTTATTCTCAGTTACACAATTAAAAACACTTAGAAATGCCCCCATGCTTTGAAGTGGATAAAGGAAGAGCTTAACCATCAAGAACTGGGGAATTTAGGTATGGTGAGAGATGAGGAGATGGAGGGCCAAACAAAGGAAGACCTGCCAAGCACTCTCTGGAGAAGGTTGAGAAATAGAATTCTTCCATGCATTGAAGGATTCTTATACATGGCTCCTTAAGACAGATACAATCTCCTCTTGGTCCACAGGTGATCTTTGGGGACATTTCCCTTGTCCATCACTGAATACAATCATTTCTGAGGAGTTAAAGACCAAATTACAAGGTCTGAAGTTCTCTGGCTCAATATGACTTTACATTCTTAAACATAAACCACTGAGCAGATGCACAAAGATTCTTGTGTGAAAATGAGCAAAGGAGTAGAAGAAAAGGAGGAAAGAAAAGTATCCAGAAAACTTGTTTTCCAAGGACCCTATGATTCTTAAGGCCCTAGGAGATCATCACCTATCTAAAAGGATAATGTTTTATATTCATCTCTTAATATGGTCTGTGCCTCAGCAATTAACCTGCAATAAAGGGACTGCCTTGGAAGAAATAATATCCTAGAACATCCTGTCTTTCCTAGCTTAAAATCCTGAGGGCTCTTAGATAATGACATTGAGTCTGTTTCTCTGCCTTTTTTTTAAAACTAGAATCAAAACTTGGATGCTGGATCCAAAATTGACTTCCTTAGGAGTCTCTCAGCCTCAGTTTCCTTATCCCTAAATGGAGATAATACTTAACAGGGTTGTTGTGGAGGATCACATGAGATAACAGACAAAAAGCACTTTATACACCTTAAAGTGATATGCAAATATTATATATTTTTTATTATTATAATAACTAAAACCAAACCCCTATCTTCTTTTTTTTCTCACTGCTTCCCTCCCCTCACTATTTCTTTCTCACCCGTTCCATACTCCTTCTTTTCTTCTTTCCCTCCATTCCACTCCTACCCTTTTTTCTCCTCTCCTCTGCCTTCCTTTCCCTCTTCTCCTTCCCTCTCCTCTTCTCCTCTCTCTCCCTCCCTCCCTTTTCTGTTTTTCTCTCCTCCTCCCTTCCCCTCTCTCTTCCTTCTCTTCCTCCTTCTCCACCTGTTTCTTCTTCATTTCTCTCTCTCTCTGTGTTTTTCTCTCTCTCTCTGTCTCTCTCTGTGTCTCTGTCTCTGTCTCTCTCTCTGTCTCTCTCTCTGTCTCTCTCTCTCTCTCTCTCTCTCTCTCTCTCTCTCTCTCTCTCTCTCTCTCTCTCTTTCTCTCTCTCTCTCTCTCTCTTTCTCCCCACCCCTCTTCTCAGCTTTCCTGAATCCTTAATTTCTACTAATGGCACCATTATTCTCCTTGACATCGAGGCTCAAAACTTCAATCTTCCTTGATTTTCTCTCTCCTCACTCCCAGGTCTCCCAAATCCAGTTACCAATTCCTGTTGATTTTTCTTTTATATTTGTCCTTTCCATTCTCACTGCCGATAAATAAGTTAGGCTTTGATATGACTCTCTTAACTAGTATAAGAGCTTCTTCATTGAATTGCCTCTCTCCAATCTTTTGTACTCTACTGTCAGATTCATATTTCTGCGCCCTGTTTACATTATCTCTCCTCTATTCAAAAATTCTTGATGGCTTCCCATTAAATTCAGGAAAAATTCAAATCTTTAGTCTGATATTTAGGTCCTCCAAAATGTAGTCTCCATCTTTATTCAAGAGACCTAAAGGAAAGAAAGGGAAAGAAGAAAAAAGCAGGGGAGGGGGCAGGAGAGTCAAGTTAATGGCAAAAAAAAATGTGGAAGCCAATACATTAACCATTTCATAGCATGTCAGCATTTTCTCTAGATAGGGTGGGGAAGAGGGTAGAGAAAAGAAAAACCCAAATACATCATGACTATCTATCCTCTGGAATTCACCATGTCCTCAAACATCTGCTCTGTTTGTAATAGTGCGTTGTTAATGTAACATGAACATAACTTAAGAAAATTGAGGTATGTAAGATGGGGATAAGGGAAAGGTGGGGTGTGATAGAAGGGAGGACACACTGAGGGAAGGGGTAATCAGAATGCAAGGTTTTATGAGATGGAGGGAGGGGAGATATGGGGAGAAAAATTGGAACTCAAAATTTTGTGGAAATGAATGTCAAAATCTAAAAATAAATAAATAAACATTTTTTAAGAAAAATATTCATTAAACTTCCCAAAACTAAAAAAAAAAAAAAGAAGAAGAAAACTGAGATATCAAATTACCCTATAGGTAATCAGACAACTCTCTTTGCCCTGAGGATGCTATTTCCACCACCAGACCCTCAGAGTTCTCTAACTTTAATTTTTGAAGGGGTCTCTGCCACAATCTGGTGATGATGGAGGCTCTGCCTAATGTGAAAGTCATTAGCCCTTTAAAAACCTGAAAGCTTCAAAGACCAAACTAAATTGAAAGCTAACCAATTCCACCATCAGACAGCACCAAAAGTAAAAATAGCTCTTATATTTTACATGCATTATCTCATTTGATATTATTAAAATCAAGGAAACAGTGCTATAATTTATTATCTGTGCACATTTTTGGCCTTCATAGTATTCTAAAATAAACTTTTGTAAAAAATAAAGTTGTAGTTTACTTTATTGAGTTAACATTTCAGAAAATGATTTAATAATATTTGTAAAACATAAAATTAAAATCATATATGTTTCCACCAAATATTTAGCATTTCATCATTGAGAATTGTATGAAAGATTCAGATGGATACAGCTAGGATTAATAAAAGCTCTTATTATATACATCCAAACCCGAGACTTTAAAAGGGTCATTGCCTGGACACTTGGACAGTGAAGTACATCTTCATTTAACATGGAATGAACTCAGTCTGCCCCCATATTCATGAGAGGTAGCTGGATTTTGAGTCAAGACGGCTTTGATTCAAACGACAATCATAAACACTTACTAGTGTTTCTGTCAGAAGGGTATTTCATGCCCCTACTTCATTACTCAGAGTCCAAATTTCTCTACTGAATCCATCAATTAGAGGCATAAATTAGATGCATCCAATCAAAGATAAAAGAAAATAATGCTTCATGGGCAATGTCTTATGTTTAGTTAAGGACTTGGATAAAAACAGAAAGCCAGTTGGAATCCAACATTCCAATAGCAGGCTTAGTTGTGAAGAACCTTCAGCCAAGACCCCAAGAGACAACTACTTAGAGGTGAACTCTCCTCATCTCACCCTTGGCCAAAGGATGGTCTTATAAACTGAAAAGTCAAAAAATTTGGACTTGCCATTGGCATTCTACCAGTGTCTCCAAGAAGCAATGACTCAGGGAAGCATTGAAATTGGGAGCCAAGGACAGCCTTGTGGGAAGGCAGCTTTAAGATTCTACAAGAAACCTGGGAGAACATTGTACGAAAGGGGAATTTCATGAGGACTCCATGAGGAAGAGTAGGATCTCCGGCCACCCGGGAATGGTGAGCTGCTCCTGCCACCTTTGTTCTCTAAGTTTGAGCCCACATTCCCCTGAGCTCCATACATACTTGTCTGAGAATGTGTCCCAGACTTTGGGGGGATATTGTCTTTGGTCCCTGCTTTATCTTCATAAAAGCCAATTGGTGAAGATATCAATAAATGATTTGGGGTCAACATATTGGTGGGGACGCTTGAACCATAGTATCCGAACCGCAAATGATGAGAGCTGAATATATTTGTTGATTGATTGAAAAACTAAAATGAAAAAATTAAGGTAAACATATTTTCAATCCCTCTTTTCCAATGGGGCCATTACCACATCTAGGTATGCAATGTATACCTAGACATACAAAATATGTAAGGAAGGTCTAGAAGGTCTCCCTACTCCCTAACGGATGATTAAATTTTGGGAAGACCCATAATTTTAGGGGTCCAAAATCCCCATATCTGCTGTTGCTCTTTTCTCATGTTATCAATGTTATTATTTAACAATTTAAATTTAATAGTATATTACTTTTTCCAGTTACATGTAAAGACAATTTTTAACATTAATTTCATGAAAGATTTTGAGTTCCAAATTTTTCTCCCTCCCTCCCCCCACCCCCAAAACAGAAAGCAATATGATATAGGCTTTTTATTTTAAATTGTAACATTTTCTTCTCCCCACCTGTAGCCTTTCCTACTGAAGTCAATCTCCACCTTCAAAAATTCAAGTCGACAGTCTCACTTGCTAAAGGACCCAGGTATCATTAAGGAACATATCTATGACCCAAATAAGAAGAAAGTATGGTCCTACATTGTTTCTCATATCTGTAGAGCAATCAGGAGCAATTTATTGATGATAATTACTGATGATAATATTATGGCTAATATCTTGAAGCAAAGTGACACAGTAGCTAGAAAGCTGGCCTTGGAACCAGGCAGATCTGAGTTCAAGTCTTACCTCTGAAAAACACTGTCTCTGTGACCCTGGGCAACATATTTGACCACCCAATGCCATAGGCGGCTCATTAAGGTTGAAGAAAAAGGTATCAAGCTTCATTAGTGGACGGAGTTTCCTCATCTGAAAATTCTCTTTCTCAATGAAACCACAGATCTAGTCTTTATTCCCTTATATCTTACAGTTCTTCGCTGCTTAGTCATTTTTCAATCATGGCCAACTCTTCATGATCTCATTTTGGGGTTTTCTAGTCAGAGATACTGGAGTGGTTTGCCATTTCCTTATTCAGCTCACTTGAATGATCAGGAAACTGAGGCAAACAGGGTGAAGTGACTTGCCCAGGGTCACATAGGTAGTAAATGTCTAAGGCCAGATTTGAGCTCAGGTCTTCCTGACTCCAGGCCAGGTACTCTATCTACTGTGCCACCTAGCTGCCCTGTGCAGTGCCTTGTACTCTCTGGAATGTTTTCAACACATAGTCCCTGCAAGAGGAAACTCCTATTTCCAGTGCCAGAAGATCCCCAAAACAGAGTACAGATCTGGTCCCAGAACTGAAGCAAGAGGCAAACAAAGAAAAAGAAGTAACTAGAATCATTCAAATGAGGTAAGTTTTGTGGGAAAAAAAGGAAAAACTGAAAAGACACTGGACTGGGTGTCAATAAGTAACTCTGATTTCTTTTGAACTTTGGTTTCTTCATCTGCAAACATAGTGGTCACCCCATTTGGTTTGTTATGAGGCATAAATAAGATTCTGTATATAAAGGGTTTTGCAAACCCTAAAGTAGTCTATAAACATCAATCATCATTATCAAGTCCAGGTGGCTCTGGGTGGCCACCTGGAGCCAGGGAGATTTGAATTCAGACACTTTCTAGCTCTATGTCCCTGGCCAAGTCACAATCTCTAGCTGTGGCAGTTTCTTCAACTGTAAAATGGAAATAATGATAAGCACCTGTCTCTTAGGGTTGCTGTGATGTTTAAAGGTGAACATATTTGTAAAGCACTTAACACAGAGGCTACTTGGTGAAGGTTTACTTCCTTCCCTCCTTCTTATAAATAGCATAACTGAGACCCAGATAGGTAAGGATTTGCCCACTGTCACATAGGCAGGTAGTATGTAATGAATAAGAATAAATATTAAGCAAATAGAATGAAACCCAGGAAAAGATGATCAACTTCTTCCAAACACATTTTAAACAAGTAGTTATATTTCAAAAACAGACTTACCCAGATATGAGAGAGAACTAGTGACTTTTTTGAGACTTCCTCTAGCTTTGATAAGTTTTAGGTAACTGACCAGACATAAGGAAATTAATAGAACAGGGCTTCTTTTCTCCTCTGTCCACAGGGGAATTATACCCTTACATGTAGGTACTCTATCCAAAGGAATATCACTTTTGATCACTTGTACTTCACAAGATATCTTAGGGTTTGGGGGCTAGATTTCCTTTTCCTCCCTACTTATTTATCTATCATTTGTTTTAAAAACTGGGACAATTAACTTTTATTTCACATCATTTTCATTTGGGATTTCTTGAAATATAGCTCTGGTAAATCAGGCTTGATAAAGCTCATCAGACTTCAAATGGAACTACTTGACTATGCCTTTAAATCCAAATCATTCTGGCTCTCATTGATCGGCCAATAATAGGTCCCAGCCCAAGCCTCACTTGCTCACTGTTTGGGTTTTAATGGCTCAGAGTGAGTTTAAACAGAAATTGTTTCTGTTCTGGCCAGAAACTTTGAGGGTGTTGCCTTCCCAAACTGATTCTTTTGGGAAGTCAAACTGGGCCATCTTTTGCCATAATTCTTACCTACCCTTTAATCAGACAAACCTGAGAAAGATGTTAGCTTAAAAAGGTCAAGGTCTCCTACTGCATCCAAGGTCATTGTAAATCATCCTGACCTATGTCATGCTATTGGACTCAGATGACCCTGGAGGAAAGAGTGAGATTAATGACTTTGAACAACCCTCGCTCACTTTAATCCAATTCACTTCCAAGTCAAGGCATCACCCTCCTGAGGTCATTTGTCCTCTTCCAGAAAGAAGCAACAAAAAAATTCAGGCTTGCCAATGTTGACTGGTTCCAGGGTATAAATTTAAATTGGAGCCAAGAAGCAAATCTATCTTGTATTAATTACCAAAAAAATTCCATATTAATTGTGAAAAAGTACACAAATCTCCATTTATGGAGGGGAGGGGGATTCTCTCTTGCTGGGGCGACCTCAGACTCCAGGGGCTGCCTTGACTAGTATTTATGACTACAGCTATTTCTCTCAAAACTGTAAATTGAAAGTCTGTTTATAGTGTGCTGTATGTTCCCTTTAGTCAAGGCAATGGAATGCTTCACTAAAGTTTCCCAAGTTCTAGGAGCTGTCTAGAGTTTCATGGAATTCACATGTTGATGCTGTTGTGGTGACTTAGTCAGTAATTTTTTTGTCATTCTTTCCCTTTGTCTTTCTTAAGCCTGAGTATTAAACAAGAGGGCAAAACCCAACAAGGTTTATTGTTCAATATGGACTGGTTACTCACTAGCCCCTCCAGAAACCTAAGCATTCTCTGCCTATAGCACTAAACATTTGGGAAAATTCCCAGTGTTTTCACAAACACAAGAGTGTCTTTTCTTCTCCCTTCTGCTCATCTTCTTTTATTGTATTTCTAACCTGCCACTAACCTGATCACATACATATTTATCCTTTTCTTACCTAACTTCCTCAATCTAATTGCTAGTACTCCCTATATCCAACTTTCTCCCTTCCCTCTTCCCTTCATGACAATTTTTCTTGTCCCTCCTCAGTTCTCAGTAGGCTCATTAGTAATGATGTACTTTGATCAGACATCAGCGATCTGCCATCTATTCAAAAGTTCTAATTACAAATCAGTTCAGCTTCCCAATTATATAATATATTCTAATAGTTCCCTATCTCTCCAACATAAGAGAGAAGATATATTTCATTATCTGTTCTCTGAGGCCTTCACTGGTTTTGCATTTATTCAGCTTAACTTCCCAGATCTACAATTAGGACCCTAGTTTTCTCCTGGGTGCCAGTCCTGCATCATCAATCTGTCTGTTACCAGGAATTGGATCTCCTGTGGGTCTCTCAAATTTAACGTGTCTGAAATTATCTTTCCATGGCAAACTCTCCCCTCTTCAGAATTTCCCAGTCACTAGTATTACTAGTGTTTAGGACTCCACCATACTCCCAATCATCCAGGCTCCCAGCCTCAACATTGACCCATCAATAGCAATTACCCCAAATATCCAATTTGTTGTCAATTTGTTTCTACCTTTACAATGTCTCTAACACAACTGTCATTCCAATGTTAATCCTCATAACCTTATGCCTGAAGTATCAAAAAAGCCTTCTGGCTAGTCTGCCTGCCTCAAGTCTCTTCCCATGCTAACCCATCTACCATTCAGCTGAAAAAGTGATTGTCCTAAAGCATATGTCTGACCATGTCACCTCCTCCTCCAAAAATTTCAGTGGCTCCCTATTACCTCTAGGATCAAATATAAAATTCTCTTGAAGCTCTTTATAACCTGGTCTCTTCATAGTTCTCCAAACTTCTTACTCATTATTCCTTTCCATATATTCTATGGACCAGTCATACTTGGCTTCTTTGCTGCCCTTGTCTATGACTTGACGTTGCCTGTCCCACAGGCCAAGAGTGTCTTCCTGTTAATCTCTGACTCTTAGAATCCCTGATTTCCTTTAAGCTCAAATATTATTTCCTGAAAAAGGTCATTCTCTGGTCCCTCAGATGCCAAGGCTATTTTCCATCTGATCTGTATATATCATGTATTACCTAGTTATTTACATATTACTTCCCCCATTACACTGTAAGCTCATTGAGAGTAAGGGCTATGGTTGCTTTTTCTTCATAGCTATAGCTTCTAGCACAATGCCTGGGACAGAGTGTCAAATAAATGCTTGTTGACCGATGAATAAAGCTACAGAATATAATAATTCCACAGTAACTCCAAGAAGATCCCCAAGAAAGAAAATAGATTGTCCAAAATGACTTTTAAAACTCGGAAGTTTAAGAAGGGAAATTGAGAGAGGTTTTGTTTTTTGTTTTGTTTTGTTTTGGTCTAATCTGTGACTTGAGGAGAAAAAGTAGAGATGTCAACATAAACCTTGAACCACTACTAGGTCCGTATCCCAAAGAGACCAAAGAAAAGTAAAAGGACTTTATATTTATATATTTATAGCAGCTCTTTTCATGGGGGTAAAGAATTAGAAATTGAGGGGATGCCCATCAATTAGGGAATGGTTGAGAAACTTGTCATCTATGATTGTGAAGGAATACATGAGCAGGATAGTTTCAGAAAAGCCTGGGAAGATTTATATGAACTGATGCAAAGTGGAGCGAACAGAACTAGGAGAACATTGTACACGTAACAGCAAGATTGTGAGGATGATCCACTGTTCAGGATTTAGCTACTGTGATCAAGATGATGATCCAAAACCATGACAAATGACCCAAAAGACCCATGATGAAAAATGCTATTCATCTCCAGAGAGAGAACTAATGAAAATGTAAATGTACATGGAAGCATACATTTTTAACTTTATTTTTATTCTTTTGTGTTTGTGTGTGTGTGTTATTTTGCAACATGGTTAATATGGAAATATGTTTTGCATGACTTCTCATGTATAAATAATATAAATTGCTTGATTTCTGAAGGCAGGATGAGACAGGAGAGAGAGAATTTAGAACTCAAAATTTTTAAAAATAAATAAAAAAATTTACATGTAATTAGGATATATTTAACAAAATAAAAATAATTTGATATATAAACATATGTATTTGTATGCGTGTATACATGCATACGTACATACATACATATATGCATAAAACTTAAATAGTAAATAAATACCTTGTAACAGACATTGGAATAGTAAATACCTAACAATAAAAAATAATTTATCCTGCAAAGTGGAACACAGTCCAAGACAGCATTTTCAAAAGGCTTAATAATTTCTGAGAAGTCTTGCCCCATTCTCCCCCTCAAAAAACTGGGCAAACTCTTCTAAATATGAGAGTAGTAGCTAGCAGAAGCTTAGGAAGGTAAAAAAATTTGAATAACCTAAAAATATTCTGATGACTGAAAGGAAAAGAGATTATCATCTTTTGGAAACCCTTTATTTCTGTGGAACGGGGAAGAGGTAATGTTAAGATTTGGGTGCTTAGAAAATAAAGAACGAAAGAAAGGAAATACCCTAGGGAAGGAATGGTGAGTCGGGTGGAAGCATATTTTTTTTCTTGTAATTGGAACATCAGGAGAAGATTACTCAACTTGAAAATAGGGGCTGAGAGAGTAGGAATCTCATTTCTTATCTGAGTTAGGCAGAGGAAGATGAAGGGAAAATACAATAGCAACAGAAGCACAACAAAGTAAATAGAGGTCTTGGCAGGTGAAAGGGAGAAAGGAACAGGATTTGAGAGGAAAGATGAAGTTGGGGAGGAGATATCCATAATCAGAATTAAGGACTAAGTATGAAAAGAAAGGGGGAGTAGGGCAAGAAGTAGTGTTAGGGTAGAAAGAAGAAGTTTGGGATTATACCATTCCAAGTAATACAAACCAGATACCTACTGCTGATTTCATTTCCTTCCCCCCATTTTTTTTTCTAAAGGTAGAATATGGGGGTGGGGGAGAATAAATATTATAATATGATTTGATAGAGTGAAATTTGTCCATAAAACAAAGGAGGGTAGCAGAATTACTTGGAAAGCAATCCCAAAAGTATATTTTTCAAAAGAAACATATTTCAAATATAAAAATTCATATAAAATTAAATTGGAAGATTGGAGTAGAATTTATGTCTCACTTGAAACCAATAAGCAGGAATGGCAGTCAGATTTCAGATAAGGCAATCGTAAAAATACAGATGACTGAGAAATAAACAGGAAAATCACATTATTCTTTAAGACATGTCATGAAACAATACTGATGTTAAATGTATATGAATAAAATACCATAGCGTCTAAGGAAAGAGGAAACAAAAGTTATCTGAACTACGAATAATTGTCACATATTTTGACATCCTTTCTGACTCTCATCTAACAGAAAGATAAATAAGAAATAGACTGAGGGGGCTCAAGAAAATATTGAGGGGTGGGGAAAATTTGATAGCCCTTGGATTACTCATTGGGATTACTAACTGGGAATCTTACAAAGTGTACATATTTTTTAGCATTGTATACCACTTTTACAGTTGCTGTGATTATGTACTAGGTCATAAAGTACTCAGATTTAAAAGTCAGAAACGTTGAACACATCTTCTATAGAAAACAGCAATAAAAATCTTTAAGTAATAAGGGAAATATGAATAAATGATTCATACTTATAGATCTAAAGCTATAAGGGACCACAGAAGCATAGTATCTAGTCCAACCTCCTCAACTTCCATATGAAATAAATGAGGCCCAGAGAAATTAAGTGACTTGTCCCACATCACATAGGTAAGACGTTTCAGAACGAGGATTTGAACCCAGGTTCTCTAATTCCAGAACCCTTCCCCTATGCCACACTAACTTTCTTAAATGGATCCTAAATACTAATACTGAAGGTAATACTAAAGAATAAATAGGTCAAAGAATAAATCATAGAGGAAGTAATTTAATTCAATTAAAAACAATGAGATAATATAGAAAACTTAGGGGAATTATAAACCTCAAAAGCAGAGTTGTCAAACCTTTGCCCCTGGGCTACTTGTGGCCCAAAACACTTCCAAGTAAGACCCAAACTAGATTAAAATGTAATTGAGAAATAGTTAACAAAATAAATAAAAATACAAAGATAATATTAATTCATGGTTTTCCAAGTCAATATGCAACCCATAGGTTTGTACAGTTTACTGTACATATGTACAGTTTAATGGCACCTGTTTCTATCTGAGCTTGATATCACTGGTCTATACAATTAAATCAAGAGAAAAAAGGATAAATGACTTGAATATGCAACCAAAAAACTAAAACATCAACCAATTGATAACCCCAAATAAGTAAAAAGAAATCCTCCCCCAAAAAATCAAAGAAGAAGAAATTGAGAATTTGAGGCAAATTATTCCTATTTAAAGTGATAGGATATTTCAAATAGAAAATCCCAGAGACTCAATGAAAAATTAATCTATTATCATCAATTACTTGTAAAACTACAGAATACAAAATCACCAGAATCCCTGCATATTACTAATAAAATTCAACTGGAGAAGATGGAAAGAGAAATTCTTTTCAACATAACTATAAAATCCATCATATGTCTCAAAGTGAAACTACTAAAACACACTCAGAACTTATATTTACAAAATATTCTTTAAGAAAATGAAAACTTCTGTCAGGCAGGGAAAGAAATGCTCTTACAAGAATCATCCTCATAGTTGCCCAAGGACAGCCCCAAGTTCAATTCAAATTTGCATTAGTTAGTGATGAAAGTAAAAGCAAAAATCATACTCATGAAACATCATTCATCTGGTGAATTTGAGAAGTATATTTGAATAATTTGAATATTGAGACTACAAGGTATTACACTTGGCAAAGTTACAGATGAAAATATAAATAAAACCAAGTCCCTATCCAATGAAACTTATCTGTGTTTCAGACATCAACCTGAATTTTTCTCTTTATTATGAGTTAAACATATGTACATATGCATATGTGTATATATGCATACACAAAAACAGTATGATTTATGGTATAAAGAACACTGGTTTAGATTCAGAAAACCTGGACTGGAGCCTTAACTCCAACATTTACTAGCTACTTGTTCTTGAACAAGTCACATTACCTCTTTGAACTCTGTTTCCTCATTTTTAAGAGGGTATAAAAATAAATTTTTATAAACATATTATATCACATAATATATGAATATGTATTATTTACAAATAATAAATATTTGTGCTACCTACATCATGTTGATGTTACTAGGAAAATACGTTATGAACCTTGAAGTACTATGTAAATGTCTACAGATAAGTATAAATAGGAATAATATAGATATTGTTTTTCAGATGAGAAGATAAAACCACTGGTGCTAAGCATCATGGGTTCCATTCTTTCTGTAGTCTCCCAAAATAAGAAAAAATTAGTCCAAAATTTTATTTTTTAATTATTATTCTGTAACGGAGACACATTCTCTACCAAAAATATTTATTAGACTTTCCAATTCTGATAACTTGGACATGGACACAATCCACACTGTGGATTGTGTTTTTTCCATCCCTGAGGAATAACCAGGTTCAGTAGAGGTCCAACTGCTTCTGTAGTCTTCTTCAGAACCTCAGGAGAAGTGTGTAAACTCTTTTTGGGAAAAGTAGATAAGATAGCTAGGTTCATAGCAAGTGGATTAACCCTGAGGTGAGAGTGATAACCCTATCTTAGGCACTAACTTGCCAAGCTATCTTGGGAAAGTGACAACATTGTTTCCTTTTATAAAAAACCATATTCATTTCAAGAAAGAACATAAATGAGTGTAGCTATTTTCCCAGGGAAAAGTGGTATTAAAAGTTAGCATATGGTTGCTCATGCATATTAGAATAAATAGAATATGAAGTCCTCTTCCCTTGTATACAGGAGAAAATTCTTGGGCAGGGAAGGCATTACTAAAATATAAATATAGTAATAGTGTTCCAAATTTCAGAAAAAATAGTTTTTCTAGAACTAGTTGATCTGTTGACAAGTATTTGCACTTTTTTCTCTCAACCCTCATGCTGCTCCATAAAATTTCCTTATAATTCATGTATTGTAGAGTATCATCACAATTTCCAAGCATTTGGGAAGTACTTAACCCCCAGAGAATGTTGCTTTCTCATTTAGGAAGAGAAATGAAAGGAAATGGGGAAGGAGGTAAAATATGAAATATATGAATGTACCAATATGTTCAGGCCCCAGAGAACTCTATTTTGATGGATATGCTGGAAAGCACAGCTCTCACTTCCTTAGCCAATCATAGTTTCCAGCCCAGTGTCCAAAAACTGATTTTGTGTAGCTTTTCTGGCAGACCCCTCTCTGAGCTATTGGAGTCCAGCACACTCTGTTCAAACATCACTTTTAAGATTTAACACCCAGGCACCACAATCTTTGACTGCCAAAGTGGCAAAAGAATCATTCAGTCACCTCTTGCCACAGCTTTGGAAGGAACTGCTCCATTCCTGTCATGGTCAAGGACCATCTATCCCTAATAGTCTTCTGAAATATTAGACTTATTCTGTCACTCCCATTAAAGATCATAGACATTAATTTTTTAATCTAATAATAGTAATAGTTACAATGGCAATTGACATCTTGCATTTAAAAGTTTGTTTTAAAAGAAATTTTACATATAGTATTTCGTTTGAACCTTCCAATAAGCTCTGTAAGGAAGGTAATTCAACTATTAGCCATATCAGTTTAATTCTAAAGCATTTTCTCTCATCTTGAACTCAAGGCATGAAATCTCCCATAAAGTGAAGCCTTTCGAGTATTGAATTGCTAGATCTCCTTGCACACCTGGCAATTTCTCCTTGCCTTGGAGCTTGTTCTCATGATTGGTGAGTTGTTGTCTAGGATCTTGTTTTGTGAGGAGCCTTACCATCATTCATTCCACTCCCCGATCAACTAGTTCCCTAACTGCTTCATCTCCTGGTACATGGTACGGGCTTAAGAAATGGTTTATCTATCTGACTATTTCTAAGAAAACCCTTCATCTCAGATTCTGCTCTACTGAGAAGTATTATAGTGAAGCTCCATTACAAAATGAGTGATTCTAGCATTTGTTGATCCCACTCAGCATAATAATTCTGCATTTAAACTAAATATGCAGAAATGAAAATGACCAGAAACTTTTATCAGACTATTTTATTTTAGGTTGGTGACCAACCACATATAGAAGTTAAGGTGTCCATGCCTTTGAACACTCTCTCCTCACCTTTGTCTCTTAGGACCTTTAGCTTCCTTCAAAGCTCCCATCAAAGATCATCTCCTATAGGAAATCTCCCTAGGAGACCCCAATTTCTAGTGCTCTTCCCCTCCTCCAGAAATTACTTGGTATCTTCTCTCTCTGGATTTTATAATTATGCCCCTAATAGTATATAAGCTTCTTTGGGGAAGGTTTTTGTCTTTGCATTCCCAAAACCTGGTATTTTCTCAGAATCATGATGGAAGGAAGGAAGGAAGGAAGGAAGGAAGGAAGGAAGGAAGGAAGGAAGGAAGGAAGGAAGGAAGGAAGGAAGGAAGGAAGGAAGGAAGGAAGGAAGGAAGGAAGGAAGGAAGGAAGAAAAAGAGTTGACACTTTTCAATAATAAACTACATTTTTTCAAAATTAATCAAATCCTTCCAAAGCCTATACAGAGTAAAGAGACAGCCATGAAATACCAAAAGATCAAATTTTTTAAATCCTTACTTCATTTAGTCAGTATTTTTGTGTTACATTTCTGTACTCTTTGCCTCATTCCCAAGCCAACAGAAATACGAGAAATCAACCTCAGCAGACAGAAAAAATGACAAATGCATACAACAGCCATTTTTCTCACTAATCTTCAGATAAGTTCATCACTATTCTCTGGGCATATTCTTCCACTTGTCTCAATTTCAGGAGACTGAATTTCAAAATTAGACACAGTATTAGCAAAGACAACCTTTGATCTTTATGTTATGAGAGCCACGTAACAGAGACACAACAGGATTCCAAAGCTCTGAGGACAAATAAGCAAGCTGAGCCTGTAAGTTCAAGAAGATTCCTGCAGGAAAGGATTCCAACAGGGCTCAGATGTCAGACAATTCAAAGGAATAGGTCTGCAGCTGCACAGCAAGCGACATGCATGCACAAGCAATGGACCAGCATTTTCCTGGCATCCAGCAACTCATCCCCCAGGTCTGAGAACACCATCTTCCTGGCTTGACACTATTCCCTTACAGTTTTCAGGGAGATGAGTCGAGTCTTCTCATGTTTCTAGATCATGTACTACATTTGGAACTGCAAGATATATTCTTTTTTTAATCTTTTCTCCAATTAGAAGTCAACTTTATAGCCACGAAGACTATTCAAGTCTTTCAAGAGCTGGTGATTGGAAAGTCACCACCACTGATGAAGACGTGAGCAAACCTCTGACAATCAAAAAACAGTCCATTTGCTTCCTGACAGTCTCAGATGTTCATTTTAGAGCTTGGAATGTTAAAGCTATGGGGGTGAGGACCGTGATGGTAATGTACAGTTATTCTTCCCCTAGAATGTGAACTCAGTTCTAATTAGCACCCTGGAAAATAAACTACTCATAACCTGATGCCTGTCCCTGAGCCTTGAAAGACCACCCTCCCTAAATGAAAAAAGTCAAAAAAGTAAGAAAGGGAAAGTTTCACATATGCTTCTTCTCCTGAACCTAATGTCATTATCAACATTCATAAATGTCTTCTACCAGCTACCATTTACCTCTATCCCACCAGGGTGTAATAAATAGCTTAATTACCCTGTCATGTTGCCTCCCTCCACAAACCCAACAGTTACATAGAAAGCAGCTCCCTTTCTAAAATTTTGTGATTCTGGGCAAGAAAAAGAGGGAGAGAAAAGGATGAATGGTTATATTTTTTTCCAACTCAGAAAGCTAAATCTTCTGAGTGCAATTCTGAGTTTTCTTATTGTAAAACGGTTTATGTATAACCTACCACTGTATTCCTTGTCTACTCAGCTTCTGAATTCCCAAATTCCCTTTTCCTGACTCCAAAAACAGTTCTCGGACATTACCAGTAGACATAGGAAGCTCCCTCCCACTACATTGTGAGCAACCTATGACAAAAAAAAAAAGCGATGCCTTGAGGTCCTTGGGGCCCATCATGATCCATTTCCTTCCAGCAGCTTTCCTTGTCCACTAAACCTTGACCGAGAGCTAGCTATCAGAGTGAGGACATTTCTTCATTTGGTTTTAAGAGCAACCCCCACAAAAAAGGGATTGGGAGGTTGGAGAGGGCTTTTAATCATAACCTGCACAGATATGCTGAATCTACACATAAGGAATCACTCTGTAGGGCATTCTGGAAAGATGTGGGAAGAGCCCAGTATTTACCATCCTGTAAAACAAGAATGTATCTCACTACTGAGTAGTCCAGTCCCTTCTTTAAAGAAAGAGTGAACAAGGGTGGGAGAGGAAATAGATTTCTCCACTAATTTCTATTAAGAATTCTGAAAAATTCTTTGAATGGGATGGTATAGATCACCTTATTACCTTCAGATTACCTTAATAGAGTAAAATCTCATTTATCTGACATTATCATGAAGTGAAATGTTCTACATAAATGAACTTTTCCGGCAATTGAAGCTTGCTACTTTTAAGAGCAAAAATTTATTTTTTATATTTTTAAATAATATTTTTCTCAATTACATGTAAAGATGATTTTAACATTCATTTTCTAGAAATTCTGAGTTCTAAACTTTCTTCCTCCTTTCCCCCCTTCCTAAGACAGTAAGCAATTTGATATAGGCTATAGATGTACAATCACGCAAAACTTATTTTTGTTTTAGTCATGTTGTAAAAGAAGATACAGACCCAAAGGAACACACACACACACACACAGACCGAAAAATAATATGCTTTGATCTGCATTCAAACTCCCTCAGTTCTTTCTCTAGAAGAAGATAGCATTTTTTATCATGAATCCTTTGGAACTGTCATGGATCGCTGTTTTGCTGAGAACAGCTATGTCATTCACAGTTCTTTATTCAACAATATCACTATTACTCTGTACAGTGTTCTCCTGGTTCTGCTCACTGTAATTAGCATCAGTTCATGTAAGTCTTTAAAAGTTTTTTCTGAAATCATCTTGCTCGTCATTTCTTACACCACAATAGTATTCTATTACAATTATATACTACAACTTGTTCAGTTATTCCCCAACTGATGGGCATTCCCTCAATTTCTGATTCTTTGCCACCACAAAAAGAGCTGCTATAAATACTTTTGTACTAATAGATTCTTTTCCCTTTTTTTAATCTCTTTGTGATACAGACCTACTAGTAGTGTTGCTGGATCAAAGTACAAGCACAGTTTGATTGCCTTTTGGGCACAGTCCCAAATTGCTCTCTAGAATAATTGGATTAGTTCAAAACTCCAATAGGTTATTAGTGTTCCTATTTTACCACATCCTCTCTAACATTTGTCATTTTCCTTTTCTGTCATATTAGTCAATCTGATAGGTATGAGGTGATACCTCCAAATTGTTTTGATTTGCATTTCTCTAATCAATGGTGATTTAGAGCATTTTTACATGTCTATAAATAGCTTTGATTTCTTCATCTTCAAACCCTTTGAATAGCTATCAATTGGGGAACAACATATTTTTATAAATATGATTCCATTTTCTACATATGTGAAAAATATAGCCTTTATCAGAGACACTTGTTATAAAAATTGTTTCCCAGCTTTTCCTTATAATCCTGGTTGTATTGATTTTGTTTGTGCAAAAATTTTTAAATTTAATATAATCAAAATTATTCATTTTGTATCTCATAATGCTCTCTATTTCTTATTCAGTCTTCTCCAGAGCTCTGACAGGTAAACCATTTCTTACTCTCCTAATCTGCTTGTGGTATCACACTTCAGGTTTCAATCGGATACCCATTTTGAACTTATCTTAGTATATGGTATGAGATGTTGGTCTAGTCCTAGTTTCTTCCATACTGTTTTCTTCTTTTTCCAGCAGTTTTTTGTCAAATAGTGAGCTTTTATCACAAGAGCTTGGACCTTAGGGTTTATTGAACACTAGATTACTGTGGTCATTTACTACCATGTCTTATGAGCCTAATATATTTCACTGATCCATCACTCTATTTCTTTTTTTTTAATTTAACTTTTTACATTCATTTTCACAAAATTTTGGGTTCCAAATTTTCTCCGCATTTATCCCCTCCCCCCCACCCCAATACACTGAGCAATCTAATTTTCCCTATCTCCAATCTGCCCTCTCTTCTGTCATCCCTCCCTTCTCTTGTCCCCATCTTCTCTTTTGTCCTGTAGGGCCAGATGACTTTCTATTCCTCATTAACAGTATGTCTTATTTCCTAGTAGCAACAACAATGCTAAACAGTTGTTCCTAAAACTTGAGTTCCAAATTCTCCCCATCCCTCCCTCCCCACCCATTCCCTTTGGGAAGGCAGGCAATTCAAAATAGGCCCTATCTGTGTAGTTTTGCAAATGACTTCGATTACAGTCGTGTTGTGTAAGATTAACTGAATTAGGGGCGGGGTCAAGATGGCAGAGTAGAAAGACTCACTGTATGCTAGCTCCGAACCCACATCCCATCCATTTAATGTAAGAAGAGCTCCCCACAAATTCTGGATCACTGCAGGGTGTGCGGAAACACAGTGGAAGAGATTTCCGTTCCAGAGAGCCCTGGAGAGAGGTCCCCAGGGTCCATCGCGCCCTGGAAAGCAGACCCCACACCAGTGCTGCCCTGGCCAGGCGGCCCCAGAGGAGCTGATCCGAGCAGGATTCAGGGACAGAAGATCTGGCGGCCCGGAAGGTCACTCCACCCACAGAAGCTACAGGTCAGTGAGAGAGATGGCTGGGCTGGCCAAGAGGGGAGTGGGGTGTGTCCGTGACTCGGGCCCCCTTGGGAGGAAGCGGGGGAGGCAGAGGCAGGGGTGGGAAGCGGCGGAGGCAGAGGCAGCAGCCCCCGGGGACTCCCCGAGCAGGCAGGCAGGATCTTCATTACTGAAAGTATCTGCATAAACCACCTGAAGGAGCTGAGCCTGGGAGACGGCCCTGCCCCACCCGCTCCATTACTGAAGGTCTCTGCATAAAGCCCCTGAGGGAACTGAGCCTGGGAGGTGGCCCTGCCCCCACCCCAGCACCAGAACTAAAGCTCACATTGAATAGCAGCCACGCCTGCCGCGGAAAGCCCATTTGAATCTCAGACCCCAAGCACTAGCTGGGCAGATCTAGGCGGGGGTGGACAGGAGTCTCAGAAGTCAAGTAACTGGCTGGGAAAATGCCTAGAAAAGGGAAGAAAAATAAGACTATAGAGAGTTTTTTTGAGCAGATGCAAATGATCCCGACTTTTGGATCTGACAACGAGGAAATATTCTTGCCATCAGGGAAAGACGTGGAGGGCGGGGCCTCGGTACCCCAGACATCCCAGGGGGTTGCCGGGTGGGATCAGGCCTTGGAAGAGCTCAAAAAGGATTTTGAAAAGCAAGTTAGACAGGTGGAGGAAAAACTGGGAAGAGAAATGAGAGAGATGTAAGAAAAGTATGAAAAACGGGTCAATACTTTGCTAAAGGAGACCCAAAAAAAATGCTGAAGAAAATAACACCTTGAAAAATAGGCTCACTCAATTGGCAAAAGAGGTTCAAAAAGCCAATGAGGAGAAGAATGCTTTCAAAAGTAGAATTAGCCAAATGGAAAAAAGAGGTTCAAAAGCTCACTGAAGATAATAGTTCTCTCAAAATTAGAATGGAACAGATGGAGGCTAATGACTTTCTGAGAAACCAAGAAATCACCAAACAAAACCAAAAGAATGAAAAAATGGAAGAGAATGTGAAATATCTCATGGGAAAAACAACTGACCTGGAAAATAGAATCAGGAGAGACAATTTAAAAATTATGGGACTACCTGAAAGTCATGATCAAAAACAGAGCCTAGACATCATCTTCCATGAAATTATCGAGGAAAACTGCCCTGACATTCTACAACCAGAGGGAAAATATGGTCTTCAGGGGAAAATATGGTCTTTCAATGAAACAGAGGACTTTCAAGCATTCTTGATGAAAAGACCAGAGCTGAAAAGAAAATTTGACTTTCAAACACAAGAATGAGAAGAAGCATGAAAAAGTAAACAGCAAAGAGAAGTCATAAGGGACTTACCAAAAGTGAACTGTTTACATTCATACATGGAAAGACAATTCAGTTAGTTTTTTTTTTAATTTTTATTTTTATTTATTTAACTTTTTACATTCATTTTCACAAAATTTTGGGTTCCATTTTTTCTCCCCTTTTTCTCCCCTCCCCCCACCCAAATACACTGAGCAATCTAATTTTCCCTATCTCCAATCTGCCCTCTCTTCTGTCATCCCTCCCTTCTCTTGTCCCCGTCTCCTCTTTTGTCCTGTAGGGCCAGATGACTTTCTATTCCTCATTAACTGTATGTCTTCTTTCCTAGTAGCAACAACAATACTAAACAGTTATTCCTAAAACTTGAGTTCCAAATTTTCCCCATCCCTCCCTCCCCACCCATTCCCTTTGGGAAGGCAGGCAATTCAATATAGGCCCTATCTGTGTAGTTTTGCAAATGACTTCCATGATAGTCGTGTTGTGCAAGACTAACTGAATTACCCTCCATCCTATCCTGCCCCTCATTGTTTCTCTTCTGTCTTTCGATCCTGTCCCTCCCTGAGTGTTGACTTCAAATTGCTCCCTCCTCCCATTGCCCTCCCTTCCATCATCCCCCCCACCCTTGCTTATTGCCTTCTCCCCCACTTTCCTGTACTGTAAGATAGGTTTTCATACCAAAATGAGTGTGCATTTTATTCCTTCCTTTAGTCAAATGTGATGAGGGTAATCTTCTTGGTTTTTTTTTTTTCTCAGCTCTCCTCTTTTTCCCTCCACTAAAAGGTCTCCTGCTTTCCTCTTAAATGACATATAATTTACCCCATTCCATTTCACCCTCTTTCCTCCCCCTACCTTTCTCTCTCACCATTTACCTTAATTTCTTTTCAGATATGGTCCCATCCTATTCAATTCACTCTGTGCTCTCTGTCTCTGTATGTGTGTGCATGTGTGTATGTGTGTGTGCGTGCATGCATGTACATGTGTGTGTGTGATCCCACCAACTACCCAGATACTGAAAAGTTTTAAGAGTTACAAATATTGTCTTTCCATGTAAGAATGTAAACAGTTCACTTTTGGTAAGTCCCTTATGACTTCTCTTTGCTGTTTACTTTTTCATGCTTCTTCTCATTCTTGTGTTTGAAAGTCAAATTTTCTTTTCAGCTCTGGTCTTTTCATCAAGAATGCTTGAAAGTCCTCTATTTCATTGAAAGACCGTATTTTCCCCTGAAGTACTATACTCAGTTTTGATGGGTAGGTGATTCTTGGTTTGAATCCTAGTTCCTTTGACTTCTGGAATATCCTCTTCCACGCCCTTCGATCCCTTCATGTAGAGGCTGCTAGATCTTGAGTTATCCTGATTGTATTTCCACAGTACTGGAATTGTTTCTTTCTAGCTGCTTGTAAGATTTTCTCCTTGACCTGGGAGTTCTGGAATTTGGCCACAAAGTTCCTAGGAGTTTCTCTTTTTGGATCTCTTTCAGGTGGTGATCGATGGATTCTTTCAATACTTATTTTGCCCTCTGGTTCTAGAATGTCAGGGCAGTTTTCCTCGATAATTTCATGGAAGATGATGTCTAGGCTCTGTTTTTGATCATGACTTTCAGGTAGTCCCATAATTTTTAAATTGTCTCTCCTGGATCTATTTTCCAGGTCAGTTGTTTTTCCAATGAGATATTTCACATTCTCTTCCATTTTTTCATTCTTTTGGTTTTGTTTGGTGATTTCTTGGTTTCTCAGAAAATCATTAGCCTCCATCTGTTCCATTCTAATTTTGAGAGAACTATTATCTTCAGTGAGCTTTTGAACCTCTTTTTCCATTTAGCTAATTCTACTTTTGAAAGCATTCTTCTCCTCATTGGCTTTTTGAACCTCTTTTGCCAATTGAGTGAGCCTATTTTTCAAGGTGTTATTTTCTTCAGCATTTTTTTGGGTCTCCTTTAGCAAAGTATTGACCCGTTTTTCATACTTTTCTTGCATCTCTCTCATTTCTCTTCCCAGTTTTTCCTCCACCTGTCTAACTTGCTTTTCAAAATCCTTTTTGAGCTCTTTCAAGGCCTGATCCCACCCAGCAACCCCTGGGATGTCTTGGGTACCGAGGCCCCGCCCTCCACGTCTTTCCCTGATGGCAAGAATATTTCATGTTCATCAGAACAGAAAGGCGGCAACATTTGCACCTGCTCAAAGAAGCTCTCTATAGTCTTATTTTTCTTCCCTTTTCTGGGCATTTTTCCAGCCAGTTACTTGACTTCTGAGATTCCTGTCCACCCCCACCTAGGTCTGCCCAGCTAGTGCTTGGGGTCTGAGATTCAAATGGGCTTTCCGCGGCAGGCGTGGCTGCTATTCAATGTGAGCTTAAGTTCTGGTGCTGGGGTGGGGGCAGGGCCACCTCCCAGGCTCAGTTCCCTCAAGGGCTTTATGCAGAGACCTTCAGTAATGGAGTGGTTGGGGGCGGGGCAGTCTCCCAGGCTCGGCTCCCTCAGGGGGTTTATGCAGAGACCTGAGCTTCTGCCTGCCTGTTCGGGGAGTCCCTGGGGGCTGCTGCTGCTGCCTCTGCCTCCGCCGCTTCCTCCCGAGGGGGCACGAGCCACGCAGACACCCCGCTCCCCTCTCGGCCAGCCCAGACTTCTCTCTCACTGACCTGTAGCTTCTGTGGGCAGAGTGACCTTCCCAGCCGCCGGAGATTCCGTCCCTGAAGCCTGCTCGGATCAGCTCCTCTGGGGCCGCCCGGCCAGGGCAGCGCTGGGGTGGGGTCTGCTTTCCGAGGTGCGACGGACCCTTGGGACCGCTCTCCAGGGCTCTCTGGAATGGAAATCTCTTCCACTATGTTTCTGCACACCCTGCAGTGATCCAGAACTTGTGGGGAGCTCTTCTGACATTAAATCCACGGGCTGTGGGTTCAGCGCTAGCATACGTGAGTCTTTCTACTCCGCCATCTTGACTCCACCCCCCCATCACTGTATTTCTTAGCCAGTACCAGAGAGTTTTGATGATTACCACTTTAAATACTGTTTGAGATCTGATACAGCTAGGATCTTTCCTTCACATTTGTTTTCATAAAAGCTAAAACTTTTTTAAAAGATAACTAATTTGGATAGAAATAATTCTTTTTTATTTTTTTTTCATTTTGAACTTAAATACATAAAGACCAAAAAGTCACATTTCCATGTATACAGCACAATACAAAAAGGGAATTCAATATGGAACCATAAATCTCCATTTCACGTTACTTACTTACTTTTTAAAACAAATACTACGCATTGTTTTCAAAGCTACCATGCTTTTCTGTACTTCCATCTGAGTTTCCTTTGTTTTCTGTTGTGCACTTTATTTTTTTCTCTCTCTCCCTACCGTGCACTAGAGAAGGCCACCATTAGACACAGATATGTGTATATATATGTAAAACCATGCTATCCATATTCTATTTATCAGTTCTTTCTCTGGAGGCGGTTAGCATCTTCTGTCATAGGTCCTGTTTAGCTGAAATATGTATAATACTCAAAATGACATAGTCATTAGCAGTTACTCATAGAAAAGTATTGCTGTTACTATATATAATGTTCTCTTTGTTCTACTTGCTTCATTCTTCATTACTTAATGCAAGTCTTTCCTTGTTTTTCTAAAACCAACCAGCTCATCATTTCTTATAGCACAATAGTATTTCATTACAATCATATACTACAACTTGTTTAGCCGTTCCCCTATTGATGGACATTCTCTCAATTTCTAAGTGTTTGACACGACAAAGTAGCTATAAACATTTTAGAATATATTTCTTTTTCTCTAATCAACTTGGGAAACAGATCTAACAATGGTAGTACTGGGTCAAAGGGTAGAAATCTGTGTGATCTCAGGCAAGTCATTTAACTTCTGTCTGCCGCAGTTTCCTCATAAGTAAAATGGGGATAGTAATAGCACCTACCTCATAGGCTGTTATGAGGATGAAATGAGGGAATATTTTTAAAGTGCCCTACAGACTTAGAGCACTATATAAATGCTAGCTGTCAATATCAATTATTATTATTACCTCATAAAAATAGATTAGAGAAAGGAGAGGCTTCAGGCAAGGAGACAAAGTAGGATGCTATAGCAAGCCCTCATTCATAGTCAGGAATACAGGCATAGTTGTTGTGCTATGTTCTATTACACTGGAATCCTTAAAGTCTATTAAGATGTGTGTATAAGGCCCTGTACTTTCATACAAAATGATGCCAGGATTTCTTTTGAGTTATTATATCTGCTTATTTCAATTCTAATCTCTTCCCTCATTAAGAAGCTTTAAGTGTCAATTACTGTCATTGGAGTATTTCTGTCAATGGATCTGTCTCTGGCAGTGCGACCCCTATACCCATTTTCTAATGTATTACTCCTGTGGTCATAATAATAGTTACCATAAATTATCATGTTAGAATAGTATCTAAAGTAAGAATAAGTAAGAGGCCAGAATCGAGATCTAAGGAATTTTCCTATAAGTAAAATGAACAAACTTTTGGTATGATGACTTTGTAAATTATTTTGAAAGCTCCCAGATCTTTTTTATTTTTTACTCTTTTCCACTTTAAATTATGTCATGGGTACCTGAAATCACTAGAAAAGTGAGACATGATATTGCTTTTGTTAAGATCTTAATGTCACTTTTGGGTGGGGAGGCATAATTTCCTCATCTGTAAAATGAACACTGACTGGGCATTGCCTCAGTCAAACTGAGACCCGTTAAAGACCTTAGGTTAAAAAGGTCAAGTGCTCCCACTGCCTCCTGGGCCATGTCCAGTCATCCTTATCTATATCTATATCTGGGCCACTGGACCCAGATAGCTCTGGAGGAGAAAGTGAGGCTAGTGACTTTGCACAGCCCTCCTTCACTTCAATTTACTTGCATGTCATGGTATCACTTTCCTGATGTCATGGTCCTCCTTGAGAAAGAAAGACAAACAAAAAAATGAGCTGGAGGAGGAAATGACAAACTGCTCCAGTATCTTTGACAAGAAAACCCCAAATGGGGTCACGAAGAGTCAGACATGACCAAAAAACAATTCAGCAACAACGTATAGTGGGAAAGGTGCCAAACCTGAAGTCAGGTTAATAATACGATGTATTTGTTAAATAGTTTATTAGTGAGTTTAAATTAATGTATTATTAATAAGTTTAAATCCCACCCCTGATACTTCTAGTTGTATGACTATTAGCAAATGTCTTAACCTCTCTAAGCCTCAGTTTCCTCATCTGTAAAATAAGGATAAGAATACCTATTGTAGCTACCTCAAACCATTGTTTTGAGGCTTAAATATTCAAACCTTAAAGTGCTATATAAATGTCAGTTATTGTTTTAAGTGAAGCTATCCTGGGACCTTACTGTCCTCACTTCAAGTCCTGCTCTTCTCCTATTTTAATTTATAACTTCTTGATCATTCTCTATCATGAATTGGAAATGACCAATTCCCCCAAAAGCAATGTCTTACCCTAAGAAGGAATGATGGAAGAGAGTGTGGTTTAACAGTGGGTCCAAGGGCATGGCATTGCAGGGAACATGTAGTTTGGCTGTCCATTCCCCAGAATAGAGCCCATACCTCCATGAGAATGGGGCTTGGAGAAAAGACAACAGCACTGACAGAATGAGCGCCATGTTTATAGATAGCTAAGGGTGGCTGTGGCCATTGGAGGACCTCAAGGCAAGATCCCACCCCACTCATGCCAGATGGGAGAACCTTGGGGCAGAATCCTATTTTAACTGTGCAAGTTATAGCTCTATTGATAAGAAGATCACAACTTATGGTATTATACTAGCCTTGAGGTATCTAAGTGGCCCAGCGGATAGGGCCCTGGACCTGGACTCAGGAACATACATTCAAATCCAGCTTCAGATACTATCTATGCAATCCCAGCTAAGTCACTTAACCTCTGACTGCTTCCGTTTCCTTCTCTGTAAAATGGGAATAATGATAGCACCTACCCCCCACAATGGTTATGAGAATAAAGAGATATATTTGTAAAGTGCTTTGTAAACTTTAAACCTCTGTATAAATGCTACCCATTAGTGTATAAATGCTAAGTACTATTATGACACAGACAATATTTCTATTTTCACTGAGTGGCCCAATTATTAGTAATAGTAACTTCATTGGCTTCACTGAGCCCATTTGAGTTTGTGGATGGAACCTTGAACTTAGATGTAGACTTTCTGTTAATCTGTTTCATCAATAAAGTTTCAGTATGCTGCAAATCCCAAACATTAGGCCAGATTGACCTGATGTGGGACCTGTGAGGGTGTGCATGCACTTCCCTGGATTTACTGATTTCTCTAGCATATGGTTGGCATTACCCAGGCCTTATTTTGGGCTTGTTTATGCATGAGTTGAAAATAAATAAGGAAATCAAACATACTTTCATCAAGTGCCTCAAAATAACAGTCACTGCCAAAAATGTAAACAGGGTCAGTTCCCTCATCACAAGGAGTACTAGTTAAATGCTCCAGGGGCAGCTCGCTGGGGACAAGGACACATCTTTATATCCTCTTCAGTGCTTTACATGTAAATATGCATTGATTGAACAATAAATTATTTCTGAAGGCAAAACCCATGTGTGGATGCTTTGTGGATGGAAAAGAGAAAGAGGGAAGGAAGGAGGTTAATTGCTATTTCAGTTTGGTAAGAGATACTACAAAAGGTTCCTTTTTTGCTTTCATAGATCATTCATTTCCAGTTAATGGCAGAATCTAAAGAAAGAGGCCATAACTTCTGAATTTACCAAGGAGATTCAATCAGATTTGTTATAGGTAGAGAGCGTCATACTGATGAGAACGGTTTACATAACAGAAAATCTACACTCTGCTTTCCATTTTAAAGGGCCTCTCTCCCCAGTTTTTGTTAGGACAATGTTTGGGGTCTGCCCTACTGAAAGCCAGCTCAGAAAATAAAGTCATAAGGGATTATTCCGATGCTCCACGAACTTCTGAATACAACACAAAGCCAGAGAACACTTCCAGTTCTGTCATGAATGGGTTAACTTAAAAAAATGGATGGAGCTATTTGTGCATACCTTTTATCTCACTCTGTGTTTTTGTGGTTGCTTGGTCTGACTCTTCATGATCCCATTTGGGGTTTTCTTGGCAGAGATAAAGGAGTGGTTTGCCATTTCCTTCTCCAGCTCATTTTACAGATGAGAAAACTGAGGCAAGCAGGATTAAGTGACTTGCCCAAAGTCACACAGGTAGTGTCTGAGGTTGGATTTGAACTTAGGTCTTCCTGACTACAGGCTGGCATCGCTATTCAGTGCGCCACCCCACTTCCCTTCTCCCACCATATGAGAACTTTAATCAATCCAGGGTACTCCACTGAGTCACTGAAATCCCTCGTTGTCCTAAAATTCTAGAATTCTTTGATTATACAACTAAAGAACTAGAATTGAAATGGATCATGTTATACAGTTTCAAAAACTTTGGATGACCCAGTCTTAGAAGGAGGCAAACCTCAGACCTGACAGCTATATCTTGTCCTATGTTTAAACCATGCATCATGGGAGGTCTTTTTAGAGCAGAGGTTCTTAACTTGAATCCATGAACTTATTTTTAAAATATTTTCATAACTGCATTTCAATAAAATTTATCTCCTTTTTTATTGTCTGCATTTCATTTTGTACATTTACAAGTAGTTGTCTGAGAAGAGAACCATAGGCTTCAACACAAGGCCAATGGGGTCCATGACACAATGAAGGTTAAGGTCAACTTTGACTTAGTTTTCTTTTGAAGGAGTCGTACTTCATTATGATATGGACATAAGTATAAAGTCCCTTCCGAGAGATGCCAGGGCTCAAGGAACAGTGCTTGGCAAATGGTCAATGTTTACAAATGCTTACTCGTTCATTCATTTGTCCATTCGTTTATCCCTAATGCCATTACTCTTGGGTGATATGTTCCCCTGCATTCTTACCTAGGGTTTACAATTTGTTTTAGTCTGTTCTACTTCTAACCCCAGACTGGGCTAAGCTCTCCCTTTTAATTCTTTGAGTCCCTGGGAAAATGGGCCATGATCACGTCTAATTTTCACCCACTTTTGTTTCAAGTAGAAAAGATAATTAATAATAATAAATATATAAATATATTTATATAATATTTGTTATGTGCCAAGCACTATGCCAAGCACTTTACAAATACTACCTCATTTGATCCTCACAACAGCCCTGGGAGGTGGATGCTATTATTATCTCCATTTTACAGAAGAAGAAATGGGCAAACAGAGGTTAAGTGACTTGCCCAGGGTCACATAGCTAGTATCTGAGATAAGATTTGAATTCAGGTCATCCTGACTCCAGGCCTACCTGCCTCTGTCCTGTCAGTCATTGCTACACAGTCACTGATATTCTCCCTCAGCCTATGTCCCCTGAGCTCTGCTCATGTGAAATCTATCTAGTTGTTTTCTTTCTTCCTGGTTATAGACATACAATTCTTTACTCACTCATGAGGTTATAGGACTTAGAATAGAAAGGAACTTTAGATATTATCTCCAAGCCTTTCATCTTCCACTTTACTCCCTGACAAATACTGTTTGATCCAGTGATACTGATCTCCTGGCTGTCCACAAACAAGATAGCCCATCTCTTGACTCTCAGCATTCTCTCTGTCTCCCATACCTAGAACAGTTCCAAATACTGACTTTTTTGGCTTCCTTTAAGTCTTAACTAAAACGTCACTTTCTACAGAGTAATTTCCCCAACCCCTCATAATTCCAATACTTTCTATTAATTATCTCCTATTTATTCAGTATATAGCTTGCTTTGTATATATTTTTGGGGTGTTCTCTTCCCTTTCCTCCATTATCACAATGTAAACTCCATGAGGACAGAGACTACCTTTGACCTCTTTTTGTATCCCCAGGGCTTAGTGTGGGGTCTGGCTCACACATAGTAGGTCCTTAATAAGTGTTTATTGATTGCTAGAGCTAGGGAAACAAGCCCAGGAAATTAAAGGAGTTAGGTGATGCAGTCAATGAAGTGCTAGGCTTGGAGTCAAGAAGACCTGAATTCAAAGCTAGCCTTAGACACTTACTAGCTGCGTGACCTTGGGCAAGTCACATTACCCTCGTTGGCTTCAGTTTCCTCATCTATAAAATGAGAATAAAAATTTTGCTTGCCTCTCATGGTTGCTGTTCAGGTCATTTGAGATAAAACTGTAAAGCACTTAGCACAGTGGTGGGCATATATATGTTATATAAATGTTAGCTATTAATATTACTAATTTTATCATTATTAATTGTGATTATTGACCAATATCATATGCGATATCATGGACAGAAAAAGAATTTGAAATCCCACCCCCATTCCAAATCCGGTGGACTTTCCCCTACACCTCACTGCCTCTCAGTTAGGCTACAGGTCACAGCTCCATTAGCCCTTTCTGGTTGCTATCCCTACCCCATCCCTGGTGGCTCCCATGTTACTTTTAGTCTTTTAGAGCTGAATAATTAGGGTTAGGATCAGTGTCCTCCTATTTCAGGCTTTTCCCTCAGCCCTTCACCCTCTATGAAGCTATTCCACGTTCTCTCAAGCTCTTTCCTGAATCCAGAATCGCATTTAAATTCTTAACTCTTAAAAAAAAACTCTTATCAGCACACCACCACCACCACATGATTAGCCCATCTAGCCAAGTCTAAAGGTTTCTCTTTAGGCGTGGTACAGGTCAGTTAGATTGGGCTGTTTACCTGAAAAGAGGAGGAAGGAAGCAAGTACATAAAAACAAGAATCCATGAGCACAATCCTTGACACTAAAGGAATTCTACCTATTCCTATATTTAACCTCATTTAGCCAACCCATTATTTGTGCATTTGGAGGTGCCTGGGACCTCCTTGATCCAGACTGGTACATTGGTCCCTTTTTTATGTCTTTAGCTACCCTTCCCTTTGCTGTGAAATATTTTACTTATCTAATGTTGCTTCAGAATACTACTGGTGGGCCATGCGCTCTAAGGAAGCCTGAAGCTTATAAACTAATTTGTACCCCAGGAATATGAAAGTGATATCAGCAAGAGTAGATTCCTTCGTATTCTGATAAATCTCTTGGTTTTCAGTCTGACTCATCTTTAACTCAGTCATTGGACAGACAGTAATGGGTACACCTCTCCCAAGAGGGGAGAGAATTGACTAGCAAGGTTATACGTCTGCCTCCATTTCTCAGAACTAGAACATTTCCCACCCAGACTCAAGGGTAATAATGAGGGAGAAGCCTAACTCTACTTGTGTCCTTTTGTGTGAATGGATGTTCCACTGGAGGTATGAACACTGTTAATACATCCTTTAGGAATATTAGAGGTGAGTGTGACTCAAGATCCCAAAAACATCTAGGGAAGACCCCTTTTACTGAAACCATAAAACAAATACACATTAGCATGCTTAAAACCCTAAACATCTTGTTGGTTACTTTTTACAGTTTTAAACTGTTTTTCTTATCTTCTTTAATTCTTTGTTATAAGGAAAAATAGGTTGAAAAATGTAGGTGATGTAAAAAAAAGGAAAATTTTAAAAATAAAATGCATTTATAGGGAAAGTTTTTCTATCTTGCCTTCATTATTTTCAATAAAACTTTTTAAAATATTAAGACGAGACATTTTACACACACACACACACACACACGTACACACACACATCAGTTTTGCACACATTTACTGAGTGATAACTCTCTGCAAGGCACCATCCAGGTAATCTGGAGGGGCAAAGATGAATAATGGATAGCCCCTGCCCTCAAAGGGCTAACAATCAATTAATAGCCATTTATCCGATACCTCCTATGTGCCAGGCATTGTACTAAGTGCAGGAAATACAAAAAGAGGCAAAAGACAGCCCCTGCCCTACAATCTAAGGGGGATATTACCTGCAAACAAATACATACCAATAAGCCATATAAAGGATAAATAGGAAATAATTAATTGAGGGAAGGCACAAGACTTCTGGCAAAAGAAGGGATTTTAGTTGAAACTTAAAAGAAGCCAGAGATGTCAAGAGTTGGAGTGGAGAAGGGAACGTATTCCAGGCATGGAGGACAATCAGAGAAAATGCCCAGAGTGGAAAGATGGAGCATCTTGTTCATAGAACAGACAGATATGACATTTTTACAAATAAATAGTTGAAATTAGAGTATGAAAGGGCCTACGAGAGGTTCAACCAAAGTGCTCTGAGAGTCGAAAGGAAGGCTTAACTGGCTTAACATGTCAGTATGCAACAAATAACAGCCTCATAAAGCCAAGGAATGCAAATAGCACTGAATCTTGGGGTGAGGGGTTTAAGCAGGTAGGCAAGATGAGGTGAAATAAGAGGACTCAGGGAACAGGACACTTTTGAGAGAGGGGAGGAACATACTTTGGTTATAGATAGAGAAATTTCAAGCTGGTTCAGAGGCAGAAGTCAGTGGTTCTCAGACTTTATGGTGTCAGAACACTCTTAAAAATTAGTAAGGACCCCCACCAAAGAACTTTTGTTTATAAGGGATACATCTATTTTTGTTTATATAGGATATATTTATCAATATTACTGTATATAAATTAATATATCTTAGTATTATTACAAATAGTTTTTAACCTCAAGGATCACTGAAAGATCACTGAAAGAGTATTGGAGATTCCCAGGAGTCCTCAAATCACACTTTGAGAGCCACTGTCAGAAACAAAAGTCACATAAGAGTTAGAATTTATTGTTCTTCAGTCCTTTCAATTCATGACCCATTTGGAGTTTTCTTGTCAAAGATACTGGAATAGTTTACTATTTCCTTTTCCAGCTCATTTTATAGATGAGAAATTGAGGCAAGGTCACACAGCTAGTAAGCGAGGCAGGATTTGAACTCAGGAAGATTAGTCTTCCTGGTTTTAAGCCCAGTGTACCACCTCGCTGCCCCCCATGTAAGAGTTAGAAAACCAAGAGTAAAATCCAAGACCTAGCAGAAGAGAATCTCAAGCTGACTTGGTACCAGTTGATAGAGGGTTCTCATGATTGGGAGACTAGATTTCTGATCTACACAGGAAAAATGAAATAGGATAGAGGGGAAAAGCTAGAACAATGGTCTCAAAAGGGGGTACTGCAGCATAACCCCAAAAAGTGAGTGATCAGCCATGGGAATATGGGTTACATCCCACCGTCCCCTTAGAGTCAATTGGTTTGTCTCCAACGCAAAATATGCTTTTCACTCGTAGCCCAGTGTTCCTTTTCTCCATCCTCTCAGGTCCCTTTGCAATCTCTTAACTTTCCCCCTTCTGTAGTATTCATTTGTGACATATATCTTATAATCATTTATACGGCTATCTTATCCATCTTTGTCCCTCCAGATTACCATGGTGCCTTGCACAGAGTTAGCACTCAGTAAATGTGTGCAGCACTGACGTGTGTGTATGTATGTGTGTCTGTGTGTGTGTGTGTGTGTGTATGAAAAATTGTCTTGTCTGAAGCATTTTTGAAAGTTTTATGGAAAATAATGAAGGCAAAATTTATAGCTATAACCTAACCAGTACAGACAGAAACAGCTGGACAGAAAATTCTCGCCTTCCTCATGCCCAAAGTACCCACCTCCTACCCCACAGATATCTCCTAGGCTCAAAAATAGCCCCTTGAAAAGTGGGCTCTGTGTTCCAGGATAGCGGCTGGTGAGCGAGAGCCCTGTCCTGTCCATTTTCATTTTGTGTTGAACCAAGTAAGCCAAACAGAATAGGCCAACATGGGAAAGTTTCCATTTTTATTGCAGATCTCATTTTCTTCCTTTCTTCCTCACCAATCTACTCCTCTTCCAACTCAATTTTTCAGTCAGCCACTTTTGCAACCTCGGCGTCATCCTCAACTCCCCAACTCTCCCTCACTCCAAATACCCAAGCAATTGCTGAATTTTGTCATTTCTATGTCCATGACATTTCTCACATCCATTCCCTTCTCCCTGCCCACAACTACCATGTAGATAATGCTCTTATTACTTCCTGCCTGGACTACTGCAATAAATTACTTTTTTTTAATCAAGCAATCAATAAACATTTATTAACTAATGGCTACGTGCCAGATTTGTGCAAAATTCTGGGGAAACAAAAAAAGGTAAAATAAGGTCCCTACCCTCAAGGAGCTTATAGTCTAATGGAAGAGATAACATGCAAACATAGATTGATTAAAGATTCTTTGGTTCATAGCTTCTTTGGAAATATTCATTCTTTTTTTTATTTAATTTTTAGTTTTCAACATACACTTTTATAAGCTGGTAAGTTCCAAATTTTTTTTCTCCCTCCTTCCCCTCCCCAATTTTGCTTCTTAATCAGTCTTCCTGTCTCAAGTCTCTCTCTCCTCCAATTCAACCACCCAAGGTTTTCCTGAAGCACAAATCTAACCATTACTCAATAAGCATCAATGGCTCTCTTATCACTTCAGGATCAAATATAAATCTCTGGTATTTAAAGTTCTTCACATTCTATCTTTCCAACCTAATAATACTTTTTTCCCTTTCCTACAGAGCAGTATATAGAATTTCAGGTCTGGAATCAAAAAGACCTATCTTCCTAAATTCAAATCTGGCCTCAGACACCTACTAGCCATGTCACCCCAGACAAGTCACTTAATACTGTTTGTCTCACTTCCTTCATGTGTAAAATGAGCCAGAGAAGGAAATGGCAAACCACTCCAATATCTCCACTAAGAAGATCCCAAATTGGACCTATGACTAAAAAATGACTGAACAATTCTTACTTGCATTTTCTAGTCCAGTCAAGCTGACCTTCATGCTGCTCTTTTCATTCATACAAAAATACAACTAAAAGATCTAAACATGAATTAAGGTACACTCCCATTTATTAAGCAAAATCCCATAAAGGAATGGATTTATACTGACAATTTCGTGCTAAATTGAAATCAGAGAGAATTGATTTTTGCCTATTGTTTTTGCATGGTGAATGGTAAATATCTATACACAAAGAAGCATTACACCTCCTGAAAGTACTATGACTTTTGCTATTGTGACATGTTAACAACAATGATAGCTAACATTTATACAGTGCTTACTGTGTACCAACTACTGTGCTAAGCACTTTACAAGTATCTCCTTCGATCTTCACAATAACCCTGAGAGATACTATTATTCTCCCAATTGCAGAGATCATGAAACTGAGGCAAACAGGTTAAGTGACTTGCCTAGAGTCATGCAGCTAATAAGTAATGGAGGCCAGGTTTGAACACAGGTATTCCTGACTCCAGGCCCAGCACTCTATTCATTGTACCACCTAAATGACCCTATAATTTCTTTGTTGCATGGGGTTCTTCCCTCCCCTCCCAAAAAAAGAAGGATCTAAAAAAAAACAAAAAAAAAGCTAGCCTCCTTGGCTAGCTTTACTGCTCAAATTAATTTACTAATTAATTAACAGTTATCATCTATAAGTCTGCCTCATCCCCCAGGACATAGGCATACAAGGGTTTTGTACCATTAATTCAAAAATTGTTTATTTTATCTTTATCTTATCCTTTAAAATTTCTTTTGTGCATCTTTTGTAATTATATATACAAATAAATAACTATGTAAATAATTTATAAATAAACATATCAGGGGGAGCTACTAATTTTTTTTAACTGATAGGGATATATAGTTGATATAATAAGGGGATCACTAGACAAGAGGACAAAAAATCTGGCCAAGAGGCTATTACAGTAGTCCTGACTCTTGGGAATTAGGTCCTAGACAAGTCTATAGTTGTGGAAATAGGCAGATCCTCAAGGTATAACAGAGGACAAATCAGCAGGAAGTGATGATAGACAGGATTGTTCCCCTGTATTGGAGTATTTTTCATAATTATGGTTTCTTTTGACACCTACTTGGCTAGCACTACTTTCCAGGCATAATGGAGAAAACAGTCTCTTTCCCAACCTAGCAGCTCCCAGTACTGGGGGTAGAGGGGGGAATTCCAGGAAGCCAAAGCATTGATGGAGACCTATGGGAATTGAGAGGAACCCTGGCAGAAGGCACCCAGAATTTTCAAAGAGGATACTAAGCAAACCTACACTGTAAATCCACAAGTTCAGTCCTGTTTTTCTCAGTCACTCCTGGGGCCTTCTCAGCAAGAACCAGAGGTTATCCCCTGAGGCCTCAAAGCCCAATGAGAGCATCTGGCATCCAGGGAAAGCTATACAGTGAGGAACTAAGTCCTGGGAAGGGGCCATGAAAGGAAGAGCCAAGAATCCATCCAAAGCCAGGGAAATATCACAGACTTTCAGCTCATTAGACAACAGCCTGCATTTTCTTGCCACCTCTACAGATATTTGTGGATGACTCCTGCACATCTGAGGCTGATGATAAGCTCTTACTCAACAGACAAACAACCATCTACATAGTTCCTTCCCTTGGAGGATGACAACTAAGAAGAGCTCACAGAGCTTTTCCATTTAGAGCTGGAAAGAATCATAGAAGTCATCTAGTTTGGCTCCTTTGTTTTCAAATTAGGGAAAGGAGGTCCAAAGAGGGCTAACCTCCACCTTTTAGAATCCTCATTTTTCCTTCAAAAGCCAAATGAAACATCACTTTCTACAGGATGCCTTCCTGATTTCGCCCCAGATGCTAGTGATTTCTTATCTTGCATTTATATATTTATTTCATATACTTCTTCATGGTTATGTAGTACTCCCTCTGGAATATTCCCCCAACTCACACACAGAGAGAGACAGAGGGTGAGACCCACTATTATCTCTGATTCTATATGGTTAAGTGGCAGAACCTAGGTCCCCTAACTCCAAATCTAGCATGCCCTTCACTGTTCCATACTGCCTCCTTCTTTCTGGAACAATATCAGCAAAGCATGTAGAAAAATCTTCCCAGAATCTTTTGTTTAGGCTAACAGGGAAGTTTTGACAAGATCAGAAATGTCTTTGTCAAAACTTCCCCTTAGGCTGAACAAAAAATTAATCATCCATAGACAAAGGCAACACCTCAAAAGAAAATTTCAGTGACCTTTCCAAAAGAAATGAATGAAGAACAAAGAGAAATGAGTACAATAGCCACGTGCCTCTTAATATTGCTACCTCTCTTCCTTGGCTATTACAATCATCTCTAATGGGCCCCCCTGAATCTAGTCTTTTCCCATTCCAGTCTATCCTTAGTCCAGCTGCCAAAGAGATTTTCTTAAAGTACAAGTCTAATCAGGACACTCCCCTCCTCAACAAATTCCAGTGGCTACTCATTACTTTTTGGGTCAAATCCAAACACCTTTATTTAACATTTAAAGCTTCACCTCCACCTTTTAGAATCTCTATTTTTTTCCTTCAAAGTTCAGTTAAACATCACTTTCTATATGAAAGTCATTCCTGATTCCTCCCAGATGCGAGTGGTTTCTTATCTTGAATTTATATAATTTATTTCACATACTTCTGCTTGTACTTATGTAACACTCTCCTCTGGAATATTCCCCCAGCTTACACACACACTCACAGGCTACATTCACAGAAGACAGTGACTACTATTGCCTTTGGTTCTAAGAATAACTCCTTCGGTTGCTATACTTCGAATACTAACTTCTGAGCACCCATAGGTGCGCTTCTCATTAACAATCAGACAATATATAGTTAATCTGATTTCATGAAGGGCATTTACTAAAATGATACAGTAAAAACAATTGATTCAAATATTCTTTCTGAAAATCTAAGGCAAATTATCTTACAAATATACCCAGCATCCATGGAAAGAATACACACAAACTTGATACAATGCTGGAATACATATATATCGAAAATATGTATGGCAAAGAAATAACTCAGACTTCTTGGTATTTGAAAGTTCTTTCTTTCTTCATAGAGTCAGCCTTGTTGATACATTAAATCATCAGCGATTACATTTATTGTGAATTTATGGAAATTTTTCTTTACATCTACTACTCTCTCAGTTGATTTCTTGATTCAGTTGTGTTATCTGGGCTTACTGGGATTACAGTAATTAAAGTTGCCTTCCTCTTCCCACCCCCTATACTTTTATATGTACATGTTGTCTCCCCAGGATAGAGTGTAAGGTGCTTAAAGGTAAAAACTATTTCTTTTTTTTACTTTCTATCCCTAATACCTAGCATGGTGTTTGACACATAGTTTACTACATAGCACATACTTTAACATCTGTTGATTGAATCTGTTAATCACAAGTATGTAAATGCCCAGCTTTGCCCAGCAAATGCTAGGTTCTGCAAGGATGCAAATAAACATAAGGCATAACACATGTCCTTTAGTGTCTTACAATTTTGTTGGAAAGACAAAGCAATTGTAGGGGAAACAGTACAAGATAGTAATAACAATTCACATTTGTATAGTCCTTTGTAAAATATTTTCCTTACAAAAACCCTGGAAAAGGACATTTTGTGCAAGTATCATTATACCCATTTTGCTGATGAGAAAACTAGATCAAAGAGTAAGTAAATAGCAAAGCTAGGATCCAAATCTAGGTTTCTGACTTCACATTAAGCACTCTGCCCTCAACATCATGCTGGTACAATCCTTAATTGCAATAAGAGTGTTATAAACTGAGGTATCAAAATTCTACTATGTCAAGTGCATAGGAAAAGTTAAATAGAGAGGCATGTTGTGGTAGGAGCAATAATATCCTACAATCCTACTCCTTACATGTTAGGCTAGTTTTTCCTTAAAAATTATTTGAACCATCCTTGAATGTAATGAACTAAGGAATGACGGCTCTGTCATTAAAATAGTTTCCTGGTTCCCTAGATACAACAATAACAACCAAAAACCGAGATCACAATCCACCAGCTTCTGACCAGTGGGCCATCATGACTACACAGAACCAGAGAACCTCTGCACAAATGAATCAGTTCTGTATTCTTACAGATTATCCTTTCCCTGCTCTGATTATCCTTTTCACGCTATAGCAAAGTAACCTCCTTTTTGATAAACATAATATATGATCTATGAGTTTCTCATCTTAGTCCAATCTCAAACCTGAACTATCAGACTGTCCAGATCCGGGAATGGTCTTCTACACACATATGAGATTTGAAGAGGGAGGTATCATTTCAAGCTAGGGGAATCAGGGAAGACCATGAAGGAAGAGACATTTAAGCTAGATTTTTGTAGAAAGGAAGGAATTTAAGTGGAAGTTATGTAGAGGGCATTCAACCTAAGAATAGGTCATTGCTTAGGAAAATTCAGAAGCAGGAGAAATAAGGATAAGATTAAGGAAAAGCTAATACCCCAATTTGACCAGAGAATAAAGGGTATTGAGTTGAGTGGAGGCAAGACTGGAAATGTAAGTTAGAGCCCAGATTAGAAGGACTTCAAACAGCATACAAAAGAGTTCATATTTTTCTTGTAGGCACCAGGGAGTCACGGAAGGTGTTTTTAGTTGTCTTGATTAGATTTTGTTTTTGCAAAGGAAGAATATGATCAGACTGGTGCATTAGAAAGATGTTTTAGCACCAGAGAAAGAATATGTTGGTCGGAAAAGAAACTGGCAGCATATGGACAAATTAGGAGACTATTAAAATAGCCCAGGTAAAAAGTAATCATTCTCTGAACTAGAGTAATATTAGTATGAATGGAAAGGGGGAAACAGATGTTAAGGTTTTAGAAGATACAATTGACAGAATGTGGCTAATGATTGGCTTTGGGAAATGAGGGAGAAAAGAGAAACAGATACTTGAGACTTCAAGCTTGTGTGGCTACAGGAATGATGTTGCTATTGACAGAAATTAGGAATTGAAAAAGAGAGCTTTGGGATATGGAGAGAGGGATGAGAAAAGCATTCAAGATAAAGGGAAACCTATCTCTGAGGCTCTGCAACCTCATACGCACCACAATCGCTTTCTACTCTGTTTCTGTTTGGAGGTTGTGCCTGGGAGGAGGTAAGTCACTCAGCTATGAACTCCTATCACCAAGCAAACTTATCTTCACCTGGGGCATTTTCCACTCTGCCTAACTACAACCCACTTTTTCTTCCTCTCCTGAGAACTGCAAAGAAATCAATGCTTCCACTGACTCTGGAAGGGCTGTGTTAATCTATTGCCCTATGGCTACACTCACCATCTCTGTGACTTCCCTTGTCACTCTTTCCCATATATGATGTCTATCTCTATTAGGCACACAGTAAGAATTTTATAAATGTCTCTTCGTGTGTTAATTTGCCAGAGCAGGCAAAAAACACAGATTGGGCAAGGCATGTGACATATGTGGGGGGAATGAAGAAACTGGCCTCGTTTCAGTGTAAGGTTTGTGTGCAGAAGTAATATGATAAGAAAAGCCATACATTTTGCATAAAACAAGATTATAGAGAACTTTGGAAACCAGATGAAACAGAAAGCAAAGGAGCTATGTGATGAAAGTTGTATCTTAGGCAGATTAATCTGAGAGAAATACATATGATATCTTTAAGCAGAGAGAGATGGAAGGCATGGAGATGTTGCTCAGTAATCTCAGGTATGAGCTGATGACAGCCCAGACTAAGGCGGTAGCAGTGGGAAAGGCCAAACTGAGAGACACTTTAAAGGAAGAAATGGACAGGTCATGGAAACATTACATACAAGGCATGAAGGAAAAGTCCAAGATACCTCCACTATTTTTGTTACACCACCATTCAGCCATACTCCTACATCCAGAACCTAGTGATGTTCATCGCTGTCTGCCTAGACTATTGTCCTAGCCTCTTTACAACTCATCTTTGCTTCATCAAGGCTCACCATGTTCCTCCATCCCTCCTCCATTCCAGCCTTCCTACCACTTCTAGAATAATAGTTCCTTGTGAACGGGCTTAGTCATGGCAAGTCTTTGTTAACAATCTACTTGGGTTTCTTTTTGTTCCACTGAGTAAATTTCATACTCTCCTGTCTGACATACAAGACCCTCCATTATTTCACAACTTGCCCTCTTAATGATCCCCAGAGCACATAATCCTTGTTCCAACTTATGGGATTCCACTCTGCTCCCCTTGAACATGTCTTTTCCTGGTTCCATACCTTTACTCAGATTATTCCCTCCTTCTTAAAAAGTTCTTCCTCTCCAGTTATTGAATTTATAATCATCCTTTAAAAGCCTGACGTCAACTTTGGAGTAGGGAAGAATTGGGTCCAAGACCCACCTCTGACACGTATAGGTCAAAAGACCCTGGGAAAGTAACTTAGTCTGCTGGTGTTCCTAGGCAACTCTCTAAGAGTTGGAGTTGAGTATCTGCATTGGTAGGAGTTTCCCCACTGGGAGCACCCTACGCTAATGAAATCACCATTTTAGACCAAAAATAGCCCATTAAAAACCATAAAATATGCCTTCTCCACTCCTATATGAAATCTTCCATGATCAGCTAATCTGTAATCATCTTTCTTAAGACTCACAGAGAACTCTTGTGGTCATCTATTGCATTTATCATATGAGTATAATAGTTATCTACAACTGTGTCTTACCCCCTCCTAGACCATAAGCTCTTTGAGAGTACGAATTGTGTTTATAACCATGTAGCAGCTAGATGGTAAAGTGGATAGAATGTCGAATCTGGAGTCAAGAAGACCTGAGTTCAAATCCAACCTCAGATGCTTACTAGCTTGTGTGACTTTGGGCAGCCACCTGACTTCTGTCTGCTTCTGTTTACTTATCTGTAAAATGGAGATAATAATAGGGTCAAATGAGAAATATGCAAGATATTGTATAGATGCCAGCTATTATTATAACCTAGGACAGTGTTTTATACACAGTAGACTTAAAAAATGTTCAAGTTAAGTGAAATTTCAAAGTTTCTTTCATGAAGTCCTCCCTGATTTCCCCGGTCATTAATGCTCTCTCCATCTTCAGGTCATGTTTAATTATGTCCCATTAGGATGGGACTTGAAACCACTTGAAAATGGGCTAGTTTAATCATCTTTGCATCCCTAACACCTTGCAGTACCTGGCACATAGTAGATGCTTAATAAATATTTGTTTAATCACATTCTAATCAGGGATACTGGCAGAAAATGGGTAGCTGAGGACAGTCATTCAAAATGGGTTATTATGGTTAATAAAATCAGTTCTGGACCATCATTCTAAGACTCTATTGACCTTTCATTGTTCTATATATTCCTATCCCAGGGCAGAATTTGACAGTGGGTCAATGGAAAGCAGTACAAATAAGATGTGGTGGAAAGAGCGCTGCTGATCTGGCATTCAGAAGATCTAGGCTCTAGTGCTGGCTCTCCCAGTACCTACCTGTATGGTTTGGAGATATCATTTCCTTTGGGGGAGTTTCCTCTCCCAAATGAGCCCCAATTTCTTCATCTGTATAGTGATTAGTCAACATGATTTTGGGAGGTTCTTCCCTTCCTATTCTAAAAAATGTTATGGTGAATAATGTGCTTTACTAAATATGAACTTCAATTACTTCTCATCTCCTGTAAGGTTATACTAGCCCCTTTACACTATAACATGAAATTGGCAAATGGACAGAAAATGAAACAGACAGACCATGTAAGTCATGAACTTTAGGATGATTTCTGAGTCCAGCCCAAGGGTGACATTGCAGGAAGGACCTCACTTGCAAAGCAACTCCCCTTTCCATGGAAGGGTAGCTAGGAGCAAGGTTTCAAAATGGCATCCTCTTTCTCCTTTATCTCATGTTCAAATGTAACGTGGTGGACTGAGCTTGTTTTCCAAGTTGCCACTGGAGACCTCCTCAGAAATGTGTTCTCACATCTGATAGTGTATTTTAAACACATGGCCTAGGGCCGACTGCACTCATCATGCTTGCTCAGTCTTTCCCACACACGGATTTTCTGCAGAGGCAGACTACTCGGTCCAGCTTCCTCAGTTGCTAAGCAAACACAATTAAACAAAGGAACACAAACACTGTCTCATTTTCTAAGGGGGCCTCTGGGCCTCCCCCCTGCGGACTGACCTGATGGTGTGAGGTGGGCTTGCCCATAGGAGAGGATGAGAAAATGAGTCAGGAAAGATCAAAGTCAGGCCAAGAAGCACCACCTCTTGGAAGCAAAGGATAATACAGACTGTATTAATCACATGAAGTCATGGAGCTTGAAAGACTCAAGGACTGATTTCCACCCTAAGCAGAATAAACAAATTATTACTCCATCATTTCACTCTCCAGATACAATTAATCACCAGACTTATCCTTTTTTTTTTCTTGAGGGCAGGAGGGTTTCAATCAAGAGAAGTCATCCTCACCAATTACACTATAAATCTTTGCTCTCATTCCTTTCACAGAGAATGATGGATACTTTCCATAGGTATTCCACGTAATAAAGGGTTTTCAAAGCAGCTGTAGGTATCACCCTGATAATCACAACTGACATTTTCAGAAGATTTCAGCACCCACCAAGGTTTTCTTTTATGGTCACTTATGCAGTCAATGGGCATTTATTAAACACCTTAAGTGTTGGGGAATATAAAGAAAGGCCAAATGAATCCATCAATAAACATTTATTGAGAACCTACTAATTGCACTGGAGAAGAAGATTTGAGTAAAGATAAGATTTTTCTTTTAGTCTGTAATGATGATTATCTTCTTTCTACATCAATTGCAGTTTAAGGAGCTAGGTGGTACATATAGGCAGCACTCTATAAAGTACTAGGATAGGAATCAGGAAGACCTGTTCAAATCTAGCCTAAAACACTCATTAGCCGTGTGTGCCTGGGTAAGTCACTTAACTTCCATTTGCCTCAGTTTCCTCATCTATAAAGTGGGGTTCATAATAGCATCTATCTCACAGGGTTGTTTTGAGGATCAAAATGAAATAATAAGTAAAGTGCTTAGCAAAATGCCTGCACTTAGTAGGTACTATATAAATCTTAATTATTATGAAGTGACCTAAAGAGCAAGCACAGCCATAGTAAACAGAGAGCTAGTCTCAGAATCAGGGTGACAACTTCAAATCCCAGCTGTGACCCCTAAACATTATTCTTGTGACTCTAGGCAAGTCAATTAATATCTTTGTGCCAGAGACTTTCTGTAAGGTTTTCGTGCAAAATAAGTTGGATGATCTATATTAAGAGAAGTTTCCTCACCAGGTGTTCCCATCAAGATAGAGTCAGTCGTCACCCTGTCTTCCCCCAAAAGAAGTGATCAAATACACTCATTTTCCCTAAAAGAATATGCCAGTTTATATCCACAGATGCCAAGGAATTCTTAAGACTTTTTCAGTTTTAGGTGCAGCTAGGTGGCACAGTGGAGAGAATGCTGAACCAAGAGTCAGGAAAAATCTTCTCCATGAGATCAAATCCACATAGTAGCTGTATGACCCTGGGCAAGCCACGTGGTTACTGTTTGCCTCAATTTCCTCATATGTAAATATGGAGAAGGAAATGGCAAACCCCTCCAATATCTTTGTCAAGCATACCCCAAGTGGGATTACAAAGAGTCAGACATGACCGAAAATCAAGTGAACCGAACAACAGAGTTTAACAAGTTACCTATCTATTTTTCTTCTTTCCAAAAGGAAAACATTGAATTACTATTAATATTAAGAGCACTGAATATTTCCAATAGAAGTCAAGAAGTTCACAGTGGCCTTTACAGGAAAATAAATGACTTCACCCATCCTCTGCAAGAAGGAAGCTGACATATTTTCAGAATATTTCTTGAACAACTCAGTTATATGGAGAGAATTTGAAATTTAAACTGCACAAGCAGTTAAAGAGAATGGGATACTGTTTTAAGGCAATGTTACATACATGTTTCCAGAGGCAGAATACTTGAAAGACCATGGGGTTCCTGTTTCTGCCACTTAGGATCCGGGTCACCTTAGGTAAATCACTTATACTCTTTTAAGTTTCAGTTTCATCATCTGTAAAGAGAGGGACTTGGACACGAAGGCCTGTGAGGGCATTTCCAGCCCTAGATTTGTGAATCCATGATCTGATGACTCAGAATCAGAAGATGTGGATTAAGAGTTCTGTTTCTGCCATTTATTAACTGGGTGACCTTAAACGAATCACTTAACTTCTGAAACTTCCATTTCCTCATCGTTAGTGGGTAGAATAATACCTACTCCACTTATTTTATAGAGATGTTGTAAGGAAAGATCAGATAAAGTGTGTGGAAGCCCAAAATCCTATATGAAAGTGATTATTGATTATTATTATTATTAGAGAATATAATGATCATTTCACATCAGAATAACCAAGCATGAATCTCTTTTTATGCTTTCCACAGAATGGATTAACATTTTAATTTGAGTTCTAAGTAAAGGGAAATTATTGTTCTGAATAATGATATTAAGAGATGATTCATGTGTTATCCACATTTCAAGTCATGAAAATATGAGAAGAATCTGTGATGTCATCATTAGAGGAACTCTTAATGTGGGAATTCCCTCTACCAATTCAAATTAGAATCAATCTATGACTACATGAGTCCTAGAGAGTTGTCTGAGGAACATAGAAATCTTCCTCCGTTACAATGTCAGTTTCTTGATAGCAGGGATCATCCTTGTTGGACAAGTCACTGAACCCCAACTGCCTCATCCTGGGTCATCTCCAGTCACCCTGATGAATATCCAGTCATTGGATTCAGGTAGCTCTAGAGGAGAATTGAGGCTAGTGACCGGCACAGCCCTCCCTCACTCAAAACAAGGTCAAGTGCAAGTCATGTCATCATTTCTCTGATGGCATGATCTTCTTCAAAAACAAAGGACAAAAGCGCACACACACACACCAGTAGCACATTCCCTGACCCATAATAAGTGCTTAATAGATGCGTCTTTCTTTTCTGTCAGTGATTGTGTGTGTTTGTCCTTTGTTGCTGAAGGAATTTTTCATTGTTCTGACTTTGATTTGAGCGAGAGAGGGCTGTGCAAGGTCACAAGTCTCACTTTCTCCTCCAGAACCATCTCTCTTTCAGAGAGGATTAAATGACCTGCTCAGGATTATAGATTTAATAAGCATCAGAGGTGGTATTTGATCCCATATTTCTAGAACTTCAAGCTAACACTCTATTTATTCACTTGACATATTATCTCTATATTTCGATTTATTAGGGAGAAACATAAAGTTCTACACTTGTACTTCAACATTTCAGTGGAGTCATCATCCCTTCAAGTGGATCCTCCTTTCCAACAGCACAGATTACAACTCATCCACATTGCCCCATCATCTAAGAAAAGAAGGTTATATCCATGTCCTTCAGCAAATTCTCCGTAAAGGATCTCTCCAGTGAAATGGACGTGTTCTAGGATTTCTAACATTCCATAGGTACCAGCAGAGCATTTGACCTGTCCATCTCTATTATTCCTTACTCTCAATACACGATTGATTTCCCTCATGTTCCAATCATACATTTTCAGGATATTATGTTTTATGCCACTGCTCACAAGTAAGTCGCTATTGGTAATATGCTGTAACCTGTTTCCAATCACCCTATGTCTTTCATCCCTCTTTGGGTCATTTGCAATTTTGATTCTTTCATGGCTGGAGTGCTCCACTAGTGGTAGCCATAGAGCAACACTGGAAGAAAAATAAAGGTTTTGTGTCAGGCAATAGTTTGGAGTCTTAAAATGCAACTCTCCAAGTCTCAGTGATACCTCGGAGATCATATTGGACTCCTTGCACTGAGATCTCTAGTTCACCCTGTTTGTTATCCATACTTTATTCATTTGTGTACCTAAGGAAATGAGTTTATTGAAGGTTCTCTTATTAGATATTGTCTGATGAATTATTGATCCTCTCTTCTACTATTCTTCTTCTTATGATGAACCTACTACTCTCTTTGATATTAGATTAATCAATATATTTAGGAAATGATTATTTTTTCCTTACCCCATGTTTTAGGTTTAAATTCCCCTTGACTAGATTTGGAATACTACAGGGAAATAGATTTTACCAGCCTTTGTTAATTCCACTTCATCCCTAGCCAAAAGTTCATCATTCTTTTTTTTTTTTTTTTGGTGTTCTACAATTACTTCCTTAAAATTAAGATTTTTATCCCCCGCACCCCCCTTTTTCCCCCACTACCCCCTTCCCTCCCCACAAGAGCATACAATTCTGTATAGGTTCTACGTATACTTTCTTACTGAGTACATTTTCACAATAGTCATGTTATGTAGTCGAACTAAAATAAATGGAAGAAATCATATAACAAATCAAAACATGATACGCTAAAACCTACACATATACAAACATGATCTACTACATTTTGCAAATGACTTCCATATTTCTTTCTCTGAGTGGGGAAGACATTTTGTGTTAGAATACTACCATTGGGATTTTTTTTTTTTAGTAAGTTCTTGTGTTATTACGAAGTTCCAAGTCTACCAGAAAAACTCTTGCACACTGTGGTCGTTGCTGTGCACAAAGTTCTCCTGGTTCTGCTCCTTTCACTTAGCATCAGATCATATAAGTCCTTCCAGGCCTCCCTGAAGTCTTCTTGTTCATCATTTCTTATGGCACAATAGTACTCCATTACATTCATATACCATAATTTATTCAGCCATTCCCCAATTGATGGGCATCCCCTTGAATTCCAGTTCTTGGCAACCACAAAGAGTGCTGCTATAAATATTTTTGTACATGTGGGACCCTTTCCCATTTTTATGATCTCTTGGGGATACAGTCTTAGTAGCGATATTACTGGGTCAAAGGGTATGCACATTTTTGTAGCCCTTTGGCCATAGTTTCAAATCATTCTCCAGAATGGCTGGATGAGCTCACAGCTCCACCAGCAATGAATTAGTGTTCCAACTCTCCCACATCCTCTCCAGCATTTATCATTTTCTTTTTTTTTTTTAAATAAAAAGTAAATGTTTATTCATTCAAAAGGCTGTGATGGCACTTCATGGAGTTTGCATGTTAAGCCTGATATGTAATGTGACTGACGTATAGACCTCTGCATATAGACTGACAACTTCTGGACTGTGCACTCAATGTCAGCCTCTGACTACAGGGAAGCACACAACCAGTCCATCTGCAAACTGACTGACCTCTTGGAACTGGCCAAAGGGAACATGACCCTGCTGCTCAACCTCTGGGGACATGCCCCATGACCACCCCTACAAGGGCACCTTCTTCAATATCACCCTGGATGCTATCCTCCACTCTGGCCACCCTCAACACCAGGTAAGCCCTTCATGGTCTATGGGTAGATCCCTGACCCCTTGGGGAATCAGATGGGCTGTGCCCTCCATGACTATATCCTCAGTAAGCTTGACCCATGAACTCACGGAACATTTGGAGTCCTCCCTCTGTCTTAGCTAATTCTTGGTCTGTCAAGGAGAGAAAATAACAATGCTCTCCTACTTCGGTTGTGACTCATGCTCTCCTCTACGTTTGCAGTGGTCTCCTTATCCACTGAAAACCCTCTTCCTTCAAGTCCCAGCTCAGGTATCAGGAAGACTTCACTGAATTCTGACTAAAAGTGCTCCCTCTGTCTTTAATCCCATTGGCCCCTCTCTATTCTTTTTATATAAATTTTATTTATTTAACTTGTTGCATTCATTTTCACAAAATTTTGGGTTCCAAATTTTCTCCCCTTTTCTCCCCTCCCCCCACCCCAATACACCGAGCACTCTAATTTTCCCTATCACCAATCTGCCCTCTCTTTCTATCATCCCTCCCTTCTCTTGTCCCCATCTTCTCTTTTGTCCTGTGGTGCCAGATGACTTTCTATTCCCCATTAACTGTATTTCTTATTTCCTAGTAGCAACAACAATACCTAAACAGTTGTTCCTAAAACTTTGAGTTCCAAATTCTCCCCATCCCTCCCTCCCCACCCATTCCCTTTGGGAAGGCAGGCAATTCAATATAGGCCCTATCTGTGTAGTTTTGCAAATGACTTCCCATAATAGTTGTGTTGTGTAAGACTAACTGTATTTCCCTCCATCCTATCCTGCCCCCCCATTGTTTCTATTCTGTCTTTTGATCCTGTCCCTCCCCAAGTGTTGACTTCAAATTGCTCCCTCCTCCCATTGCCCTCCCTTCCATCATCCCCCCCACCTTCCTTATCTCCTTCTCCCCCACTTTCCTGTATTGTAAGATAAGTTTTCATAACAAAATGAGTGTGCATTCTATTCCTTCCTTTAGTCGAATGTGATGAGGGTAAACTAATTGTTTTTTTTCTCAGCTCTCCTCTTTTTCCCTCCACTAAAAAGTCTCCTGCTTGCCTCTTAAATGACATATAATTTACCCCATTCCATTTCACCCTCTCTCCTCCCACTACATTTCTCTCTCTCACCATTTACCTTAATTTCTTTTAAGATATGGTCCCATCCTATTCAATTCACTCTGTGCTCTCTCTCTCTGTATGTGTGTGCATGTGTGTATGTGTGTGTGCATGCATGCGTGTACATGTGTGTGTGTATGTGTGTGTGTGGTCCCACCAACTACCCAGATACTGAAAAGTTTTAAGAGTTACAAATATTGTCTTTCCATGTAGGAATGTAAACAGTTCACCTTTGGTAAGTCCCTTATGACTTCTCTTTGCTGTTTACTTTTTCATGCTTCTTCTCATTCTTGTGTTTGAAAGTCAAATTTTCTTTTCAGCTCTGGTCTTTTCATCAAGAATGCTTGAAAGTCCTCTGTTTCATTGAAAGACCATATTTTCCTCTGAAGTATTATACTCAGTTCTGCTGGGTAGGTGATTCTTGGTTTGAGTCCTAGTTCCTTTGACTTCTGGAATATCCTATTCCACACCCTTCGATCCCTTAATGTAGAAGCTGCTAGATCTTGAGTTATCCTGATTGTATTTCCACAGTACTGGAATTGTTTCTTTCTAGCTGCTTGCAAGATTTTCTCCTTGACCTGCGAATTCTGGAATTTGGCCACAATGTTCCTAGGAGTGTCTCTTTTTGGATCTCTTTCAGGTGGTGATCGATGGATTCTTTCAATACTTATTTTGCCCTCTGGTTGTAGAATGTCAGGGCAGTTTTCCTTGATAATTTCATGGAAGATGATGTCTAGGCTCTTTTTTTGATCATGAGTTTCAGGTAGTCCCATAATTTTTAAATTGTCTCTCCTGGATCTATTTTCCAGGTCAGTTGTTTTTCCCATGAGATATTTCACATTCTCTTCCATTTTTTCATTCTTTTGGTTTTGTTTGGTGATTTCTTGGTTTCTCAGAAAGTCATTAGCCTCCATCTGTTCCATTCTGATTTTGAGAGAACTATTCTCTCCCGTGAGCTTTTGAACCTCTTTTTCCATTTGGCTCATTCTGCTTTTAAAAGCATTCTTCTCCTCTTTGGCTTTTTGAACCTCTTTTGCCAATTGAGTGAGCCTATTTTTCAAGGTGTTATTTTCTTCAGCATTTTTTTGGGTCTCCTTTACCAAGGTATTGACCCGTTTTTCATGCTTTTCTTGCATCTCTCTCATTTCTCTTCCCAGTTTTTCCTCCACCTGTCTAACTTGATTTTCAAAATCCTTTTTGAGGTCTTCCATGGCCTGAGCCCACCAGACATCCACCTGGAATGTCTGGGATACAGAGGCCCCGACCTCCATGTCTTTCCCTGATGGTAAGAATTGTTCCTCGTCATCAGAATTGAAAGGCGGGAACATCTGTACCCCCTTGAAGTACCTTTCTATAGTCTTATTTTTCTTCCCTTTTCTGGGCATTTTCCCAGCCACTTACTTCACTTCTGAGATTCCTGTCCACCCCCGCCTAGATCCGCCCAGCTAGTGCTTGAGGTCTGAGATTCAGATGGGCTTTCCACAGCAGCACGGCTGCTATTCAATGTGAGCTTAAGTTCTGATGCTCAGGTGAGGGCAGGGCCACCTCCCAGGCTCAGTTCCCGCAGGGGCTTTATGCAGAGACCTTCAGTAATGGCCCTGAACTTCTGCCTGCTGCTCCGGGAGTTCCGGGCCGCTGCTGCTGCCTCTGCCGCTGCCTCTGCCGCTGCCTCCTGAGGGGGCCCGAGTCACAGAGACACCCCGCTCCCCTCTCGGCCAGCCCAGACGTCTCTCTCACTGATCTGTAGTGTCTGTGGGCCGAGGGTCCTTCCCGGCCGCCGGAGATTCCGTCCCTGAAGCCTGCTCAGATCTGCTCCTCTGGGACCCCATGGCCAGGGTAGCTCAGGGGTGGGCTCCGCTGTCCGGAGCATGACGGACCCTTGGGGACGGCTCTCCAGGGCTCTCTGGAATGGAAATCTTTTCCACTGTGTTTCTGCGTGCCTTGCAGTGATCCAGAATTTGTGGGGAGTTCTTTTTGCAAGAAATATATGGGCTGTGGGTTCAGAGCTAGCATACGTGAGTCTTTCTACTCTACCATCTTGGCTCCTCCCCCCCATTTTCTTGTCCTGTCATATTTGCCAATCTTATAGGTGTGATGTGGTACCTCAGAGTTGTTTTTATTTGCATCTCTCTAATCAGTAGTGATTAAAGCACTTTTTCATGTGATTATAGATATCTTTAATTTCTTCCCCTGAAAATTGCCTGTTCATATCCTTTGACCATTTATCAATTGAGGAATGACTTGTATGGTTGTACATTTGAGTCAGTTCTCTATATATTCTAGAAATGAGGCCTTTTTGTTAGCTGTAGCAATTAGACAACATCATTCTTAAAATTACAAAATTCTATTTGAAGACATCCAAGGAGAGGACATCCCTGAAGCCCATTTCTGATTGTTAAGCTCTAATTGTTAGAAAGATCTTCCTTAAATGGAGCCTAAATTACTTCTTTGGTTCTGCTCCCTGAAGCCAAACAGAATACGTCTGATCCTTAGACTTCAAACCTTGAAGACATCTATCATATATCCTTTGAGTCTTTGCTTTTCTAAAGTAAACATGTTAGGTTCTTTAACTTACCCTCATATGACATGAAATCAAGACCCTTCACTATCCTAACTGCTCTCCTCTAGACACTCTTATCAATGTCCTTCTTAAACTATGCCCCACCCCCACCAAACACATTGCTCTAGATGAGTTCTGATTAGGGAAGAGTATAGTGGGACCTCAACTTCACTATTCCTAGAAGTCATGCCCCTCTTAATGCAGCCCAAGGTCATTTTCACCTTTTTTAGCTGCTGCATCACTGCTCATCCATATTGAGCTTTAAGTCCACTAAAACCTCCATGTTTTTTTTTCAAACAATTACTGTCTACCCATACTTTCCCTATATTATACTTGTGAAGTTGGGTTTTTGTACCCAAGTGCAAAATGGGTTTTTGTGAAGTTGGGTTTTTGTACCCAAGTGCATTTATCTCCATTGAATTGAATCTTATTAGATTCAGCCTAATATTCTAGCCTGTCGAGGTGCTTTCATATCCCAACTGTATCATGTTGTTTATGATTAATCCCAGCTTCATGTCAACTGAAAATTTGATGAGCATACCATCTCTGTCTTTATCCAAGTCATTGATTGTCAGCACAGGACTAAGCATAGATCCCCCCTGGGGTACTCTACGGGAGACTTCTTGACACATTGACATGAACATTTAGCAATTATTATTTGAGTATACCCAACTAGTTCTTAATCCATTTGATTGTACTGTCATCCAATCCATATCTTTTAATTTTCCTGAAAAGAATGAGTTTTATCAAAAACTTTACTAAAATCTACAAAATTCTTGCTAAAAACATATATTCCCCTTACCTCATCTATTAATTCAATAATCTTATTTTAAAAAGGAAATAAGGCTAATCTCCTATGCCCTGCTCTTTGTACTTACTGCTTCCATATCTAGATGATTACCAGCTATCTCTTTAATGATTCATTTTAGAATTTTCCCAGAAATCAAAGTCAAGCTCATTGGCTTCTTATTATAAGGTGAACAGAACCAGAGTAACTGCAAACAGAAGCAAATAAGGTAGCATCCTGGCAAACCAGTGACACATGTGCCACGAACAGGCCAGTATTCCATTCCACTATCAGGTTTGGATTCACTCTTTTCAAGCAAGACTTTTAATCTAGATGGTGGAAAGAGCCATCGTAGTAGTAGATTCCAATCTAATAAGCAAGATACTGGAGGACACAAAGATAAAAGTAAAACTAGCATCTGCTATCAAGCAGCTTATCTTCTACATTGAAGAGATAAGTACATATATATAGATAACATATGTGTAATATATATCTTAACATATTATTTAAGATATGTATACAACATATGTAGATATGTGGAGGTATGCAAATATAGATATATAAGCAGGTAGGTGACTCAGTGAATAAAGCACCAGGTCTAGAGTCAGGGAGACCTGAGTTCAAATTTAACCTCAGATACTTAATAGTTGTGTGACTGTTGACAAGTCACTTAGTCCTAATTTGCCTCAGTTTTCTCGTCTGTAGAATGAACTGGAGAAGGAAATGGCAAACCACTCCAGTATCTTTACCAAGAAAACTCCAAAAGGGGGTCACAAAGAGTCAGACATGACTGAAACTACTGAACAATGACACTAATAAAATTACAAGGTCACATTTCAAAGAAGTCACAATGGGCTAATTGAGGGGAAGAGATTTACATGCCACAAGGAAAACCAAAGGTTTAGTGTCAGGACATTCTTTCACAGAGTTAGCTAAATCACTTCGGGAGGATACCAAAATTTTTGTGGATACTATATTCTCCTCCTCTTCTCTTTTCTTCTTATTTCAGGAAGAAATATTTCTCAATATTATTATCCCATTAAATAAGTTTTAGCCAACTAAGGTTAATATTAACAAGAAACAGGTTTTAGTTAACCAAATGTTCTAGAAGAAATGGCATAATAAAATTTAATAAAAAGAAATCCAAAAATCTCATAACATCCTCAATGTCTTTGCAGAAATAGGAAAAGAAGGAGTGAGGAAAGTGTCCATGGGGATGGAATTAGATATTGGGTTTTTTAATATATTGGTCAGTTGTATGGAATTTTTTCCTTTCTTCCTTTTTAAAAAATATTATAAGAGAAAACTCCCAAGAAAGAGGAAGGAAGAAGGATTCAGTAGAAAATATAGGTTATAGAAAAACAAAAGATATCAAGAACTATTAATCCTTAAAAAGGATAGCATGAGCACATGCCTTGAAAACTAAAAAAAGTTTTAAAAATTATATAACTATTAATGTGTTAATGATGATGGTATTAGAGTTATTATCATATGATCATAACTTTACAGTTAGAAGAGGCCTGACCTTAAAGGTCATTTAATGCAAGCCCTTCATTTTGTACATGAGAAAACTGAGGCCCAGAGAGGTTAAATTACTTTTCAAAGATCACAGGTAATCTATGACACAAAGAGGGGCAAAACCTGAGTCTTCTGACTCCAAATCCAGTCTTCTTCATTCCTTACCATCTTGCCTCTCAATCAGTCAGTCAACTTTTATTAAAGGCCTACTATATGCCTGACACTGTGATAAGCATTGGGGAAACAAAATGAGACAAAAGACAAATCCTATCATCAAGAAGTCCAGAATCTAATGGGGGAAACAGTAAACAAAGATATACAAACAAGTTATATACAGGATAAATAGGAAATAATCAGTACAAGGGAGGTACTAGAATTAAGTTGGGTAAAATTTTCCGTAGAAGGTGGTATTTGAGATGGTCCTTAAAGGAAGCCAGAAATATCAATGGTCAAACAGAAAGTCCTTTATTCAGTTCTTGCAAGGACTGGACTTCAGCCCCCTCCAAGCAGTTTGGAGGAGGGGAAATATTTTACAGAAGTAGATGCAAGGTTATATAGCAGAAAACCACAAAACCCCCCTTACTCTTTTGGTCAAGAGCCTGAGTGAGCAGTCTTATTTTCAGAAATAAGGAAATGGGAGTTGGCAAAACTGGGGAGAGGGACGATAGATGGTTTCACAACTTCAAGTTTCCCCATATCATATGATTTTGATAAATTGAAACTCTAGCCTTATGTCTGCTTTACTTTAGACTTAGGTCCCTGAGAATTCTTCACTGACTTATCACATTCATTGTTATTATTAATTACTAACAGTAAAAATTATAATAACATGGTAAACGTACTTGTACCTTGCCTTTGTACAAATGTGCTTTGGAAAAGTTCTTCACCAACCTTTTATTTTAACCAAGTATTTAAGAATACTCAGGAAAAATCTTATTTAAAGGAACTTTGCAATGAATTCCTTCTTAAAGCCAAGAATCTTTCTACAATAAAAATAAGCACACCTTCACTAATCTGTTTGCTAAGTTCAGATAGCTGTATGTTGTATTTTCTAAGAGTCCAATATGTCCTTTTAAACCATTCTACCTCACCTGTCTTAACATCTCATCTTCCTGAGAATTCTGGGTTTTTCAGAAAAGGATTTGGACAGATTTGGGGCAGTAGAGCAATTTCTCTGACACTTAAAAGAAGTATATTCAATTCACCACTCATCCCTTGCATTCTGAAAAGACAACTTAAGCACTTTCAATAGATCATGGGTTGCAAAAGGCAACTCGCCTCTTGACACTTCTTCAGGTCTTAGTTTCCTTCTCTTTGGAATAAGAGGGTTGAATCACCAAGTTTCCTCTCAGCTTCAAAACCCTCTGATACCAAGACATTGTGGGAAATAGTTGGGACATTCTCTGGGAAACTTGGACCTTTGCTTAAAGGTTGTCATAGAACCTATATTGCTATGTTTACTTTGTGTCTTCTGAAATCACCCTTAGAAAAATAAGCCTGCAATGTGATTTTGGCCACTTGCCCTTTAATACTTAAAGAGGTGTGGGTAACAAGGGATGAGATTAATTTTAAAAGTTTATTTTTCCTTAGAAAGCTATTGTAATTTCTCTTCTTTAAATTAATTAATCAGTCTTTATTAAGAATTTACTGTGTGCCTACCATTATGCTAGGCTAGGTACTGTTGAACAAACAGAAGTGTAAGTCACAATTCCTGCTCCTGAATCGATTAAACTAAATTAGAAAAAAATGTTGTCAAATGATAAATGTGCAATGTACCAGACTAGGAAAGAAAGAAAGAAAAAAGAGGAAAGAAAGTAAAGAGAGAAAGAAGAAAAGAAGGAAGGGAGGCAGAGAAGAAGGAAGGAAGGAAGGAAGGAAGGAAGGAAGGAAGGAAGGAAGGAAGGAAGGAAGGAAGGAAGGAAGGAAGGAAGGGAGGGAGGAAGGGAGGGAGGAAGGGAGGAAGGTTAGGAAGGGAGGAAGGAAGGAAGGAAGGAAGGAAGGAAGGAAGGAAGGAAGGGAGGGAGGGAGGAAGAGAGGGAGGGAGGAAGGGAGGGAGGAAGGAAGGGAGGGAGGGAGGGAGGAAGGAAAGGAGGGAGGGAAGGAAGGAAGGAAGGTTAGGAAGGAAGGAAGGAAGGGAGGAAGGGAGGGAGGGAGGAAGAGAGGGAGGGAGGAAGGGAGGGAGGAAGGAAGGGAGGGAGGGAGGGAGGAAGGAAGGGAGGGAGGGAAGGAAGGAAGGAAGGTTAGGAAGGAAGGAAGGAAGGAAGGGAGGGAGGAAGAGAGGGAGGGAGGAAGGGAGGGAGGAAGGAAGGGAGGGAGGGAAGGAAGGAAGGAAGGTTAGGAAGGGAGGAAGGAAGGAAGGAAGGAAGGAAGGAAGGAAGGAAGGAAGGGAGGAAGGGAGGGAGGAAGGGAGGGAGGAAGGAAGGGAGGGAGGGAAGGAAGGAAGGAAGGTTAGGAAGGGAGGAAGGAAGGAAGGAAGGGAGGGAGGGAGGAAGGAAGGTTAGGAAGGAAGGAAGGAAGGGAGGGAGGAAGGAAGGAAGGAAGGAAGGAAGGAAGGAAGGAAGGGAGGAAGGGAGGGAGGGAGGAAGGAAGGAAGGAAGGAAGGAAGGAAGGAAGGAAGGAAGGAAGGAAAGGAAGGAAGGAAGGAAGGAAGGAGGGAAGGAGGGAAGGAGGGAAGGAAGGAAGGAGAAAAACAATATAATCAGTCTCTACCTTTTCAGTATTTGTTGTTGAAAGGGTAGGTTATTACATATTCATAGCCAAATATGATATAAGGTATGATGATAAAGACAAAAGAAATATTCAAAGTACTATAAGAATTTTGAGAAGAGAGTTTTCACTCCTCAACTGGAAAGTAAACATTCTACAAAAGAGGTAATACTTCAGCTGGGCCTTGAAAAAGGAGATTGATTCCATAGGCAGAGTGGTGGAGGAAGGGCATGAATGAAGAAATGTCAGTAGAAGAGAAAAGACAAGGGAACTAGAGAAAAACTAATTGTCCAGTTTAACCAGAATATTTTGAAGAATACATACAGAGAAATAGAAAGCAATAATGTGGGATAGGTCAGCGAGAAACATATGTTAGAAGGCCTTGAAAGCTAGATTAAGGAGTTTGTATTTTATCCTAAAGATAATGGGGTACCAATGAAGAAGGTTCATAACTAGGGATATGCCACAATCATATCTGTGAATTAGGAAGATTATTTTGGTAATCTTGTGATAGACTGGAGAAATGCAACCCAGTTAAGAGGCTATTATCATAGTCTAGACAAGCAGTAACAAGGGTTTGGGTGATAGAAGTGGCTGGGTGAATTGAAAAAGGAGAGGACAGATAGAAGAGATACAGACAAAGTAGAACCAACAGAACTCGGCAATTGATTAGGTATGGTCAAATAAGAGAGGGGGAAAAGTACATGTTAAGCCTGTGTGGTGCCATCAACATTAGTTAGAAAGTTGGAAGACTGATAGGTCTGGGGAGGGAGAAATAATGACCTTGAGGTTTGAGGTACCAGAAGGATGTGAAGGTGGAGATATACAGGAGGCAGATGGAAATGTAGAACTGAAATTCAGAGGAGAGAACAGATGGATGTATAAATCACAGATTTGATTATCAGAGCCTCAGGAGTAAATGAGATCACCAAAGGAAAGAATATAGAGGAGAGGAGAGCCAAGGACAGAGTCTTGGAGGGACTCCATGCTTAGGGAGCAGAAACTGAGGGAACAAGAATAATATATGTGAAACATTTAGAGAATTATTAAGTGTTAGACTGTATGATTCTGACTCTAAGTACAATATGAGGCCAGAGAAAGGACAGGTCAGCTATGGCTAGAGTCAGGAAGACAGGCAGTGAACTAACATTTATTAAGGACCTACTATGCACCGGACATTGTACTAAGTGCTGGGGATACAAAGAAATGCAAAATACAGTCCTTGTCCTCAAGTAGTTTGCAATCTAATAGGAGAAATAAGTATGTACAAACAAGCTATATGTGGGATAAATAGAAGATAATTAAAAAGAGGGAAGGCTTTAGAATTAAGCACTGGAAAATGTTTCCTGTAAAAGATGGGATTTTAGTTGGGACTTAAAGGAAGCCAGAGAAGAAAGAGCATTCCAACAGTAGTCAGCCAGAGAAAATGCCCAAAATGATGCCATGAGATGTCATATCTTGTTTAAGAAACAGCCAGGAGCTCAGTGAAACTGAATGAAGAGTATTTAGTGAGCAGTAAGGTGTAAGAAGAATGGAAAGGTTGGAAGGGACAAGGTTATAAGGGGCTTTAAATAGGGAATAGACCATTTTGCATTTTATCCTGGAGACTGTGAGGAGCCACTGGAGTTTATTGAGTAGGGGGATGACATGGTCAGACCTGCATTTCAGGTGGCTGAATAGAGGGTTTTGTAGGGGGAGATACTTGAGGCAAGTCGACCCACCAATAGGCTCTTATAATAGTCTAGGCATGAGGTGATAAGATCCTACACCAAAATGGTGGCAATGTCAGAGGAGATAAAGCATATTTGAGAGATGTTGCAAAGGTGAAATTGATGGTCATTGACAACAGTTTGGAAATGGGATGGGGGTAAGAGATAGTCAGGAGTTAAAGATGATACCTAGGCTGTGAGTGTAAGCACTTCAGAAAATTGTTGCCCTCTACACTAATAAGGGAGGTAGGAGTGGAGGAGAGTCTAGAGGGAAAGATAATTAGTTCCATGTTGAGTCTAAGATGTCTACTGACCACGCAGTGTGAGATGTCTGAAAGGCAGTTGGAGAGAGGCAAGACTGAAGGTCAACCGAGAAGTTAAGGCAGAATAAGTAGATATGAGAATCATCAGCATCAAAAATGATAATTAAATCCATGGGTACTGATGAGATCACCAAGTGAAGTAATTTAGAGGGAAAAGAGAGGAGAGACCAGTTTAGAAGGGACTCCTATAATTAGAGGAAAAGAAGACTGAGAAGTAGTCAGATAGGTATGAGGAAAACTAGGAGAAAATGATGTCCCAAAAATGTAGAGAGAAAAGGTTATCAAGGAAAAGAGGTTGACCATCAGTATCATATTGTAGAGAAGTTGAGGAGAATAAGGATTTTTAAAAAGGACACTGGATTTAGCAGTTAAGAGATCATTGATAACTTTAGAGAGAGCAGTTTGGGAGGAATGATGAGATCAAAAGTCAAATTGTAAGGGTTAAGAAGAGAGTTAGAGGACAGAAAGTGGAAGTGCCTATTGTAGATAACCTTTTCAAGGAATTGAGCCAAAGAGATGTAAGAACAAGCTAGTAGGAACTGAATGATCAAACAAGGGTTGAGGATGAGAGTGACATGCTCGTGTCTGTAGGCAATAGGAAAGGAGTCAACAGACAGGTAGAAGTTGGAAATAAGTGATAGAACTGGGATGACAAAAGGAACCATCTTTTGAAGGAGATGAGGTAGAATGGGATCACTTGCATAGGTAGAAGGGTTAGCCTTGGAAAGGAGTAAGGTCAGCTCCTTCATGTGAGACAGGGGTGAAGGAGATTATGATAGAAGGCATATGAATGATATGCGATGCAGAAGAGGGAACAACAGAGAATGTTGAACAGAATGACCTCAATTTTTTTTTCTGTAAAATATGAGACAAGGCTTTCAGCTGAGAGGGGAGAGGGAAGAGGAGCCATAGGAGATTTGAGAACATATAAAAAGGTGCGGAGGAGCTGTGTGGAGAGTAGGATAGTAATCTGATAAGAGAAGCATAGTAGGATTGTCTGGAAGCAATGAAGGCTTGGTAAGCAGCAGTTTGTGATATAAGGGGGCAGAAACTCTAGAGAAGAAGACAATGCAGCTTGAACTGGTTCACTAAGAGGTCAAGATGGGGAAAAGGGAAGAGAGTGGCTAATTGCGTGGGAGACAGCTGCGGGTTAGAGTGGTATGGATTAATTTTTGATAAGGGAAGGCAGAGGGAGAGGTAGAAAGCCAAAAAATTATTGTCAGATAAGTGGATTTCAGAATCCTTTAACACAGAGGTGTTACATTTGGGGGAGAAGGCAAGATCAAGGGTACAACTGCTCTTTGTGTATGGTTGCGGTAGGATAAGAAGTAGGCAATGGAAAGTGAATATATTGAGGAACTGAATTGTTAGAGCATTTGAAAGAGAGTCTCCCTTTCTTTCTCTCTCTCTATATATATACATGTATGTATATATGTATACATACATATGTGTGTTGTTCCCATTTATAAAGGCAGGAGTTAAGGAAGAGAGAAAAAAATGTGAGCCAGGTACCAATCCATTGAGGAAGGAAGGGGAATGATTTGAAGTCTGTAGGGAACAGCTACCAGGATTTCCATTGGGTGGTAGATATGAATTGCATATCTTTCAAAGGAGAAGTCACTGAGTGATCAGCGTAGCACGGGAACCTGGAAGTGGCATTGGGGAACTACTCCCCCACCTCTACCAGTGTGACAAGAGAAATAAGTTAAATTACAGCTAGTACCAGAAAAGGTTGCCAGACAGGCTCTGTCATCTGTGGAGAATCAGATTTCAGTGATAGCTAGAAGATGGAAGGAGTGGTAGAAGAAAAGATTTAGGATGAAGGGAAATTTGTGGCCTGTGGAATAGGCATTCTAGAGGGTACAGGGAAAGAGATAGGTAGCATTTGATTAGAACTTTGGGGTGGAAAGGTTAAGGGAGATGAGAATAAGGAATTGAGTGGTAGGGTGGTGGGGTTTAGATGATGACTTACAGGAATTCAGATATGTAACCAGATGCAAGAATGTTTATCACTGAGCAACACCCCTTTTTCCAGAGGAGGCTGGAGATAGGGCTGCAGACAAGTACAACATGTGGTGGAAAGCATATGGTCAGATGGTCACATCAAAGGACCATTTCACTACTCCTCTTCCCTACACAGGCTGGAAATCAGACAAGTAGTGACACAATGGGAGATGGAAGTCATAGAAAGAGGAACTGGGACACAGCAGTTGTTGAAGTATGAACAGGAAATGTGGAAGGAAAAAGGATACTCAAGTCTCTTCTTAAATGTAACTGTTTCATTTTAGAAGTATCCAAGAAAGCTCTCAACAACAGATCTAGCCTAGAGCTTTCAATACAGGTGTGACTTTTCTCTCCAATGCTTAGAATAAACTAAAGAGCAGGTTATGACTCTGGCAAGAGATAAATTGCATGCTACTTGACCAGAACAGAAGTAGGAAAGTGTATATAAGGAAGATGCAAAAAGGACTTTCTTTCTATTTCTATCTCTCTTTTCTGATAGAAAAATAGTGGTCTGACTGCATCACTTTGTCTTTGATCCCCGCCAACCCAGTTCCATTTCTTTCTTTCCTTCCACCTTTCTCCTCCCTCTAAGTATTTCTCTTTTCTTTCTTCTAATCTTCTCTTTCTTCCTCTCTTCCCTTCTTTCTATCTTCCTTTATCTGTCAACACACACACACACACACACACATACACACACCATGACCTTGTGTCAACTAAATTCAGTGGATGCCTTGGAGAACTACTAGTTCATAATTTCATCCCATCCCCTTGAAAGAGTACTTGTGTGTTTGCATCACTAGGGTTACTGTTAAGTATTATATTCTCAACTTATAACCATTTTTGATAGATGTGGATTTTTGTATTTAACTAGAAGAGTCTATGTGTTTAATAGTCCAAATCTTACCCCCACCCCATGACCATTGCTAATGGAGTGATGAAGAATTGTGTCTATTTTAGTACGATTCAGTACCCAACACAAAGCTCTAGTAATTATTTAATTAAAAGGCCTCAAACATTTCTGGCTAGGAATGGGATCCATTTCTGGAACAGTGTTCATAACAGGACAGAAGGAAATAGAAATATCAGCTTCTCTCATAACTGAACTCTTCTTTGGAAAAAGGCTTTTATAAATTGTCTGCTTTTAACTCCTTATAAATTGCCTGGCTATTAACTTCCCTCAAGTGGAATGGCCAGTCTATAAAGCAGCCAAGGCTTTGCTTCCCTGTTTGTTACTGTTTTGCATCCTGGGAGACTACTTAGTGTGAATAAAGGTCAGAGACAGCAATACAACATCCTCAAGATGAGAAGGGTATTTTGCAGCTAAGAAAGGAACAAGCCCTATCCGGCAGTTCTTTAGGGACCAGTCATTTTAAAGGAGGTTTTTTTCTTTCTTTGGTTTTTTTTTTAATAGAGACATAATAATTTATTTACCTAAACAAGGTACATTTCTGATATATCGGATATCTCAAGAGGCTTAGTGCAGTTTCTAGCTTTAATAACTTAAATTGTATTAAATTTTTAGTTGTAATAGCTTAAAGCTACACTAAAACTTTTGGGACACCCTGCATTTCTGTTAACCTGTTAACCAGAATTAATGTCCAATTAACTAGTTCTCATTTAGTATAGAGTTAAGTCCCTGAAAGAATAGGAGGTGAGAAGGAAAAGGTCTAGAGTATGGGCTACTACCCACACAGGACAGTCTGGTTGAATCAGTGCAGTGGTGAAATCCTAGGATTTCTGGGACATATTTGCATTTCCCACAATCTTAAATTTAATTTATTTATATAGTATAGTATTTTAATCCTAGCAATGTAACACATTTATTAGGAAAAGCACATATAAAAAAGGTCTTTGGAAAATTAAAATTTCTCTAAGATAGTACACACACACACACACACACACACACACACACACACACACACACACACGTTTTAAGGGCTACTGTGTGCCAACACTGTGCCAAGCACTGGGAATACAAAGACAAAAGAAAGTCCCTCTCCTCAAAGTATTCACATTCTAATGGAAAGAGAAGACAATATAAGAAAGCCAATAGAGGGAGTGGAAGTCCCCAGAAAGTCCCTGGCCCAGAGGCATGATGGGAAAGTACAAAATGTAAAGGGTGGGAAATGAAGAGATGGCTGGCCTGCGTGTCCTCTTTAAATAGAGACAACACAATCCATATACAACAATTACATACCACACATTGCAGTATATGAATATAATGGACTACCATTGTGCTGTAAGAAAAAGATCATTTAAGAGATACCTAAAATGACTTGAATTAACTGATGCAAAATGAAGTGAAACCTGAACAATGTGTACTAGAGTATCAATATATAGAAAACAAAAAACTTTTTGCTAAGAATTCTGATCAAATAATTGATCATCCATGATCTACTTTTACCCATTACTCACTCAAGCTATTATCCTATTGTTTTGCTTCTCTTCATTACCCTTAGTATTCTTAATTCTAAAAGACTGTTCTAAGAAACAGGCCTGGAATCTAAGGACCTGCATTTGAATCCAGACTGAGAAGATCTTTTTTTCTCATCAGAAGTTGATGAATTTAAAAAAAAAAAAGAAATAGGATGATCAGATTTGTGTCTTAGGAATATTATTTTCATCACTGTGTAAAGATTGGATTGGAAAGGGGAGAGATCAGAGGCAGGGAGATATCATAAAAATTCAGGTGAGAGGAGATGAGGGCCTGAACTAGGGTGGTGGAATTTGGGTGAGTGTGCGAGGAGGGGTGAGGAGGTAGAATTGATAAGGCTTGGCAGATGACTGAGGGTTGGGAGGAAGGGAAAGAAAAGAGTCCACCCCAAGCTGGAAAGCTTCAGTTGTTCTATGATCCTTCCTTTGCCTTCAATCGTATCCTCCAATGAGCTGCTGAGTCTCATCAATTCTACCTCCTTAACATCTCTTGATTTTTCAATTCATCATTAATTCATCATGATTATTCCTTTGTACTCACTCCTATCCTCCAGTCAGCTGCCAAGTTCTATCAATTTTACCTCAACATCCCTCATATTCATCCTCTTCACTTTGCTCAAATTTCACCACCCATCACCTTTCACCTTCAACATACACACACACACACACACACACATATATACACTCATTATATATAATATATACACACACATTTAAATATATATGTATGTGTGTATGTATATAATTATGAATGATTATATATCATTCAGACACATTCATACACATATGCATAAATGGGTATTACATAAATATATACACATATCACTCACGCTCATGAAACTGTATTGATTCTCTACTGCTTCTAAGATAAAACAGAAATTCACAGCAATCGCATGGCCATTGTTGTTCAGCCACATCCAGTTCTTTGTGATCCCATTTGGGGTTTTCTAGGCAAAGATACTGAAGTGGCTTGCCATTTTCTTCCCCAGATCATTTTACAGATGAGGAAACTGAGGCAAGCACAGTTAAGTGATTTGCCCAGGGTCACACAGCTAGTAACTATCTGAGACCAAATTTGAACTTACATCTTCCTGACTCCAGGTCTGGCATTCTATCCATGGCACCACTTAGCTGCCTGAGTTCTAACCTAGCATTGGACACTTACTTGTGTCATCACAGGCAGGTCACTTAACCTCTTTTTGCCTTAGTTTCCTTACCTGTAAAATGGGCATAGCACCCATCTCCCAGGTAGCTTATTGTGAGAATCAAATGAGATAATATCTGGAAAAATGCTTAACACAGTGTCAGACACATGGTAGACGCTATATAAATGCTTGTTCTTTTTTCCTTAATTTCTCTCAACAGAAAACAGAAGTTGATTCATAAGTAGAAGCATCTCTGAGAGGAGAAAATTAAATTAAATTCTCACTAGGGTGCAAATGAATGATAATATACTCTTTCCAGAGAACAGGCCTTCCTAGGAGGGGAAGAAAGAAGTCGACAGAGGAGGCTGAAGATGTATAGGTCTAACGGCACAACTTTTCCTCCCTGTCTCTATTGAGCTGCCATAAAAGTAATCCCTTCTACATTTGAATGGATATCTTTACAAGTCTCTGAACTCCCGTCAAGCTCAAGCTATTGGCTTCTCCACACTGGATCCGACCTGATGTTTGTGATTATGTTGTCCTCTACTGGCTTTGCTATGAAATATGTGCTTCTTAATTCCACTCAGGGCCAACAAGATTTTCCTTTTGCTCAGTTGAAGTTTGTGCGCTTTGGAACAGAAAACCTTACATTCTTTCCTGATTCCACATGCGTGTGGCTTCGTTGGCAGTCTTTGTATCTGTCTGTTTGGTTGTGTTCAGGGGTCCCCTATGCATCAGGGTTGTTGCTTAGCTTCATTCATGTAGAGAGGATCCTCTCCCTTTCTACTCTTTGGAGTTAAGCATAAGATCTCTGGGGAACATTAGTTGTGTGTTCCAAACTGTTATTCATGATGAGCTTTAACATCACAGTAATGATTTTCAAGCAAGGATTTGAGATTTGAGGAAAAATTAAGTAAAAGGTCTTACTATACAATGTTTTTTCCAGCCTTGTTGCTGAGAGCAAGCTTTCCATCTTTTTTTTCTTGAAATATTCTCTTTTGGGTATGATCAAACAGGAAGGAGAAGGTATAATGTAGCAGAAAGAGCACAAGTCCTGGAGTTAAACCCTTTCTCAACTACTTACTATCCCTGTGAAACTGGGTAAAATCATTTAACTTCTCTGGGTTTTAGTTTCATCTCCTTAAAATGAGAAAGTTGGATTCCTAAGATCCTTCCAGCTCTATATATCTATGAACCTGGGAGTATGCTGTGGTATTAATTGAAAAAGTATACCTGAACACATGTTGGAGACCACCTGAATATATTTCTTGAGAGCACGTATGCATTGACCATTTGGGTAGTTCAGACATAGGCATTAGCTATGGCAATTCTATACTCCTAAATCACAGTGGGGAATAGGTAGAATTTTCTAACATAAACAAAAAACCTTTAACCAGAGGTAAGAGGATTTATAATAACATCTGTAAAGGCAGAGTGAGAGAATCCAATTTTTTTAAAAAATCTGTTTAGAAACAAAATGAATCTCACTCAAGCAACTCAAAATATTTTCACATGCAATAACAAACATTAACATTATTGGCCCATGTAGTTCTTAGGGGATTATTTGTCTATGCGCTTCACATGAAGAAAACTTTGGAACTGAAACCATATAACAGAAAACATCTGTTTGGGCATCTTTCAATTATGATATGTTGCAGGAGAGGACTGGGATTTGGAAATACCAGTCTGACATGTAAACTGGCCCTGACTGATTCAAACACCTCTTGGATCTCTTGGGCTACATCGACTATGGTACTCCTGTAAATCTACTTTTTGTTCCCTTCTATAATCTCTTTTAAGCATCCACTTCATCATCTTTGTGCAGTAAATAAAAAGTCATCAGAAAAATGAATGAGGAAATAATGATGTGCTTAGGTTAAAAATCCTCTTCCTAGAAATATGCAATAAGAGCAGAAGTATAACATAAGTCATGTAACAGACTAATAGAACTGAATTGGATTTCTGAATGCCGTTAGTGACAGCCCTGGCTCTGAAAGTTCACTGGAGCACTGGAACTATCTGTAGCCTGTAAGATGGTACAGGGATTGGCTGACTCCTATCGCACAGGTATTGCAATCGCAGACAGCAGTGGGATGTGGAGACATTCTCATTAGCACTGTCTAATTTAGTCTTCTTATTACCAAGATTTTGCCAGAGCTCATCCCACTTTTTGGTGTCTCATGAATTTTCTTATGCCAAGAAATAAAGGAAAAACCAAAGCACAATAATCCTGAAAGATTGGCAAGTCTAATTAGGTAGAAAGACAGTTCCTCAGTATGGGAGGGATGTGTAGCTGAACTGGCCAAAAGGCCTTTTCACCGTGTGGCCTAGTCCTCCCCAAAAGTCCAGCGCAGTTCACCTCTGCTATTAGCTTGTTTCTCTAAATGTACCAAGTCCAGGTGGCTCATGCCTGAGATCAGAGCAAATAGCAGTGATAACTTCATGGTCTTATAGAATTTGACATCACGTCACTATAGCCCTTACAGTGTGACTTCTTTCACTGCAAGCCAGAATTTCATTGGCCTGTTTCTCCATTTCTCAGTTTTTCTTCACATGCTTTCACTGACTTACAGTGTAATATTGAGAAACTTAATTAGTTCCTCTGTTTACTTGTCTATAAATAAGAGATACACTGTTTCTTCTTTCACAGTGTGACTAATATGGAAATGTCTTTTCTATGATTGCACATGTATAATCTATATCACTGCTTATCATCTTAGAGAGGGGTGCAGAAAAGGAGGGAAAAATTTGGAACTCAAAATTTTTTTTTAATTTATGTTAAAAATTGATTTTACGTGTATTTAGAAAAACTAAAATGCCATTTAAACAATAAAAATAAAAAAATAAGAGACCTATGGTGTGAGGGAGAACACATTAAAGTGGAAAGGGGTAGGACGGTGGAAAGGAGGGGTAGGACGATTTGTATTGAGGCCTGGGTTCTGCCATTTGTTACCTATTTACTCTTAAGGCAACAAGTGGTATAGCAGACAGAAGCAGTGATTTGAGTTCAAATTCTGCCTCAGAAGCTTACTGACCCTGGGCAAGTCATTTGGCCTTTGTCAAAGGTAGCTGGTGGCATAGTAGATATATTCAGGAATTCAACTCCAGTCAGATACTGTAGGACCCTGGAAAAGTTACTACTTCTGTCAGCCTCAGTTTCCTAACCTGTAAAATGACAATAATAATGGCATCCACCCCACAGGGTTGCTATGTGTGAAACAAAATGTAAAGTGCTTTGCAAACCTTAAAGCATTTATTAACTAGCTATTAGCATTATTATTGCATATGTGACTACTCTCTGAGACATAATTCCCTCATTAACAAAATGAGGAAAATCCTTTCACTGCCTACAGCATGGGCTTGTTATAAGGATCAGAGCTTATAACAAAGTATTTTATAGTTGAAAAGCTCTATGGAAATGTGTATCATGAGAGGCAGCATTGAGCCTTATTGGATTTGTTGGGAGAGGACCTGGATTGGAATTTGATTTTTCTAGAGACTCAATTCCTAAAGCTAGCCCTATACAGGCTGTCCCTTTTCTCTTGCTAGAAATCTGGATTCCAGGACTGTTCTGCTTAGGAATTCCCCTTTCTCTCACCACAAGACTAGATTATAGAAATTGAGGACTGGGCTTGTTAGACAGGCAATCCACAAAGTTGTTGCTTCTCAGGAACTTCTCATCCTCTGATCAGATATCTTAGAAACAGGATAATACTTTTATGAGGAAGGAGGTGATAGTCCTTCTATATTCTATCCTGGTCAGAACTTATCTGGATTACTTTATTCAGTTCTGGTTATCACCATTTATGAATTACATAGGTAAGCCAGGAATTTCAAGAAATTGGGCAATCAGGATATTATAGACCCTTGAGTCCATGTGATATGAGAATTCATTGAAAGAAAAGAGGTTGTTTAACCCAGAGTAAACTAAGGGAAGGGGGACATAGGATAGCTATATTTTAAGGGTCATCATGTGAAAAAAAGAATTAAATTTATTCCATTTGGGCGGAGTCAAGATGGCGGAGTAGAAAGATGCACGTTTACGAGCTCCGAACCCCACAGCCCATAGAATTAATGTAAAAAGAGATCCCCATAAATTCTGGACCACTGAAAGGTGTGCAGAAACAGAATGAAAGAGATTTCCGTTCCAGAGAGCCCTGGAGAGCCGTACCCAGGGTCCGTCGCGCCCCGGAAAGCGGACCCCACCCCAGCGCTGCCCTGGCCGCGGCCCCAGAGAAGCTGACCCGAGCAGGTTTCAGGGACGGAACCTCCAGCAGCCGGGAAAGTCCCTCCGACCACAGAAGCTACAGGTCAGTGAGAGAGACGGCTGGGCTGGAGGAGGGGAGCGGAGTGTCTCCGTGACTCGGGCCCCCTCGGGAGGAAGCGGCGGCGGCAGAGGCGGGGGGGGGGGGGGGGGGGGGGCGTGGCGGAGGCAGCAGCTGCGGGACTCCCCCAGCAGCAGGCAGGATCTTCATTACTGAAAGTCTCTGCATAAACCCCCTGAGGGAGCTGAGCCTGGAAGAGGCCCTGCCCCCACCCCAGCACCAGAACTAAAGCTCACGTTTATTAGCAGCCAGGCAGTCGGAAAGCCTATTTGAATCTCAGACCCCAAGCACTAGCTAGGCAGATCTAGGCGGGGGTGGACAGGAATCTCAGAAGTCAAGTAACTGGCTGGGAAAATGCCTAGAAAAGGGAAGAAAAATAAGACTATAGAGAGTTTTTTCGAACAGATGCAAATGATCCCAACTTTCAGATCTGTCGAGGACATATTCTTGCCACCAGGGAAAGACGTGGTGGGTGGGGCCTCAGTACCCCAGACATCCCAGGGGGATGTCGGGTGGGCTCAGGCCTTGGAAGAGCTCAAAAAGGATTTTGAAAAGCAAGTTAGACAGGTGGAGGAAAAACTGGGAAGAGAAATGAGAGAGATGCAAGAAAAGTATGAAAAACGGGTCAATACCTTGGTAAAGGAGACCACAAAAAATGCTGAAGAAAATAACACCTTGAAAAATAGGCTCACTCAATTGGCAAAAGAGGTTCAAAAAGCCAATGAGGAGAAGAATGCTTTCAAAAGCAGAATTAGCCAAATGGAAAAAGAGGTTCAAAAGCTCACTGAAGAAAAGAGTTCTCTCAAAATTAGAATGGAACAGATGGAGGCTAATGACTTTCTGAGAAACCAAGAAATCACCAAACAAAACCAAAAGAATGAAAAAATGGAAGAGAATGTGAAATATCTCATGGGAAAAACAACTGACCTGGAAAATAGATCCAGGAGAGACAATTTAAAAATTATGAGACTACCTGAAAGTCATGATCAAAAAAAGAGCCTAGATATCATCTTCCATGAAATTATCGAGGAAAACTGCCCTGACATTCTACAACCAGAGGGCAAAATAAGCATTGAAAGAATCCATCGATCACCACCTGAAAGAGATCCAAAAAGAGACACTCCTAGGAACATTGTGGCCAAATTCCAGAACTCCCAGCTCAAGGAGAAAATCTTACAAGCAGCTAGAAAGAAACAATTCCAGTATTGTGGAAATAAAATCAGGATAACTCAAGATCTAGCAGCTTCTACATTAAGGGATCAAAGGGCATGGAATAGGATATTCCAGAAGTCAAAGGAACTAGGACTCAAACCAAGAATTACCTACCCAGCTAAACTGAGTATAATACTTCAGGGGAAAAAATGGTCTTTCAATGAAACAGAGGACTTTCAAGCATTCTTGATGAAAAGACCAGAGCTGAAAAGAAAATTTGACTTTCAAACACAAGAATGAGAAGAAGCATGAAAAAGTAAACAGCAAAGAGAAGTCAGAAGGGACTTACCAGAAGTGAACTGTTTACATTCCTACATGGAAAGACAATATTTGTAACTCTTAAAACTTTTCAGTATCTGGGTAGTTGGTGGGATCACACACACACACATGTACATGCATGCACGTACACACACATACACACATGCACACACACACAGAGACAGAGAGCACAGAGTGAATTGAATAGGATGAGACCATAGCTGAAAAGAAATTAAGGTAAATGGTGAGAGAGAAATGTAGTGGGAGGAAAGAGGGTGAAATGGAATGGGGTAATTATATGTCATTTAAGAGGCAAATAGGAGACTTCTTAGAGGAGGGAAAAAGAGGAGAGCTGAGAAAAAAAAAAACAATTAGTTTACCCTCATCACATTTGACTAAAGGAAGGAATAAAATGCACACTCATTTTGGTATGAAAACCTATCTTAACAGTATAGGAAAGTGGGGGAGAAGGAGATAAGCAAGGGTGGGGGGGATGATGGAAGGGAGGGCAAAGGGAGGAGGGAGCAATTTGAAGTCAACACTTGGGGAGGGACAGGATCAAAAGACAGAAGAGAAACAATGAGGGGCAGGGTAGGATGGAGGGTAATTCAGTTAGTCTTACACAACACAACTATCAGGGAAGTCATTTGCAAAATTACACAGATATGGCCTATATTGAATTGCCTGCCTTCCCAAAGGGAATGGGTGGGGAGGAAGGGATGGGGAGAATTTGGAACTCAAAGTTTTAGGAACAACTGTCTAGTATTGTTGTTGCTACTAGGAAAGAAGACATACAGTTAATGAGGAATAGAAAGTCATCTGGCCCTACAGGAGAAAAGAGAAAATGAAGACAAGAGAAGGGAGGGATGACAGAAGAGAGGGCAGATTGGAGATAGGGAAAATTAGATTGCTTGGGGTATTGGGGTGGGGGTAGGGGATAAAAGGGGAGAAAATTTGGAACCCAAAATTTTGTGAAAATGAATGTAAAAAGTTAAATAAATAAAAAAATAAAATAAAATAAAAAAATTTATTCCATTTGACCCCAGAGAGCAGAACCAACGACAATGGTTGAAAATTGCAAAGAGGCAAATTTAGTCATTAATAACATTATTATTAACATTAATAACAATATTATTATTAATAACATAACATTAAAAACAAAAATAGAATGAGATGCCTCAAGAGGAGAAGGGTACTTCAGCTGAAGTCTTCATACTGAGGCTGGGCATCATATAGTGGTATCTCCATTTGGGGACAGGTTAGATAAATTGGACACCAACTCTTATTGTTCAGTTATTTAATCATGTCCAATTTTTCATTCAGCAGGGGTTTTCTTGGCAAAGATACTGGAGTGATTTGCCATTTCTTTCTCCTCATTTGCCATTTTATAACTCATTTTACAGATGAGGAAACTGAGGGAAATAGGTTTAAGTGATTTGGTCACACAACTAGTAAGCGCCTGAGGTCAGAGATGACCTCAGGTCCTCCTGACTCCAGGCCCAGCATTCTATTCACCACCTAGCTAGTTGGGCCACCTAGCTACCCCAACTCGAAAATTCTATAATTCTAAGTCCAAAATTATCAACTTGAGTGACTAGGGGAATGGTGGCATTATCAACACAGTTAGAGAAATTAGAAAGAGATTCAGGTTGAGGTGGTGGTGATGAGGAGACAGAGATGATACGTTCATTTCTGGGCAAGTTTAACTAAGATAACCAAATGTATACCTGTAGAACTATCAGGCAAAGCACTTGGAGATTTGAGCCTAGGCTCTAGAGATAAGTTTTGGGTAGAGAGAGGGGCTTGGGAATTATTTGCATAAAGTTAGTCATTGAGGATGTGGTTTTAGGTGAAGTCACAAAGAGAGACAATATAAAGAGAAAAGGGCTACGGGAAAATCCTGGAAATAGAAGAAGTCTAGGTTTATCACTACAATTAGTGTTGTGCTCATTCATAATAGGAAAAGAAGGAGAAAGAGAAGGAACAGGAAGAAAAAGAGAAGGATGAAGAGGAAGAAGAAGAGGCCATATTTCTGTAGCACTTTAAGGTTTGCAAAGTTCTTTACAAAAATTATCTCATTAGGTCCTTGCAACAACTGTGAAAGGAAAATGCTATTATTATCCATAGATGAAGAAACTAAAACTGAGTGCTTACATGACTTGTCCAGAGCCACACAACTAAGAAATGTCTGAGGCGGGATTAGAATTGGGTCTTCTTAACTTAAAGTCAATCATTCTTGCCCTGTGCCAGCTAGCTGTCCACTAACCCATTCTCTTTCCATTATCAGCCATCAGATCGAATAGACTGAATTCTTTCATGTTTCCTTTGCTCTTTTTCCCCACTTCCTCATCTCTCACCAATATGGTACCCCACTGCCTACTGAATAAAGCCTAAGCTCCTTCCCTTGGCATTCAAGGTCAACACAACCTGATTCCAACCTACCTTTTCAGTTTTCATAGTACTTCTCTTCTCTGATGTGAACTCTGATTCTCTGATGTGAACAAATATATTACCTCATCATACCCTGAACTGACATTGAACATTTTTACCTCTTTGGTTTTTTTTTCAAGCAATTCTCCCTGCCTACAAGGCTTTATTTCTCTTGATGTCACTTTCACATGAATGCCTTCTAATCCCCAAGACAGAAAAGAGCACTGTCTCTTTATATTTATACTTTATAGGAATTTATATTTTTTTTTGGAATTTGCACCTCTCTTATGTTCTTATATGTATTAAGCACTTATAATGTGCATGCAACTGTTTCCAGGTGATGATAAAAAAATAAAAATGAAAAACGGCTCTTGCCTTCAAGGGGCTTATAATTCTATTTATCACACACTACATTACATTATTTTTGTGTCTCCAAGTCATGTCTCTCCTACTAGATTGTAATCTTCCAAGGGCAAAGCATAGGATCATAGATTTAGAATTGGGAAGAACCTTAATTAAAAGTCATCAAGTCCCTCTATTTACAGATGAGAAAACCACATCATTTGACCAAGTTCACATAGGCACTGAGTGGAATAGGGAGTATTTGAACCCAAGCCATAAGATTATAAATTTAGAACTTGAAGGGACCTTAAAGTCCATCTAATCCAACCCTCTTATTATACAGGAAAGTGAGCTGAAGCCTAGAAGGGTTAACTGACTTGACCAACATCACACAGGTGCTAAGTGTCAGAGGCAGGATTTTAATCCAGGTCCTCTAACTCTTTCCGCTGCATCATGTTGACTCCCAAGGGGCCATTTCTTATTCATCTTTGCATGCCTCACGTTGCCTAGCACAGTGCATTGCAGCTAGAGCTTTCTAGGTATAGAGAATAGTGTGAGCAAGACTTAGACATGAAAGGGGACAATATAGAGCTAGGTGTTTGACCGGGGCAGAGAAGAGCAGGACCACCTGGTTCCAATCCTGCTTCCAGGCTGGCCTCCAGTGTCATCATTCAAGGGAGCAAATCCTGTGAAGAAGGCCACAATCCACACCACCATCACCTGCCATAAATGGAGCAGAGAAGTCTGCCTAGCTAAAGCAGCAAGATTTCATGAGGAACAGACAAGAAGTAGCATGCATCAAAAGGATCAAACTTCCACCTCAGCCATCACCTCCCCTTGGACCTTGGAGTACCCAGAGTCCAAGCATCCTAGGAATAGCAGCTTCCCCAACCAAGGGAGCAACCCACGTGAAGATTCAACCTAGCCATCACTTCTGCAGATCCTGCAGCCCTCGCCTCCTCAGTAGCCATATCTAAGAAAGATCAGGGGGAAAAAATGTTCTCTCTGCCAAAGTCCTTGGCATCATAAAAAGGTTCAACAGCAGAAAAAGATAGGACGTTTTCAAGGGAAATAGTATTAAATATTCATTACCATCTGCTTTGTCACCATGCCCTAAGGACCATTGGAACTTTCCATCTGACTCTCAGTTAAAACCTCATCTGTAGTGTTGTCTTCCCAATCAGAATGTGAGTCCTTGATATCAGGGACGGTCTGGCTATATTCTGTTTGCATCCTCGGCACTTAGCATCGAGCTTTACACATTCTAACTGCTTACTGAAAGTTTTTTCATTCATTCATGAAGAAGAGTATAGTGTGAGATAAGCTTGGAAAGGTAGGTTAGGAATGGTGCGTGAATGTCCTGTTAATATTAAAGTTTGTACATTTTAATCATTTAGCCAGCATTTATTAGTCGCCTATTATGTGCCAGGCATTGTTCAGCTCTAGGAATCAAATACAAAGGATGAAAGTGGCTACTCACAAGGAGCTTACATTTCAATCAGGAAGACAAATACACATGCGTTTAAATATAATATATGCACTATATATATGTATATATAGAATATAGAGACAGAGTATACATTCAAATTAATACAAAGATGTCAAACACAAGACATTTTGAGAAGGAGGGCAGTAGCCTTTGAGGAAATCAAGAAAGTTACACTTGAAAGAAGAGAGAGCCCATGCAAAGCAGAAATGAGGAGGGAATCCAATCTAGGCTGGGGGGTGTGGAGGGAGGGTAACCAGTATAAAGATGACCCTTTAAGAGATAAGGGATAGAGAAAGAAGAGGAAGAAATAAAAGAAAGCTGAATCAAACTGAAAGAAACAAAAACAAAAAGTTATGTGCGGTTCTATATTTACACACCACCCTTTCTAAAACAATCTGTCTTCTCAATAGCTTTTGAGTTCATCCTAATCTTTTCATGTGTTAAACTGAAAACAAGATCAAAAGTGGTTTTTATCTCTGTGCTCACTCAAGTGACAGCTATTTCCACCCTTTCAAGAAAGTACTTTAATCACTGTGGACTAAGAGTGTCCTCAGAGAAGGAAACAGGATGAGCGATGCATCATAATGACATGAGCTGGGAGGCCCTCCAGAGCACATGCAAGAGGAAGTGCTGCTTAGATGAAATGATTCGTCCAAGTTTAAAATAATAAGAATCAAATGCCCTTCGAGTTCTTTTGTTAAGGCATGCTGTGCCTGGCTAAAAATGTGTGTATATACGTGTAGACACATACATATATATATATATATATATATATATATATGTATACATCTATACATGTGTGCGTGTCTATACTTAACCATATATGTATTGTATAGATACATATATATTGCATATACACATTTACACATATGTATATGTGTATAGAAAGAGAACACCTTTTCCAGGGTGTGATTTTCGGCCATAGACAACATTGTATTCTAGAATGTAAATGTGTATGCATGACACATATATACATATATATATGCATGTATGATATTATAGATACATGCACGTGTGCATTACATAGGTGTAGGTATATGCAGTGTATACTTGTATGCATATGGATAGGTGTGCATATTGCACATCTATGTATGTACTAGAAGTATACATTGCTTGTACATGCACATTACAGATATTTATGTGTATGTTTATATACATATATATCCATGTACACATATATATGCATACATGTATACCTACGTGTATACATATGCCTGTATATTATACACATATATGTATTAAAATGTGTGTGTGCATATAGAGATAGAGAAAGAGATAGCAAGAGAGACTGAGACAGAGATAGAGATAGAGAGAGAGAGAGTCATTGTTCCTCCCTGTCTCCTCCAATAAAATGTATACTCCTTGAGATGAGGAACTGTTTCATTTCTACCTTTATGTCCCTAGCACCTAGCACAGTGTCTTGTGCTTAATACATTCTTGTTAATCGATGGATACTTAATTGGTTAGCAGTTTACTCTGGAAAGAGTTGCTTCTCAACCTTCCTTTTACTTTTTCCCCTTCAATAACCACTACAGATCTTCACCTCCTCCACTGACTAGAGACAGCATCGTACCTAGAAAGCACAAGATATTAAACCTAGAAAGGACTTTAAAGGATAGCAGACTGCAAATCCTCTCCTTTGATAGATTAGAAACCTGAGACCTAGGAAAGTAAAGGGACTTGCCCAAGGGCATAAGATTCGTGGCAGCGAATGGACTAGCCTCCAATTTTCTCTGTCCTAGTCTGGTGCTCTCTCTACCATGATGACCTGAGCACCTCAGGTCCTTCTCCCTTAGGCATCCTCCCTGAACTTCATTCTTAAGAGAGAAAGAAATCTCAAAGAAGCAAGACTACTCTTCCAATAAAATTGAATTTATTAGAAGAAAAACTCAAAATTCAGTTCCTACATTCCTTAATTTAAAAAAGACTCCAGAATTAACTGCCCTAAATCTCACTAATGACCACAGAAAGCAATTACTTCCTTTCAAAGGAGAATAAATAACTCTTTGACCAAACAAAATTCTCAAACTTGGGGCAAACAGTATTCCATTTATTTTAAAAAAGTTTTAAATGACAAACCTATGACTTATTGGAAGGACAAAAGCAGCCTGGATACCCAATTACTCATTCTTGGCTCATGAGAGCTCAGCACCAGCGCAAACACACACACACACACACACACACACACACACAGAAATCAATGGCAAGTTAGTAATCTGAAGGAATTAGAATAAAGGATTCAAAAAATGGATTTTCAAGTCATTTCATAAAATGTCATCCTACCATAAACCAATTTCTATCTTTAGACTCTTTGCTCCCTCTCCCCTGCTCCTCTTAATCCAGAAGAAGGTGACAGTACTGAACTGAGGCATAAAACAATGACCATTATCTATCCCCCCAAATATATCCCCTATTTTATTGCCATTGTGCTTAGAATGTCTCCCCTTTAGTCACACCCATAGGGTTGGTTCATCCCTTCAGATTTTGGAAGGCATTCTGCATGGACAATGAATAAGCTGGGCTCAGAACTGCACAGGAGGAGGAGGAGGAGAGGACAGTGGGCTGGATTGCCTTTGGGAAATCGCAGAATGCTTTGAATGACCCCCAGCTTCTTCTCAAAACAAAAATCCATCTTTTTTAACAACAATGTTCATCCAGTCATGTCATGTGGCTATTAGTCATAGAATACCATAGTTTCCAAAAAACTGAGATTGAGGGTCACCCAAGAGCAATGGAGAGGTAAGGGGTGGGCATGAGAAAATCAAAAAAAGCATCACTGAGCAAGACTTGGAGGAGAAAAGTGGTGTAAGAGACGTCATCAAAGAGATGTATAACCAGAAACAAAACCGTCACCTGCTGAGAGCAAGAGCCATCTTCTGTGCTCCATTAGTATGCAAACAACATCAATGGAAATGTCCCAACAACATTGAGAAGAGTATTGGGGAAGACTGATGGGTAATAGGAACAAAAGTTGCACAAGAGGGCATGAATGGGCTGTGATCAGAATCACTGAAGGAAGTATCTGCATGGATCAGATGCACTGATCCATCAAAGAGTTCATCCTTTCATTAAAATGGGAACATTACTTTGCACTGACAACACAGTAAGCCTTTAATGTCCAATAGCATCTTATTTTTTAATTGGTCCCTGCAATGAGTTTGACAGATTCCAGATAATTTTTTAATATTTATCATATTATCAATTTTGTCCTACTTTTACAGCTTAACAAGCACTTCCCTCAAGTCATTCTTGAAGTAAGTAGAAGTATTATTATTCCTATTTTACAGATGAGGAAACTGAGGATCTGGTTGTTGAGAGGACTTTCCAAAGATCATAAAGCCAATAAAATAAAGAGCCAGGAGAAACTGAAAGCCTGGAAACCAGGGATGATTGCCAGAAGCAATAAAAATTGCTTAATGCAAGCCAAGCTAGGAGCTATGTGGTGAGCAATTCAATTTAACAAGCATTTATTAAGCAACTATTCTATGCAAAGTACTGTGCTGGATGCTGGGAATACAAAGAAAAAAATGAAGCAATCCCTGACTTCAAGAAGATTGTGTTCTACTAATGATGACAGGGGAACAACATGTTAGCAAAGCTAGATAGGCCAGCAAGACCTATTTCTGATACATACTGGCTGTGATCTTGGAGAAGTCTCTTATCTTAGAAGGGTTCTGAGGCAACTTACTAAGCCTATAAATAGCAGAGAATGTGCTAACCTGCTTGTGGTAGAGGGAACATACTCATCCAGGGAATTCTCTACTATAGTAAAATCATAGGTAGAGTGCCTTATTTCTATCCTACCTCCTAGCACAGTGCCTTACTGAGTTGTTCTTTGCTATCGTTCAATAATTTCCAACTCTTTGTGACACCATGGACCATAGCATGCCAGGCCCTTCTATCCTCCACTGTTTTTCTTGTTCCCATGACACTATCTATCTATCTTATCTTCTGCCATCCCCTTTTTGCCTTCAAACTTTCCCAGCATCAGGATTTTTTCCAGAGTCTCATCTTCTCGTTATGTGGCCATACCATTTAAGCTTCAACTTCAGTATTTGACCTTCTAGTAAATTAATGTCTTTAATAAGCATTGACTGCTTTGATCTCCTTGCTGTCCAAGAGATCCTCAAAAATCTTCTCCTATACTTCCAATTTGAAAGTGTTGATTGTGTGGCACTCAGCTTTCTTTATAGTCCAACTCTCACAGGCATAAATTGCTACTGGAAAAAAACCATAGTTTTGACTGTACAGACCTTTGTTGGCAAGGTGATGCCTCTGCACTTTAGTATGCTGTCCAGATTTGCCATAACTTTCCTTTCAAGGAGCATCTTTTAATTTCATGACTGCAGTTACCATCTTCAGTGATCTTTGAGCCCAAGAATATAAAATCCGACACTGCTTCCATTTCTTCTTCTGTTTGCCAGGATTGATGGGACCAGTTGCCAAGATCTTAGCTTTATTTTTATGTTAAGCTTCAAGCCAGCTTTTACTCTCTCCTCTTTCACCCTCATCAAGAGGCTTCTTAATTCCTCTTCCCTTTCTGCCTTCAGAGTGGTATCATCCGCATGTATGAGATAGACGACATTTCTCCCAGCAACCTTAATTCCAACTTTTGTTTCATCCAGCCTGGCATTTTGCATAATGTGCTCTGTATATAAGTTAAATAAAAAAGAAGACAACATACAGCTTTGTCATACTCATTTTCCAATCTTAAACCGATCAGTTGTTTCCTGTTTGCTTCTAACTGTTGCTTTGTTGACCCACATACAGTTTCCTCTAGAGACAAGAAAGATGATTCTCTCTTAGAGGACTTACTAAATGTCTGTGGTAGAATTTGTTGCTGGGTACTCAAAACTTTAGTATTTGATGGGGCTTCCAAGCCTCACCTTCTACCTTTCCTGAACCCCTTCAATGCTTTCCCTCTATCGGTTATCTCTAATTTATCATGTATATATCTTATTTTTACAAAGGTTTGTTTGTTTCCTTTTTACCTGTGGTCTCCACTGTGAGCTCCTTGAGAACAGAAACTATATTTTTTGCTTTTCTTTATATTCACAATGTTCAGCGCAGCGCAGTGCCTGACATATAGTAGATGCTTTAATAAGTTCTTGTTAACTGACTGACTATAAACAAAGTAGCTTCATTGGGGGAAGCAGAGAGAATACTAAAAACTGTACAGCTCCATAATGGCCTCATGTAGGGGATGGTAGATCAAGTGAGCTGTGAAGTCAGGAGGAAAAGGATTTCAGAAAACAGCTTAGGTGAAAGCATAGATTTATTTGAAATCCATATTTTTTTTGTCTATCTCTGAGGGTCGCCACTTGTTTTATGTCCTTCCTGCTACTTTTAAATTCATGAAGAGAATAAAGAAATTAAGTTAGTGTGAAAAAGTACATAGGATGGGGGGAAGAGATCAACTAGCTCTGCCTCTAAAGAAGCAATGGAGAGAGTCACATATAATAAACAATGTATAATTTTATTTTCTTCCTGGTATTAGTGGTACTTGGAGGGTGAAGTAATTTTTCATTATTTTCTTTTAAGGCTATTTTTAAAATTTTCAATTTCAAAAAAAAACCCAAAGATATAGAGGTGGAAGATAGAGTGTCATGAATCGTGCAGGGATAGTCAGAATAAACCAAAACACAGAGTACATGGAGGAGAATAAAATGGAATTCTGGAAAGGTAGGCTCAAACCAGATTGTGATTGACTATAAATGTTGAACAAAGAAGTTGCATTTTCCCTGAGAGGAAGTAGAACCCTCTGTAGTTTCTTGAACAGGGAGTTCTCATGGTCATATCTGTATTTTGAGAAGACTATTTTGGTAGCTGTGTGGAAGAAGGATTAAAAAGGAGAAAGGGTGGAAGGGGGTGGGGTGGGGGAAGAAGATATCAATAACTATAAGAAGAAGACCATGCCATCAGAGAAATGATGACATGACTTGCTCTTGACTTAGTTTTGAGTGAGAGAGGGCTGTGCAGGTCACCAGCCTCAATTCTCCTCAAGAACCATCTGAATTCAGTGATCAGAATGACTCAGGATGAGGCAATTGGGGTTAAGTGACTTGCCCAAGGTCACACAGCTAGTGAGTGTCAAGAGTCTGAGGTGAGATTTGAATTCAGGTCCTCTAACTCCTGCACTGCTGTTCTATCCACTGCACCACCTAACTGCCCTAATGTAGTAGAGGAAAAGCCAACCACAGTGTCAGCTAGACAGCGAGCACTTTGGTGCAGAAAATTGAGCAATGAATTTGTAGTCAGAGGATCTAGGTTAGAGTCCTGCCTTGGCCATACATACACTCCTTGTGTGTCCTTGGGCAAATCTCTTAACCATTCCAGGCTTTATCTATAAAATGAGGAGTTTGGACTAGATGACCCCTGAAGTCCCTTTCCATTCCATTCTAAATCTATGAGTTCATAATCCTGTGAAATTCATCAAAAACTGAGCATTCAAATGGGAATGGACAATAACTAATAAAACAGTGGTCATGCATGATGTCAAATTTGAAGAATGCTTCTCTGGAGAAGTCTTTAGAGAAAATGCTTTCCCCAAGATTAAGTCAAAAAAATCTGTTTTGTGCCAACACATGAAGTCTGCTCTTTCCCTGCCATTTTGAACCACCCTTCATTGAAGTCCTGTATGTTGCCTCACTGGGCTCCTCAAAGGCTATGGCAGTGAACACAAGCTCTGGAAGGTCCCTCCCAGGTAGTCAGTAGATAACAAGCGTTTCTTATATGCTTGCCAGCCTAAGCTGTGGGCCTTAAGCTGCAAAGGCTAGTAATACAAGGGTGTGGCCCTGGCTGTTGTCTGAGAACCAGAAGCTTGAAGAGGTTCATCACCAGAGGGTTAGCCCTCAGGAGATTCATTCCAGGGGCTTCGGTCTGTACCAATTCAATAGCTACACTCTTGGACACAATGTAAAGTACTGAAGTAAGCATAAGAGATTATATGCATCTCAAGATTACTGCCTCTCATCTTCTAACTTGAAGCAAATCCCCAAATAGCTAAGGAAAAATAGGCTTTTTATTGTGTATGCCCTCCCCACAGACTACCTCAGAATCTGGATACTTGGGAGGCAGTATGGTACAAGGGGAAGAACACTGGATTTGAGGTCAAATCTCACTTCTGACACTTAGCTACCTTTGTGACCTTGGGCAAGTCACTTAACCACCCTAGGTCTTAGTTATCTCATGTATAAAATGAAAGGGTTAGCCAGGTAGCCTCCTAGTTCTAAAGAATCTATGATCTTAATTTATATCATCCTCACACATAAATAATAAACTCTCCAGGGTTCTCTGGTAAATAGCATATTTGAACTGCTACCCAAAGGGGAAGGGAGGGAAAAGGAAATAAACATTTATGTAGTACCTACTGTGTGCCAGGCACTGTGCTGAGCACTTCAAAGTTAAATACCACCTCAGACATTAGTGTTCTATGTCACACTGAGCAAATCACTTAAGTTATCTTAGCCGAAGATTGCGGAGTAGAAAAACTCACGTATACGAGCTCCGAACCCACAGCCCATGGATTTAATGTAAGAAGAGCTCCCCACAAGTTCTGGATCACTGCAGGGTGTGCAGAAACACAATGGAAGAGATTTCTATTCCAGAGAGCCCCGGAGAGCTGTCCCCAGGGTCCATAGCACCCCGGAAAGAGGAGTCCACCCCAGCCCTGCCCTGGATGCGACCCCAGAGAAGCTGATCCGAGCAGGCTTCAGGGACGGAAGCTTCTGTGGCCGCGAAGTTCCCTCCACCCACAGGCACTGCAGGTCAGTGAGAGACATGTTTGGGCTGGCCAAGAGGGCAGCAGGGTGTCTCCGTGGCTCGGGCCCCCTCGGGAGGAAGCGGCGGAGGCAGAGGCAGCAGCAGCAGCCCCCGGGACTCCCCGAGCAGGCAGGCAGGATCTTCATTACTGAAAGTCTCTGCATAAACAACCTGAAGGAGCTGAGCCTGGGAGACGGCCCTGCCCCACCCGCTCCATTACTGAAGGTCTCTGCATAAAGCCCCTGAGGGAACTGAGCCTGGGAGACGGCCCTGCCCCCACCCCAGCACCAGAACTAAAGCTCACATTGAATAGCAGCCGCGCCTGCCACTGAAAGTCCATTTGAATCTCAGACCACAAGCACTAGCTGGGCGGATCTAGGCAGGGGTGGACAGGAATCTCAGAGGTCAAGTAACTGGCTGGGAAAATGCCTAGAAAAGGGAAGAAAAATAAGACTATAGAGAGTTTTTTCGAACAGATGCAAATGATCCTGACATTCGGATCTGATGACGAGGACATATTCTTGCCATCAGGGAAAGACGTGGAGGGCGGGTCCTCAGTACCCCAGACACCCCAGAGGGATGTCGGGTGGGCTCAGGCCTTGGAAGAGCTCAAAAAGGATTTTGAAAAGCAAGTTAGACAGGTGGAGGAAAAACTGGGAAGAGAAACGAGAGAGATGCAAGAAAAGTATGAAAAATGGGTCAATACCTTGGTAAAGGAGACACAAAAAAATGCTGAAGAAAATATCACCTTGCAAAATAGGCTCACTCAATTGGCAAAAGAGGTTCAAAAAGCCAATGAGGAGAAGAATGCTTTCAAAAGCAGAATTAGCCAAATGGAAAAAGAGGTTCAAAAGCTCACTGAAGAAAAGAGTTCTCTCAAAATTAGAATGGAACAGATGGAGTCTATTGACTTTCTGAGAAACCAAGAAATCACAAAACAAAACCAAAAGAATGAAAAAATGGAAGAAAATGTGAAATATCTCATGGGAAAAACAACTGACCTGGAAAATAGATCCAGGAGAGACAATTTAAAAATTATGGGACTACCTGAAAGTCATGATCAAAAAAAGAGCCTAGATATCATCTTCCATGAAATTATCGAGGAAAACTGCCCTGACATTCTACAATCAGAGGGCAAAATAAGTATTGAAAGAATCCATCGATCACCACCTGAAAGAGATCCAAAAAGAGAAACTCCTAGGAACACTGTGGCCAAATTCCAGAACTCCCAGGTCAAGGAGAAAATCTTGCAAGCAGCTAGAAAGAAACAATTCCAGTATTGTGGAAATAAAATCAGGATAACTCAAGATCTAGCAGCTTCTACATTAAGGGATCGAAGGGCATGGAATAGGATATTCCAGAAGTCAAAGGAACTAGGATTCAAACCAAGAATCACCTACCCACCAAAACTGAGTATAATACTTCAGGGGAAAATATGGTCTTTCAATGAAACAGAGGACTTTCAAGCATTCTTGATGAAAAGACCAGAGCTGAAAAGAAAATTTGACTTTCAAACACAAGAATGAGAAGAAGCATGAGAAAGTAAACAGCAAAGAGAAGTCAGAAGGGACCTACCAAAAGTGAACTGTTTACATTCCTACATGGAAAGACAATATTTGTAACTCTTCAAACTTTTCAGTATCTGGGTAGTTGGTGGGACCACACACACACATGTACATGCATGCATGCACACACACATACACACATGCATGCACATACAGAGACAGAGAGCACAGAGTGATTTGAATAGGATGGGACCATAGCTGAAAAGAAATTAAGGTAAATGGTGAGAGAGAAATGTAGTGGGAGGAGAGAGGGTGAAATGGAATGGGGTAAATTATATGTCATTTAAGAGGCAAGCAGGAGACTTTTTAGTGGAGGGAAAAAGAGGAGAGCTGAGAAAAAAAAACAAGAAGTTTACCCTCATCACATTCGACTAAAGGAAGGAATAAAATGCACACTCATTTTGGTATGAAAACCTTATCTTACAGTACAGGAAAGTGGTGGAGAAGGAGATAAGCAAGGGGGCGGGGATGATGGAAGGGAGGGCAAAGGGAGGAGGGAGCAATTTGAAGTCAACACTCAGGGAGGGACAGGATCAAAAGACAGAAGAGAAACAATGAGGGGCAGGATAGGATGGAGGGTAATTCAGTTAGTCTTATACAACATGACTATCAGGGAAGTCATTTGTAAAACTACACAGATATGGCCTATATTGAATTGCCTGCCTTCCCAAAGGGAATGGGTGGGGAGGGAAGGATGGGGAGAATTTGGAACTCAAAGTTTTAGGAACAACTGTTTTATATTGTTGTTGCTACTAGGAAAGAAGACATACAGTTAATGAGGAATAGAAAGTCATCTGGCCCTATAGGACAAAAGAGAAGATGGGGACAAGAGAAGGGAGGGAGGATAGAAGAGAGGGCAGATTGGAGATAGGGAAAAGTAGATTGCTCGGTGTATTGGGGTGGGAAGAGGGGATAAAAGGGGAGAAAATTTGGAACCCAAAATTTGGAACCCAAAATTTTGTGAAAATGAATGTAAAAAGTTAAATAAATAAATAAATAAATGAATTTTTAAAAAATTGTTATCTTAGCCTTAGTTTCTTCATCTGTAAAATGGAGTGTTGAGTTTAATGATCTCTAATGTCCCTTTGTCTCTAAATCCATGATCCTATGTTCCAATGATGGTGGAAGAGCCATACTTGGAACCTAACAAATAGTCCTGAATGTACTTATAGGAAAAATATTTATAGCATTAAAGAGAATAAAAGTGGGGAAAACAGACTGGACCAAGTACATATAGTAGAGATTTGTGCTGGGGAAGACACTATTGTGAAAGTTCTGAGGCATCTATATGCACATATAAGGAGAGAAGAAATTAAAGATATAGAAAAATACTGAAACTAAGTAATACCAATAAAAAGAAATTGAGAAAACATAAACTAATATAACCACTCTCACTTATGCAAACTCATTATGTGGGTCATTTCTGCATAAACCAAGGAAATGGACTGTGGTCAACATTTAGTAAGTGTTTATAAATTAATTGTAGCCATATATAGGCTGAAGTGCATTATTAATGATGATGTAGGTGTGAAAAGTATTATGAAAATAAATGATTAATTACAGTGTTTCGCATATAGTAGGTACATATTAAATATTCATTGAATTTCTTGAATTATAAACATGTATCACCATGAGTGAAATGGGTAGCTTATGCAATGATGGACAATCTGAATATTACAATAGTGTCCTTGTGATATTAGGGAAAAGAGAATAAGAGTGGACTGAGTGGATCCTATAAAGACTCAGTGCACTGAGTGGATCCTATAAAGACAATTTATGGGACACTGAAAGGAGTTTTACAAGAGGGATTACACAAGTATATAGAGGAGGTATAATCTTCACTGGTGGAGAGAGAATTCAAACCAATGAGAATAGAAGTCCATCCATGATGGCAGTTCTTCCTTCTAGCATTTCCTAGAGGTTAAAAAAAAAGGCAGATAGTTTGGACATGAGAAAAAGGAGGCATGGAATCAGAAAGAAAACACTGATTTTGCAATCAGAGTGTCTAGGTTAGAGTCCTGCTTTTGCCATACATACTGACTGTTTTCTGGAGGGCCAAGCAATACCCTTTTTATTCAACATGTTGAATATGTAAGATCTACCATACTTCAGAGATGATCATTCCTTGGAAAGTGCCCAATCTCCTAATTTTAGCGAGGAGAAACTGAGGTCCAAAGAAATCAAATGATTCACCCGAGGTCACCCAACTTGGAGGTAATAAAGATGGAATTCCAGCCAAGATACTCTGATTTCAAATCCAGAAGTCTTTTCATTGTACTACCCTACCACTGAGTAATTAACTGCAGTGAAGTGAAGCTAGACTAACTTGGACAAGCATAAAAGTATACAAAGTATTTAAGAAAATTTGGTGCCACAAATAATACAGACTCTGAAAAGAACCCACACTCTTTCTGTGATACAGAACCCCTAAATCTCATGTCAGACACTGTTGTCTCTGTTCATTCTTTGGACTCAGCTTCATCTTGGTCCTTGGCACAGAATCAAAAGAATCCTTGATCTTACTCAAGAAGACTTGAGTTTGGGGCAGCTAGATGGTGCAGTGGATAGATCAACAGTCCTGGAGTTGAGAGGACCTCAGTTCAAATCCAGCCTCAGGCACTTACTAGCTGTGTGACTCTGGGCAAGTCACTTAACATTGACTGTCTTAAAAACATTAAAAAAGAAGACGTGCATTTAAATTCTAGCTCTGCCACTTTACTTGTTTGTGGCTTTGGGTAAATCATTTAATCCCTTGAGAGCTTAGTTTCTTAATGTGTAAAATGTGGGGATTAGACTAGATCTCTGAGCCCCTTTCAGTTCTAAGTTTTGGGAGGCTATAATTTTATAACCTGGACACTCCCTTCTGTCTCTGCTCCCTTATGATCCCCTGTTAATCTCCGATTTTTTATGAAATCTCTGGCCCTTCTCAAAACAGAAACATTTTGCCTTTGGTTTTCTGTTGTTGCTTGAACCACAGACAAGAAACCTCTCAACCCAAGTCTATGTCAGGTCCCAACACTGGCCCAGGGGTGGGATAGAGAGAAATAGCACAGCTTTTACTTAATGTTAGTCATTAATGATATAGAAAACAGATACAATAACCTAACACATAATAAATCTAACAATTCTTATTCAGCTGCAAGTGGGGAAAAGCTAACCTTAGATAGTATTAAGAACAGAGTACCTATTAAGTACAAGGTACTAGGCACTGAGAGGGATGAAAGTCTTAAAATATGTATTATCTCTGTCCTTGATCTTATGATTTAGTTGGAAGAAATAACATTATACAACTGTAATTATATATATAATATATGTTGTTATATACTACATATTTATATATACACACATTATGTTATATGTTAATAATAGATTATATTATATCGTATCCTATTATGTATGTGACAATTATAATGTATTGAATTACATTATGTATTATAAGTATTAAATACCAATACACACATGATAAGGTAGTAGCATATAGTCACTGGTGAGTGAGTTGGAGTAGGCATAAGCATTATTGAAGGTCAAAAGAGGGAAAAGTCAGTTCCAGATACGGTAATCGGGGACAGCTTCACAGTGGTAGTGAAATTTGTGTTGAACCTTAAAGGATGACCACAATTCGGGTAAGGCAAAGGGGAAGAGAAAGAATACTCTAGGTGAAGAATGGTGTAGAAGCAGGGAGAGCAAAAAGCATGTTTGGACCTCTGTTCTATGAACAGTGGAGTCTATTGAAGGTTTTTGATCAGGGAAATGGCATAGTGAAGACAATATTTAGGAAGATTAATCTGGCTGCAGTGTGTAGAATGGATTAACATCAAGGACTGGCGACAGAAAGACGAGTTAGAAAGCTACTGTAATAGTTTGGGCATGAGATAATAAGATCTGAGCTAGGACGTTGGCAGTGCGAATGAGGAGGGAACACAAGCCAGAGACTTTATGAAGGGTGAACTGGAAAGATTTAAAGAGTTACTGGACATCGGGAGAGGCAGAGGGAAAAGTCAACCATAAAATATTTTAGTATTGCAAAGGACTTCAGAGGCCATCTAGCCTAAACCATTTCTGCAAAGCGCAACAAAGGTAGTTGGTAAAAAGGGCTTTGTCTATGGTACTGAAATTCAGATTGTGTATATGATATTTGCATTCTTTCTCCGACATAGAAATGCCCAAAGTAGGTAGCTCTGATGTAGTTAGCAAGAATAATGCATTAAAATAGGATGCTATAAGATGTCCAGTTTCCTGTCACTGACCACACACCAGGTGATCTCCTCCACAGTCCACTTGCCCTATTCCTCCCTCCTATCACAGGTTCTACAACAGAGTAGAGCAGCAGTCCAGGATTTCTGCCACCACATACCTCCAGTAAAGCAAAGTCCCAGGTGTCCCCACAGGATAATTAACTGAAGGTGCCAAAATGTCTAGCTTTCGGAATCCAGTAATGTGATTGTTTCAAGCCTGGAAGCCTGGGAAAATGGTGGTACCATTAACAGAATACAGAAGTATAGTGGGGGGAACTGGTTTGGTAGAGAAAACATCACGTTATGTTTTATTTTAGATTCACTGGGTTTAAGGTCAGAGTCCAACATCAGGCTACAGCTCAGAAGGGTCAGTGTTAAGTGATACAATGTGAGAGGCATCCATACAGCGTTGACACTATAAAAGTGGTTAAGTTTTCCGGTAGAAGGAGAGTGATAAAATCCTTGAGATACGGACCAGGTCTCAAAGCATGTTCATATTTAGGGAGTGAGAGAAAATTACAATCAGATAAGAATTGAAGACCAACAAGTAGAGAACCAGGACATTTGAGCAGAAGCCAAAGGAAGAAAAAAATAGGCAAAGCTTGTCCTCCTTGCCCTCTCACTGACTTGTACTCTATTTAGCAACCACTCACGTCCACCACCTCTTGAAAGTGCCAATCTAGAATAACGGGATCGTAAAATTTAGAAGTGGAAAGGACTTTAAGGGTCATATAATTCAATCCTTCTTCTTATAGATGAAGCCCAGAAGGCTTAAGTAATTGGCTAAAGTTCACTTACATCAGAAATAGCAAAGCCAAAACCTCTGTCTTCTGATTGACAACCTAAGAAGCTAATACTGTATAGGCTACATGAAAAGAAGTACAGTGCCCAAATGTCATAGATCCACTCAACTCTCACAATGGTCAGATCACATAAGGAGGACCATACTCAGTTCTGGGTTGCATTTTTTTAAATAATATTTTACTTTTTACACCAATTACATTTTAAAACAATTTGTAACATTTGGGGTGTTTTGTAAATTTTGAATTTTAAATTCTATCCCTCCCTCCTCTCCCTACCCCAATAGTAAGCAATCTGATATGTTATACATGCGCAATCACATAAAACGTTTCCATATTATTCATTTTGTACAAGAAGGTGAACAACAAAAAAAGGAAAGTGAAAAATAGTATTGGGCTGCACATTTTAAGAAAGTCATTGATAATTTGCTGTGCATCCTAAAGATGACCAGGATGGTAAGAGTGCCCTGTAAAGTAGACTGAAGGATCGAGGAATGATTAACATGGAGAAGAGAAGACCTCAGGGAATCATGATAAGTCTCTTCAAGAACTGTCATGAGAATGAAGGATTACTTAAAACTGTTCTGCTTGGAGCCAGGGACAGGACTGAGCAATGTTGGGAGTCTTGGAGAGGCTGATCTGGACTCAAGATAAGGGGAAAACTTCCTAAACAATTAGAGATGGCCAAAAATGAAATGAACTGCTTTGGGAGGTAATGGTTTCCCCTTGGTTGATGTCTTTAAGCAAAAGATGAAGGAACACTTTTGAAAATGTTGAAAATGTAGTTGTCAAACCGTGTGGGATGTACTAGATGGCTCCTAGTGACCATGAGATCCCTTCCAACTAAATTCTGTGACATCAAATACACAGGCTAACTCAAGTATCTATATATTGGGAGGGCTGATGGTAAAGTTACCTGATAAATGAATCATCAGGAGTAATTTAACTCCTTCCATCCTCCCAGGGGTATTTACTTTAAAGAAAAGGAACAGTGCTCCAATTGTTAGCCCCCTCCCTCCCAAACCATCCTCTATTTAACTATTTGGTATAATTTGAATTTCTGAGTATTCATGCTTTGTGTGTGTGTGTGTATATATATATATATATATATATATATATATATGTTTTTATGTACTTGTCTTCTCCATTAAAATGAAAGCTCATCATGTGTAGGAATTGTTTCATTATTTATTTCATTATTGTATCCCTGGCATCTACAACACCTGCCACATAGTCAGTATTAAATAAATGATTACTTGATTGATTGATTGGAAAGGAAAATAGACTCTTAATGGTAGTACTACTATGGCACCGGGATAAAGGAAAGGCATTCAGTCAGGTAAAATCCAAAAGTTGGGTGCCTTCTCAGATCACACCATATAAACTTTCCGTGATGGACACAGCACAAAACAGATTTGATAGACACTGTTCACTATTTTAAATGAGAATAACTTACATTTACAAAGTGGTTCACAATGGCCCTGTGATACAGACTATAATTATTCTTATTTCACAGATTAAGAAATTGAAATATAGATACATTAATTCAAATCAAATCAACAAGCATTTATTAAATACCTGCTGTGTGTTCGGTGCTATGGATACAAAGATAAATACAACTGTCTGGTTACCCTTTCCAGAAAAATACAATGGCACTCATTCAATGTGACTTGTTCTTGATGAAGTCCCAATGTTTTTTAGGGTTCACTTTTATCTTTTCAGGATGGTCCCTAACCATCCATGCCATAGCCCTGAACTTTTGCATATGAAGGTCAATATACGGCATTGGGCATACACAGACAAAAATGAAACAATCCTTGCCTTCAAGGAGTTCACCTACTACTGGGGGCAAATAGCATATACACAGGTCAGTAAAAGGCAAAAAATAAATAAGAGATAATTTGGGCGAGTGGAGCAGAATTATTAACAAATGAGAGAATTAGGAGAGGTCTCATGCAGGGTCTGGCACTTGAATTGAGCTTTGAAGAGGGTGAGAAATTCTAAGATACAAAGATAAGTAGGAAAAGGAGACAACTAGATAGCACAGTGGATGGAGTGCTAGTCCTGGAGTCAGGAAAACTCATCTTCATGAGTTCAAATCTGGCCTCAGACACTAGTTGTGTACCCTGGGAGAGTCACTTAAGCCTGCTTGCCTCAGTTTCCTCATCTGTAAAATGGGCTAGAGAAGGAAATGGCAAACCACTCCAGTATCTCTGCCAAGAAAATTCCAAATGGGGTCATGAAGAGTAAGATATGGCTGAAAATAATTGAAACAACAGTGAGGAGGAAAATAATTTTGTAACTAGATAGGCAGCTGGGTGGCCGGCATAGTGAAAAGAGTGCTGAACCTGAGTCCAAATGTGTCCTCAGATACTCACTAGCTGTGCTACCCTGGGCAGGTCACTTAACTACTGTCTTCCTCAGTTTCTTCATTTATAAATTGGAGATCATAATAGCTCCTCCCTCCCAGGGTTGTTGTAAGGATCAAATGAGATGATACTTATAAAACTTTGCAAACTACTATAAGGGCTAGCTTTACTATCGTTATTAAGTAAATGGATGATAGTCTGTATAAGCGTATAGTCAGGAGACAGGATTCCATGTATGAGGAACATTAAGTAAGCTAGTTTGAATAGAAGGTAGAGTACACAAAGGAGAATGATGTGAAATCAGTAGGGGACAACAGGAGAAGATGGATCCAGGGTGTGAAGAGCTTTAATTTTTATTTTATCCTAAAGGCAATAGGGAGCCACCATGGCTTCTTGAGCAGGCAAGTTAAGTGTTTGCTTAAAGGTCATATGCATCTGTGACAGGAAGTGACAGAACCCAGTCTCAAACCCAGGTGTCTGGATCTAGGGGTCTTTCTATTATGCCACACTACTTCTCAGTAACTCAAATGATGTTTTAGAACAGAGGCGCAACTAAGGGATAGCAGTGGAGAATTTGGACATTGCTGACAACATGGCCCCAGAAGTCACAGAATCATAGATGTAGAACTAAAAGAGACCTCGGAAACCCTCTCATCTACCTCTCTCCTTTTATTGATAAAGAAACTGAGGCCTAGGAAGGTTAAGTCACTTGACAAAGGTTGCTGAACAGCTTTTAAGTGGTACATTTGAACTCAGCTCCTGTGACTCCAGAATCAAGGACCTTTCCACTGTACCAAGCTGCCTCCCAGCCCACCTTATCCCCATAGAGCAACAACCTTATCCTGAGGGTGCTTTTCCCACATTCCCACTTTTGAGATTCCCAATATGCATTTCTACCCTCTTCCACAACGATCACATAGCCAGTGAGTCTATTCACTCCCATTGGTATTTCACCCAGAAAGAACCTAAAGAGGCCATCAAATCCAACTATTTTATTTGACAGATGAAGAAACTGAAAAGAACAGTGCCTCCCCCAAGATCACATAGCAGAATTCAAACTCAAGTCTTCCTGAGTTCCAGTTTAATACTCTATTCACTGCACCAATTTTTAAAAAAAATCAGTCTCTTCAAGCTAGTTATGGGAATCATTTATACATAACTCCCCAAGGGAGTTATAACTCTACTTTGTAATCATTTATGTATCTAAAGGATATCGCACTCTACCAAGGCCTCAAATCTAGCTAAGCAGTAACCTTTCATAAGGAGTAAAATGTGGCGTTCCTTCCTCCTGGTTCCTCCTGGTGTTCCTTCTTTTTTCTAAGCCTGAAAGCATTACTGGCAAGATCTGGGAAACCCAGACTACCACAGAGTACTTAAAAGTTGTTAAGAAAAATCATCCCAGCAGAAGAAGAAGAACCAATCAGAGTCAATGGCAATAGTATCTCCTAGTTCAGGTTATTCCCGGGGTCAGGGTGTTCCTGCCAATAAATGACATAAACTCAATTGAATTTCCAGCAGCACCAAAATCTGGGAGCAAGCTTGCCAGGCCAGCTGTCACCCCTAGAGTTCTGAGGATGGGAATTTAGTTTAGGTATCCGGGTAAACAAAGACTTCAAACACTTCCTTTCTGTAATGGAGGATACCCTGCTCAACCTGGCCTTGACCCACTACCAGGGGAGAGCGGGAGCGTTAAAAAAATGTAGAGATTTAGATTGGTCGACTGAACACAACAGGAGCTGTTTGGGGACATCCAGCTGTAGGACACACAGGGGGCAAACGTACAAGGAAATGTTTCTGAAAGCTGTCTGAACAGTCTGTAATCTTCCCAATCCTTTTTTTTCTTTTTTGTCCTTCTGGGCCTCATGCTGAAACCAAGGGCTGAGAGCCAGTCTTCCCCATCAGAAAAGAGCCCATAAAAGACATTCAAAATGGTGCCAGATTCACTTGAGTTATTCTTTTTCCTTTAAAGAAAAAAAGGTCCTCCAGGAATAAGTGAAACTCATGCAAGTTCTTGCTTTATCCACATCTATTCCCGTGGCCAGCTAATTACAGGTTTTGGATGTCTGACCGTTACTTCATCCTCAGATACTCTCACACTATGCATCAAATGGCATTGCCAGAGACACACAGAATAAGTTAAAGGCCTGGAAGCAAAAAGAGAAAGATTTTAAAATGAACCCTAGTTAAGGCTGTATGGAACCCCCTCCTCCTGCCTGTTGGGGGAACCTTATGCAACCTGGTGTTTTCCTAACATGGCTCAGTCATCTCTGACATTAGCCAAGTTCACGGCTCATGACTAGCGTAATGAGGATGTGTTTTCCAATCTTCCATCATCATTATCATTGTCTGGAACATCTATGTAGTATTTATTTATTACTCAACTTTGTGCAAGGCATTAGGTAAAGTGGATAGAGGTCCAACCTTAAAGTAGGGAAGTCCTGGGTTCCAGACTGCCTCTGGTCTAGACTAAATGATATTGATGATATGTTATTTTATGGTTTACAAAGTGCTCTTCACAGCATAAGGCAGGTGGTGCAAATGTTAACATCCCACTTTTCTATGGGATACGATGGGATGGATGGAACTGGAACTTCGATGTCATTGTCTGTGTGCAACGTTACTTAAGCTTTTAGAGCCCCACAAGTCTCTAAGACTCTACAGTATTGGTGAGTTGCCCATTGATATCACTTAAACCAACAAAATCACAAGTCTCAATTCAATAAGGATGATAAAATGATATATTTATACGGTACTACATGATTTACAAAGTGATTTCTTCACAGCAAGCCTCTAAGGCAAGAGGTAACAGTATTCATCTTCCAATTGTGCATGGGATAAGATGGGCTTGAAGCTATAATTTCATTGGCATAAATGAGGACATTCCCTATACCCATGCAGATAGGGACCTTCTCTGTACTTTATAGTCTTAGGTATCTGACACAGATTAGATCAAGAACTCCTTGAGGGCAGGGACTGTCTTTTGCCTCGTTTTGCATTCTCAGAGCTTAGTATAGGCTCTGGGAACATGGCAGGCACTTAATAAATATTTATTAATTGGTCCTATTCAAGAACGAAGGAGGAAGGATGAACAATTGATTAATGGATTGACTGACAGTCACAGAAGTGAGACAAGCCCAAATCTCCCTCATTCCAAAGCTAGTTTCCCATTCCATACCTCCATGCTGCCTCTCATTCTCATTTTCATGATGAGAAAACTGAGGCTTCAAGAGGTTAGGGAATTTTCCCATGGTCACTTCAATACATCAACTAATTCTTTGAGGATAAGTGTTTTCATCATTGTCCCCACCAAAGCAGATTCATTTTGAGGAAGTGCTCAGGTCAACCACCCCTCACTCCTCTCCTGACTCCCTCCTAACTCTACAGATTTTGCCACCAATTCTGCTCTACACTCTCTCTCTCTCTCTCTCTCTCTCTCTCTCTCTCTCTCTCTCTCTCTCTCTCTGTCTCTCTCTCTCTCTCTGTCTCTCTCTGTCTCTCTCTCTCTGTCTCTCGCTCTCTCTCTCTCTCTCTCTCTCTCTCTCTCTCTCTCTCTCTCTCTCTCTCTCTCTCTCTCTCTCTCTCTTTCTGTCTCTCTCTTTCTCTCACCTCTTGGCTCCACTTTTGAGTTCGCATTTATGTACTACCTTAACCCGTTGGAATGTTGAGTTTCTTGAGGGCAGGGACGGACTCTTTTTCTTTGAATTTGTATTCCCAGGATTTAACCCAGTAGGATATATGCAGTAAGTGTTCTATACATACTTACTGACTTGTGGATTTAAGGACTGAGACTCAAACCCTGAAGTAACTGAACAATAGCCCCTTCTCAGAGCTGATATGTTTTGTGGCACAGTGGGAGAAAGACCTGAATTCAAATTCAGCCTCAGACATTTACCAAATATGTGACTTTGAGAAAGTCATGTGACCGCTGTCTGCCTCAGTTTCCTCATCTCTAAAATGGAGATAATAAAAGCACCTACCTCCTGATGTCATTGTGAGAATAAAATGTGATAGTATTTATGAGTGGCCTTGCAAACCTCAAAGAGCTCTATAAATGCAAGCAGTCACTATTGAATTCCTTCAGAATGAGACTGAATTAGAAGGCCTTTGTGATCTCTTTCACCCCTAGCTCTATCATCCTAAGAAGTCCTCCTGATGCTTGACAAGTCTGGGACCTGGATTCCTCAGAACAATCCTGTGAGGGGCGACAGCCTTCTCTGCCCTTTACAGATGGTGCGAGTACTGCCCTGGGTCTTTTGGCAACGGTGTTCTTTTAAAATGGCATCCTGGGATTAGCCACTACTGAAAATATGTGTCCTTGGCAGATACTGCAAATGCTGCAAAGTCATCAATGACCTAACTGTCCAAGGTGAGCTGCCTGTTTACTTAACTTCCCACCAGACAATACCTCACACAAGCCCCGAGCTCAGAGTAGGGCCCTGAGACTACACATCATGGCTTTCCTGTGGAAACCCCATCTGTCTGCCCATGGATTCCAAGACACAGACCTTTCTGGACATGTGCACATCACAGAAAGGCCTTGTGCTTGGGGGACGTTTTCCTTCCAAATACTCCTAACATATATATCAGAAAGCTGAAACCTGACCCATAGGAGCTGATGAGGTCCACTGTTTCATGAACTTTTGGCTCTGAGTGACCAGTTTATAACAGCTGCCTCTGGAAAAATGACATCATACACTTGGATGAGTCTGTAGCTCCACATTGTCTGAAGGAAACGGCAGCAATTAAAAAGCTTGCTGCGATGAATAGATTTCCATTTTTTCCTCACAAAGTAAGAAGGAAACAAGTATTTGTTAAGTATCTACTATGTGCCGTGAAATGTGCTGAGTGCTTTATAAATATTATCTCATTTTATCCTCACAACAACCCTGGGAAGTAATTGCTATTGCTTGCTATGACTATCCCCATTTTACAGTTAAGGAAACTGAGGCACAGAGTAGTTAAGAGATTTGTCCAAGGTCACACAGCTAGTAAGCATCTGAGATTGAATTTGAACTCAAGTCTTCCTAACTCTAGATCCAGCACTCTATCCATGACACCACCTACCACAGGAAAAGAAAACACAAAACACTTAGGACATAGGACTAGCTGGGGCTGATAATGAGAAGTTACCATCCCCTTTGAGAGCCATTTATCTAACAATAATATCTAGCATTTATCATAACATTTATATAGTACTTACCATGTGCCAGGCACTGTGCTAAATTCTTTATCATTATCTTAATTAATCCTCACTACAACTCTGGGAGAAAACTGTTATTATTCTCCCCATTTTACAGTTAAGGGAACTGAAGCACACAGGGTTAAGTGACTTGCCCAGGGTCTCACAACTAGTAAGTATCTGAGGCTGGATTTGAACTCCAGGTCTAGTCATCTATTCACTGTACCACCCAGTTTCCTAATGATCATGAGATCATTCATTCCCTTCCTATATGCAATAGGTATCATGAAAGATGTCATGAGGTAGCTTGGCATTTGGTTTGAGGTCAGTGAGTATGAGTTCAAATCCTGCCCCTGCCTCTTACCACCCTGTGTTGCTAGAAAAGTTACTTCATCCTCTCTGGTGCTCAATTTCTTCATAGACATATGAGGGGGCTGAACCAGATGACTTCTAAGGTCCCTGCTATCTCCAAGTCTAGGTTCAAAAATCAGCCAATCAACATTTATTAAGCATCAAGGTTTATTAATACAGCAGTTATTCTGTTAGATATGACAAAGCCAAAAGTGAGATAATTCCCAATCTCAAAGAGTTAACAGTCTACTAGGGAACAGCAATATATGTAAAGGTAAGTAAATAAAGGGTATTTTTTTTAAATGTGCAATGATTGACAGAAGGGAATTACAAAAGGGAAAATCAAGAAAGGCTTCTTGAAGCAGGTGCCTATAAAGTAACAGTTTTAACAATTTCCTCTCTCTTATCTCTCAAAGCCAGGTTGTCAACAATGTCTATTGATTCCAAGGCCATAACATTTTTCATCTTTTCCCTCCTCTCTGCTCTAATAGTTGTCATTCTTGTTACCCTGCCTAGACTACTGCAATGACTTTCTAACAGACCTTCCTTACACCATCTCACTTCTCCCTCCAATACATCTTTCCTTTAACTCTCAAACTAGTCTTCTTCATACTTAGATCATACTATGACCTTCCTCTACATCACTGTCTGAAAATCTTCCATGACTCCCAAATGCCTCCCAACAAAGTCCAGACTCCTCTGCTTGGCATTCAAGAGCCTCCACCCTTTAGTGCTACCCTTCTTTCCCAGTTATTTGCTGAATGAACAGCAATGAGAAGTGAACAGAATGAACTCGTTTTCTCATTCTACATCATGAATTCTTGGGATCCCTTCCCTAGAAAGTATCATGTCATACCAGTAACCCATCTTCCCTGTTAGGGAGAATCAGATCCAGAATAGAATTTCCAGATCATCAGACTGAAAGCCTAGTGACTTGATTGGAGGTTAATTGTAACAAGAATCATGATGATGACAATTACGATGACAGCTGGCATTTATGTAGCACTTTAAGGTTTGCAAAGTGCTTCATATCTCTTCTGTTATTTGAGGCTCAGGGCATCCCGGGTTATATGACTTCCCCACTTTGAACCCTGGATCTATCAGCTAGGAGAATAAATCAGTACACTAATTAGCTAGGAATGCTAAAGGCCAAGGTAATCTAGGAATATGACAGCAAAAATTGACATTTTAATATCATGCACCTTAAATTGGTCATAGGTATATGCTATAAGAAATGATGAACAATATGATCTCAGAAAAACCTGGAAAGATTTATACAAACTGATACAAAGTGAAGTGAGCAGAACCAGGTGAACATGGTACACAGTAACAGCAACATTGTATAATGATCTACAGTGAATGACTTAGCTATTCTCAGCAATGCAATGATCCAAGGCAGTTGCAAAGGACTCTTGATGAAAAATGCTATCCACCTCCAGAGAAAGAATTGATGAAGTCTGAATGCAGATTGAAACATACTATGTTTCAATAGTAGTATGTTTCAATCTATGTTTCAGTAGTATGTTTCAATCTACTTATCACTTTTTTTGTGGGGTTGTTTTTTTGGCCCATGTTTTCTTTCACATGACTAATATGGAAATATTTTTTCATGGTTGCACATATATAACCTATATCAAATTGCTTACTGTTTCAAGGAAGGGGCAAGAAAGGGAGAGAATATGGAACTCAAATTTTTAAAAACTGAATGTCAAAAATTGTTTTTACATGTAATTGGGAAAAATATTCAAAATAAATAAATTGATCATAAATAAAGTGAAAGGTAGGATAGATGAGCCATTTTCATCTATTTGAAATATATTAATACAGCCCATAATCTTAGAACACAAGAATATTTGGATGCAGGCAGCATCTGACTTCTTTGCTCAACACTGTTATTGCTGGTGATTTTCATAGATATAAGTAGATTTTAGACTTCTCACATTACACAAAACAAAGGCGTTACTTTCAGTGGGTTCTACAGATTTCAAGAGAAGAGATATTTAAATAGTTGAAAAGGACATAAAAAACAGCACATATTAGAAATAATGTTGGTTTTTATGACCCCATTTAGGGTTTTCTTGGCAACGATACTAGAGTGGTTTGCCATTTCCTTCTCCAGCTCATTATATAGATGAGGAAACTGAGGCAAGTAGGATTAAATGACTTGTCCAGGGTGATACAGTTAGTAAGTGTCTGAGGCTGGATTTGAACTCAGGAAGATGAAATGCACCACCTAGCTACCCTCTAGAGTCAGAAGATGGGTTCAAATCCCAGTTCTGCCACTTATTACCTATACAGCCTTAGATATTTGCTGAACTTCTGTAGGCCTCAGTGGTCCCATCTGTAAAATGAGAGATTGAATTAGATTATCTCAAAAGTCTCTTCTACCTAGAGACAAATGATAAAAGGTAGTTGATAATCTTATCTTTACTCTCATCCTACACATACCTAACCAAGAATTCCCTCTATAGGAATGCTGATAAGTAACATTTGCTTGAAGACTCCATTGTATCAAACCTCCTCTCTCTGTCTCTCTCTGTCTCTCTGTCTCTGTCTCTCTGTCTCTCTCTGTCTCTGTGTCTCTGTCTCTCTCTCTCTCTCTCTCTCTCTCTCTCTCTCTCTCTCTCTCTCTCTCTCTCTCTCTCTCTCTCTCTCTCTCTTTTCCCTTCTCTCTCCCATTGCCCCTAGTTCTGTTCTCCAGGACCAAGCAGAACCATCCTGATATCTCTTCTACCTGGTAATGCTTCAAATACTTGAAGACCAACGTCAAGCATCCCCTAAGTATCCTTTTCTCCAGACAATAATCTAGAGTCAAGAAAAATGTTCATGCCATTTGCAGAAGACAAGATAGATGACCTCTAGAAGTATAATTTTCTGGACCAAAACACTAGGCCAAAATATAATACGAGTTCCCACCCCCTTATTAAACCTCAAGATGTTGATATAGCTGTATTTACAGGCAAGGGATGGGGATGCATACAGGAATAGTCCCCAGAGCCATGTGCAAAAACCAGTCTATTTATACTCTAGCAGACTAGATTTTACCCAACTGCAGAGAAAAAAATCATTCGGTATTTAAAAATCTGTAAAATTCAGAGAACAGTGACAAAATAGATAGAAGTCTGGTGGTAGAGTCAGGAAGACACAGTTTCAACTCCCTCCTTCTGACATAGACTGGTCATGTGACCCTAGATTAGCTACTTAACCAGTCAGGGCCTCTGGTAATTCACTAAGCTTACAAATTGTGGACTAAGTGAAGGTCTGCTTTGGTGCAAGAAGCTTCCTCACATAGAGCTCCCTACAAACAATAATTTCATAATTATTTATTAAGTATAACTTATAATAAGCATGTTTAATATATTTTATTATATTTATTTATAATAATGATTTATTAATAGTTTAATTTTTAAAGTCAGAGGCTTAGTCAAAAAAGGTTTAAACATCTACAAAATTCTTTTGAAACTTCAGTGGGGTTCAATCGAATGTCAGTTTTCACTTAAAGGTTAAACAAATGAAATTTTAAAACATTCTCACTGAGTTAAGAAACAGTGAAATTTTATAATTTGAATTATTTTTACTGTTTGTGTACCTTAGGGGAAGTTGGGTGGTGCAGTGGGTAGAGCTCCAGATCCCAGGAAGAACTGAGTTCAAATGTGACCTCAGACAGTAGGTGTGTGCCCCTGAGCACTTAACCCTGTTTGCCTCAGTTTCCTAATCTATAAAATTAACGGAAGAAGGAAATGGCAAATCATTCCAGTATCTTTGCCAGGAAAACCCCAAATAGCATCATGAAGAGTTAGACATGATGGAAACAACTGAACAACACATGAGTACCTTAAGATAGTCAGCCATAAGATGACCCCACATGGATGCCAGAGCTGTAGCACAGAACACATCACTTCTCTTTGAGCTAATTGGTTATGCCCTACCTCATCGTTGGTGGTCCTGTCTTGTTGTTTAATGTTAAGCACTAGCTTTAGAGGGAAGCTTGAGATTTAACATCAATTTCGAATAATAGGCCATTTAAATCCTGGTGGTGCATGGCCAGTGGGATCCCATTAGTCAGTTGTCGGTTCCGTACTTCTCTGAACATTTCCCCTTGTCTGTTTGTTCCTTGCTGTTTCTAGTGATTCCTTTCCCAGAAGCTGCTCTGGCAGAGATATAATGGGCAATTTTTGTGCCCACGGCAAATACTGTAAATCATATTAAGGGTAAGCAGCACGATTCGGGCATTCAGTGCCCAGAAGTGAAAATAAATAAACTTTTAATTAATGGAAGGACACCTGAGATGAGACTAAAGCATGACACTAAGGGTGAGGAGTTCCTAAAGAAATATCAAAAGTAGTTGTAGACAACTAAAATTTAACTCTTGCCTTGAAAAACTACTGAGTTTCAGGAAGTAATTTCACCTATATAGAAAAATATCTAAGATTCTTTTAAAAACTTCATTGTTGAGGCAGGTGGGTAATACAGTTGATAGAGTACCAGACCTGAATTCAAATCCAGTCTCAGACACTTACTAGCTGTGTGACCCTGGGCAAGTCACTTAACCCCTATTGCCTCAAAAAAAAACTATATTTTTTTAAAATTGCTATCATCAGTGACAATGTCATTCAATACTATGTATAAATAACATCATATCTTGCATGTTTTTCATTTTTTAATCTCTCTATTTTTACAAACATTTATTATCTCCCCTTTCCAGCCCACCGTTCCCCTATTAAACAATTTCAAAAGAAAAAGAATCCTCATAGCAAACATGTATAGTCCAGCAAAACAAATTCCCACACTGGCTATGTCAAAAAAATAAAAAGTATGTCTCATTCTGCATTTTAAGTCCATCACCTCTCTCTACAGCAGGTAGGTAATATGTCTCATCTTCAGTCCTCTGGACTTGGCCTTTTCCAACATTTTCAAGTATGTTTTGACTATTCCACTTTCCATGTACATATATGCATCAGAAGTAACAAAGTGGACAAGAAAAGCTGAGCTCCTACTATCTGATTCATTCAAATTATATGACTTTTTAATTTCAAATGTAACGTGGCTCTGGCTGAAACTCAAGGGTCCACATTTCATACTGGAACAACTCACAGAGTATTCGTCGGATTTTCTTCCCAGCATGGCCTCAGGAATATAGACAGGCCTTGAGTCATCCTTAGGTCTAAAAAGACTAGGACAGCTTCCATATCTATTCCTGTCCCTGGGATTAAGAATTGGACATGACTGAAAATGAATGAATGACTATAGAATGAAACAGCTGGAGCTAGTTCACACATTCTAATTCTTTGGGTACAACTCCCTTGTAGCCTCAACCTGCACACAAAAAGTACTCGAGCAAGCCCAAAGACCTCTTTGAGCACATGTTTACTTGGTCCTCCAATCCAGGGCTTCTTAAACTTTTTTCACTCATGATCCCTTCAGCTCTTCTTAAACTGGGAGTTTGGGATCCCATATGGGGGGGGACTTGTGTCCACAAACCCCATTCACAACCAAGTTAGAAGCACATTCCATTTACTCCTGTGTGGAGGCAGCAAATCTCCAATGCGGCTTCCCATCAAGTCTTTTTGGCAAGGGACAAACATCCTTACCATTTATTCTCATTCTTGTCATTCTTTTCTAGTGACTAGGTCCAGGCCCTAGAAACACTGGAGGGAGAGGTACAAAGCTACTGGCCACCACTGGCCACCATGATACAACAGACAAGACTCATCCTTATTAAATGTCATTATCTTTCTGTAGTGCTTTTAGGTTTACAAAGTTTCTTTCTTTATGGAGTGGCCTTCCGTGGAAAATAGGCCCCATTTTACTGATGAAGAAATGAAGACTCAGATGTGAAATGAGTTGTTCATCCACCAAGTATGAATAGGTCATATTGAAGTAAAAAAATTCTTGGGATTAAGTGTGGGAGCCAAGATTTGAACCTAAGTTACTCACTCAAACTTTGGGATTCTTCTCATTGTATCACAGTGGTTCCTAACAATGGGACCACCAGAGCAAGAGGATTAGAAACCAGACCAGATGTCTCAATGGTGAGTTGTTCTTCTATTCTCCAATCCCTGGGGCCTGATCCCCAGCCCAGAACAGTCCTGTAACCAGATTCTAGCAAAATAAATTCCTATAGTACAGTAAGTTTGGAAATAGAATGATAGCATATAGAGGTGAGCAAGTCCTTATTAGTCCAATCTTTTCATTTTACAGATGAGGAAATGGAGGCTCCAAAAGATGAAATGAGCTACCCAGTGTTATAGAGGTGAAATTTAAAATCTAAGTCCCTTGACTCTAAATTTAGCTTTCTTTCCAGAATAACATAGCTGCCTTTCTTCTTTGTCAGCACATTTTTTCATCATAAGCATGGATGGTTGGCTAACATAGTAAAGGATGCATAATCAAGAAAATCCTGATAAGAAACTTCTAGTCTTAGGAGACAGAGCAAGTTAATTGTGCCAGTTTCTACCTCCTGTTTCTTTTCTCTGCTGTCACATTCTCCAATGTTCTGTTATTTGCACATAAGAATGTATGATCCCTCACCCCACTCCCTTTGAGAAATTCTTGGCACTTTTTTTGTAACTAATTGCAGGAAAAGATCCATTTCTCTGTCCTTTGAATTAACGTAGGGGAAATGGGAAAGAGAGAAAGAAGAGGAACAAAGAGAGAGAAAAATACTGAAAAGAAAATTAGGAGAAACAGAAGAAGAAAGGAGGGAAGGAAGCAAGGAAATATGCAAAGGAGATAAAGACATGGCAGACATATGTAGATGAAGGCATGGGGCTCTGGGTAGATTGGGAGTGTGGCTCTTGGTTCTGTCTCAAGTGAGCTTTGTGACAATAAAGACAGAAAACTTGGGTCCTATCGCAAGGGCTCACAGTCTTATGTCCACATTTTCTAATTAGGGGTGAGAAATCTGAAGCCTAGAGGTTACATGTGGCCTTCTAGGTCCTTGGGTGCAGTCTTTTGACTGAATCCAAGTTTTACAGAAAAAATTCTTTTATTAAAAGGATTTGTTCCAGGAAGTTTGGACTCAAAGGGTCATACTTGAGGACCGTGATGGCCACATGTGGCCTTGAGACCAGAGGTTCCCCATCCCTAGACAAAGCTAGAACCAAATTAAAGGTACAGAAGAACAAGGAAATTTGCCAGATGACCCATAGGATATCTCAAAGGGGTCTTGAGAAATCATAATATAAATTAAAAAGTGCTAGATAGGAACTGGGAGCACAACACTTAAGGGAAATTTTTCAAGGCTTACTTTGACAATGGAAGTCCTTCAGAATTAGTTACAGCACTGAGGTAGTATGGGGGATAGAGTGTTGTATTTGAAGTCGAGAATATTCAAATACTGCCTTATATACTTATTAGCTGAATGAATCTGAGTAAGTGCCTTAACCTTTCCCAACTTCAGTTTCCTCATCCGTAAAATGAGGGTAATAGAGACTCAAATGAGATAATATGTAAATGTCTGTTGAAACTCTAAAGTACTCTTAAAATGCTAGTTATTATAATTCTGATTATTAGAAGTCTAACAGTCTATATTTGAACAAAAATCTCTTCTACAAGGTGCTTGTGAAACAGTCTCCCAATCTTTAACTGAAGACCTCCAGGGAAGGAGAGTCCACCACCTTCTGAGCCAACCCTTTCCACTTTTGGAGAGCTCTAATTGCTAGGATTTTCTTAAGTCAAGATGAAATCTACCTTTCTGCTGTTTCAGTCCATTGCCCCTATTTCTGCCTGAAGGCGTAAGCAGAATGAGTATATTCCCTCTTCCACATGAAACACTACCAAATACTGGAATATAGACATCATCTTCTATAGCTACAAATATTCCATGTTCCACTAAACAACCATAGGACATGGTTTCTAATACCCTCAACTCCTAACTGCCCATCTCTTTGCTCACCCAAGCTTTTCAGTGCCTCCCTGAAAATTCAGTACTGAAGAGAATACTCCAACTATGACCTGAACAAGATAGAAAACCTCAAGACTATTTCTTCCCTCATTCTGCATGCTTTTGAGCGTCATGATTGTGAGATTTCAATGGCCAACAATTTCTGCATAGGAAAGTAAGAGTGAATACCAGGAATAATAAAGGCTTGAGTGGAGCATTTAGTTTTTTTCCTTCCATTTCCTTCCTTCAAGATAAGACGAGTCTGAAGTAGTAGCCTTAGAGCATTTTTTCATGTGGTCATTGAAAGCTTAGATTTCTTCCTCTGAAAACTTTCCACTTATATTGTTTGATCATTTATCAATTGGGGAATGTTCCAGTCCTCCTCATTTCACATTGCCCAGCTGAAGTGATGTGACAGAGATCTGCCATACATTGCTACTTATTTAAATGAATGTAGCAGACCCAGGCTCTTCCACATAGTTAGGGAAAGACTGTGTAAATAAATTGCAATCCAACTAGTAGAATGAATATTTCAACTTCATTATTGAATCTCTGGGTACTACTTTCACTGATTCAAACTGTAATTCCTCCCTGCCTTAGCAGATGGAGTAAAAAATTCATCACCTAGCGGTCAAACTTCTAATGACGAGTCTATCCAAACTTAGCTGGGCTGGTCCTTGAACATTAATCATCCTGTGCATTGTTACGCCACATACAAAGACTTTAGACTCAATTGGACTTCTCAGAATTTGTCCTCTGCTCACATAGTCTTCAAAAACTTAGGGTCACCTCACATATATCACAATGATGTATCAAAGTAAAATTTTAGTAAAACAAAGATTTGATAACTTGGCTAAAACCAAAGTGGGCATCTTCTTCAAAATTATCTTCTACACTTAAATAGTCAGAACTATTTATTTCTAGTATCATATTTTGTCCTGAAATACTAACATGCATCTCTCTCAGTCATCAATGTAACTATGATATAAGTATCCAGGAAAGAATCTGGAACTAAGTTCAAATATGCTAAGATTAATCCTATCATAAAAGTGATCATCCTTCTGAACTGAGTTCAGATATCTGCAGTGATATCAAAGTCGTGATAATAACAGCTAGTATTTACATAGCACTTCAAGGGTTTGCAGTGCTTTGCAAATATTAGCCCATTTGATCCTACCAACAACCCTGGAAGGTAGGTGCTATTATTATCCCTATTTTACAGAAGAGAAAAGCTAAGTCTGAAAGGAGCTAAGTGATTTGCCTAGGGTCAAGATGCTAGTTAGTGTCTGAGGCAAGATTCTAACTTAGGTCTTCCTGAATTCTCTATCCACTGTATCACCTGTATCACTGTACCTGTATAAGATTCAGGGTGAGTACCAAAGCATATCATTAAACTATTTAACTTTAAAAACATTAAAAATTATTAAAAACTGCACAAAGGCTTTTGTAAACCAAACTCAAGCAGCACCTGGAAAATTTAGGTGAAGGAGACTTGACAGTTACAATGTGAAAACTACAATGCTTCAGGAAGTTTACCAATGCATGGATTCTTTTAGCTCAATAAAGCCTATTCATAATATAGCATTATGGGATAGAAAAACAAGTGAACTTGGAGTCAGAATATTCTGAATTCAAATTCTGGTTCGGACTCTACCAAAAATTGAGAAAATCAAATTGATTTTATTTTGTAATTGATGTCATTTTTGTACCACTGTCAACATTTTTATATACTAAGTTATGTTTCTCTGTCTCTGAGTTAAGTTCAAAAGTTCATCTTTCCTCTCTGAGTTAATTAGATGTAGAAGCTCGATTTTTCTGCTAATCTGTTCTATCTTGTGTTAAGGAAATTGGTTATCCTTGAAGGATGCTGATGGATGCCAGAGTCTGGTCTGTTATCTTTTGTAACATTGTCCTTCAAGAAAGTCTGTTATCACTGTAACTCTAACTAGCCATGCAGGTAAACACCACCAATGAACTTCCTATAGTGAGAATATAGGAGGGGTTATTGCTAGCCCTGCATTCCAAACTTCCGGGATATCACATTGTTTTCCTATCTATAATGCTACAGGCTTTGTAACCAATCACATTGTTTTTACTTCTATGATATTGCCTTCTAAACATTTAGATGCATCTCCTTTTGTCTGTAAAAATGATCCGTTTGCGTTCATCTGGGGTCATTTTGCTTGATGAGGAGACAAAAGACCCTTTTATTGGTAATCGCTAGCCTTATGAATAAATTGAATGTATAAATTGATAACTTGGCTAAAACCAAAGTGGACATCTTCTTCAAAATTATCTTCTACACTTAAATAGTCAGAACTATTTATTTAGTGTTTCAGTTTACTTTAATTTTTATCATAACACTCTATGTTAATAAGAAAGTCACTTAATGACCCAATGATAACGATATTTATACTCATATCACAAGGTTGCTATGAGTAAAGTATTTTGTACCTGAGAAAATTTACATAAAGTGACGCAGAGTGAAGTGAGAAGAACGAGGAGGACAAGACAAACAACTTTGAAAGCTACGAAAACCCTGGTCAATGCAATGAACAATCACGATTCCAGGGCACCAGTGATGAAGCATGCTACCTGCCTCATGACGCAGAGGCGATGGATGCAGGGATAAGACATGCTTTTTTGGACAAAGCAAATGTGGGAATTTGTCTTGCTTGTCTATGAATATTTGTTACAAGGATTTTGTTTTTCTTTTTCTCTTTTCAATAGCTATGGGAAGAGGTAGAAAAGATAAAAAAATAAACTTTTGACAATTTCTAAAAAAACAAATTATTTTTTTAAGTCATAAAGGCAAAAAAGATGGGGACTGAAATAGAGACTCTACTTGTAATTTCACTGGAATAGAGAAGTCCCAACTGAAGAAAATCCTTTAAACTACGCAGGTTGGTACATCCTCTGCAATTTATAATCTTCAAGAATTGTCCATAGCACTCAGAAGTTAAGTGACATGCCCAAGGTCGAACAGTCAGTATGTGTCAGTGGTGGGACTTGATCCCAACTCTTCCTGGTTTTTATACTGTTTTGCTATATACTACCACCCATTGTGGCAGGTAAGTGGCATAGTAGATAGAGAGCTGGATCTAGTATTTGGAAGGTTCATCTTCCTGAGTTCAAATATAACCTCAGACACTTAATAGCTGCATGACCATGGGCAAGTCACTTAATCCTGTTTACCTCAGTTTCCGCATCAGCAAAATGATCTGGAGAAGAAAATGGCAAACCACTCTGTAGTTTTGCGAAGAAAACCCAAAATGGGGTCATGAAGAGTAGGACACAATTGAAACAACTAAACAATAACAACAAGTATCACAGGCTGTTTCTCAAACCATAAAATATCAGAGAGAGAGAGATGGAAAGGTCAAAGGAAATAGAAATACTTAGGGGTGAGGGGAAGACTTCAACCAACATCCCCAACAGAAAGACTGAAGAATTTGAGGAAGGAGAAATCACTTTTAACTTGAAGGGAATGAAAGTTCACAAAAGAATTAGTATGTGGCCCAGACCTTGAAGGAAGAATAGAATTTTAACATGGAAGGATTAACATAGAAGGGGGAGTTCGTTCCAGGCTTGGGCCAGGGCATGTGTGAATGCGTAGAAATGACAGAGGGTAGGATGAGAAGTGGGAAGAGCTGGTATTCCAAGCACAAAGTTTGAGGTTCCATAACTGATTCTGAAAACCCAACTTAATACATTTCATTCAATCTCTCCTTCCCTGTAACAGAGGCGGCTAGGTAGCACAATGGATGGTAGCACCTGGGACTCCAGGAAGACCTGGATTTAAATCTGGCCTCAGACACGTATTGCTGACCGTGGGCAAGTCACTTAAATTCTGTTTGCCATAGTTTCCTCAACTGTAAAAGAGGGTAACTTTGCAGGGTTGTTGTGAGAATCAAATGATGACACTTATAAAGTACCTAGCACATAGTAGGAGCTGTGTAAATGCTTCTTTCCTTCCCTCTATTCCCCTATCCCACCGTATGATTCCATGATTCAGCCACTTCTAGACCATCAACCATTTGACAACTTTCCTCTTCATAAGAAATTTACATTCTGTTTCAGGGTTACAGTCTCACTGACTTTGACTGTTATGGAGCTGACCTCATATCTCCTAACAATAAGGCACATTTACTCCCATGCCTACGGCAAGGGCAATCACCTACAAACACCTACATTTTGCCCCATGCTCAATCATACTCTACTTTTGATGGAGTCTTATTGAATTGCCATGCTTTCAGAGACTTTTCTAGTCTCCTGCCCCTTTGTTCCTGAAAAAGTCCATCACTCTCACAACTCTCACATACAAGGCAGAAAGTTAGATGTATGCTGGAAGCATCCAAAATCCATGTGAAATTTGAGGAGGGAGAACCCTGACTGACATTTTACACAAACTATAGGATAAATTAAGAGCTGTAGGAAATCCTATATCCTTTCAGATGGTTTAGCCAATGTTTCTAATTTGAAAAGTTATTTTTTGTTTGGGGGAGTGGAATTTCTTTCTTTCTCTCTCTTTTTTTTTTATTCAAGAAAGGTGAGGACACAAACATTCTTTTCCATGTGTGTCCAGATATACCAGCTGTACTGCAGAGCATCTGTAAGAAATTTACACTGCACCTCTAGAGTGACTAACAGACAGAGGAATTCAATCTTGAGGATTCCCAGCATGGCATCACATCCAAAGATTAATTTTCTCTTCATCAGGATCTCCACCTACCATCTGATCTTGCCACTGCATCAGTAAACACCTACTGAGTGTCTTCAAGTATAAAAGCTGTACTGGTCACACTGGGATTTCCAGACTTTGGGTCAGATGCAGTTCTCCTCCTCATACTCAAAAACTTAGGACAAACAATCCAATTCTTAGGATAGACAATCCAATTGCCTTATGGCAACATTTTGGGTTGAGTTTTGAGACCGCGTCTCTCTATCTCATCCAGACTAGACGTGCAGAGGCCACTTATGGGCCCAATCCCACTGGTAATTGGCACAGGAGCTTTGTGTTCAACTGGTTCAGCTCTGCTTAGGCTATCTGCTTTGCTCTCTGCTCTCAGGAACTCATTATACTGCTGCAAGACTGAGTGAAGACACTTGACTGGTTTTGCTCATGGTGGCTCAGAACTCCAAAACGTGAGTTCAATCCACCAGTTTTAGCCTCCTGAAGTAGCAGAGATTATAGCATACCACCACACCTGACTATGGCATTTTAGGAACAGACCACTTAAAATTCAGCTGTGCATCTGTCCAAGGAAAGAGTTCACTTATACCTGTGACTTTACACCTCCATTAAATTCCTCCTCCAGCACTCATTATGGAGCACTCAGTACGGAGCCTAGCACATAGCAAGCACTATATAAATGTTAGCTATCATCATCATTATTAGTACAAGGATCAAATAAAGAAATATTTGTAAAGCACCTAGCACAGAGCCCAGCACATAGTAGGTGCTTAATAAAGATTTGCTTCCTTATATCTCCAGAACTTAGTATAGGGCCTGGTACATAGTAAGCACATAATAAATGCTCATTTATGATTATAGATTATTTAGTAAGCTTCATAAGATCAGGAATCATCTTCCTTTTTGTCTTATATACCAGTACCTAACACAGTACTGAGTACATAGCAAATGTTTATGGAATTGAGTTAAAATAAATAAGATCTGTCTATTTAAATCTTATGAGTATTGGAGTCTAGATCAATTGCCAAAGTGACCACACCAATGAAATCATATATATTTATAAGAAGAATTAATTTGATCACTCTAATAATATTAAAATTATGTTCTCATAACACACTACAGTATGTGATTTTTAGTTCCTTCACCCTATATATACAGAACCAAAAAGCGGAAGAACCACCTTAGAGAAAAAATTGAAAAGTGTGGTAATTAATTTAACCTGTCAGTCTATATGTTATGTATATATGTGCATATACATATATTTATGTGTGTGTATCAGCTTTCAATTAATGACCATCTTTCCCTCATTCATCACTGTTGTTAACAAGTAGCAAATAAATAACAAATCAATGATAGCACATGTGCCTTTGATCATATTTATTTTTTTATTAAATTTCTTTCCTTCCTGCACAATTCAATTAGATAAATACTTGTTAAGAATTAATTATGTGCAACACATCATGTGAGGCCTTGAGATGCGACTATTAAATAAGATCCTGCCCTGCCCTCAAAGGGCTTACAATCTAAAGAGAATATTTGATATATCAACAAGTAACTATAATACAAGGCAGAAAGTTAGATGTATGCTGGAAGCATCCAAAATCCATGTGAAATCTGAGGAGAGAGAACCCTGACTCTGACATTTTACACAAACTATGAGGCAGAAAAAAAATTAAAAGTGTGAGTGATAGAGTTCAATAGAGGAAGTGAGTTTCGAGGTAAGGTAAGAACGGACTTGGTTCCCCAAACATGTGTTACATTCCTCCTCTAAACACTAAAGCATTTTGTTTATACTATTCATGACCTACTATTCATAATGTCACACACTTTTTCTAGTGAGAAAGAAGACAGCTAGACCCATAAAATCAGATGTGAGGACCTGAGTTTGTATCAGAACATAGTTTCATTATGACTTAGCTCCGTCCTTTTTTGTATTGACATGTCCAAACTCTAGAATTGCCCAAACACCTAATCATAAAAACAACTTAGAAAACATATACTCCATTTGTTTTTTAAAAGATGTATCCATGTATTCCATTTCCAATAATGCTTGGAGTCAAGTAAGCCCCCTTCATTAGGGGAAATTCTCTAGACAACATTTCTCCATGGGTTTTATCCATAATGCTGTAACATGCTAGTGATACCAAATAGGACTCTGGGTAGAAAGGCTCTATAGGTCAAGGCATTTGGATAACCATAGAAATCTGGAAGGGAATGTCAAGAATATATTTGTTTTTGAGGAGAAAAATGACCATACATTTTCTGGACATAGCATCCTGAATTCACTTACTGTGTGACCTTAGACAAGTCACTTAGTCACAACTTTAGCTTGCTCATTTATAAAATAAGAGGTTTGAATGAATGGATCTTCAAGATATCTTCTAGCTCTAAATCAATGATCCTGTCATAGGTTTCTATGCCTCTGTGATATAGGTTGAATTAGAAAGTGGAACCAAATGGGGAAAGATACTTTTTTCACTGACCCTTTCCTTGGAATGTGTGCATTACTGGCCTGATGAATTACTTTCTCTGTGTGCCTTCTTTACTTGCACTATTTTCCTTTATGCTAATAGTACCACCCTCATAACAATTATCATATGGCTCCTTGTATTATAAAACCATTCCTCTTACACTCTCCCAGGAATTTAAATTAAATTCAATACACATTTAGTAAGTTCTCTAAGGGATCAGTGAAATTGTACAGCAGATAGAGTGCCAGACCTGGAGTCAGGAAGATCTGAGTTCATATCCAGCTTCAGACACTTACTAGCTGTGTGACCCTGGGCAAGTCACTTAATTCTGCTTGCCTCATTTTCCTTAACTGTAAAATGAGCTGGACAAGGAAATGGCAAAACATTCTAATATTGTTTCCAAAGAAACCCCAAAGTTGGAGGGGGGGAGGGGTTTGTCAGATCCAAGATGGTGGAGTAGAAAGATATATATACACTAGCTCTTCCCCCACAGCCCATAAAATACCTATAAAGAAAGACCCTCAACAAATTCTAGAGCAACAGAAGCCACAGAACAATGGAGTGGAGGAGATTTCTAGCCCAGGGTGACCTGAAAGGCTGAAGGGAAAGGTCTGTTGCACCAGATGTGGAGCAGGGCCCAGCCCAGTCTTGGCCATGGCACCGGGAGGAACAGGACCAAGCAGGCTTCAGGGACAGACTCTCCAGTGGCAGTACAGATCCCTCAATCTACAGGCGCCAAAGGTCAGTGAGAGGGTTTTTTCAATTGGCCAAGAAGGGAACAAGGTGTCCCCATAGCTCAGTCTCAGACAGCGGCAGCAAAGGCAGCAGCAGGCAAGGTTCACAAGGCAGGCAGCAACCTGCATCCATTGTTGAAGACCTCATCATAAAACCCTTAGGGGAATTGAGCCCTGTGTGGTGGCCCTGTCCCCACCTAAAGCCCCTGAGGGAATTGAGCAGTTCATTTGAATCTCAGCCCCCAGTGCTGGCTTGGTGGAACTGGAGGCAAGGTGATTGTGGAGAGGAAACTCTACTATTTGCAGATTCTGGGCACAAAAGTTTCTGGTTGCTCCAGACCAGTATACACGCTTGATTGTGCCACCTTGGAAGAAGTGAGATCTTACAGAACCCCAGAGTATACCCTACTCCTGACAAAGGACCCAAAAGTCAAGTAACTAGTTGGGAAAATGCCCAAAAAAGGGGGAAAAAATAAGACTATAGAAGGTTACTTTCTTGGTGAACAGATATCTTCTCCCATCCTTTCTGATGAGGAAGAATAATGATTACCATCAGGGTATCCCAAACATCCAAAATAAATATTCAATGGTCTCAGATCATGGAAGAGCTCAAAAAGGATTTTGAAAATCAAGTTAGACAGGTGGAGGAGAAATGGGGAAGAGAAATGAGAGAAATGCAAGAAAATCATGAGAAGTGAGTCAACAACTTGCTAAAGGAGACCAAAAAAAAATGCTGAAGAAAATAACACCTTGAAAAATAGGCTAACTCAACTGGCAAAAGGGGTTCAAAAAGTCAATGAGGAGAAGAATACTTTAAAAAAGAGAATTAGCCAAATGGAAAAGGAGGTTCAAAAGCTCACTGAAGAAAATAGTTCTTTAAAAATTAGAATGGAACAGATGGAGGTTAATGACTTTATGAGAAACCAAGAAATCACAAAACAAAACCAAAAGAATGAAAAGATGGAAGATGATGTGAAATATCTCATTGGAAAAACAACTGACCTGGTAAATAGATCCAGGAGAGACAATTTAAAAATTATGGGACTACCTGAAAGTCATGATCAAAAAAAAAAAGAGCCTAGATATCATCTTTCATAAAATTACCAAGGAAAACTGCCCTGATATTGTAGAACCAGAGAGCAAAATAAATGTTGAAAGAATCCACCAATCACCTCCTGAAAGAGATATGAAAAGAGAAACTCCTAGGAATATTGTGGCCAAATTCCAGAGTTCCTAGGTCAAGGAGAAAATACTGCAGGCAGCTAGAAAGAAACAATTTGAGTACTGTGGAAATACAATCAGGATAACACAAGATCTAGCAGCTTCTACATTAAGGGACTGAAGGGCATGGAATGTGCAGAAGTCAAAGGAACTAGCATTAAAACCGAGAATCACCTACACAGATGAGTATAATACTTCAGGGAAAAAATGATCTTTCAATGAAATAGAGGGTTTTCAAGTATTCTTGATGAAAAGACCAGAGCTAAAAAGAAAATTTGACTTTCAAACACAAGAATCAAGAGAAGCATAAAAAGATAAACAGGAGAGAGAAATCATAAGGGACTTACTAAAATTGAACTATTTACATTCCTACATGGAAAGACAATATTTGTAACTCTTGAAACTTTTTTTCAGTATCTGAGTATTTGGTGGGATTATACACACACACACACACACACACACACAGACACACACACTCAGAGAGAGAGAGAAAGCACAGGGTGAGTTGAATAGGAAAGGATCATATCTAAATAAAATTAAGGTGTGAGAGAGGAATATTTTGGGAGGAGAAAGAGAGAAATGGAATGGGGCAAATTATCTCTCATAAATCAGGGAAGAAAAAGACTTTTCAATGGAGAGAAAAAGGCAGCACGTGAAAAGGAAAGTGTGAAGCTTACTCTCATCACATTTGGCTCAGGGAAGGAATAAAATACACACTCATTTTGGTATGAAATCCTATCTTACAATACAGGAAAGTGGGGGAGAAGGGGATAAGCAGGAGTGGGGGATGGTGGAAGGGAAGGTAATGGGAGGAGGGAGCAATTATAAGTCAACACTCTTAGGGAGGGACAAGGTCAAAAGAGGGAATAGAGGAAATGGGGGGCAGGATGGGATACAGGGAAATATAGTCAGTCCTACACAACATGACTATTATCGAAGTCATTTACAAAACTACACATATATAGCCTATATTGAATTGCTTGCCTTCTCATTGGGGATGGGTGGGGGAGGGAGGAAGGAAGAGAAATTGGAACTCAAAGTTTTAGGAACAACTGTTGAGTATTGTTCTTACAAACAACTGGGAAATAAGAAATACAGGTAAGGGGGTATAGAAATTTATCTTGCCCGACAGGACAAAAGAGAAGATGGGGATAAGGAAAGGGAGGAATGTTAGAAGGGAGGAAGATTGGTGTTTGGGGTAATTAGAATGCTCAGTATTTGGGGGTGAGGGGAGGGGAGAGATGGGGAGAAAATTTGGAACTCAAAATTTTGTGGAAATGAATGTTGAAAACTTAAATAATTTTTTTAAAAAAAGAAACTCCAAGGGGGATCACAAAAAGTGGGACACAAAAACTGGAAAACAATAGGGCACAAACTACATATAGACCAACATCTCACACCGTATACCAAGATAAGGTCAAAATGGTACATGATTTAGACATAAAGAGTGACACCATAAGAAAATTGGAACATCAAGGAATAGTCTACCTGTCAGATATATGGAGAAGGGAAGAATTCATAACCAAATAAAAGGCAGAAAGTATTACAAAATATAAAACAGATAATTTTTGATTATATTAAATTAAAAAGCTTTTGTACAAACAAAGCCAATGCAAAGATTAGAAGGAAAGCAGAAAGCTGGAAAACAATCTTCATAGCAAGTTTCTCTGATAAAGGCCTTATTTCTCAAATATATAGAGAACTGTGTCAAATTTTTAAGAATACAAGCCATTCCCCAACTTATAAATGGTCAACGGATATAAACAGCTAGTTTTCAGGTGAAGAAATCAAAGCTATCTATAATCATATGGAGAAGTACTCTAAATCACTTTTGATTAAAGAAATGCAAATTAAAACGACTGAAGTACCACCTCATATCTATCAGATTCACTAATATGATAAAAAAAGAAAAATGATGATAGATGTTGAAGAGGATGTGGCGAAACGGGGACACTAATGCACTATTGCTGGACTTATGAACTGATCCAACCATTCTGGACAGCAATGTGGAACTATGCCAAAAGGGCAACTAAATAGTGCATATCCTTTGATCTAGCAATATCACTACTAGGTCTGTGTCCCAAAGAGACCATAAAAAGGGAAAAAGGAACTTCACATACAAAATATTTATAGTAGCCCTTTTCATGCTGGCAAAACATTGGAAATTGAGGGGATGCCCATCAACTAGGGAATGACTGAACAAGCTGTGGTATAATAAAGTTGTGTGCAATAAGAAATGATGAGCAGGCAGAATTTTACGAACTGATGCAAAGTGAAATGAGCAGAACTACGAAAATTCTGTACACAGTATTAGCAATATTGAGTGATGATCAACTATGAATAACTTGGTGCTTCTCATCAACACAATAATGCCAGATAAGTACAAAGAATTCATGATGGAAAATGCTATCCGCATCCATTTAAAGAACAGGTGGACTCTGAATGCCAATTGAAACATACTTTTTTTCAATCATGTTATTTTTCTCATAGTTTTTTTTTCCCTTTTGATCTGTTTCTTCTTTCAAAACTATGACAAATATGGAAATAAGTTTTACATAATTGCACATATACAACCCATATCAAATTACTTACCATTTTAGGAAGAGGAAAGGGGAGGGGGAGGGAAGGAGAAAATTTGGAACTCAAAATCTGGTAAAAAATGAATGCTAAAAATTATCTTGACATATTATTGGGAAAAAATAAAATGCTATTTTTAAAAAGAATTGGACACAAATGAACAACAATGACCAGGGTCTTCTAAACTGTGAATTACTGAATGAGTTAAACAAGGTGACCAATGGGGACCATAGGATTATTTCTAGAGCTATAAGGGGACCTCAGAGACCATCTAGCCCAACTCTACTCATTATATAAATGAAGAAACTGAGGCTCAGGGAAGTTAAATAACCTTAAAGCCATACATAAAAATAAGTTGCTGCTACTGCTGTTACTACCTTGTCCCAGAGAACAGAGACCAATACAAATGAAGAAAGCAACAGCCATATTACTTCAGGAAATCCCATTGGCAGGAATGAACAAGCCCCCAGCACAACCAAATATTTGCCTAGTGGCCTGTGGGTTGAACTATACTTGTTACAATTTTATAAGGTAGAGGAGACAGCAACCAGAACCTACTACCCTTGGAAATTCTGCCAAGAAATTTGTTTGGTCAATTTTGTGAAGCCTATCCCAAAAACTCATCTTTGATTCTTTTTTCTTCATTCTTACCCCCAAAGCCCCAACACCCATGACAACACACACACACACACACACACACACACATAAATTCAATGGCTAAGTCATATTCATCTTCACTGCACAAAATCTACAGATCTGTCTCCTTCTCTCCATTCCCATAATCACTACTCTAGTTCAAACCCTCATCTCCTCTTACCAGAGCTATTCTAATAGCTTCCTGTTTGGTCTTCAGACTCCTCACCTTGTTTCTCTCTAATTTGTCCTCAACACAAATGCTAAAATAATCTTTCTAAGGCATAAATCTGGCCATGTCATTCCCCTGCTCAAAAATCTTCAGCGGCTTCCTATTGACTCTAGAAAAAAACAATACAAACTGATAGCCTGAGTTTTAAAGTCTTCCACAATCTGGCTCCAGTAAGTGTTATTTCAAGTATTATTTCCAGTTATATTCCAGTATTTTTTCATATTACTTCATGTACTCTATGTTGCAATCAAAATGGACTAGTTGTTCCCCAAATTCAGCATTTCATTTCTTGCCTATATCCCTTGCTGGAAATACACTTATTCTCACCTTCCAGAATCCTTAACCCAAGGGACCACCTCCCAAAAGTGCTCTCTCTCTCTCTCTCTCTCTCTCTCTCTCTCTCTCTCTCTCTTTCTGTCTCTCTCTCTGTCTCTCTCTCTGTCTCTCTCTCTGTCTCTGTCTCTCTGTCTGTCTCTCTCTCTCTCCCTCTCTCTCTCTCTCTCTCTCTTTCATCTCTTTTCCCCTCTAGTGTATGTATTATATTCCCTAAATGAAATGTAAGCCTTTTGAGAGCAGGAATTGTTTCACTTTTCTTTCTAAATGTCCAGTGACTATCACAGTGCTTTGCACACAATAGATGCTTAACAAATGTCTGTTGAGAAGAATTCAAGGGGACCTGGAAGGACTTATGTGAACTGATGCTTAGTGAAAGGAGTAGAACCAGGAGAACTTCATGCACAGCAACAACCACAGTGTGCAAGGAATTTTTATGGTAAACAGCAATACAAGGACCTAAAAAATTCACAGCAATGCAAGAACCTGAAAGGACCTAAAAAGTTCCCAATGGACTCTTGAGGCAAAAGGCCTTCCACACCCAAAGAAAGAACTATAGAATTGGATTGCAGAATGAAGCAGACCATTTTCTCTTGTGTTATGTTTTGTTTTATGGTTCCTCCCAATCATTTTAATTCTTCTATGCAACATGACTAGGGTGAAAACGTATTTAATAAGAACGTATATGTAGAACCTATATAAGATTGCATGTCATCTTGGGGAGGGAGTGGGGAGGGAACAGGCTAAGGAGGGAGAGAGGGGAAAAAAATCTAAGATATATGGAAGTGATTGTAGAAAACTAAAAACAAATAAAATAATTTTTAAAAGAAGAAAAGTTTGTTGAATATAAATTCAGATTTGGAGGTGGCCCAACCTTACCCAACAAAGCAGGGTAACTCTAACAAGACAGTCTTGCTCAAGGACCCTGTACTCTTACACCAAAAGAGAGGTAAACCTAAAGATTCTGAGGACTTCCAGGCAACCTTGTCTCCACATAGATAAAATAGGAAACCCCAGATAGTCTTGGTTATTTGGGAAAAGAAACAATCTCCAAAATAAGCTCTAAAATAAACAGAACAAGGTAGTTGTTCTGGGAACCCCAAATCACTCACTTGAGATGAAAATAAGTTTCCCAACATCAAAACACTATCCAACATGATCTCAGATATATCTCACCAGAAACAAACATAAATATTATTAGTGAATTAATCATGAGGTGTCTTCTGCTACAAAGACAGTGAGTGTTATTGTCTGTGAAGTACTCAATATTCTAGCTTGCCTATTCAGTAGGTTCCAGAAATTACACCCAAGGGATGAGTGATTCAAATTCATTGAAGTCAATTTATGACTAGTGATGACAATCTAAGGAAGAGAAAGTCTATTTGTAGAGAAAGAAGAAGAACAAACAGAACAGTCTAATGAAGAAGTGGTCTCTCTTGGGAGAAATGAGAAAGATTGTGTACCAGGAAGAATTTGTACTCCACCACCCCATGAAAAAATCAGGGCTATTTCCATGTGAGAAGGAGAGATGAAGGGCCAAAGAACCATAATCCTGATCTTTAAGAGAAAATTGGAAGGTGAGATGGGACTAAATACATACCAGTTTAGGTAATTGGGAAGTCTAAGATTCTGGTGCCCCAGCCAGGCAGAAATGAGAAAGCAATCCTTCCAACTATATTCCACTTAACTGAAGTATGCAGTCCCAAATAAAGGAGGTGATTGTCCTGGATTGTCCATTTCTGGAGGATTGTGTTCAGTTCTTGGCATCATATTTTAGGAGGGACATCAACAAGCTGGGCTATGTCTGGTGGCAGGCAGCCAGCATGGTGAGGAGATGCTAGGTGATGCCATATAAGGAAGTTGGAGAAACTAGGCATATTGAGCCTGGAGGAGAAAAAATTTAGGGAGTATATAACACTGCCTTTAATTGTTTGAAGGTCTATCCTGGAAGAGAGATTAAACAAATTCTGCTTGACCTCAGAAGGCCCAACTAGGAGCAAAGAATGGAAATAGCAGAAAGACACGTTTGGTCTCACACTAAGGAAAAACTTAATGAGACTTATTCCAAAGTGAAATGTACTGCACTGGCAGAGAGTAGGTTTGCCGTCACTTAAGACTTCAAGTGGAGACAAAATAACCACTTGTGTAAAAAAATGCACGTACACACACACACACACACACACACACACACACACACACACATACACACCTGTTCAGTTATGGCTTAGATGAGATAACCTCAAAGATTCTATCATTCCTCTATCCTTTGGGGAACACACCCAAATTTGTTAGACTATATCAGCTATATTCTTAAACTTATGTGTGAAACATAGCTAATAATGGATGCATTACTCAAAATTCAGGGTGTAAGTACACTTTTAGCAGGAGTTGATTATACAGCTATTTAAACTTTCCTATTAAAACAGACCAATGATTCATCCAGGCAGGAATCTCTCTCCCACGGTTGTTATAAAGTACCTTGCCCCGACTACCCTCTCCTGTGAATTTAGAGCTCTCCATTAAGGACCTCACTTCAGTTTCATTCAATTTAATTAAATACATTCTTATTAACCTGATTGGATCATAGGGATTTGAATTCAGCCCTCATTAAATGTTTATCAGATACCTAATATGTGCAAGGTCATTTACTATCTGTGTGACCCTGGGCAGGTCTTAGCCCCATTTGCCTCAGTTTCTTCATCTGTAAAATGAACTGGAGAAGGGCATGGCAAATCACTCCAGTACCTTTGCCAAGAAAACCCCAAAGGGAAGAGTCAAACATAACAGAAAATGACTGAATAGCAAGTATGCAAGGTCCTGTACTAGGCACTGGTTGAGGAAACAAAGGTAGAGATGCGGTAGACTGTATTCTCAGAGTTACAATCTAATGGGGAGAAATGGCAAATAATTAAGAAGTAAGAGAGAGTATGATAAGTACAAAGGAGAAGTCCAGACATCTAGCTTGTAGGGGAGAAGGGAGGATTGGTAGGGGAAGAGAAATGTGAGGAGATGGAAAAGCTTATAAGGGTTGACTTCAAGGTGAAGGGCAACATGGTGTCATGGGAAAAAAAAAATTGGATTTGGATTCAGAAGACTGGATTCAAATCTTAGCTCTGTTACCTTCAACCTATTTGACTTTGAACAATTCACAACCTTTCTTTGCCTCAATTTACCTCTCTGTAAGATAGAGAATTCTACATGGATAATTAACCTTCTATATAGTGATTCCTGAATTGGATCTTAAAAGAAAGGAAGGACTTCTCTATAGGTAGAAATTGAGGGGTAAATCATTTTAGGCATTCAGGACAACGTAAACAAAGGCATGGAGACGTGAAAGGGACAAGAGAATGGGGAAAAATACAGGCCAACTTGACTGGAATGAGAAATACATAAAGGGTGCTGCACAAGAGATGACTAAAAATATAAATTGGAACTACATTATGCATGAACTGGAATGCCAAGATGAGGAACATAGATTCTATCTGAGCTCTAGACATCTTGGTGTATGACCATATCTGTGAATCATACATAAAAGTCACTGTCCCCTAAGACAACAGCCCAAAGCTTCCCTGAAATGACAACTGTGTGGGACATTGCCAGGTGTCATTATTCTTATTTTCAAAGGGGAAATTCCCTCTCTAGAAAAGGAATGGTTACTGTGACTGCAGCCAAATTGCTTAGTTACCGAGGCTGTGTTTTCATTTGTATTTACACATTCATTCCACCCCTTCTCTATTTTAATCACCAACAATCTTCTTGGTTTATTTCACTGACCCTGGCTTTGAGCTCATGCTGGTCAAAGCTTATGTAAGGAAACTTCCCTTTCGTTCAGCCTGTGAAATCTACCTCTTCCCCACCCCAGCTTAAAAGACAACTACAACTAAGTACTATCATATGAAGTCTGATTATCCAGGCTGGGCCAAAATCTCCTCCAGCAGCTCAATTAATTTCTTTCAGATGATGCCTTTTTGAGCACTGAATAGTCAAAATAATTCCTTAAGAGCAAAGACCACATCTTGTTAATCTTTATGAATTCCTTCAGCCAAATCAATGAGCATGTATTAAGGACCTACTACGTGCCAGGCATTGTGCTAAATACCAAGAGCACAAAGAGGGACAAAAATAGTCCTTGCTCTCACCGAGATCACAGTCTAACGCAGGAGACAATTTGCAGCACTGGGGGCATTTTCACTGGGTGTCCCCAGAGTGCCTGGAATCCTCTCCTTCTCTTTATCTATCTACCAACTTTCATCAAGTCCCAGCAAAAAAAAAAAAATCCCATTTTCTACAAGAAGTTTTTCTGGACTTCCCTTAATGATAGTAGTGCCTCTTCTCTATTAATTATCTCCAATTTATTTGTTTCTATCTTGTATATACATGGGAGTTTGCATGTTGTGTCTCCCATTAGGCTGGAAGCTCCTTTTAGAACAGGAACCAAGTTTGGTTTTTGGTGTTTGCCTTTCTTTGAATCATCAGACAATAAGTTGTAGGACAATTGCCACTTTGTGAAGTAGAAGGAAATTTCCCAACTGGAAGAGCTCCATTCACCAATGAAATAATAGGTTGGGCCCAAACACAATAACCAGTATCTATATAATGTTTTATGTTTGTAGCGTGCTTTACACAGATGAGCACATGTGTGCCTCACAACAGGTCAGTAAAAATTGAGATACAAATTCAGAAGGCCAGGTGGAAGAAGGACGAACCTATATTGATATAAGTGAAGATGATGATGAGGTTCAGGAATTGGGTTGTCCAGAAAGAATCCTAGTCAAGAGGGCTTCATTGACACAAAAGCTGCAAGCTAGTTCTTAAGAGCACCAGCTGTTTGGAGAAGAACGCTTTTATATGCAAATCTCAGCCAGGAGTGGGGTATGCTCATCTGTGGGCAGTTAACCACAAAGAAAGGGAACCAGGTGTTTCTTGTTAACAGGTAGCGCCTCCTGTTACTGGACAGATTTAGATTTAGGCAAGGCTCTCACTGTTGTGGGCAGAAGTCAGCCTCATTATGAGCAGTGGTGACAAATTCAAACAGACATAGATCCCTGCAGGCTGCGTAACTTAGAAAACCACAAATTAATATTACCTATGTTCCATTTTTGTTTATTTTCTTAAACCTTTCCCAATTATATCTTACTATGGTTTAGTCTGTACTCAGGAGTTTTGCCTATCAATAATTTGACACCTTTGGTCCAGGGAACACCTGCTATGGAAACTCAATAATTGTACTGTAATATACAGTCTAAGAGGAGGATTGAGGAAGACCTGGGCTCAAATTCTACTTCAAACGTTCTGACTCTGTAACTTTAGAAAGGTCATTCTAAACAACCCACCAGGAACTCCTCTGTTGCATAGCAGGTACAGAGATCTTCACTGATGGAAGGAGTTTCCTAAACTTAATGTCTATTGCACCAAGAGGTTTAAAGTTTGTCCATTGTCAAATGGCCAACTTGTGGCAGTTAGGACTTAAACTCAAGGCTTATGGACTCCAACGTCTGTATCCACTATGTTGTTTTGACTCTATAATACAGCATAATGTAAATCAATCGATAAGAATTTACTAAGTGCCTACTATGTGCCAGACACTGTGCTATGTATGCACTGGGGATACATAAAGAGACAAAAGAAAGTTCCTACCCTCAAAGAGCTTACCATCGAATGAGGAAGATACATGCAAAGCAAGGTATAGACAGCATAAAGGTGAAATAATTAACAAAGGGAAAACACCAGAATTAAGAGGAGCTGGAAAAAGCTTCCTGAAGAAGATGGAATTTTAGGTGGGACTTAAAGAAAGTCAGGGAGGTCGCCATATAAAAAGTAGTTTCAGGATGGGGGAAACACTAAGGGGAGGATTCAGGAAAGTTGAAGGTAGCCCTTAAGCTGAGCCTTGAATAAGACCAGGGAGTACAAGAGGCAGAATTGAGAAAGGAGAGCATTCGGGTCATATGAGAGAGTCTGGAGTCAACACACAGAATGTCATCTATGGAAAATGGCATTTGGATAAATTTCTCCCCTTAGACCTCCTGGAATAAAACCCAGACTCCCGGTAGAAAAGTGAAAGCCTTCAATAAAGGTTATTAAGGATGAGACATCATAATAAAATGATCACAACTTGTAAAAGAGTTATTAATACTAGCAGTAATAACAACCATACTGGATAATGTACTGACTCAATGGCATGAATGAACTATAAATCAAACCTGATTTCCAGAAGAAAGATGAAAAATGTCTACAGCAGAGAGCCAGTCCTGCCAAACCAAACTGTCTCAGAGGCATCTTAGCATCCATCAAAAATTCAGGTTCAAGTTGGCCTAGTCTAAGGATTGGAATTCAGCATGAAGGTGGGGCAGAGGATACTGCCAGAGGTAAAGAACACCATTTCTGTGAATGTGATAGTGGTAGGACATTCATGAGATTCTAAAGGGTTCTCTGAAGCATCCCATGGCATCCTTCTGGTTCCCACCACCAGCATCCTTAAACCTCTCACTCATTTGCACCTACTGAGCTTGAAAGTTGTTTTACAGAAGGACTGTTGTAAGGATGAAAGGTGAAATATGAGGTCACATTTTTCTCTAATTTTTTCTATAGTCAAACCCATCCCCAGATGATCCCCAGTGCCTCCAAAGGATCTATCATACCTATGCTAGGTCAAGTCAGAACTCTGAGGAGTGCCATGCTGGAGATAAATTCATATAAGCGGTTGTTTTTTAATTTACAACAGATAAAATATTTCCTTCTGCTCAATAGAAGGAAAAGCAACGCTATGCCTTCAAAAATACAAATAAGACTGATTACTATCTTTTTTTTTTTTTAATTAAGACCTATGATTTCACTGGTATAGGGAATTAACTCCAAATGAAGAAACTGCCACTACCAATACAGATCTGTCCCTGTTTTATAATTTATACTCCCAGAGAATGCTGAGAGTGACTCATGTAAGGTCACACAGCCATCATATATCAGAAAAGGAACTTGAACTTGGGTCTTCCTGACTCCTAATCTAGCTTTCTAGTTATACTATATTATACTACAGTGTCTTTCATTAAATGTAATGTTTTTATTGTCATTGTTCAGTCATATCTGACTCTCCATGCTCCCATTTGAGGTTTTCTTGGGAGAGATACTAGAATAGTTTGCCGTTTCCTCCTCCAATTCATTTTACAGGGGGGAGGAGCCAAGATGGCAGAGTAGAAAGATTCACATTTGCTAGCTCTGAACCCACAGCCCATAGTTACCTGTAAAGATGAATTCCCAACAAATTCTGGAGCAGTGTAAGCCATGCAGCAACAGAGTGGAGGAGATTTCTGTTCCAGAGAGCCCTGAAAAACTGACCCCAAAGGTCTGTCGCACCCCGGACATGGAGCAGAGCCCAGCCCTGCCTTGGCCATGCCACACCAAGAGAAGTAGATCCGAGCAGGGATGGAATCTTCGGCAGCTGCTAAGGTCCCTCCACCCACGGGCACTACAAGTCAGTGAGAGACCCTATCTGGCTGGCTAAGAGGGGAGCAGGGTGTCTCCATAACTCAGGCCCCCTCTGTTGGAAGCAGCGGGGGAACCAGTGGCCACGGGCTCCCAAAGCAGGCAGAAGCTCCATTGTTGAAGGTCTCTGCATAAACCCCCTGAGGGAAATGAGCCTGGGTGGTAGCTCTGCCCCCACCTGAGAACCTGAATTTAATCTTACTCTGAATAGCAGCCCCACCTGCCGCCAAAAGCCATGAGGCTGGGAAGCAGCATTTGAATCTCAGACCCCAAGCACTAGTGAGGCGGGGGTGGAGAGGAATCTCATAAGTCAAGTAACTGGCTGGAAAAATGCCCAGAAAAGGGAAAAAAAGTAAGACCACAGAAGGTTACTTTCTTGGTGAACAGATGTTTCCTCCTTTCCTTCCTGATGAAGAAGAACAATGCTTACCATCAGGGAAAGACATAGAAGTCAAGGCCTCTGTATCCCAAACATCTGAAATAGATATCCAATGGGCTAAGGCCATGGAAGAGCTCAAAAAGGATTTTGAAAAGCAAGTTAGACAGGTGGAGGAAAAACTGGGAAGAGAAATGAGAGAGATGCAAGAAAAGTATGAAAAACGGGTCAATACCTCGGTAAAGGAGACCCAAAAAAATGCTGAAGAAAATAGCACCTTGAAAAATAGGCTCACTCAATTGGCAAAAGAGGTTCAAAAAGCCAATGAGGAGAAGAATGCTTTCAAAAGCAGTATTAGTCAAATGGAAAAGGAGGGGAGGCGGAGCCAAGATGGTGGAGTAGAAGGACGCACGTTTACAAGCTCCAAAACCAAAACCCACAGAATTAATGTAAAAAGAGACCCCCATAACTTCTGGACCAGTGAAAGGGGTACAGAAACGGAGTGGAAGAGATTTCAGTGCCAGAGAGCCCTGGAGAGCCGTCCCCGGGGTCCGTCGCGCTCCGGAAAGTGGACCCCACCCCAGCACTGCCCTGGCCGTGGCCACAGAGAAGCTGATCTGAGCAGACATCAGGGACGGAAGCTCCAGCAGCCGGGAAAGTCCCTCCACCCACAGAAGCTACAGGTCAGTGAGAGAGAAGCCTGGGCTGGACGAGAGGGGGAGCAGGGCGTCTCCGTGACTCGGGCCCCCTCGGGAGGAAGCGGTGGCAGAGATGGGGGCAGGAAGCGGCAGAGGCAGAGGTGTGGGTGGCGGCTGAGGCAGCAGCGGCCCAGGACTCAGGCATCCCCCAGCAGCAGGCAGGATCTTCATTACGGAAGGTGTCTGCATAAAACCTGAGGGAGCTGAGCCTGGGAGACGGCTCTGCCCCCAACCCGCTCTATTACTGAAGGCCTCTGCATTAAGCCCCTGAGGGAGCGGAGCCTAGGAGGTGGGCCCCCCACCCCACCCCCACCCGCGCTGTTCCTGAAAGTCTCTGCATAAAGCCCCTGAGGGAGCTGAGCCTGAGAGGCAGCTCTGCCCCCACCCCAGCACCAGAACAAAAGGTCACATTGATTAGCGCCTGTGGTCGGCGAGGAAAGTCCATTTGAATCTCAGACCCTAAGCACTAGCTGGGCGGACCTAGGTGGAGGTGGATAGGAATCTCAGAAGTCAAGTAACTGGCTGGGAAAATGCCTAGAAAAGGGAAGAAAAACAAGACTATAGAGAGTTTTGTCGAACAGATGCAAATGATCCCAACATTCGGATCTGATGAGGAAATATTCTCGCCATCAGGGAAAGACGTGGAAGGTGGGGCCTCAGTACCCCAGACATCCCAGGGGGATGTCAGGTGGGCTCAGGCCATGGAAGAGCTCAAAAAGGATTTTGAAAAGCAAGTTAGACAGGTGGAGGAAAAACTGGGAAGAGAAATGACAGAGATGCAAGAAAAGTATGAAAAACGGGTCAATACCTCGGTAAAGGAGACCCAAAAAAATGCTGAGGAAATTAACACCTTGACAAATAGGCTCACTCAACTGGCAAAAGAGGTTCAAAAAGCCAATGAGGAGAAGAATGCTTTCAAAAGCAGAATGAGCCAAATGGCAAAAGAGGCTCAAAAGCTCACTGAAGATAATAATTCTCTCAAAATTAGAATGCAACAGATGGAGTCTAATGACTTTACGAGAAACCAAGAATTCACCAAACAAAACCAAAAGAATGAAAAAATGGAAGAGAATGTGAAATATCTCATGGGAAAAACAACTGACCTGGAAAATAGATCCAGGAGAGACAATTTAAAAATTATGGGACTACCTGAAACTCATGATCAAAAATAGAGCCTAGACATCATCTTCCATGAAATTATCAAGGAAAACTGCCCTGACATTCTACAATCAGAGGGCAAAATAAGTATTGAAAGAATCCATCAATCACCACCTGAAAGAGATCCAAAAAGAGAAACTCCTAGGAACATTGTGGCCAAATTCCAGAACTCCCAGGTCAAGGAGAAAATCTTGCAAGCAGCTAGAAAGAAACAATTCCAGTACTGTGGAAATACAATCAGGATAACTCAAGATCTAGCAGCTTCTACATTAAGGGATCAAAGGGCGTGGAATAGGATATTCCAGAAGGCAAAGGAACTAGGACTCAAACCAAGAATCACCTACCCAGCAAAACTGAGTATAATACTTCAGGGGAAAATATGGTCTTTCAATGAAACATAGGACTTTCAAGCATTCTTGATGAAAAGACTAGAGCTGAAAAGAAAATTTGACTTTCAAACACAAGAATGAGAAGAAGCATGAAAAAGTAAACAGCAAAGAGAAGTCTTAAGGGACCTACCAGAAGTGAACTGTTTACATTCCTACATGGAAAGACAATATTTGTAACTCTTAAAACTTTTCAGTATCTGGGTAGTTGGTGGGACCACACACACATGTACACACATGCACACGCACACACATACACACATGCACACACTTACAGAGACAGAGAGCACAGATTGAACTGAATAGGATGGGACCATATCTTAAAAGAAATTAAGGTAAATGGTGAGAGAGAAATGTAGTGGGAGGAAAGAGGGTGAAATGGAAGGGGGTAACATATGTCATTTAAGAGGCAAGTAGGAAACTTTTTAGTGGAGGGAAAAAGAAGAGAGTTGAGAAAAAAATACAAAACAAAACAAAAAACAAGAAGTTTACCCTCATCACATTTGACTAAAGGAAGGAATAAAATGCACACTCATTTTGGTATGAAAACCTATCTTACAGTATAAGAAAGTGGGGGAGAAGGAGACAATGCAAGGGGGGGATGATGGAAGGGAGGGCAAAGGGAGGAGGGAGCAATTTGAAGTCAACACTTGGGGAGGGACAGGATCAAAAGACAGAAGAGAAACAATGAGGGGCAGGTTAGGAGGGATGGTAATTCAGTTAGTCTTACATAACACGACTATCAGGGAAGTCATTTGTAAAACTACACAGATATGGCCTATATTGAATTGCCTGCCTTCCCAAAGGGAATGGGTGGGGAGGGAGGGATGGGGAAAATTTGGAACTCAAAGTTTTAGGAACAACTGTTTAGTATTGTTGTTGCTACTAGGAAAGAAGATATACAGTTAATGAGGAATAGAAAGTCATCTGGCCCTACAGGAGAAAACAGAAGATGGGGACAAGAGAAGGGAGGGATGACAGAAGCGAGGGCAGATTGGAGATACGGAAAATTAGATTGCTTGGGGTATTGGGGTGGGGGGGAGGGGAGAAAAGGGAAGAAAATTTGGAACCCAAAATTTTGTGAATAAATAAATAACTAAATAAAAAATTAAGAAAAATGGAAAAGGAGTTTCAAAAGCTCACTGAAGAAAATAGTTCTCTCAAAATTAGAATGGAACAGATGGAGGCTAATGACTTTCTGAGAAACCAAGAAATCACAAAACAAAACCAAAAGAATGAAAAAATGGAAGAGAATGTGAAATATCTCACTGGAAAAACAACTGACCTGGGAAATAGATCCAGGAGAGACAATTTAAAAATTATGGGACTACCTGAAAGCGATGATCAAAAAAAGAGCCTAGACATCATCTTTCATGAAATTATCAAGGAAAACTGCCCTGATATTCTAGAACCAGAGGGCAAAAGAAGTATTCAAGGATCACCTGATCATCACCTGAAAGAGATCCAAAAAGAGAAACTCCTAGGAATATTGTGGCCAAATTCCAGAATTCCCAGGTCAAGGAGAAAATATTGCAAGCAGCTAGAAAGAAACAGTTCCAGTATTGTGGAAATACAATCAGGATAACTCAAGATCTAGCAGCTTCTACATTAAGGGATCAAAGGGTGTGGAATATGCTATTCTAGAAGTCAAAGGAACTAGGACTAAAACCAAGAATCACCTACCCAGCAAAACTGAGTATAATACTTCAGGGGAAAAAATGGAATTTCAATGAAATAGAGGACTTTCAAGCATTCTTGATGAAAAGACCAGAACTGAAAAGAAAATTCAACTTTCCAATTCATTTTACAAATGAGGAAACTGAGGCAAAGTTAAGTGATTTGTCCAGGGTCACACAGCTAGTAAGTGTCTGAGGCCAGATTTGAACTCAGGAAAATGAGTCTTGCTGACTGAAGGTTTAGCACTCAAACTACTGTACCACCTAGGTGGCCAATTCTACCGATTTGCATATATAAATTATGTAAATATAATATTGTATAATATATATTCTGTATGATATATAATAATGTAATATGATATGCAAATACATAATATGTATTATCTATAATATTGTTATATTTTTATATATACCACATTGATGTTTAGAAGGGACCCTTCTTCTAAATCTGGCTTGTATTAAACCTCTTCCTATAAGTACTATATAATTATATATGTTAGATACTATTTAGTATCCCCGAATTACAGAACCTATTTGCTGAAGGGACTTCAGAGGCCATTTAATACAAACCATACCTACATGCAATATACCTACTAAGTGGTCATGTGACCTCTGCTTGTAGACTTCCAGGGAAAAAGTGCTAACCACCTTCCAAAGCAGCCCATTTCACTTCGGGATAGATAGCTCTAATTGTTAGGAAGTTTTTCTTGTCATTAGGCCTATACATGCTTCTGTACAATTTCCTCTCATTTGCTGATAATTCTACCTTTGACACCAAGAAAACCCTATCTAATCTCCTTTTGAATACTTGAAAACAGTCATCCTGTTCCTACATGGCTTCTCTTCTTCCAGAGAGAGATCCTCAGTTCCTTCAACTAATTACATATCACATGTCCTCCAGTCCACTTATCATTTTTGTAACCCTCCTCTGAATATACTCCAGGTAGTGTATCACCTCCCTAAAAATTGAGCTAGCTCCCAACACTGATCTGGTCCTCAAGATATACTCTGATCAAGCTAAAGTACAAAGTAACTCCCTTTTCTGAACCCTCTGCCTCTAAATACAACCTAGAATCAGATCAGGATTTGTGGTCACTAAGTCACACTGTTGACTCATATCAAATTTGCCATTCACTAAAACTTACAGATTATTTTTATGCAAAAAGTCATGACTAAACATGCTTCTCCTAAACTGTGATGGACTTTTAAAATTCAAATGTAGAACTTTACATTTATCTCTAACAACTTTTATTTCATGAAGTTCAGTCTATTGTTCTAGCCTATTGAGATCTTTTTGGAACCTGACTCTGTCATCCAATCAATGTTTAGACATCCTTCCCGGCTTCATTTGTCTCCAGGATGCACTGCTGACTCATCACCATAGGAGTTTCTCTACCATGTCATAGAAGCTCATTCCACCTGTGGACTACTTCTCACACTAGAAGTAACCTCCTACCCCAGCAGGCTCTCCCTCTGATTGGCTGGCTCTTCTCAGAACCACTACTTGAAGGGGGAAGTCCAGACCAATCATGCCTTCATTCTTTCCAAGATGACCTGCTGAGGCCCGGATGTAGGGGTGCTGGTGGTGGGAACCTGAAGGATGCCTCAGAGGATACCATGGGATGCTTCAGTGAATCCTCTAGAGTCTCATGGATGTCCTACCACTATCGCCTTCACAGGAATGGTGTTACCTCTGGCAGAGCTCAGCACATGCCTGGTATATAGTAAGCCCTTTATGAATTCTTGGTGACTTGACTGTTATGACTTCATCCAATGTATGGATAAGTATTGAACAGCACAGCAATAAGACTAAGTGTTTCACTAGGGACCTCCCTTCTATTTGTCAGTCACTTATTAATGGATCTGGTCATTCAACCAGTTCCAAATCTACCTAAGCTATTATCTAGCCTTGTCCACAAGGATAGCAAACTGTCAGCAGTTTCACTTAAACCTAGGTATCTAAGCTAGATGGTACAGTGTATAGAGCATGGGACCTGGAGTCAGGAAAATCTAAACCCAAATCTGATCCCAGACACTTACTAGATGTGTGACGCAAGTCAGTTTCCTCAATTGTAAAAGGAGGATCATATCTCCCAGGGTTGCTGTGAGGATCAAATGAGATAATGTTTGTAATCGGTACTATATAAATGCTAGCTATTATTGTTATTACAGTATTCCCCTAAACTGATAATGTAGTTACTTTGTTAAAGGAGAATGGAATATAAATATCCAAATTAACTATAAAGGACATATGAAGAAAGATGCTATCTGTATACAGAGAAAGAACTGATAAATAGAAATTTGTATAGCATAAATTATTTGTGTCTAATGGTAGCCATTTCTGGAGTAGGGCAAAGGGAGAGGAGGAAAAAAAAGAGAGAAAAAAAGAAATTTCACATGATCACTTTATTATTTATTTAAAAGGAATACCAAATTATACATAATAGATTTGCAGTTTCATGTGCAATCATATCTTATTATATTTGTAAGAATATTATACTTATTTTTATATTTATAAGATGCTTATTTTATTCTATAAATTAAATATAAAATAAATGAATGGTTTGTTGTTTTTTTTTAATGGAGAGTAGGAGGTTAGTCTGGTGTGCTCTGTTTTTGGTGAAGCTGTCTTGGTTTTTACTGATTTTTGCTTCCCTGAGAATTCACAGACCATCCCTTTATATTATTTATCAAAGATCAAAGTCAAGTCACTGACTTATACTTTGCTAACTTGGTTCTTATCCCTTTCTGGAAAATCAGAACAAGATTCATTTTCCCTTCTCTAGGTCAAGGACATCTCTCCCTATCTCCAGGATTTTGCAAAGATCCCAAAGGGTAGATCAATATATTTTCAGTATCCTAGGATGTAATTCAGGCCTAATGACTTAACTAACCATGGGAGGGTAGATCCTAAATTATATATGCCACTTACCTTATCCATTCATATTCACCTCACTTATCCTGGGTTTCAATTCCTAATGGGTAGTTTTTGTTCTGTCCCAGTTCAAAGAGCATTCTCCTTGTCAAAGAAAACACTGAATAATATACGCTGAATAGCATAGTATACATCAAATGACAAAGTGACAAAGATGAATGGTGATGATAAAAATAAATAAAACCTCTTTGAATACAAAGAAATGTAAGAAAATTTTTATAGTTAATATGTATACTTTGATATGATAGTTTTGAGTAGCTATGTTTCAGTTATACCTATATACATTGTTCTCCTTCAGGGAGATCTTCTTTTGTAAGTGTAGCCTATATCATAATGGAATGGAAAAATATTTACTGAGTGCTTACTTTGCTCCAGCCATTATGCTAATTCAATCAGTCAGCTAGCATTTGTTAAGCATCTTACTATGTGTCAGACACTGTAATAAGCCCTAAAGATATAAACAAAACAAAACAAACAAAAAAGATATAAACAAAACAAAAAAAAACAGTCCCTGTTATCAAGGAGCTCGTGGTCTAATAGGGAAAACAACATGCAAATAACAATGTTCTAACTAGATATCGATTTAGATATAAAGATACATAGATATAGATAAGTGATAAATTAGGGGTAGTCTCAGAAAGAAGGCACTAAGATTAAGGAAAATTAGGAAAAGCTGCTTCTCACCAAAAGTAAGACTCTAGCTGAGAATTGAAGGAAGCTAGAAGGTGGAGATGAGGAGGGGTGATATGGTCACATTGATGTTTTAGTAAGACCAATTTGACAGATGAGTGAAGGATGGACTGGAGTGGGGAGAGACTTGAGGCAAGTTCAACCAACCAGCCGACTATTGCCAAAATCTAAGTATAAGGCAATGAGGCCCTACATCAGGGTAATGGCGGTGTCAAGGGAGAGAAGGGGCTTATATGAGAAATGTTACAAAGATGAAAAGCACCAGGTAACCAAACAGAAAATCATGATGGTCCCTATTGTCAAAAATTTCACATTCTAGTTAGGAGAGGAAACACATATAGGAGAATTCATCTGTAGGACAGATATTCAGAGCAATATTTAGATAAGCTCTTTTTTCAGGTCAAATAACATGGCATATATAAAGTTCTTTGCAATCCTTAAAGCACTGTATAAGTGTTAGGTAGCATTATATTTCTGCCATCACAATAATTGAATACTATGAAATTAGATGGATAAGTAGACTGCCAACTTGAGCCATTCATTCAGATGAACAAACCAGTCACACCAGTCATTTTTTGATATAGATCAGGTTGGATCAATGGCAGGAGGATCAACTGACCCAATGGTCAGTTGGATCAATGGCAAGATGCACCTTTTGTGGGCTTATCCTACACATGGTCATATTTCTAAAAATTAATTCAAATGATACTAATTATTCCGCCAAAGTTATACAGAGTAAAGCAATGTTAAGCAATGAAGAAGAGTGAAAATTTAAATATAGTCCTTGCCCCTAAGGAGCTTTCAATCCAGTAGAGGACATACACAATACAAACAGTAATTGATAAGTACATTAAAGAGAAATAAACCAAATTATTATATGTGTTTCAAAAGAAAATGTTATTAACAAGGATCAGATAAAACTTCACGGAGGAGAGACCACGTGGATTGTACTTTAAAAGATGGGTAAGTAGGAATTCAGTAGGTAAAGAGGGGTAGGAAAACATTTCACATATGGGGAAATGACATAAGCACAGACATAAGAGTGGGAAAATGAAAGGCATGTTTACGAGACAAAAAGCAAATCTTGTTTGGAAGTATTATAGAGAATATGGCAAAGAGTATGAGATAAAACTCAAATGGTAAGATTGTAGAGAGCCTTAAACCCAAAATAGTTTAAACCTTATTTAATAATAAGGCAATAAAGAATCACTGAAGATTTTTGATCACAGGAATAACACAATGAGACTACATACAAAGATGATTGGTTTATTAGCAGTGTGAAGGTTAGGTTGAAGTGGGAAGAAAGAAGAGGTCAGAAAAACTATTAAGAATCTATTAAAAGAGTGCCAGAGGGTGATAATGAAAACCTCTATTGGGGTGGTTGGTGGTATCAGAAATACAGTGAGGAAGGCCAGTTGTGGACCAATCCTATCCAAGATTATGTTATCAATCTTCCTCTGTTAGAGGCAGTTATTTGGTAAAGTGGAGTGAAGACCTTAGTTCAAAAGTAGCCTGTTACCTAGTGGTGTGATTCTGGGCAAGTCATTTAACCTCTGCCTACCTCAGTTTTCTCATCTGTAAAGTGAGGCCACTAATAATAGCACCTACCTTCCAAGTTGTTTTAAGGACAAAATGAGATAGTGTTTGTAAAATGCTTTGCAAACCTTGAGACATTTTATAAACGTTAGTTATTTATAATGGGGCTTACTCCCATTGGGCTACCCTGAAGTCTCAAGGGAACACAACTAGAGGCTGTCAGTAAGGGAGGAGGCTGTAACAGTAGCTGTAGGTTGAGCTACTGTAAACGTCTATGAACGCTAACAGTGGAGGGGAAAGGCAAATGGCAAAAGCCTCACGTTGCTGGTTCAAGAACAAGTTCAGAAAGAAAAGTGCTATAGAAAAGACACAGAACATTAAGCTGGGCGTTGGCAACATCCTTAGTGGAATTTATAAACTGGTCCCAATTGTGGAGAGACAGAGATGGATGTTTTCTGAGAGAAATGAGCAATGAGTTATTTAAGGACACCAAGCAGGCATTTACTACCCAGCCAGAGATCAAGAGAGAATAAATTTAGAAAACTTCTGCAAATCACTACTGCATTTGAGGCTATATGATCAATAGCAGATGAGTCTTGATTCATACCAGAGAAACAGACCACCTCATGTGTCAGAAGTATCATTAACACTTATTTGGACTGAAGACAAAAGCAAACTCAGCAAGAATGTCTCTCTAACTTGGCTCCAAGTTTGAACACAAATTACAGCTATACAGATAATTCCCAGACATCTCTCTCCAGATCCTCTAATCTCCGCTTTACTTATTTTTTAATTACCTAAATACAATTCACAACTTCTGTGAAGGCCAATAATTTTTAACATGTCTTCCATCATTCATATCAACATGTTGCAGTTTACAAAGCTGCATCATACTAAATTTCCTTGATGAGAACTCTCATCTTTAATCTTATCATACTTCTTGAATTCCACTTCATTTCAACTGTCTTTATTAAACACCATCTATCCACCAGGCCCTGTGGAGGGTGAGGTTTTGGGTTTTTGTTTTTGGTTTGGTTTTTTTTTTTTTTGGACTACACCTATGATTTCATTGGGATAGGCAGCTGCAGGTAAGGAAATTCCCATACAGATCAATAACTGCTGTAGAGTTCACTAATATTCCTAGGATCTTAGAAGGTTGTTTGGGAAACTAAGTTTAGATACTTTTTCAGGGTCACACAGTCAATATATGGATCATAGGCAGAACTTGAACCCAGGTCTTCCTAATGCTGGCTCTCTATCCACTAGAGAACACTTTCTCTAAATCCCTAATTAATTTAAAGAACTTACATTCAATTTCAATCACCCAAAGAACCAAGAATTTTGGAGGTTTTTTTATGGATGTGAGAAAGTGGAAATTTATGAGCTGTAATTCATGCATCTACAATGGGAAAATATACTCTTCTTTTAAAAAAAAGCTTTATATTTATCATAAAATTGCTATATATTTTTCGATTATGAAGTTCACATTGCTTGACAAATCCCATCAAGTAAGTCTTCCTTTAAAAAGCTTGTCTTTACAGATCTGAAGTAGAATTAATGAAGAGGTTTTGCTGTGAAATATATAGAAATGTGTGAAACATGTAAAATATATAATTATGCATTCATGTTACCAAATTAGATGTCATTTAATAGCCCAGTGCCTCATTTTCTGAGTCTATAAAAGAAGGATGCTATAATCAATCCTTTCTTATTTAATGGACTGTTAGTGTTTTTGTGAAATTAAAGAAGGAAAAGATACTTAGCTCTTCACAAGTATCACTCTGAAGGTTAAATTATTACAATGATGTACCCCCAAACCAATTTAGTTTTTAACTTTAGTATCATGGATGATTTAGTATCTCAGCGGCTGTGTGAATGAATGCCTCAATTTTTTAAAATGTCTTTATTTTATAATTTCTTGATTTTTCATAAAGTCAATAGGGGTCCAACTGCTCCATTCTAACCTTTAAGGAACTATTTTCTTCAGTAAGCTTTTGGATCTCTTTTTCCATCTAACCAATTCTGCTTTTTAGGGCATTCTTCTCTTCATTGGCTTTTTGGATCTCTTTTGTCATTTGGGTTAGTCTATTTTTTATAGTGTTATTTTCTTCAGCATTTTTGAGGGTCTCCTTTAGCAAGCACTTGACCCGTTTTTCATAATTTTCTTGTATCACTCTCATTTCTCTTCCCAATTTTTGCTCTATTCTCTTACTTGATTTTCAAAATCCTTTTTGAGCTTTTCCATGACCTGAAACCAATTCATATTTTTCTTGGAGGCTTTGGGTGGAGGAGCTTTGACTTTATTGTCTTCTGTTTGCATGTTTTGGTCTTCCTTGTCACCAAAGTAAGATTCTACAGTCTGATTCTTTTTCTGGTTTTTGCTCATTTTTCCAGCATTTACTTGATTTTTGAGCTCTTTGTCAAGGTAGATCTCTGCTTCTGGTGGAGGTGGGAGGTGTACTGTCAGCCACTCAATTCCCCCACAATCTGTGGGCCTACAGGCCCAGAAACAGTCACTGTCTCTGCCCCTGCTGCTACTGTGGCTGCTGTGAAGGTATCTGCCCCCTTACCCCTCTGCCACCCTGGGCCTGGGGCCAGACCACCCCTCTCTCCCACACTGGTCCCTCAGACTTTTTCCACTGACCTTCCAATTTGTCTTCAGTGTTTTGGAGTCTTGAAGAGATTCAGTATCCCCAAGGCCTGCTCAGGTACTGTCTATGTCTGCGCAGTCCATGCTGGACTGTGCCCTGCCTCCTGCATGACACAATAGACACTTCCCAGCGACATTCCAGGATGTATTAGACTGAAGATTTGCTTCATTCCATCATTCTGTGGGTTCTGCAGCTCCAGAATTTGTTTAGAGCCATTTTTTACAGGTATTTTGACTGGGCCTGGGAGCAGTGCTCTAGAAAGTGCATGGGGTTATTCTGCCATCTTGGTTCCATCCTCAAAAATGTCTTTGGACTTTTACATAATGCTGTACTTAGAAATCACAGATTAGCAACTATGCTTTAAAATGGTGATATGTCCATCGGTTTGCACTAGAGAAATCTCAGAGGTCCATTAAAGGAGACACAACAGAAAGTCTACTCAATATTCTACAAAAAGCATATGTGTGTATGTGTATGTGTATGTGTGTTCTGATGCTGTATTGAGTGGATTTTTTCTTCCCAAAAGTCTTCTTCTGACTCTCCTTAGCCTTTTGTATTCAATTTTTTACTTCATTTCTTCCCAGACTACCTCTGCTCTCTGCAGTCAAATGTGTGGCTTCTTTTATTCTCTTCTCAATCTCTAGATTCTTCACCATTTCCATATTATACATTCTATCTCTAATCTTTCAAACAATGGCTACTCCCTTCTGTTCCCTTATGAAAAAAAGCTGCATTAATAAATATATTAATTAGGGCCATGTTTTAACTTCTATAATCAATTCTAATCATGTATTTGTTTGAAATCAAGTCTACAATCATCATTATAATCATGAACACCTGCCGATGGAGAAAAATATATTGGAAGATAGGTTAGAACTTCATCCAAACTGAATTCTGGCAAAAATATTCTTACATAATGAAGTTACAGAGTTTTATTTAAATGAGCAAATGATTATTCTTTAGAATAAGGCAATAAATAGAATTCTAATTCGTAAATGTGTTAGTACTTATCTGTGGAAGAAAATAACTTCTCTTTGGTCTTTAGCCATAAAATACATATACCAAGAGAAACCTCTCTGACTAGTGTAATGTTAAAATTCTCACCAAATGTTAAATTTCTACAGTTTGAGCTCTACTTTATGCAGGTGTATATATGTTCACATACACTCACACACACACACAGATAGAATCCCCATAGTTACAAGGTTGCTTTTTTTACTTTGATCTGGATCTTCACAAGATCCTGTGCAACCCTGTGATTGTCTGCAATTTGCAGCGATTTGTGTGGGGGTACTGAGAGTTTAAGGGTCTTGTCTAGAACCACGCAGCCAGTATTTGTCAGAGGCAGTCCTTGAATCCTGGCTCTAATGGTCTATTCTTGATACCAATACCGCTTCCATACAAGGTTGCGTAAAGAAGAAAAAGTCTTTATAATAGAAAATTATTCACTAATGAATTGCTTCTTATAAATTTAGGCCCCATTCAAACATCCATTATCACTTAACATTAGCATCCATCTTCATCCATTTGTCAAGGTCTAGAGTTTTATGAGTCTGTCTCCCACTGATTGTACATAGGTGTTTCAAAAGTGAATTATTTTAATACCAAAGGATCAAGAGAAACTCTTGGGAAAATTAATGAAGCCCTGCATTATTTTTTACAACAACGACCCTCTTTAGGGCAAAAAAAGTCAAATGGGAAGTGAAGATATCATCTCATGATATTATATAATTTCTCTGTAAAAATTACACCTTTCCCAAATCAGCAATTGATTCAATTTTTTTTCAGTCTAAGGACTGGTGCATTACTATAATTGTAATCTGATTTTGTTAAATATAAAATAAAATTTATTTTAATAATTTTTAGTTTCATTTTTCAAGATGAAATTACAACCAAATCATTTTTCAGTATTTACAATGAGATGGTGGTCTTTTCCAGGTGCCAGATGACCTTTGAAAATAAAGAACTCCTGCATCTGTCTGTGGTATAAAAAGTGAAATGGATTTGGAGTCAAAAGATCTCAGTTCAAATCTCCTCTCTGTCATCTAAATAAAGTTAGTCAAAATTTATATGATTTTTTCTGAGTCACCAATGCCTCATCTGTAAAATGGGGTGGCTAAATGGTATCATCTCTAAAATAACTACCAGATCTAGAATCCTATGATTCAGTGAACATATATATACAGAATCAGTTCGTGATTTGAGGACCCATAATTTTTTTCACTGTGAGTGTTCTCTCCAATGGTGTAGATTCCAAATTCTCCATTTCTTATTAGACAGTTTAATGAGTTCCCATCATCCAAAAATTAATCACCTGTCAGACAAAGTGCACACATATGCCTATAAATATGCAGATTCACAGGACAGGCCTTTTAAAAATGAGCATCAAGTTAAGATAAGAAATACAATGATATTTTGACCTTCAGATGAACATATCACTATTAATCGAGTCATATGGATTATATTTGAGTAGGCCACGCAGGTAGATGTTATCCATCTCAGAACTTAACAGAGAGTTTAAATCTTTGGAGTGTAGCCCAAAATAGTAATAATAATTTCAGGAATGCTTTATGATACCTATGGACAGAGCCAAAAAACTAATTCCCATGGAAATGATCCCCTCCCACTTTCTCATAAAAAACAAGCAATCCTTTTGGAACCAAATGAAACTAGAGTCCTCTTTAAATTCCCAAAGTCAGCCCGAGGCTGCCTAAGCATTCCTCTCCATATTTCCTTACCTGGTGAGGTGAGGAATAGACGTAAAAGTTTATTGTTGAAAGAACTTAGTCAGGAAAACTTCATTGGCCACAGTCTGAATAAGGTTTTCTCTAGACCTAAGAAAGGTCCATTTCTCTTCCCAAATTCATGTTTCTACCATCTTATGACATGGTACATGGCCAAACTTCCAAATATCACAAGTTAGAGAAAGAAATCATTTTCCAAGGCTGAATGTGATGGAAAAACTGAGTTTCAGGCATCTATCTATCCTCTATGCAGTCTCATGTTATATTCTTCTTTTTTTTTTGAGTGGGGAAGGCAAGGCAATTAGAGCCAAGTGACTTGCCCAATGTCACATAGCTTTTAAGTGTCAAATGTCTGAGGCCAAATTTGAACTCAAGTCCTCCTGACTCCAGGGCCAGTGCTCTACCAAATGTGCCACCTAGCTGCTCCAATCATGCTGTATTCTTATATGGTAATAGTACATATACAGTTTGACAAATATGGCAATTATCTATCTAAAGTCTCTAATATAAGACATTTTAGTGGGCATTTAGACTGTGGTGGGAAATCTGTTTACCCAACATTTGTAGACCTTTTTATGAGCAATTGATGTGGACCCTTCTACATGCTGGAAATAGAAGGACTCAGTAATCCTCCCTTGGGCACTGCATAAATTGTTAAGAGTTTGGGAGGAGCATGCTAAAGTGTTTAAATGGCAGATTTATGTTAATTCTCAGCACAAATAGTATACCTTTCTAATCATTTCCAGTCATTAGCCAAACAAGTACAAATCCTAAAGACATCAGCAGAGGGGAGATGGGCACATGAGCTTGACTACTTTAACATGACTGAATCTGCCAATTTAATGAGTGACAGATCATTGCCTATACCATTCTTTTCATCCAAAATGTTTAGAATATCTTATAGCCATTGATATTTCTTATTCTATACCCTGGGCTACATTCTTCTGTCAAAGTAATTTTTCATTAAGCACATTCCTGATCATATGAATGGCCTTTAGGATCAAATATAAACTTCTCCATTTAGCTTTTAAAGCCATATATAACCTGACCCCATTTCATCTTTTCAACATGATTATACAATATTTCCCCTCCCACACCCTGTGATCTAGCCAAACTGGCCATCTCTGTGTTCCTCACAAAAAAAAAGAATACTTCTTCTCTGGTCTCTATACTGCTGCCCTGGTGGTCACCCATGTCTAGAATCTAGAATACACTCATTCCTTACCTTTATGTCACAGAATCCCTCTTTTCCTTTAAGATGCAGCCAAGCATTATCTTCTGCATGCAACTTTTTGTGATCTCACCTGATAGTACCCTCCTTCACAAACTCCCTTGCTTTTAGCATTTTCTTGTAATTTTTTTCTTTCATGTCCAACTCTTTGTGATCCTATTTGAGCTTTTCTTGGCAGAGATATTGGAGTGGCTTGCCATTTCCTTCTCCAGTTCATTTTACATATGAGGAAACTGAGACAAAAAGGGTTAAGTGACCTGAGGGGGTCATATAGATAGTTAGGCCTGATTTGAACTCAGGAAGAGGAGTCTTCCTAACTCCAGACCTGGCAGTCTCTTCATTGCACCACCTGGCCACCCTGTATTTAACTTTTTTTTAAGGATGGAGGAAAATAAAGCTATTATTATCCCATTTTAGAGAAGAGAAAACTGAAATTGTGAAAAGGTGACAATTCAAATGAAAAAAATACACCCACCAAACAATTAGAAATAAATATGTCAGACATAGAACAAGTTTTGATCCCAAAGAATAGACATGAGAAGACACCTACCCCAACTCCTGTACAGAGGTAAGAGATCACAGGTGTGGAATATTGCATATATGTCGGGGGTTGGTTTTTTTGTCAATATAGTGACAGTTTTGTGGAACTATGCTCTCATTTATCTTTTCCTTAAAAAGAAATCTTTGTTATAAAAAATGGCTTTCTGGGAGGGGTAAGCCCAACACTGAACATAAAATACAAGTATGGAGACTCAAGTCTGGTTTTATCAGACTAAATCAGTATGGTCATGTTCAAATGGAATATTCAAGCAATTATATTAATAATTCAAGTAGATGTCTCTTTTAGTTTAAATTATCCACTCATTTTATGAGAAATTCCAGAAATTCCAGTTGCTAGTACTTCTAACCTTTCTTTCAAACACTAAGTTAAACCTACAAGCAAAGGAGAGAAGTGCCCTCCTTTCTAGGATACGTTCAGTAATTACTAAAACACCACTTAATAGCTTGAACCATCATTACTCATACCTATAAAGGAATATGCTCACTGTCCATTTAAGCTTCCATTCCAAATGTGTTGCTACTATTGTTGAATCTGATACTATGAGTGATAATGTGTGCACAGGGCCTTGAACGTAGGATCATGGATTTAGAACACTTCATTTGTGTTATTGTGGAAGCCAAGTATTCTTAAGTCATTTTGATATATGACAAACAGAACAATTCAGAAATACACTTGCATGTAACTAGGAGAGCTCCAGGAAGGAGTGACTACACGTTTATTCTAAGTAGTTGATGTCATTGATTTGATCTCTTTTTTCCCAGTTCAGTTTTCAGCACTATTATCCAAGTCCATGAGAAGAGTCTCTAAAATATGTAACTGAAAGCTTTATTTGAAATCAAATGTCCCCCTCCCTCTATTCCCATTACCCAAGACATATGCATAAACTCCAGCTTGGAATGCATTATTGTTATAGTTCCTTCGTGTGTGCTGTAAATATTTGGACCCTGTAAAAGTAACCATTTGCAACTTCTTAAGAGGAACAGGGGACTTAGAGCATTTTTCTTTTATCATCTTTTTTAATGCCATAAATTTTTTCCAGATTTGATAGCTTAACATTGCATTATGTCCCTAACTGAGCAATCCACTTCTGCATCCAAGCACCAATAATGCAATGTTAAGTCATTTCACTTCAATGTATTACTCTAGGTCACAAAAAGTCGCAGGGAGCAGGCAAGTTAGGAAGGAAAGTATAGCTACCCTGTGCTATGGGAAAGAACATGTCACTAAATACACAGAGCCCAAGGAAATGCCCAAAATTTACTTCAGATTTTGAAAGAAAAGGTGCATCAGATTCGACTGATTGCCTAATTAATCGTAAGATGTTACCTTGGTTTCCACTGATCTTTTCCTTTTCTTCCTGTCCTGAGTTATCACTGGATGCCAATCTACCCCTTCAACTTCTTTTGCATCTCAACTTAATTCAAATCTATAAGCATTTATTAAACATGTATTATATCAGCATATTCAAATGGAAAGAACATTGCTTCTGAAGACAAAGGACTTAGATCCAAATGTAACTTCACTAGGCATCAATTTTCTCCTCTGTAAGACTAGGATGTTGGACTAGGTTGAATTCTGAGAACCCTTTCAATTCAAAAGCTACGATCTACTCAAAGCACTGTGCTAAGGACTAAGATTTGGAAGGTTTTTGGTCTGAGGTTTTGGAGGCTTTTTTTCTTTGTTTTGTTATGTTTTGTTTTGTTTCATCCAGACATTTGACTTCATCAAAAAAAAAAAAAAGGAAGCAATAATAATAACTAGCTTTTATATAGCACCTACATGTCAGGAGCTGTGCTAAGCACTTTCCAAATATTACTTCATTGGACCCTCAAAACGACCTTTTACAAGGTAGGTGCTGTTATTATCCCCATGATATAGTTGAGGAAACTGAGGCAAACAGAGATTAAGTGCTTTGCCCAAAGTAGTACTGCTAGTAAGTATCTGGGCTGGATTTTAATTTTGGCTATCTGTGTGAAGATTCTTCCACCTCCACATTAGGTAGGGAAGAGAAGAGTTAGAGGGAATCATCAAGGGTGGGATAAAAGGACTTTGCACTAAAGGTACAGTTAAGGTTGAATTCCATGCATTTGTAATGTACCCAGACTTGACCTAGCTGCATTTAGTGGCTTGTGAATAGGAACAAAGGAGGCAGGTGGTGGGAGTAACATGGAGCTGAGGTTGGGCAAGAGATAAGCGTGGATGGGAGGAGGGGCAAAGATTCAAGAGCAGAGAACAGCATAGAGTTGAAATGGCTAATTAGGAGTTAAAATTGGAGGGGAAAGTGAAGTCAGAGCAGGAAATAGGACGTAAGGACAGAGGAACTGAAGGTTTCAATGAAGGCAAAGACTAGGTTTAGAAAGTTCAAGGCATATGGAAAAGTGGAAAGATGATAGGATGCGATGGTCAGATAGGGCAATGTCAAAATTTATAATTAAGGAGGAAAGTCACTTGTGTGCAGTGGTTAGATCTCTTGTGTAGCTGAGGTACCATGAAAAGAGCAGGTCATAGGATTTAAGAATATTGGGGAAATGGGAGTAGGAATTGTTTCATTCTTTGTGTTCATAGACCCAGCACCTAGTATAATACCTTAACACATAGTAGGTCCTTAATAAATGCTTATTGATTGAATGATATTCAAAATTGTTGTGACTTTTGGATCACAATGAATATGTTATCTTTTCCAAGGCTGCTCCTATTCCTGGTAAACATTGCTCCCGATCGGTCTGGAACAGTTCTCTCCCTTAAAGATCATAATCTCTGCTCAGAAAAGAGCCAATGTCTGAATCTTACTTAGCATGTAAACCTACCAGTAGTTATCAGTCAGTTAGAACCAAGCAACTACATGAAGAGATATTTTCTCCCAACATTTACAGCTATTTCATCAGCCTGACCAAGGTTAGGGAAGGGTTGGTTCTAATGGGATAGAAGTCTTCCTGCAATTTGGGGAAGTGAAATTAAACAGTTGGATTTAGGTTTCCAGAGGGGTACGTGGCAAAAGGTCTTTTTCCTCCTGTGATTTTGCTACCAACATTCCAGCTCAGGGTTGCCTGAATAAGGGCCAGGGGGGGCCTGAGGGTTTTCAATAATATCTTTGCAATTTCCTAAGAATCCTTCATCCTCCCTAGCTCATCTCAGGTTCCATACCCTGGCTGTGGGGCACGTACAGAAGGAAAATTTTCACACTGAAAAATATTTTTTAAAGCCTATGAAATTTAATCTGATGTCAAAGGGAGATGCCTCTGTAGAATGAAAAATTCAGAACCTCTGAAGCAGAGGATTTCTGGATTGGGCTTGTCTCTGAATTCTTTCTTGAAATGTGGCAGTGGGGAGAAACTTGCCTGCACAGACTTCTCTCCTTTACCTGAATTTGCTCACAGAATGTTAAAGTTGGAAGAGATCTTACAAGTCACCTAGCCCAACCCTTTTATTTTACAGACCAGGAGACTGAGAAGTAGAGAAGTAAAGTAACTTGCCCAGGATCACACAGCTAATTAGTGGGAGAAATCCAAGATTCACCTCCAAGAGTCCTGACTCATGATCCAGTAATCTTTCTATTCATGATACAATATTGCTTTCAAAGTAGCATTTCCTCTTTATTTTGTCCCACTTTTAATGGTCCTCAAGCTGTTTTGGAAGAACATCTCATTAGTCTCACTTTGATTAAGCTACAAATAGTATATACTTGAGTGAACATCAAGTTTAATTCATTTTCCAGAGCAAATCATTGGACTGCCACTGCTGTTCACATGATCTTTCCATGAGCCTGGCATAAATCTTTTTTTTCTCTCTCTTTCTTGGCCCCTCATGTACTTAACAGCCCTGACTTTAAATCTTGGAAAATCAAATACTCATAATGACTCATTTTTGAAGAGCTTTTCCACTCACCTCCTCTCATAAGTTACAGTGACACATGCTGTAAGCTCATCAGGGAAACCAAGACAGGAACTGGGGTAGGTAATAAACTGTCACAGGTATAGCAGTCGCTGGCAGACCATGTAACATATGCCCCAATACAGAGAGCACTATTCATATGAAGAAATTTCTTGAATTTAAACAAAGATATGATTTTTGTTCTGCCAAGGAATTTGAAAAACAATGTTCTTTTCAATAGTCTTACCCATTCTTACAAACATTCAAGTTGTTTAAGTCAATCATTTTCAATGTACATTGTTTCAAAACATGTTTATTTAAATTGAATTTAAATCTTGGGAGAAGGTAAAGCTAGAGCACTACATATGGAGTCAGGATGAACTCAATTTAAATCTCACCTCAGGATATTTACTAGCTGTGTGAGCTTGGAGCAAGTCACTTTACCTTTCCTACACTCAGTTTCTACCTCTATAAAATGGGCACCTTTATAATATCTCTACCTCATAGGGTTGCTGTGAAGCTTAAATAAGATATATATATATATAATATATATAATAGCATATAATATGAATAATATATTTACATAATATGAATATAGGGTTGGTTGTTGTCCTTTGTTCTCGAAGAGGGCCAAAATGACATCACTACAATAAAGTGAAGCTTCTTTGTGTCCAACTGTGGCTAATTAGACCAACACAAGCTCAGAATGCTCTACCACAGGTTGGGCACAGATAGTGCATGTGAATGTTTAGGGTAGATATCCCAAATTTGCACATCCTATGTTTCCTTTGTGCTCTCTCAATTCTGCTTTGCTCATAGAGCACAGCACCCTTTCTGATGTGGGCACAACATGCTGAGCTGTCCTGTGTCAATATCTCCTACGTTGCACAGTCAAATCCAAAGTTCTTGAGACAGACCTTGAGAGTACCTTTGTATCATTTCTTCTGGCCACCATGTGATCACCTGCCCCATGCAAGTTCTCCATAAAATAGTCTTTTTGGCAAGCATACATTTTTGCATTCGAACAATGTGATCAGCCCATAGGAGTTGCACTCTCTGAAGCATGGTTTGAATACTTGGCAGTTCAGCTTGAGCAAAGACTTCAGTGTCTGGTACCTTATCCTGCCAGGTGATCCTCAGAATCTTCCTAAGACAGTTCAAATGGAAGCGATTCAGTTTCCTGTCATGGTGCTGGCAGACTGTCTGTGTTTCACAAGCATATAACAATGAGGTCAGCACAATGGCTCTATAGACCTTCAGTGTTCTCTCCCAAACTTTTCTTCAGAGTCTCCCAAACACTGAGCTAGCTCTGGCAGTGCATACATCAACCTCATTATCAATGTGTACATCCCTGGAAAGTACACTACCAAGGTAAGTGAACTTATCCACAGCATTCAAAACTTCTCTATTTGTTATAACTGATGGTTCCATGTATGGATGATGTGGTAGTGGCTGATGGAGCACCTGTGCTTTCTTGGTGTTAATTATTAGGCCAAAATTAGCACAGGCAGCAGAGAATTGATCCATACCTTGTTGCATCTCAGCTTCAGAGGCTGCACTGAGTGTACAATCTTCTGCAAACAGAAAATCATGCGCTAACTCCTTCCACTTTGATCTTGGCCTGTGGTCTTTTCAAATTGAAGAAGTTACCATAAGTATGATAGCTGACCTTGATGCTGTGTTCATCCTCACTGAAAGTATTTGACAACATGGCTGAAAACATCATGCTAAAAAGCATGGGAGCAAGCACACAGCCCTGTTTCACTCCATTGGTTACTGGGAAGGTATGAGAGCATTGTCTACTATCCAGAACCTGGGCAAACATGCCATCATGAAATTGACATATTCTCTGGGCAACCAAATTTTGATATATAATTTTCCTTAAGCCCTCACGACTTACAGTGTCAAAGGCCTTGCTCAGATATATAAATACTGTGTGCAGACCTCTGTTCTGCTCCTGGCATTTCTCCTGGAGTTGTCGGGCAGCAAACACCGTATCGACCGTTCCCCGGCCCTTTCTGAAGCCACATTGGCTCTCAGATATATGACCATCTTCCAGGTGAAGGATCAGCCTATTAAAGAGAACTCTAGCAAGAATTTTTCCAGCAATGACCAAGGGAGAGACCCCTCGGTGATTGTCGCAAGACAATCTATTCTCTTTACCTTTATAGAGATGGACAATGGAGGTATCCTTCTAATTATATAATATATACTATATATGTACATCTATATGCTCTTAAAGCTTTAAAGTGTTTTACAAAATGTCAGTTATCAGGATTAACAGTTCCTTTTCTCAGATCACAGGCAAATAAAAATAAAAGGGAAATGGTTCTTTTTACTCAACTTGGCAATAAACAGTTTGTCTGTCATCTGAGGACTAGCCTAGCTCATCAAAAGGTTGGTAAGAGATTTGTGACTGTTGTTCTTTATCTACACCTACTCATGAAGAATCACAGAAGGACAAGATATATCCTGCATTGGAAGAGGGAATACCAAGGGTATGCTAAAGCCAACAATCAGAAAGCTGATTGTTAAATTTTCAATGGAAGCAATTACACCTCAAAAACTAGCAAACATAAATCAGGGTTTGATTTTTTGTTTTGCTGATTGTTGACTTAAGAAAGTGATGACAATGTTAATAATGCAGATTGAACTTGAAAATGTGTCATGAGTACATTTTTTTTCAGAAAGTCAGTTGTTAAATCTTTATCAGCCCTTCTTTGTACACAAGTCTTGAAAAAGATATGGTTCATGAGCTAAGGCTAGCAGGACCTCTCAGGCCCTTCAGTGTTCAACCAAGTGAAAGAGATTCACTACCCTGCCTTTTCACTGCTAAGAAAATAGAGACATACATACAGAGGATTCAATCCAAAGGTCTACCTTCACTAATCTCCAGCCCAATTTCAATTGACAGTTATGGTTTTTACAGCCAAAAGGAAAACTCAAAAATCTCCTCTGAGAAACATTAAGATAACAGAACCTAGATTTTTCTACTAGATGGTAAGCATCATGAGGTCAGGGATCAAACTCTTACCCTCCGTTTCATCTTCTGTGGTGCCCTCCAAAGAAAAAGTGTGCAATCAATGTGTTGAATGAGTGAATTTCAATATTTTGAGGTCTTTCAATACTGTGGCAGGGGGAGGATTATTTGAAAGCTCAAAAGCTTTATTTGGAATTTAAAGGTGGCCTTTCTTGGAAAGGAATGGCCTTGAAACATCAAGGTGAGGATATGTATCTCTACTTTCCTCTTTTCTTACTCAGAGACCTAGATGATGCTATGATTTCACTGGAGCTGATCACAACCTCTCCCCACCTTGTCCTTACTGTTTGTGGCATTTTGTAAATCCTCTATAAAAAAAAATCTGAAGGTCTTACTCTGGACACTGAATAATACAGAATTTTCTTAATCTTTTGTGGGCTTGGGTGAGATGTGATACAGGGGCGTAAGAGAGGATAAAATAGAGCTGCTCTGGCCTTAGAGTGCCATACACATAGCATATTGATGCCAGTCTTAGAATGGGTAGCCAGTTAGCTTCAGTCCCATTCCACCTCTCAGTTCAAGTGATCTATCAGTTTCAGGGATTATGCTACCCACCTAGTGATCCTGTATATTCTTAATCCAAGAGGGATCAATTAGAGTAGTGTCCTTGATCTAGTACAGCATGATAAACAGTGTATATATATATATATATATTATATATAATTTTCTAAAAAAAAATCTTCCACATATACATATATGTATATATATATATATATATATAATTTTCTATATGGTGGGGCCTCATACTGGCTTTATAATCAATCTGCTGAACTAGGCTACTCTCTAAGACTATGAACTGTAAGAAAAAAAAACAACCTGCATTGATAGAGGGAGTTTCCTCATACCAATGAAATCACAGGTCTAATCCTGTGTCTCCTAAATTGAAGCTAAGCAGAACTGCAAAATGCCCCCCTCCTCCAGGACAAGCTCATCACTTCTAACCATCATCATGCTGCTAACTCAAGCCTTGATGGATACCACCTCCTTCAGCCTTTTCTCCCCTCTGACTAGAGGGCTGAAGGGTGAAGTACCAAACTCCTTTCAAAACCTTCCTTTTTAAAGGGTAGAAAATGGACTCTCTGTTCACTCTACTTTTCATCTGCTGCTCTGCCTGGTTTCAACTCCATGAAACAAAAAAAACCCATGCCAGGATATCCCCTAGTGTTGTGTCCCACCCTCACCTTCTTTCCAGCCTCCTTCTGTATTATGTTCACCCATTAGATTATAAACTCCTCGACGGCAGGAACTATCTTTTTCTTTTTTGTATACCCAATATTTAACATAGTGCCTGGTACATAGTAGTTGCTTAATAGATGCTTACTGAATTGAATTGAATCCTAAGAAACTGGCTTGCCCTCTTTTTCCTTGATTATATTATTCACTTTATTTTTTATTCCCTGAGAATGTGCTAAAGCATTACATCCACCTGGTTTCTTTCCTTCCATTGCCCTTTAGGTCACTCTTTACACAGTACATAGGAGGTGCTTAATAGAAATTTAATGATTGATTGATTGATCATGGGAAAAATAGCTCATATTTGAATTATGCTCTTTCAAAGCACTTTCTTCACAACTACTGTGAGTTAGGTAATCAAGCATTATGACCCTTATTTTGCAGGGTGTTGTGAGGTAAGAACTTTGTAAATCACAAAGTTAATTCTTTGATTATTGTTCATAGATTTCCCTATTGGCAAGGATCACTAGAAAGTATTCCCTAACAGTGGTAAGGAGTAAATAGGTAAAAGGGAAAAAAATCCTATGGATTTTTTTTTTTGAAACTGGGTCTCCCTTTCTCACTTAACTTAGAAGAACAGAGGCCACTCAAGGCCCAATCCTGCCAGTAATCAGCAAGGAAGCATTGGCCCACTCCATTTCTGACCCCGGCTAGTTCACCCCTCCTTAAGCAGCCTGGTGGTACCCTGCTCCTTATAATTGTTTGATTATTCATTCAGAGATTTCCTTATTAACAGGCATCTCGAAGACACCCCTGAGGGTTTACCATATTGATTCTAGTTTTAGCACAGGTAGCCAATTAGCTTCAGTCCCGCTGCACCTCTCAGCTAAAGTGATCTATCAGTTTCAGGGATTATGCTACCCACCTAGTGATCCTGTATATTCCCATCCAAAAGGGATCAATTAGAGTAGTGTCCTTGATCTAGTACAGCATGATAAACTGTATACATACATACATATATATAATTTTCTAAAAAAAAAACTTCCACAGATAAGACATACATTGTATATACATATGTGTACATATAATCTTCTATGTGATAGGGGCTTCATATTTTCCTTAGAGAAACAAAATATGTGGGAGAGACTCAAGAGTCTGACAGGGATTCATTCTGGCTTTTCAAGTTCTGATAGCCCCCATGCTTCTTTGTGCTGTCTACTTGAGCCGAGGGTGTGGTCTTGTCAGAACTGCATGCAACGTGACAGAACAGGATAGTCATAAATCTGTCCATGCATCTCACTTGAGTCTGAAGGTTTGATGGGATCCCCAAGGTAACAGCACCAACTGGTGACACAACATTGTGAAATCATCCCCCATACACACATATTACAGTGATTACAATGCTTCAGCTACAACGAGCAACATCAGGGAACAACATCTGCATCGTCAATGAAAAACAGCCCCAGGAAACTATTATTCTTATTGCTGGATAATTTATAGCACTTTCTCTGATCTCCTGCCCTGTGAGCCATATGCTTCATGACATCTTACATGGAGGGGAAAACACTTTGCTCTTTTAAAGGATGTTTATGTTATCAGTTATTGAGATTTATTTCAGACCTTGGTGAGTTGAGCTGGCCAAGCTCGAAAAGGTCTCTATCAATGCGAAAGACTTATATTTTAAGCTGCATCTGTAGCAAGTATACCATCGACTCTTAGTTAACCAACTATAGAAAATGCACCTCATAATATATTAAAAGTGACTGTATGTTGCCCTGTGTTTTTCTCCCTTGTCCCAGGACTATTTCTCTCCTATACCCAAACCATGGGTACTTATATAATTTGCAGTGTTTTAATATTAATTTTTTACTTACTCTATTTTTAACATTTATTTTATTAATAATGTTTAGTTTTATTTTTAATATTAATTCAAGCAAAACCTTTTGATATATGCTTATAAAAATAATATTACGTATTTTTTAGATTTCAGTACCTGGCATAATGAAAGGCATGTTAGTTCTAAAGTTAAAGTTTGTGGGTCTAAATTCTGCCTCTCTCACTTACTAGCTAAAGGACCTTGGACAAGTCACTTAACCTCCTTGAGTCTCAGTTTCCACATATGTAAAATAAGGAGCTTAGATTAGATGGTCTCTGTGATCCCTTCTACTCAGAGTATGCTAGAGCCAGCCCTAACTAGTTTGTTAAACGTTTAGTGTGAGAATTTATTTATACCTCAGAAATCACAATGGTTAAAAATCAAGGCTTGATTGTTTTGTTAATTATCTAGACTTAGGAAATATTAATAATGCAAAGTGTATGTGTGTGTGCATACATTTTTCCTCCAGGACATTCTGGCTGTTAAACATTTATCACCACAGAGCTGCGCTGAGCTATAAACGTTGCTTGAGCTCAACAAAAGGGCAGGAGAAGGCTCAGGGCATGAAACCATAGCCAGACTGGAAGCCTAGTCATCATAGAATGATAAGAATAACCACAATATTAAAAACAACTGCCATTTATAAGGCACTTTAAGGTTTGCAAACTGCCTTACATCCATTACCTCATTTGAACCGCACAACATTTCAGCTTCCAGCTCTAAATCTTACAACCAACAGAGTGGTTATTCTCTCCAACAGTACGGATCTATATCTTCTCATCCTGTCTGATTCTGTCATGTTCTTCTATATATCTGCACAGAGGTTCACCCAATGTGCTGGGAAACTTAATCCATCATAGTCTATACTTTGGTCATCTCTTGCTATGTGACTGACATTTTCCAGTCATTTGTCTCTTAAATGAGATCCTTTATACCAGTTTTGAGGACAATATGTCATTGGTTATATGTGCCTATTTATAACCCATCATATTTCTCTCCACTGTCCTTTGGGCAACCTTTAATTTTGATTCTTTGAAAACTGTGGCATTTCATAATTTTTAATCATGTAGCATCACTGGAAAAATATTGATGTTAAAGCTATGGGGTTCTAGTTTAGGTAGTAGTTTGAGGTCTCTGAAAACACTGTATAATTTCCTAGATGAAATCCAGCCCACTCTCTGCTTCCTATTCAGTTTTAGATCCTGCTCACAGTATATTGAAAAATAGATAATATTACAGATACAGCATAAAGTGCATGTAGTTTATATACTTATGGATACCCATGATAGAGCTAATAACTAACTGTCCAAGATTAAATGTACTAATTTACTATATATGGTATACTAATTTATCCACCTATATCAGTCTAAACAATAGGCATTCTTCATTCACTTGGCTTTTCCTATTTAATTACTGAGGTTCAGGTAGCTAACACTGGAATTTTCCAGGACTTAATACAATTGGTACGTCATCCACAACCAAAAGCATCTGCAGAACACCAGCATGTATGGCTCCACCTGCATTCTCTGCTAGTTGTCCTCCATGACAGTGCAAACAGCCTTGATTAACATACATCTTCCTGTTTTATGTTTTAATTTGTATCAATAATCAGAGGCTTAGCAAAAATATCTCTTGTATCTGGCAAATAATCTTTTATTATCTTAACATCTTAGGCTTGGAGGACCACTGTGAAAGCTATATTTTGCTCTACCAAATCAAATTTGTCAACTTTTCATGGTCGACAATCAAAATGAACAGTAGGATCTTATGTTCTTTGCAGCTTTCAGTCATTTGTGTATAAAAATATGTTCTGCTGCAGAATATCATTTGTGAAGCAAACTGTTTCTTCATCAATGATGGCATCATCACATTGGAAGTCCAATATCACAGGCCCCAAGATGCTGTGCAACCCGTGCTTCTAAGTAGAAATGGTATGAAAGAAGCAAAAAATAATTGGATCAGACCAAGTATACACATGTACCAGGCAACATAAGTTTGAGGATATCAAAGGATTAGTTTTCAAAATATTTGGAAAGAGGGAAAATACCAATTTTTTAAACAGAGCTTATTGCTTCCTAGGAAAAATAAATGAAAAATATAAATAACTACGAACACAATTCATTTCAACTGCTTTATAGACCTTTAGAGATTTCTGCAGAAGATGATTAATAATGTTCTAAAAATAACAGATCTTTATTTGTTTAACACATTTAAGAGAAGTCATGTGGCTTACCTTGGGATAGCTAGAGGTGTTTGGGATAAAAAGGTAGAAGCAAGAATCTATTTGAGAAATAAGGATACAACTAGATCTCCAGAGAGGCAAGTTATATCTTTAAACCTCAGATGAAGTAGTCTTATAATAACATTTATGTAGGATTTTAAAGTTTGTAAAAACACTTTACCTTATTTGGTCCACACAAAAAAAAAAAACCAAGTCTGTGAAGTAGACACTCAGAGATGCAGAAGGAAGGTCTTTTAGAGGAAGGGATCTCATTCAGGCACATCTGATTGGGTTCTCAGCAATCACAGGCAGAGAGATGCCATAACAAGATGATATGGAGTTTCTAGACAGATATTGGGGAGAGGGAGAGGTCAGAAAAGAAAAAAGGTAGAGAGCCCTGGCAAGGAAAAAGGGAATGTCTAGAATGGACATGGTCTTTCCAAGAAAGTCTTGGTCCAAAAAAACAGAGGTTTTTCTGAACTGCCACATCATTCAACGTAGTTTTATAAACATCTGCTTAATTCAGTTTCGGACTGAGGCCTCAATAAAGCCCAGCAGTAATCCAACTTGTGTTAAAGCAATTGCTTAGAGGACCAGCCAAAATATTGTCCAAAGACTGTGCCAATCAAGACTAAAAAGCATTTTTCTAATATGGCAAAAAAGAATCTAGAAACTTTTTGCTACTAATTTCCCAATCAATTTAATCCGGCAAACTTCTATTAAGTTTATACTACATACAATGCATAGACCCTAGAGATACAAAGATGAAACAAGACACAGGCATTGCCTTCAAGGAATATACAGCCTAGTAGGGAAAGATAAAACAAATATAATGCCAATTATAATACAAATTACTCATTCCTTGCCATATGATATCTCTCCAATATGTCTTCTTTCCACTCTGAAAGCTGACGACCAGATGCAGGCCTGTATCACCTCATACCTTGGCTATTACAATAGCCTACTGGTTAGTCTCCCTGCCTCAAGTCTCTCCCCACTCCAGAATCCATCCTCCATTAAGCTGCCAAAGTGCTTTTCCTTAAAGTACAGATCTGACCATGTCACCCCACTAGCTAATAAACACCACAGGCTCCTCATTGCCTTCAGGATCAAACATAGAATCCTCTATTTGACTTTTAAATCTCTTCACAACCCAATCTCTTCCTACCTTTCCAGTCTTCTTAAACCTGACTCCCCTCCACATGCTCCAGTAACACTGGCCTCCTTTCTGTTCCTTGAATAGGCCATTCCATCACCTGACTTTGTGTTTTTACTGGCTATCTCCCGTGCCTGGAATTCCTTCCCTTTTAATCTCTGTCTCCTGGTTTCCTGGCTTCCTTCAGGCCTCAACTAAAATCCCCAATCCTGCAAAGATGACCCATCTAGTACCCTCTTCTTTCTCCCCAGTCTCTTCCCACTGAGATTATCTTTCATTTATACTGCATGTATCTCAGACATGCTTTTTTGTATGTTGTCTTCTCCATTGGAAGGCAAGTTCCTAAATGATAAGCACTGTGTTTTTGCCTTTCTTTGTATACTCAGCACTCAACAAAGCACCAGGTAAATAGCTGTTGTTGTTTTTGGTCCTGTGTTTTCAAAGAGGACTGGTGACATCGCTGGGGAACATCTTGACTTGTTCATGAATTGGATTTAAGTGAGGTAAAGTTGCACAGTCATCAGTCTCACTCTGCTCTTCCTGTATCATCCAAGTATAGTGGCAAGACAAAAATCAGGATGACTGATGATAGCCCAGGATGCAGTGGATGACTTGGCATCTTTGATATCTGACCAAGTTCTAAGCATTCCATAACGTCTGCCTCAGCCACTTTTATGGCTTTTGGAACAAACTGTTCTCATGCTCCCATTCCACTAAGGGAAGTCTTCACATGCTTGGAATAGACATCCTCTTAATGCACCAACAGGTGTGAGGCCTACAAGGCTGAGGGCAATCTGGCAAAGAATAAGTTCTTAATAAGTTCTTGTTGACTAAGTTTCTTTCCCCACAAATCTACAGAAACAGCTCTTTCCATAGTTACTAAGGATTTCTTTATCACTGCATCCAATGAACTTTTTAACAAACCATTCTCCCTGATCTCTCTGTAAAATTTGAGACCATTGACTACCCTGTCCTTTCTCTTCCTTTGAATTCTGTGATACTGTACTCTCACAGTCCTCTTCCTAAACACACCTCTGTCTCTTTGGTGGACTCCTCATTCATCTCCCAACCCTTAAACTTGAATATCCCCCAAAGTTCTATCATTGACCTTCTTGTCTTCTCTTTCTACACTGTCTCCCTTAGTGATATTACCTATTCCCATGGCACTAATTATCATCCCTATGTAGGTAGATGACTACCAAATCTCTATACCAATTCCAATCTTTCCCAGAGGTCCAGTGCTATATTCACAATTATTCACTGACTACCTCCATGTGGACGCACCACCAAAAATCCAATATCAATATATACAAAATTGAATTCATCATCTTTCCCAAAAAACCAATCTCTTCCCATAATTCCTCTGTTTCTATTGATACCAACTAGTAACTCAAACTTTTAAGCATGGAGTCCTCTTTGACTCTGTTCCCCCACCACAGAATTGCTGAATCATGTCAATTCTTCCTCTGCAGTATCACTAATAGCTATCCTCTCCTATCAACATTCACTGTATCTGTTCAAACTCCCATCTCTTCTCACCTGCATGATTATAATAACAACTTAATTTGATTTCCTGGCTCCAATGTAGTCCCTGTCCAATCCATAATTCACACTGATGCTTAAGTAATCTTCCTAATTACTGCTCTACTGAAACACTCTCAATTTATTCCTATTGTCTATATAAGTAAAAATTCTTCATCGTGTTTATTCAAGGTCCTCCACGATCTATTTCATCCATTTTTTCTTATTAGTCTTTGTTTCCCCAGGTCTTAACACAGTGCTTTGCACATTACAGAAATTTGTTCCCATTGTCTCAATAAATTAATGACAGAAGAAAAGAAAAACCTAACAGGTTTCTCTGAATCCATCTTTATCGTCATTTCTAATGCATGCACCATAAGAAATGACAGAAGAAACAGATAGAGACAATCCTGAAAAGACTCGCATGAATTGATACATATAGCAGAATGAAAACAGTTGGGACAATGATTACAATAATGTAAAGTAAAACGCTTTCAAAAAAAAAAGCTTAAGAAATACAATAAATGCAATTGACCAATCATGACTTCAGAAGGTCGATGATACTATATTCTTCCTGACTCTTGTAGAGAGGTGATGGTCTAGAAGTTTAGAATGAGAAATATATTTTCAGACATCATCAATATGTTAATATGTTTTCCTTAAGTATACTTATTTGTTAAAATAGATGACTTCTTTTTGGTGGGAGGGCAAATGATGTAAAAGAGAATAAAGTGGGCAATATTATTGTAAAAAAAGAAGGAAAGAAAAGTGTCAAGGGAACACTCAGAAATACACAGAGGAGAAGAAAGTTTGAAAGAAGATACAAAGAAGTCAGGAAGGTCTGATACTATCCTGTTAAATTAATATACTCTTAAAAATGTACATCACAGAAATTCAATGTCACATAAAATACTCTTTTCTGTTCTTTGCAAATTGAAATGTGACCATTTACTGATGTTTAAGTTCATAATTTTAAAAAAGAATTATTTAAAAGAACTCATAGAATAACAATGTCAGATCTTCAAGGAATACAATCATAAAATGTAAGTGTTAATAGAGATCACTTTCACCCCCTTTAACAGATGAGGGCCCTTCCACGGGTATCAGAGCTGAGATGTGAATCCAGGTTCCTGATTCTTCATCCAGTGCCCTTTCCACTAGGCCACCCAAACTTTCTGGGTCCTAATTCTTCTAACTTATCTTCTGAAATATCATTTTTTGTGAATATTTAACAAGTAGATTACTAAAAAGTGGAAGAAAGAGAGAAAAAGATGGAAGTTGCATTGGGAAGCAAAGGGAAGGAGAGGTATAGAAAAGAAAAATGACAAGATTTAAAAGAAACCCAAAATCAATATGCATAATCAGTTGAAAACCTATGCAGATCAATGCAAATGAAATGGAAAAAGAAATAAGGGGAAAATGGTAGTACTTCCTGATCACTGCTTGAGCCTATACAGGCCTGTCACTGTAAGAATGTTGAGAGTCTCTCTACAGGGGAAAAAGTCCATCTGTTACTCGAGCAATTCCTCACTTACCTCATACTCTTTTACTGATCTCATCTTGGACAAGCCCCATGAATGAGTAAATGAGGTTTGATGTACTGTTTTCAATATATATCCCTAGGCTCTGAGTTTCAACCTGTCTATGTAGGTGCAAATCAATATACTCCTGGAGCCCTGTTCTCAGAAAATTCTCACTTTGTTATCAAATAATTCAACAAACATTTATTAATTGCCCACCATATGCCTGGCACTGTGCTGGTTGCTGAGATACAGAGACAAAAATAAAATGTCCTCTTGGGCTTTTGCCCCGCACCTTAGGAAAATACTCGAGAGAAGCAACATGAACCTAGAGAAATACAGAATTTATGTAAAATAAATGTATAGGGTTGTTTTTTTTTTCTGAGATGAGTTCTGATAACTGAGGGATGGGGAGGAGGGAAAAATACAATAACCAAAGGATTGGGAAAGTCCTCAAGGGGGCATAGCACTTGAGCTGTCTTAAATGGAGCTATAGTTTCCAAGAGGTAAAGATGAAAAAGGAGATCACAGGAAGAGTCTATGTACAGAGATGACAGATGACATAATGTGTGTAAGGGGCAGGCAGGTTTAGAAGGAAAATACTGATGCATGAGGTGAAGAGTGATAAAAAGAGTTTTGAAAGACAAGTCAGAAACAAATATGAGGGCTTTCAATGTGAAACAGAAGAAGTTGTATTTATTACAAGAGGCAGGAGGGAGCCATTGAAGTTTCTTGAGCAGGTAAATGACATGGACTTCTGCTTTAGTCACAGTTTGGCAGCTGTGTGAAGGCTTTGTACAATTCCCAGATTTCTTTCTCTTTTTAATGAATCTTACTAGCTGTATGACACTAGGCAAGTCATTTAACCCTGATTGCCTAATACAAAATTATTTGTACATACTTTTTTCCTGAGAACTATTTGTTAGATATTCACCAGCACACCCTGCCCCAAATCTACCTTACAGGTGGCTGGTATCCCAATTTTGCTTAGATTTAAGGATGAGGCTGACCATAGATACTTGCCTTTCACTCATAATCCTGAATCCTTATATAATATGACAACTTCTGTAAACCCTACTAGCGTCTCTTGAATTGTTTTAGCATCATTTCTTTGCTGTTGTTAGTTTTTACAAAATATTGTTCGTTTTCCATTTTCTGTACTCCCAAACTAATACTCTACTTAAAAGAGTTGCCTCTATTTATTTGATAAATGCTTTAGAAATCATATCTCCTACCCTGCCAAGTCTCTCCTCTCTGATTCATCCTTTACCCACTGCCAGTGATATTAATTATTAATGAATCTTGCTATCCCCCTTTGGGTAGGTCAGGGCAAACTTATGAAGTCTATTTAACATTTGTTTTCAGTACCACCTAAGACTTTTTTCCCATTCCCTCAGTATTTGGATGTTTATCTATCAATGCCCACAGACCTTACTGTAGTAACACAACAACCTAGTCCTGCCATCTGGAGCAAGACCTTACTGTAGTAACACAACAACCTAGTCCTGCCATCTGAACCTATCCCTACCAGAGGGTATCTTCCATTGTTAAGATCTTGCTGTCAGCCAGTTGGCTCTCCTTGGCGTTCCTATGTAATTAATGAATTTGCCCTGTGATGGTAATGGATCTATACCATAGTTAAAAGAATGTTAGGTTGGGGATCAGAAAACTTAGTTTCAATTTCCTTCTTTACCTGAATGACCTGGGACAAGTGATTTAACTTCTTAATGTCCCCCTCTGTAAAAGCAAAGAATTGAACTACATGACTAATCACCCTTCTAGCTATAGAACCTATCTATTAATTTTCTCCTGGTGTATTTCCACTTTAACAGGGGACTGCCTGATAGAGTCACAAGTATCAAACACAAACATTTATCTTTTCATGGTATCCTCCCAGCACCAAAGTGCTTTGCAAATACTAAGCACAACAGTGCTTAGTCCATCAGTGCATCAGTGAATGGATGCACGAATGAATAAAATGATCTGATTCCCTAAGATAGGCTATTTCTTTATTTTTATCCAGGAAAATTGCTTTATTTATTTTGCTCCTGCTAGCCAAGGAAGATTGACTATAACTTCAGCTAAAAATCATTGTGTACAACGTAGGTGTTTTTTAATCAACCGAAAGTAAAAGCAGTCTACTATGAAATCTTGTTTCCCAAATCAATTTAGATTCTTCCTCTGCTTCAGATTCCCAGATGAATCCTTAAAGAGAAATTTAGCTTATTTTTATGTGACTTTAATGTATTTTCAAATATATAGATGTGTATATGTGTGTTCATGTACATAATTTGTGTGCATACATTTATATGCTTATGTAATATCTTTATAATTCTGCTTTTTAAGTATTTATTTTCTCTTCCCAACATTTTCCATTACAAAAAATATACACTCACAACACTTAAAAAAATAAATTTCATTTTTAGTCTTGATATAGCATGCAAAATTTACACACTTTATGGGTTGTTGGATCTCAAAAACTGATAAAAATAGGAATGCTTAACAACACCTAGACAAACAACAATCTTGTGGTAGAACTTAGAATTCAAACAATCTCTAAACAGTGTACTAAAAATTAAAATAAAATATGACCAAAGTGAAAGCTGGACCACTGTCTATAAATTTCATTATGTTGTTTTGATGATTTTATATTCATTCCCCTATTTTAAATGAATTTTAACTTTAATATAAATTACAGCTTTAGCAAACAAATGTGAATTATTTTGAAAAACTATGATAGCAAGTAAAAGTAACAAAAATTGATGAATAAATCATTCATTGGTTTGTTTGGTACTGTTCCTTTTCTGCCATTTTCTGTTAACGAATAGTTTCTTGTGAAGTTTGCTCCATTTTCTTTAATTTTTCAAGATTCAAAGATGTTAGTAGCAGAAATTTGGGTTTGCACAGCACCATGGCAGCCTTAACTTCCATAGACAACCACCCTTGTTTGGGAAGGATTTCCCAGAACATGGACTTCACCTCTGCCATATCAGAACTACTGTATTTTCCTTTATTTTTCCTTTGAGTTCCAGTCCTGCCCAGATCTGGGCCAAGAAAAGCTATTTCTGACTGTAACACTTGCATGTGAAAGATATTTTTAGCCAGAAGACCCTTTTCAGATCCCCTCAAACCACAAGTATGCTGGAGTAGGTTCTACACATCCACTGATCTAAATGTTAAATTTTCAGTGTGAGTTACACCTCAGCAGCTAGGTGGCTCAGTGGATAAAGTACCTGGCCTGTAGTCAGGAAGACTTGAGTTCAAATTTGACGTCAGACACTTGCTAGCTGTATTTCCCTGGGCATGTCACTTGACCCCGTTTCCCTCAGTTTCCTCATCTGTCAAATGAGCTGGAGAAGGAAGTGGCAAACTACTCCAATATTTTTTCCAAGAAAACCCAAATGGGGTTGCCAAGAGTCAGACACAACTGACACACAACAACAAATCAGGGATTGATCTCTTGCTTTGTTGATTATCTAGGCTTAAGAAAGTGATGGAGAAAGTGTCAATAGTATTGATTAAACTTAAATGACTCTTGTGGGGCAACTGGGTGGTGAAGTGGATAGATTACCAGTGCAAGAGTCAGGAAGACCTAAGTTCAAATTCTGCCTTAGATATTTACTAGCTGTGTGACCCTAAGCAAGTCACTTAACCCTGATTGCCAAATGCAAAATTATTTGTACATACATTTTTTTCCTGAGAGCTATCTGTTAAATGTTCACCAGCACACTCTGCCCCAAATCTACCTTACAGATGACTGGTGTCTTAAATCTGCTTAGATATAAGGGTAACCCTGACCATAGATACTTGCCTTTCACTCATAGTCCTGAAGCCTTATATAATATGACAACTTATCCTCTGTAAACCCTAGCATCTCTTGAACTGTTTAACATCATTTCTTTGCTGTTGTTAGTTTTTACAAAATATTGTTCATTTCCCATTTTCTGCACTCACAAATCAACCCTCTACTTACATCAGTTGCCTCTTTTTATTTGACAAAACCTTTAAAAATCATATCTCCTACCCTGCCAAGTCTCTCTTCCCCTGATTCATCCTCTGCCCCGCAGCCAGTGATATTCCTAAAGCACAGCTCTGGCTAAGTCAACTCCCTACTCAGTAAACTCTAGTGGCTCTCAATGACTTCTAGGATCAAATGCCAACTCCACTATTTAGCATTCAAAACTTTCCATTTTACTCCACTCAACAACTGACTACTTTTCCTGTACCCTTTGGTCCCACCAAAATGGCTTCTTATGATTTCTCATACTCTGCATTTTATCTCCCATCTGGGTGCAGGGAATGCACTCCTTCGTAGCACCTTTCAATTCTTAGCTCAAGCACCATCTCCTATGGGCGGCTTTTCCTGACTCCTCAGCTGTTAAGTGCCTCCCCGCCCCCTTCCCATCCCCAAGAAAACCTTACATTCAATTTGTATCTATATTCCATATCTATATATTTTTATATCTATTAAGTTCTAACTATATATTTTATATCTATGTGTGTTACATCTATATAGTTGTATCTATATATTTTCATATCTATGTAGTTGAATACAAGTTATTTGATAAAATACAAGCAGGGTGAAGGCAGAAATTGTTTCATTTTTGTCCCCAGTGCCTAGCAAGGCTTAAAAAAAAATGCCTGTTAATTACAGTTAATTAATTGTAAATTAAAACTTGTCAATTTTCACTGAAATGAATTCAATTCAATAGTATTTTTATTAACTGAGCAATCAGTAAACATTTGTTAAGTACCTCCTATGAGCTAGAAATGATGCTAAGTGCTAAGAACACAAAAAGAAGCAAAACATGATCCCTGCCTTCAAGAAACTTACAATCCAATGGGGGAGACAACTTGCAAACAAATATATACAACAAACCATATATAGGAGAAGCAAAAAATAATTACCTGAGGAAAGGCACTAGAAGTAAGACAAGTTGAAAAAGTCTTCCTATAAAAGATGGAAGTTTTAATTGGGACTTGAAGGAAAGCACCTACTGTGTATAAAGCATTGTTCTAAGCACTGGGGATATATTTTTTTAAAAAACTGCCTTAAAGGAGCCTCCATTATCTGGATAATGCAACATGTAATTGTGAAGCAATTTCAGAAGGAGAATGCCAATAGCTAAAAGGATCAAGAAAGGAATGAAGTGACCACAATGAAATATTAGCTGTAAACTGAACCAAGGAGAAATAACATCAATAACTTTTTTAACTGTTTATTTCTTAGGCACTTAATGAACAAATATTTTGCCCATGAGAAGAGCATGAACATTCATTCTAGACACAGAATTCTCCAGCCAACATGGATTTTTCAACACAGATGTAGACTCACCACTTAATATAAATCAGGATTTAAATACGTTGATTTAAATCTCGGATGACTTGGAATCTTCCCATTATTCTAAAATGTACCATTAATGTCATTTTAGAGCAGTTAATATAAATTGACTCAACAGATAAACTCAAATGCAAACCAAGGTTCTTCCACCAACAAAATCTGCAAGGATCTCCTATGCAATGTGGGGGAAAGGGGCACATAAAGAGGAAAGGGGCTTGTTGGAAGGCAAGTTTTTGAGACTGAACTTGACCTGAGAGCACAAAGTCTCTTCTCTATGTCAGCTCAGGATAACATAAAAAGGATGGATTTTAAAAATAATTATTAGTTAAAGGAATATTGTGTAATGAGCTGCAGCTTCTCTAAGGAAAAAACTTGAAATGACTGACAACTAATAATAGGGAGTGCATCTCTGACTAACCCTTAAGGGATATCTTCCTTGAAACCTATGGAGAGTGAAGGTTGAAATCTATTTCCTTCATTTCTTTTCCCATTTCACTTGCAATGATCTGCACAAGTTTGAAAATGATTTATGAATATCGATTTCTGATCATTTTAAAGGTAGTTCAGGTATCAGTAGCTGATTCTGAGTAGCAGATGAATCTTCAAAAGAAGTTTCAAAAAAGACTCAAATAGAGGCTATTGGAAGTAATTAACAGTCTAGCTGGGGCATATAGTTAAGTTCAATGGAAAATACTGGCCTTGGAAAAGCTGTGATTTCTGGGGATTGGGACTGGAAGGATAATACCTCACACCTGAAACTGGTACCACAAGGTTGCTATGCTACCTGGTCACCTGTCAGAGGCCCAACACAACTAAGAAAGACTTTCCTATTTTAAGAGACTTTGGCCCGGACAGTATGAGTTATCCTGGATGGCAGCTGAGTAAAGTGTATACAGAAATTTCACCAGGAAGCAGTCCTAGATGAGACAACAGTATTCATCTATTAGGTAACTTGATAGAAATGGGATGCTAAGAACTCTAAATGAAGGGTCAAGTCAAGGTCACAAAGAATGAAAACATTACTAGTAGGGTTATCAGGGGAAAAGGATTATAGTGATAATAAAGAATAAGAATGATGTGTCCAATAATATCAGAGATTGTTTCCTGGGTTATTTGTATTTTAACAGGGGAATAACCCAATGATATTGGGGAAAGAAGAGGGATCAAATGTGCTAGATTTAAAGTCAGAGGACCTGGATTTAAATTTTATCTCTGTCCATCGATACCTACGTGACTATGGACAGCTCACTTACCTTTCTGGGTCTTATTTTCCTCATCTCTAAAATGAGGCAACTGAACTAGCTGAGCTCCAAGAACCTCTCCAAACTCAAAATTTATGATCCTATGACCAGTACTCTCTTCCTTTTTATGGAGCTATGCAATATTGCAGGGCAGCAAGGTGGTGCTATGCTGGGGTCAGGAAAGTTCCTCTTGGTAAGTTCAAATCTGGCCTCAGACACATACGTACTAGTTTTGTGAGCCTGGGCAAGTCGCTTAATCCTGTTTCCCTCGGTTTCCTCATTCTGTAAAAGGATCTAGAGAAGGAAACAGCAAATCAGTCCAGTATCTTTGCCAAGAAAACTCTGAAAAAGAAATAAGCTGAACACAATATTACAGGTATCAAACGCAAAACCAACCATGCTAGAGAATTACTCTGTGTGCAGATAATTTACTCTCCAGGGCAATTTGACATAATCATCTCATTGTGGAATTCTAAGACTTAAGTATTTGTCAATGCATGTTTACGAATTTTTTAAATTTTAGATATTTTTAGTGATAGAGGAAATAAACTATACTATACTTGATCTACTTTGTACATTCAATACCCTTCTAAAAGAGAGCCTGTTAAATCATTTTAGGGACATTCTAGACCTATGGCAAACCTAAGCTTTAAGAGATTTTCCCTGGGGCTCCTGGGTTGAAGCATAATGAGACAGATAATATGAAAAGAGCATGACTCCTCTCTTCAGAGACCGGCTTCCCTAAGATGAACCCCATCTGTGTGAGTTTAGAACCAGAGACCTTTAGTGGAAGAAAGCCCCCAACCTCTTAGACTGCCAACTGGGAATGTTGACGTTTACTTCAACAATTTGCTGAAATTCCCTTTGTTAACTTCAGAAGCAGATACAAATGCTCATATCCTTGCACTCAGTTAAATTCAACAAACATTAAGTACCTTCTGTATGCAAGGCATTGTGCTAGACACTGGCATAAGAAAACCAAAATTAAGCATCCCTGCTTTCAAGGAACTTACATCCTACTTGAGTGCACAACATTTAGGTTAAGTACATAGAAAGTAGTTGTTATTTCTTCTGTTTTCGAAGAGGACCATGACATCAGAAAGGTGATGCCGTAACTTGTAAATGAATTGGACTTAAGTGAGGCAGGGCTGTGCAAAGTCACCAGCCTCACTCTCTCCTCCAGAACTGTCTGGGTACAATGGCAAGACATAAATCAGGATGACTGAAGATGGCCCTCACATAGAAAGTAATTTCAGGTGGGAAAAAAAGGACTATAATACTTTGCAGGGAAGGGGTTGATAAGAAAAGACTTCCTATAGGTTGTGTTGTGGCACCTGAGTTAAACCTTAAGGGAAAGTAGGGATTTTTTTTAAAGGGCAAGATGAAGAGACAGCAGGTATAGTGCATTCCAGACATGGGGGCAGCCTGTTTGATAAATAAGAAAGCTAAGAGGACACTTTGTCTGAAAAACTGAATGAATGATGATGAAGTAATATGAAATAAGTTGGGAAAAGCAGGCTGGAACTCAGTTGTGAAGAGTTTGCATTTCTAATTTCTGTAGGAACCCTGGTATTGGTTTATTATGCTATCTTCTCAGATTTCAATAAACCTACAAAGGGGGTTGGGGGCTTTTTAATAAGGAAAAATGAGGACAACTATAGCTTCTATCTAAATAATTTTCCAGTGTCTTTAGGTTAAAGAAAATGTCAAATTCTGGATATGAATAGTATTATCATGTCTCTCTCCTCCCTCTGCTTCTTTCCCTCTTCCTCCCCCTCTCTCTCTTCTTCCCTCTCTCCCTTTCCCCCATATATAGTGACAATGGACAATCATCACTTGCATAAGCAAAATAAAATTGGAAGAGGAGGTTTTTAATTGTCATGTTAATTTTGACCCACATCAGCAATCCAAGATCACTCTTTAGCTGAGGATCAGAGAAGAAATACCAGCTATATCTTCTGCTCTCATTCCTGAAATTTGGGCATCTCTCTAGACATTTTTGGGTAAGCATATGAACAAAGTCTAGATAAAAGCATTAAACTTTCTGAGGGAAGTATACACTTTGAGTCAGGATGGAGAAGATTTGTTGTTGTTGTTTTTTAAAGACTTTATGGAGTTATCCAAGGAAACAAAATTTTCCCTTCATTTTTGACTGGGAGCACAATTTTTGGCAATAAACTCCTTACATAGCAGAGTTGACATGGATGCTTGGAATTCAAGTTCAGCTCAGGCCCAGACAAAGAACTAGACCCAAAAAATATGGTTTTGCTCACCCTTCTAGACCACCAAGAATTCTGGGTTCAAGAGTTTTGAAATAAGAGCGATTAGGTTCAAGGATGTGGAGCTGAGGGTTGTCATGAAAACAGAGATAGTACAACCATTTTGTGCTTGATTATATAATTATTGTGGAAGTAAACTTCCTTCAAAAAATAAAGTGCCAGCAGCTCAGGAGTTTGAACAGTTAAAAAATGGGGGTAGCCCTGGGCGGAGATGTCCAGGAACTTTTAAGTTCCAGAGCTTTGCAAGATGAGAAGAACCAAACATATGGATCAACCAGGGTCATTCCTGACAATCAGCATCTGCCGGTGATTCTGAAGGCTGCTGTCACACAGTTGTACAGTGGGGTGGAAGCAACCTCACAGAAAGTACAATTTAATCCTTGCATGTTCATTGCCACCACTACCTGGAGTATAATGCTAGTAGCCTGATTGGTTTCTGCCCAGATTACTCAGAAATTACTTCAGACGGGTACTCGATACATCTATCAAGGGAGAGAGGCATTCATGAGGTTTGGCATGCCCTAAGAATGCCACCTTGGCAATATCTAGAGCTTCACTCAACATCATTCTTTGTGAGTTTGTGTGTCTGCCTCTGGGCTAGCATCTTGGGCAGTGATCCAAGGGAAGTAGGTCTTGTTTTTGTACTCTTAGGAAAGTCATTTAAATTCTTAAGCCTTCAGCTTCTGTATTTTGATTAGGTGGTTTCTAAGACAGGGCTTCTAATCTTACAGTCCTATGACAAAAGCCAATATCCTCTCAAAAATAAGCCTCTGATTTCACTCCAAACTTCAGATGAACAGGCCAGATATTCACTTTGATTTTTTTATGGCTATCCATCAACACCAATTCTCTCTAGTATGCACAGAAATTTTTTAAAACTGAGTAACCTACTCAGAGATATGCAAAGTAAAGAACTGTCTGAATTTGTGTTACATCAGAGGCACAACACCACACCCAGAAAGATTGCTTACAGAACTGTCATTATGGTGCTTATAAATTTTCCTCTATTAGGACCATAAATCTCCCCAAGTCTTTGGATGGAAAAGATCTCAGGATTTGGTAAGATAAGGATCCATGAACTTAGATATATATACATACATATATATGCGTATTAATTATATTGAAACATTGGTTGGTTTTTGTCTTTTGTTCTCAGAAAGGATCAAAATGACATCACTATATTAGAGTCGAGTTACAGTGTATCCGTCTACAATTGATCAAACCAATAGGAACTCGGAATACTCTACCACAGGTCCATGCGAACATTTAGGGTGGATTCTCTAAAATTGTACATCTCAAATTTCTTTTGAGTTACTTCAGTTCTGATTTACTCGTAGCACCTTCTTTGATGTGGGTACACCATACAGAGCAGTCCTTTGCCATCATCTCCCTTGTCACACAATCAGTTCCAAAGTTCATCAGAAAGACTGTGACAGAGGTCTTGTATCACTTCTTTTGATCACTATGTGAGCACTTACCTTGTGTGAGTTCTCCATAAAATAGTCTTTTAGGCAAGTATACATTTGACATTTGAACAATGTGGCCAGCCCATTGGAGTTGCACTCTGCAGTAGACCTTGAATACTTAACAGTTCAGTTTAAGAACCTGCGTCTTGTAGCTTTTCCTGCCAGGTGATCTTCAGAATCTTCCTAAGGCAATTCAAACGGAAGTGATTTGATTTCCTGGCATGGTGCTGTTATGCTATCCAGGTTTCACAGGCATACAATAATGAGGTCACTACAATAGCTCTATAGACAGACCTTCAGTTTAGTAGGCAGCCTAATACCTCTTCCCTCCCACACTTTCCTTTAGAACTTCCCAAACACTGAGCTAGCTCTGGTAATGCGTGCCTCAACCTCATTGTCAATGTGTACACTCTCGAAAGTATACTGCCTTTCGAGGTATATCAAAATACACATGTCATGCATATGCCTCTACTTAATATGTAAATATTTCAATATATTCAGCATCCTTTGTAATCCTATGTATTTCGTTTTATGCATTTAAAGACATTATTCTGATAAGGGGTTCATAAGTTGCACTAGGCTGCCAAAGGGATCCATGACACAAAAATAGTTAAGAACTCCTGAGTTAGATTGTTCCATCTGCCCATGATCAGTGTCAAATATCACAAGAGAAAATTTGAAATTAAAAGATATATAATTCCCTAATGCTTTTCCAATTTGAAGTATGTGCTCCAAGGGAAAATCTTCCTCCCCTCTTTTCCTTCCTTCCAATCTATAAGATAAACAAAAACACAGAGGTCTTTTGCTAAGGTGTTGTCTCTTATTCCCAATTGTTCTAACCACCCACATGAAGTCATTTGGGGGAGAGCGCACAAAGTAACTGGCTTAAAAAGCCAAGTCCTTTCTTGAGCTATAGAATATGGTTTTGGCAGCTTGGAGAGCAACATGACTGACTGCCTGCTCTCACCCTGTGGAAAATATTTGAATCTTCCACAGAGCTGATGCCACTATAAACATGCCACTCTCATTGGACATGTGTCCTCATTTGCTACAGCATCCTCTGTGAATCTCCTTACTTGCAAGGGAAGTTAACTAAACTGAAGTATAGAAATACATGGAGGACTGAGTTACCTAATGAAAAAAGGCTCTTTCCACAGACTGCAAGAATCAGTAGGAGGAAAACAATCCCTGGCCAGCATTTTCTTAAAAAAAAAGTGGTTAGTGATGATGAAGATGAAGAATGTTAAGTACTCTCTGGAGAAGTCCTATGTCTCCAGATGCCTCCACAAAGCAGACAGAGCCTGAGCAAGCCCAGCCGGCCTTGCTTTTTCAGCTGATTCTAATTGAGAGCAAACTTGCCAGAGAGAAAGTAGAAAAACACATATCTAAAGTAAATCTACTTCAGTTTGAAGCTATAAATTCTATTGTCCCATTTAACATGAGGTGACCAGTGCCTGCTTCTGCCTGCATGCCCACACCACTTTGGGGGGATATAGTATGGAAAAAAGCTTCACCTACGATGGCCCATTTAAAAAAAGGCCTCCCGCTCCCCAGTTAATCACTAGGATTTAAGGTATAATTCATTTAAATTGATCCCTTCCATAATAGAGTGGAAAGTGTATTACATTTAAATCAGAAAAATTGGATTCAAGTTCTGAATATACCAGTGACTACTTAAGTGACTTTGGGCAAATCATTTGATCTTTCTGGCCCTCAGTTTCTTTGTCTGCAAAATGACGGAACTGAACTAAATGATCTCTCAGATTCCTCCCAACTACAACTAAGCACCATAGAGCACTTAGCATTTTTGTTCTAAACAGAGACACCTCTTATCCAAGAGATAAATATCCTGAATTTTTCATCTTATTGATGGCAGTCAGGGGTAAGATATAGAAGGTGAGAATTAACTCTTTTAGAATTTTGGCAAATAAAACTTATAAAAAATGCCTGAGCCAACTCTATCTGGAGTAGTCAAAGGATATTTGACAATGTAAGACTTAGAAAGGTATTTCCTGTTTAATTCCATTATTGAAGCTATCTTATATGTCATCTCCCTTGGTTAATTTGGATACAGAGAATTGCAGATCTAAAATTTTCTCCTAACATTTCATCCCATAACAGAAACCAATCATAGCATACCTCTAATCATAGCAAAGATGGTGGTGTCAGACATTCCTAATGAAATTTTGGGGCCAATGACACAAATCTGAAAAGAAATGACCGAATATAACAGAAGTTCAAACTAATGTAAAATATTCATAAGATGCTGCTAGAAATTCAGGCATTTCTGAATTTTGCTGTGTTCGGCAGGAAAGCACAATTTATTGATATCTGTATGAATAAAAGGATATGTTTCATATCCTAGAGATCAGTTGCCAACTACCCATGGAGTACAAACTTTGACTGGGTCTTAATACAACCCTTAAGAGGCTACTTATTTCAAATTGGTAAGATTGGGTTTGGTTTCTATGTTAGGAGCCCATTCTAAAGTCTGGTTTGGGAGTCTCAATATCTCCTGCTAAGTCTTCCCTGAACTTCAAGACTAATGGGTTGGAAGCAAAGCACCACAGTTGTTTAAACAAGCAACAAAAGTCTCATCAAATCAAGTAATAGTTTCCTTGCCCATTTTACCTTAATAGTTGAGTAGTACACTCCTAGATTTACTTCCTTACCTAATTTGGTGAAGCTCTAATCTCACTGGTGTAGGTACTTCCTCCAATTCAAGTCTTTAAAAACAAAAATGAAAGTCACTGTCCTCAAGGAACTTACACTTACAAGAGGATAAATGGGGCTGGGCATGAGAGGATAATGTGACATGTTCAGGGATCCATGACAACAGAGTGCAAGCTCTGGCAAGTTCTATAATGTGATGAAGGCTTTGAGTATGACTCAGCAACAGACTAAGTGTATTTGCTGAAAACCATTCTAGCTAAGTAGGAGAGGCTCTTCACCAGTAGGTTGGAACCTCAATGATGAATTTATTGACCATGGCAATCCATGAAACAAAGAAAAATATAAATATATCTAAGGTTGATTCATCCTACTCTGCATCAGCAATGATGTTGGCATAATAGCAGGAAAGGGAACAGAAAAAAATGTAGACCTTCTTTAAACTTTAATTTGATCATTGACACTTTAAATGTGAGATCCTTTTTCACTGACCACTGGGTGAACATATGTCTGGAGAAACTGAATCTTATAAATTTAGAGATTCTTGCAACAAATGAAATCAGAAAAAGGAAATTAAAGTTAAGTAGATGGTTGACAAGTTCTCCTTGGAGAGGCAAAGAAAAGAGATAGTGGAAGTGTTTTTATCATATACCCAAAAGCTACCAAAAAATTAATTTATGGGATATTTGGTCATTTTGTAATACTGATCAAAAGTGTTTGCAGAAAGACTGCCACGAAAAAATTACAGCTTACTCATCAACTTCTGTTTCTGAGGATGAAGAGGCAGAAAAATTCCTCTAAGAATTCAAAAAGATCTTCCAAATCTAATCAACATATATTCTGATACATAGTGACTTCTCTTCAAATATGGGAAAAGGCAAGGCTAGGGAGAATAGACACAAAAGCATAGTCCAAGAAAAAATAGAATGAGAAAGACCAAAGATATGTAATGGACACAGAAACCTCATGTCTTTGTATCATTAAAATCTTCCTCAAGAAAATATCTGTAGCATTCCCCAATAGGGGGATGTGAACAGGCAGTTTTCAGAGGAGAAAATTAAAGCTATCTATAGTCATATGAAAAAATGCTCTAAATCACTATTGATTAGAGAGATGCAAATCAAAACAACTCTGGAGTACCACATCACACCTGTCAGAGTGACTAACATGACAAAACAGGAAGATGATAAATGTTGGAGAAGATGTGGGAGAGTTGGAACACTAACATTGTTGGTAGAGTTGTGAGCTGATCCAACCATTATGGAGAACAATCTGGAACTATGCCCAAAGGGCTACAAAAATGTGCATACCCTTTGACCCAACAATATCGCTTCTGGGGCTGTATCCCAAAGAGATCATGGAAACGGGAAAGGGTCCCACATGTACAAAAATATTTATAGCAGCTCTCTTTGTGGTGCTCAAAAACTGGAAATCAAGGGGAAGCCCCTCAATTGGGGAATGGCTGAACAAATTGTGGTATATGAGTGTAATGGAATACTATTATGCTATGAGAAATGATGAACAGGAAGACTTCAGAGAGGCCTGGAAAGATTTATATGAACTGATGTTGAGTGAAAGGACCAGAACCAGGAGAACTTTGTACACAGCAACAACCACAGTGGACAAGGAATTCTTCTGGTACACTTAGTACTTCATTGCAATGCAAGGACATAAAATATTTCCAATGGACTCTTGAGGCAAAAATGCATTCCACATCCAGAGAAAGAACTATGGAACTGGATCACGGAATGAAGCAGATCATTTTCTTTTGTATTATGTTTTGTTTTGTTTTATAGCTTCTCCCATTCATTTTAATTCTTCTATGCAACAGGACTAAGGTGAAAATGTATTTAATAGGAATGTATGTGTAGAACCTATATAAGATTGTACACTATCTCAGGGAAGGAGTGGGGAGGGGAGGGGGGAAGGAAAGAAAGGGAGAGGGAAAAAAATATAAGATATATGGAAGTGATTGTAGGACACTGAAAACAAATAAAATAATTTTTAAAAAAAGACTTGTAGGTGTTGGACATGGTGAATATCAAAAATAAAACTGGTTATTTTTAACAGGAAGGAAAAGACTTGTCATTTATGTGAGAGTTATATCCAAATTAGCTATCTGTATACAGCCTGCCATCAACTTGTTAGAGCAAAGATTAAAATAAAAAACAAGAATTATAATGAGAAAAGGATATAGCATCCAAGTGAAACAATTCAATCCTAAATTATTTACATACAGAATTAGCATTCACAAATGAGAAATGTGCAACAGAACGCAACAGAAATCAATATTATGATTTTTTTAAGAAAGATTAGCTAAAATAAATTAATTACCATTATAAGACCAAAAGAATCCAAATAGCACCATTATCAGCAAACATTAGACCTATTCACCAAATGGAGAAAATGGTGGCCAAAGGCAACACCAACTCAAAACATTAAATAGTTACAAAAAGGGATTACGGATGGCTGTTAGCAGTAATATCTCACAAAGCAGAGAGAATCAATGGAGGATAAAATGTTTAAGAAGATTGACAATAGATCAACTAAACAAAGTCATATATTTAAGTGTTTGTAAGTGATTACTTAATCACTCTAATTTCATTTAAGTGATAGTAATTTAGTGAAAATATCTTTAAAAACATTATAACAGACCATTTTCATCATTAAGGACAGAGGAAGCACCATGCTTGGAACATAATATCACAGTCTTGAATATGTTTATTAGGGAGGCAGAAATGGTAGTAAAGGGAACAAAGAAAAGGAAAGCAATGAGATTGAGCCAAGTGTATATAGAAGAGATCTGTATTGGAAGCAACACAATGATGAGTGTTTGAAGGAATGTAAGGCATCATCAGAAGGGGAAGATACAAAGAAGTTGGAAAAAGTCTCAAACTTTTTTAAACAAAAAAAAGTAGTTGACAAAGCATCATGTTTTTCCATAAATACTTCCCAAAGAGTCCATTCAGTTGATTCCCCAACTGATGAATGGTCAAAGGACATGAACAGGCAATTTTCAAAGAAAAGCACAAGCTATCAAGAGTCATGTGAAAAAAAAGTTCTCCAAATCACTAATAATTAGAAAAATGAAAACTCAGACAGCACTAAGGTCCCACTTCATGCCCATTATATTGGCAAAGATGACAAAAATAAAAATGACAAGTGTTGGAGGGACTACATAAAAACAGGAACTTTAATACACTATTGGTGGGGATGTGAACAGCCATTCTCAAAAGCAACATGAAACTATGTCTCCCCCAAAATTGCCAAAATATGCATACCATTTGATTCAGAGATATTTTTACTAGACCTCTACCCCAAAGAGGTCAAAGAAAGAAGAAAGGTGCTAACATATACAGAGAGAGAGAGACAAATGATAGATAAATAGATAGATAGATGACAGACAGAGAGACAGAGACAGACAGACAGACAGACAGACAGACAGACAGACAGATAGATAGATAGATAGATAGATAGATAGATAGATAGATAGATAGATAGATAGATAGATAGAGACAAGATAGATAGAGACAAAGATAGATATGCAACAGCTCTTTTCGTAATAGCAAAAGCTGGATATTAAGGAGGTTCCCATCAATTGGGAAATGGATGAACAAATTATGGTATATGGATGCAACAGAAAACTATTGTGCAATAAGAAATCACAAAAATGGATTCAGTGAAACATGAGAAAACTTACACGAACACATTCAGAGTGAAACGAGAAGAAATTAACAACATCATAAAGATAACTGAAAGACTTAAGGTCTCCGATCCAGTTCCACAGGATTCACGGTAATGTGCGGGTGTGAAGAATGTGACATGTACATTTTTGGACATGGTCAATGTGGCAATTTGTTTTGCTTGATTATGCATATTGGTTACAAAGGTTTTGTTTTTATTTTTTTTATTTTTCTTGGAGGATGGGGGACGGTGGTTCATTAAGAAAGAAAGACAATCAATGCTTATCAATTGAAAAAAATCCAAAATATTAAAGCCTTTCTCTAATTTTTTAATTATTTCTTGAACATCTCTTGAGTTTTCTATATGGTGTCTCTCATTCTTACTACTCAATCATTCTTCAAGCTCATTAGAGAATAAAGGAGTAGTAGCTGTGCATGATGTTTCCTTTCTGTCTGGGACATTTCTTTAATGCAGCAAATCTTCCTCCCAATTAAAGCATGAAAGTATTACCAAAAATAGTCAGTGTGATATGGTAGAAAGTCGGGCAGATAGAAAGCATGTCCTGTTCTCTGATGCATACTAGCTACATAACCCTGAACAAGTCTCTGAACTATTCAATGTGCCAGGCACCAAGTTGCTGATTTGTAGCAAAGGGTGGAGTTTCTATGCTGGAGGTTTCTAATACCAATAAAATCAGAGACTCAGACTCCCCAACCCCAAAGAAAATTCTCTTCTGAATCCCTGCCCATACAGATTTGTTTTCTTTTATTTTGAGATCATCAAGGAAATACATCCAAAGATTCCCTCACCTACTGAATATAGATTCCACATGATAAACATCACCAAATATCTGGGACTGTAGAATGACGTGAAATAAGAGGAATAAGTAATCTCATGGTTGCCATGATTCAAAGAACTATTGAATTTCAGAGTCTGAAGGATTCTATGATGATAATGATGATAATTTCTATAGAATTTTAAACTTTGCAAAACAATTTATAAATATCTTTTCATTTTATCCTCAAAAAAACCCTGAGAAATATTATTATCCCTATTTTACAGATGAAAAAGGGAATGAGGCTAGATCTGGGCTTGATTCCAGCTCCAACAATCTACCCACTGGGCCAACCTATAGCTAAACAAAAGTACCCACAACAACCTACCTGACAAGTGACCATTTCGGTCTTCACTTGAACACCACCAGAGATGGAAAATTGACTAACTCCCGTGATCACCTATTCAACTTTAGGACAGCTCTACCTTTGAGGAAGATTTTCATATACTGTGTTCACATCTATGTCTCTCAACAACTTTTACCAATTGTTTCTATTTCTGACCTCTCTAGCTGAGCTGTATCCCTCTTCCATAGGACAGCCCTTTAAATACTTGATGGTAGCCATAATTCCCCACCTCTACTCCCAACCCCATCTTCTTTTCTTCTGGCTAAATGTTCCTCTAAACCAATCTCCATATGACATTTTCTCTAGTGTTCTCATGGTAGTCCTATGGACACTCGACAACTAATCAGTCAACACTTTTTCCAAAATACAACAAAGAATAGGAATTCACACATGATCTGGTCAAGACTAAGTAGAAAAAGATTATCTCTGCCTTCTTTGTCATGGACACTGAATCCCTTAAAGTTCCAGACTGTCAGCTCAGCTTTTATGCGTTCCTTGTTAAACTGGTGACCCATAGCAAGCTTGAATACTCAATGCCTTCACCACATGAACTAGCCATGCCTTCCCCCTGCACTTACACAATTTATTTTTGAGCCCAAGTATAAGATTATCACATTTCTTAGATTCAGTCTATCATTCCAACCGCTAGAGTTCCTTTTTAGTCCTATGACTCAGATATAGAATATGTCATCTCTTTACTTTTGTGTCATCTGAATATCACATAATCTTTTCCTCACTACCTTCATCCACTATAACAGTTAAGTTAGTGTTCGTAGAACATCTGAAACTAGCCTGTTTTATAACTTCTTCCCACTCTTTTTTTTCTACCATTCCACCACCACCACTGGATCATATATTTACATATATTGAGGAAATAGCTACTATCACTATGGTACTACTACTATTTCACCCTTCATTGATCCTAAACTAAATGGTTCCATGCTCCAGTTCATGGACTTCCGAACACAAATAAGAACATAGGCTCCTGGTGAGTAAGGATTGTTTCATTCTTTATATTTATATCTCCACCACCTAATATTGTGTCTGGTACATAGTAGGTGTTTAATAAATGCTTGTTGATCAACTAATTAATTTTGACAGGTCAACTAACATTGGCAAACATTTTGGCAAAGAAGATATACATGGCCTGCATAAAAATGAGGTCATGAACAGTCATCCTATATAAGCAGAATCAACTTGGCTGTTTCACAGATTTGTACCTGCTTGATGATCATTTTTATGGAAACAGAAAGCAGAGCATCCTTTTCCCAACACACTCATTTGGTGGAGACATTTTCCATCGATTAAGTTGTACTCTTGGAAGATGTATTGTTTGACAGAAAAGAATAAGAAACAGTTTCAACTCCTTTTCGGTAGAGTTCCCCTTATATAATTGCTTGCTTGCTTACTTTGGCTATTAAACCAAAATGAAATATACTGTAAGCTCAACGAAAGTCTTATTCTATCTAGAAAGCATAAATAGTTCATTATTACCAAACCACATCCATACATCCCACGTCACTGATGACAAATCAATTTTCTCTGCATCTCCTTTTAACAACAGAGAAACGAAGAACCATTTTAGAAATGGGAAAAAAAATCACATCTACTTATTAGCTCCCAGGTCCCTATCTGTATTTGTTGTTTTCAGTCATGTCATTTTCAGTCATGTCAACTTTTATGACCCCATTTGGGGTTTTCGTGGCAAAGATTCTAAAGCATTTTGCCATTTCTTTCTCCAGTTCATTTTACAGATAAGGAAACTAAGGCAACTCGGGTTAAATGACTTGCCCATGGTCACCTAGTGTCTAAGGACATATTTGAACTCAGGACAATGAGTCTTCCTGACTTCAGGCCTGGCACTCTAACCACTGCACAACCTAGTTGCCCCATCTGTATTGAGCAGTATTAATCCCAACACTTAGGCAGTAATATCTGGGGGTCAATGTGTGTCAGACACATAGCCATCATTCCTTTCTCTAATCTTTACTATTTCCCTATTTAATGGTTCCTTTTTTACTAATTTCAAACAAACCAGGTGTCCCCTAACCTTGAATAGATTCACCATTCCTTCAAATTATTTTCATAGGAAAACCTATCTACACTCATTGCCTTCACCTCATTTTTTCTGATTTAACCTTTTGCAATTTGACTTCTGACCTCATCACTCACCTGAAACTTCTCTCTTCAAAGTTACATATGATCCCTTAACTGGCAAAATTAATAGTCTTTTTTCATCCTTCTTGACATTTCTGCAGTGTATGAAACTATTGGCCATCCTCTTTTCCTGGATATTCTTTTCTCTTTGGGTTTTCATGACACTATTTTTTCCTGGTCTTCTACCTGTCTGACGATTCTCCTTTGCTGGCTTTTCATCCACCTAATACCTCCTAATTTGGTTGAGCCCTAAGGTGTTGCTCTAATCCCTCTTCTACACTCTCTTATCTGGTTATTTGATCAGTACTCATGGGTTAAATTATCACCCATTATCACCCCAATTATCACCTATAGATGATTCCCAAGTCTATACATTCAGTGCTTATCTGTTGTTAGCTTCAATCACACATATATTTTTCCCTAAAAAAAAAAATCACCTCTCTTCTGAACTTCCTTATTTTGGATGAGGAATTTACCATCCTTTCAGTCACTCTGGTTCATAACCTCTGTGTTGTCATCAACTCCTCACCCCACAAATCCTGTCATTGGGGGTTTTTAGTTAGGGTTTGTTTGTTTTTAAATAAAACAAGGTTGTAATAGTATTACACTGTAAGAAATGACAAAGGAAGTGGTTTCAGAAAAACTTGGGAAGATTCTTATGAGTTGATAGAAAATAAAGTAAGCAGAACCAGGAGCACATTGTATATAGTATTAGCAATTTGATGGTGATAATCAATTGTGAAAGACTTAGCTACTCTGATCAATTCAATGCTCCAACACAATCCCAAAGGAGTCATGATGAAAAATGTTATCCATATTCAGAGGGAAAACTGATGAACTCTGAGGTTTTTCATTTTCTTGATTTTTTGGTAACATGCCTATTATGGAAATGTGTTTTGAATGACTTTACATGTATAGAAAGTATCATATTGCTTGCCTTTTCAATAGTGGGGGAGGGGTTGAAGTGAAGGAGAGAATTTGGAACTCAATATTTTTTAAAATGAATGTTAAAATAACTAGAAAAATAAAAACTAAATAAAACAAGATTGGCTCTTTCAAATCCTTCTACTTTTTCCTGTACAAAAAAGTGTCCCATCTCTTTTGTCAATTATTTTGAAATTAAATAAAAAGTATAGCTGTTCAAGTCAGAATCTATAAATTCAAATCCTGATTCTTCTGTGACTTTTTCAAATAACTTTACCTCCATGAATATATTTTCTCAAGGAAAAAATGAAGAGCTTAGACTAAACTGTTTCCAAGGTTCCCTCCAGTCTTAAAATTCTTGATAAAATATATTCTATAATCTCATAGCCTCACAGTACAGTGGCTGGAGTGCTGGATTCAGAGTAAGGGAATATGAGTTTGATTCCCAATTCCATTAATTACTAGGTATGTGACCTTGTATAACTCTTGGCCTCAGTTTCCTCATATATTGTTCCTTGTTCATGTTAAAGAGATCCAGTGATATCACAGAGTGATGTCTTGACTCATGCATGAAGTGGATTTAAGTGAGACAGAGTAGCACAAACTCATCAACCTCACTCTCTCTTCCAGAGTCAGGGAAATTGCTGTTTGTACTTCATTCTCAAAGAAGACCATGACATCAGGATGATGATGCCATCCATGACTTGTAAGTGACTTGGATTTGAGCCAGGGAGGACTGTGCAAGGTTTCCAGCCTCACTTTCTCCTCCATAGCCATCTGGGACCAGCGGCAACAATAAATCAGGACAACTGGAGATGCATCCCCCACTGAAGTCCAGTGGCAAGACAAAAGTCAAGACCACTGACAACAGCCAGGATGTAGTGGATGACCTTGGCATCTTCTGTGTCTGACTAAGCTCTAAGCATTCCACAGCACCACCTTCGGCCACCTTCACAACTGTTGGAACATACTATTCTCTCATGCATCTACTCTGCCAAGGGAAGTCTTCACATGCTTGGGATAGATATTCTCCTAAATTATCAAAGGGTTTGAAACCTGTCCGTTCCCCTGAACCTGGTTTAGCCCTACCAAGAAGGTTTTGCCAGGATGTGGCTATTGCCTGTGCCACAGCTTCTTGGAGTCACAGGTGACAGTTAAGCGCCAGGTAGATGCCGAAGGTAGTCAGACAGCCTTGAAAAGAGTTAGTAAACCTTGATGCTAGAGGTATTAGTCCTCACTGAACACCCCATACACCCCTCATCTATAAACAAGGACCTCAGCTATAAAAAAGCATGGAGAGATACATGATCTCCAAGATCTAATCCAAAATCTAATCCAATTAGGTATCAATCATTAACAATTTTTATAGTTGTTGAAAGGCAGCATGATGTAGGACTGGCCTAAGAATCAGAAAAACAAAGGCACAAGTCCAATCTCTGACAAATACTAGCTTTGTCACCCTAGGCAAGTCATTAAACCTATCAGCACCCCAAGCTACATTCTAAGATATATTACAGATAAATTCTCAATCTGAGTCAAAGGAAAGAATTTATTCTCCAGGGAGCTTCCCACCCTGATAAAAGCATATCCTCCTAAAAAAGATCATCACTCACACTCAAAAAATTAAAAAGGTAATTGCTCAGAGATAGAATCTACAGTCTCTTCCAAAATTGTTGTCATTCTCAGTTTCATATAGAAACTGGAAGGCTGACTAGATTTCATGTGATGGTTAATTTCTAAGTATTTATGAACATCCACTGTGTGTGCCCAGTAATTGTGCTAGATATTGTCTGATAACTAAACTACCTGCTTCTACCAACCTGTATATACTAACTCCATATCCTAACCTCCATTGGGTCCCTAGATAAAATAAATTTCTGATGCTTTTTATCAATATGTCTTAGTTGTAAGACAATCAATCAATTTTTATGAATTTCAAAGGTTTGCTTTTCCAGTTCCTCTTCCAACTACAATAGTCAGTGCAGATAATACATATTACATACATACATACATACATATACATATCTGTTAATAGCAGATAGGACACAGAAAACTGAACTAAATAAGTAACAAAACCTAAAACAAATAAATTGAAAAAATCTAGCAAAAAAAAATCTGGCTGAGAAACTCGTTGAACTTCAGAAATGTTAGTTGTTAGGATTTTCTCACACACACACACACACACACACACACACACACACACACACATATATCTTTTCCTAAGCTAGAAATAGTGGGATTATATTTCTAGTGGGATTCTAGTCTCCTTAGAAACCCTTGCTGTTTAGGATACTGCTGTGTGTTTCCACCCCTCTTCAGGTCTTCTCCATGTTTGTAGCAACTTCTGACTCATCTGTTCATTTGCCTGAGCCAATGGGGAAGGAATACGCCTAAAGCAACGAGTCATTAACTTTATATTTTCCAAGGTCATGTTTGACTTGTGTCGGTTACCTAGGGTAGCAAATCGTGCTCTAAGAGTAATATGAAGTATCAAAATGGTAACTCTTTCCTTGAAACTTTCTGCCATTTTTGTTATTACAAGTGCAGAATGTAATCTCCACAGACAGTTTTTACGTCTCTTGTATGATGGGGCCCAGAAAAAAGGGAGGGGGCTTCAAGGGGGCAATTTGCCAGCACCTGGGCAGGGAGAGAAAAAAGGTTTCCAGGTTTCAGCTGTCATTATTTTGTAGATCTTTTTCAAAAGTGGGTTTAGAGAAAACGTAGAAACCATAGCCCCTAGCCAAGACACAGAATCTTCACCACCCCCAGGCATATGAGCAAGGACAACTAAAATAGTCTAAGAAGCCTAGGAAGGTAAGAAGGTTCCAGTTTGCAAAAGACTTTTAAGATTTTTACATGTGATCCTAGTGGTGATGGAGAGTCACTGAAGTGTGAATAGGGAAGTGACTGATATAGACCTATACTTGAGGAAAATTGCTTTGATAGATGAGAGAATGAATTGGAATGGGGAGAGACTTGAGGCAGAGAGACCATTCAGAAGGCTATTGTAATAGTCCAGGAGAGAGAGGAGAAGGGCTTGAACTCAGATGAGTGTGTGCCTGGAGAAGGGGAGAACCATACAAGAGAAGTGAAAAGGTAAAGATGACAAGATTTATCAACAGAAAGTGGGGCAACAAGATGCATTGCATCACAGAGCAATACCCTATTAAACTGATTAGCATGTTTAGTCGTAAGAGCAATATAATGGTCCCTAACATCTATGCAGTTATCTACTTTTCAGCTTCACACACAGTAGGCCACCTATGCAAAGACATGGAGGCAGGAGATGCAGTTTTGTGTATAGGGAATAGCCCGAAAACCAGTTGGGAGGTAAGGAGTAAGTGAAGAGAAGTAATATTAAGTAAGACCAATGTAAGTGGGAACCAGATTGTAGAGGGCTTTAAATGCCAGCCTGAGGGTTTCCTATTTTGTTCTAGAGGCAATAGGCAAATGCTGGAGGAGAAATTATATGAGGGGAATGATATAGTCATACATCTATTTTATGGAGTCCAATTACGAGACTGTTCCAACGGTCTAGGCAAGATATGATAAGGACTTGAGCTAGAGTAGAAATTGTATAAGTAAATAAAAGGGACTGATGAGATAGATGTGGAGAAATTGATATGATACACACATACAAACATATGTGTGTATGTATGTATGTATAGTTTAGGTAGTACACAGGAGTCACCACAACAATATATGTATGTGTGTATGTATGTATGTATGTATGTATGTATATTGTAATGTCCATGGGAATACATACATATATATATATATATGGTATGTGTATGTACACATAGAGGAGATCAGAAAGAGTGAGAGAGAGAGAGAGAGAGAGAGAGAGTCAGTTCCATGGCATTACTACTGAGATCAAGATCAAGGAAGAAGATGGAGATAGAAATAAAGAAAGAGACACACTAACTCCTGTTGCACTTCAGACACCAGAGGAAGTAGGAAATGAATTAGTGGAGTGTGAGGGTAGCTCTTTTCAGAAATGTTTATATGGCTACTTTCTGAACTACTTATGTAACTGAGAAAATAGTTTGTGGTTAATTGTTTAATAATTATTTCTGATAGTAATAACATCTGATAGTAATAACATATTTATATGAACTGTAGGGTTACAAAAGATTTTTACATCTATTATTTTGTTACATTTTTACAGTAGTATGACTTCGGAGGCCATCTGTTCCAACATATAACTGGAAAGGAATCCATCTCCTATACAACAAATCCAATAAGTGGATTTCATTGGATCTCCGGAGTTGAGAAGTTCATCACTACCTCCTACCTTTGATCAGCTCTGCAGAGCAGATACCTAATAAATGCCTGTTGAATTAGATGTTGCTTTATATCAAGAAGCAATCTGCCTGCCATCCTTTGACTCCCACCCCTTTTGTTCTACTTCTCCCGACTATGGCCAAGCCAAATAAACTGAATCCTTCTTTCACATAATAGTCCTTCAAATATCTGAAGATAGTCAACATTTCTTTTCTCAGTTCAATTTGGATTCACAACTGGTTGAATGGCCAGAACCAGAAAATAGTCACTAGTAGTAATTCCATGTCTCCTAGGAGAGAGACTTACATTGGGATGTCCCAGGTATAGCCCCAGGGCTGTGCTTAACCCTGAGCTTAACGTTTTTTATCAATGATTTGGATAAAGGTATGGATGAAATATATTTATTGAAATATATATTTCTCAAGTATATGGCTAGCATAAATCTAAGAGAGTTAGGGAAACACTAGATGACAGAATCAGTACTGAAGAAGATCTTAACAGGCTAGGACATTTGGTTGGATCAAGTAAGATGACATTTAAAAGGGATAAAATAGATCCAAAATAGCAACCCCACAAGTATGAGAAGCTGAGGGGAAGATAGCAATTCTTCTACAAAAGGCTTTAGGGACTTTAAGAAGAATGATTCTACAACGTTACATCACAGCCAAGAAAGTCAATGCCATCTTGGGATTCATTAAAAGAGACAGAGTCCAAGACTCATGACTTCATGGACCCACTTTATTCTAACTTAGGTATGATTAGAAATACCCACTCTGTTCTGAATACTGCATTATGCATAGGATAAGTTAAAAATAATCAATAGAGGGAAGGTACTAGAATAAAGAGCAATTGAGAAAGGTTTCCTATAGAAGGTGGAATTTTAGGTTTGATGTAAAGGAAAACTTCATAATTACAACTATTCAAAAATAGAGTAAGTCACCTCCGAAATGGTGTATTTCACCTCCTTTGAGCTCTTCAAATCAAGGCAAAGAGACTGTTTTATGAATAGTTGTAGAAGGGGTTCTTATTCAAGTATGCTTTGTACTAAATAGCTAGACTGGATCTGAAGAAAGAACCAAATTTAAATCTGGCCTCAGACACTTAACTAGCTGTGTGATCCTGAGCAAGCCATTTAACCCATATCCGCCTCAGTTTTCTCATCTATAAAATGGAAATAATAATAGTACCTACCTCCCAGCATTGTTTTAAGGATAAGATGAAATAACATTAGTAAAGCATTTTTACAAACCTTAATGTCCTACATATACTAGTTATTATCATAATTATTATTGCTATTATTAACTTTAGCTTGTAAGGCCCCTTCCTGATTTGCTCAAGGTCACATGAGTTGCAAATAGTTGCAATACACGTTGTCTCCCCCACTAACATTCAGGCCCTTGAAAGTAGGATCTTTTCTTTTTTGGTTTTTCTGTATATTCCCAACACTTAGCAAACTGCCTGTCAAATAGTAAGCACTCAATGAACAACTGTTGAAAAATTTACTTACAAAAAAAAAAAACCATCAGATTTTCTGACTCTGGGTTCAGATTTCTATATCTCACAGCCTCTTAAAAAATAGATTATTGTTATGACAATCGAGGTTTATGAGGTTCCTTTAAAATGAAACTTTTGGAAGGTGAGAGGGTTTTTTCTGTTGTTGTTACTGGGTAAATAATTGGATAAATGATGTCCTTTCTCTGGTATAGAATTCAATGGGAGGTTTTTAAGAGACAAAACCTTATTTTGGCCATTACAAACATTCCAACTTTAAATTTATACTAGCTTCCAGGAGGAAATCTTGATCGCATAATTTAGAACTAGAAGAGATTTTAGAGATCATCTGATGCAATGCCTTGAATATTACAGATGAGGAAACCCAGGTCCAAAGACTTTGCAGAAGTCACCCACATGCATTAAGAGTACAGGCAGGATTCAAACTATAAAACCAGGTCCTCTAATTTCATATCTTAGCATTATTTTTATAGTGAAGCTAATCAGGTATCTTTTCCCAACCAGTCAGTCAACTAACATTTATTAAGCAGCGATTCAGTATGTATAGTCACATATCCTCCCTATGAAAATGATCTCAAGTATATGAGAAATTCATGCTAGCTGGCCTACATATCATACTATATTATACCATATGGTACCATATACCACAGTATATACCAGGCATTGTGCTAAGTGCTGGGATTAGCAATTTTCCTTAAATTATGACTAAGGGCAGGCATTACCAAAGTAAATGAAAATACTCTCAACCGAGATCTTCCCATGGAACAGGGAAGTCAAATGAGTCCAAAGTTTTTCACATATTTTGAAAATGGTTGAGAAAGAAGAAAAATAGCCTTTTTTGCTCATCCTTGAACACTGGAGAAAATTGAAAAGAAACAAAAAAAAAATGTGCAAATATTTAACCAGGGGAACTTTAGCAGGATTTGAGAGCCTCCCTGTGGTGAATTCTGCAGCTTTTAGCAGCAGCTACTGATAGAAAATCAGAGAACAAGGGCACAGAGACAAAACGATACATGAAACTCAAGCCTACAGACATGGCGTGAGATACTGCTCAAAGTTAGCATGGCGAGAATAAAGGGAAATCCCTGAGACACAAGCAATGGTCAATTATTGATATTAGAGTACCATTTGAAGTCTAAACTTATAAAGTTAAATCCATTCTACAGCTTTAGAACATAAACTGTTGATATTCTGAAAAGAAAAGGGATTCTTCCACCTCGGTGGGTGGCTGAAAATGAGCATACTTTCAAACATAAAGTAACCAACTACTATTTACTGCTACAAACAAAGGAGCCAAATCAAAATAATTATTTAGAGTCTGTGAAAATTGTCACATTCTAACAGTTTCTTCTAACTTGTTTGTTTGAAATTAAATTATTGCTCCAAATATTTGAGATTTGGTCTTGGGTATTGCCAATGAGCTATCTAGCACTAATTCCTTATATACTTGGGCTCATGCTCACTGTGGGTATCTTCTTATAATTGTATCACATGTAGCTCAAATCCCTACCCTAGTGTCACCCTGGAGACATCCAAAGCCAACTTAGATCTAAATATTCAGTGCTTAACCTGCTAACAGGCAAACAATACCATAGGATCATCAAAAATACTAACTTGGAACAAGAAAAAAATTAGAAACATTCTTAGGAACCATCCCCCAAATGAAGAAATTTCCATTCTCCTTTTCCCTAACATAGTCTTGAGAGAAAATTCTCCTTTATCCCTATTTCCATCTGCAAACAGAAAAATAGCACTATACGTTGACAGCTCTGTTGGTATGTCCCCTGTATTTCAGCTGGCAGCCTGCTTATCTGATCAGTCCTTTGCCCTGGTTCTGTTCAGATCCTATCTGCCCCCCATACAGCTCCACTTCTGCCTTCTTCTACTCCCCCTTCTTCACTGTGACAATATTTCTCATTGCCTATACAGCACTTAATAAGAATTTGAAGTCTCTCCCCTCCACCATCAGCCCTGAATTAGGTTCTGAGGCATCCCAGGAAATGGATATCATTAGAACTTCCATGTCACCTGGGACAGACTTCCAGTGGGATCGTTGGATCACAGAGTAATGCCCTATTAAACTCATCAGCCATGCTTGTGGCTACTTCAACATGCGCTGGAAAAGGCAAGTTTCCTCTGGTTTCTTATATATCCCAAATAATCAGCAATTCAAATCAGTCCTCTATTTTCCTACTCAGAAGAAAAACAAAAATGTCCTTCTTATTTGCAGAAATAGTATATAGAGATCATCATTTTGTTACCACATATCCACCAATCTATTGGCAGATATTTATTAAGTATTCATTTGTTATAGGCAAAGCATTATCAGATGCTTTAAGGAATAAAAGTAATACCTCCAAGAAACTTATAGTCTAGCTGGAGAAAAGATGATATACATACAAAAAGTTAAATATAATTATTGTGGAGTCTTTTTTCTGTTGTGTCTGACTCTTTATGACCTCATTTGGCAATTTCTTGGCAACGAAACTGACGTGGTAGCTATTTTTACAAATGAGGAAACTGAGGTAAACAGGGTTAAGTGATTTTCTCACAGTCCCATAGCTAGTAATAAGTGTCTGAGGTCAGATTTTTACTCAGGAAAAGAAGAGACTTCCTGATGCCAGGCCTGGCACTCTACCCACTGCACCACCTAGCTTCCCTAAATAATAATAGAACCTAAAAAGAAAAAAAATGTCAAAAATAGAAGTAATTTCCCAAAGCAGTACATGATTAGTTGGCAAACAAGAGATAAGTACTATCCATTCAGAGGAAGGAAAAGTCACTATGGACTGAAGTGGTTTGGAAAAAACTTCGTAGAAGAGATGGAATTTGAATTGAGTCTTAAAGGATAAGTAAGATTTGGATCAGTAAAGAAGAAGGAATTTATTTCAAGCTGGGGGAATAGTGTGAACAAAAGTACAGAGACAGGAAGCCCCAATAAATCATTTTAAAGCAAAGGTTCAGCAGCCCCAGAGAAATTATGGAATAAGCAGGTTTTTTTCATAATGACCCAAAACTGTCCCTTTCAGAGATCACCCAGTTCCTCAGCATCTTCATGTCCTTGTTTTGCTCAATACATGCCCCTACTTTAAAATCTTATTTTGGTCTGCTCTCTTTTTTTATTCCTCATATTCCATTCTGCTCCTTCCTGCCTACTCCTCTCAGATCCTTAGTTTCCAAACTAATACGTAAAAAACAATATCCCTGCTAACGTATCTGTTACTTGTTCAGTTGTTTCAGTTGCATCCGACTCTTCGTGATTCCATTTGGGGTTATCTTGGCAAAGAGACTAGAGTGGTTTGCCATCTTCTTCTCCAGTTTATTTTACAGATGAGGAAATTGAGGCAAATGGGATAAAATGACTTGCCCAGGGTCACACAATTAGCAAGTGTCTGAGACTACATTTGAATTCAGGTCTTCCTGACTCTGGGCCTGGCACTCTATGCACTGTTTCACCTAGCTGCCCCAGCCAGAAATGACAATAATGTAAAAGCAAAATGCACCAGTAAAGCTCATTTAGCCCCCTTGTCAAAAAAAAGAAATCTGTTCATGAATCAGTCAAAATTAGTAAAAAGTCATGTGCTTACTAACACTTTTCCAAAACAAGCAGAAACCAGTTTCCCCTAATCCTCACCACTCTGGAGGCAATCTGAACAAGTGTTCTATTGATGTGGTCTAACTATATCCCAAAATCATTTAGAGAAGTATGGATTCCATTTATAAAAAGACAGATCAAGATGGTCTATAACATTCTTGTGTGACAAAAGTTGAATGAATCTTCCAAAACATAGAATGTGGACCTCTAGATGTAGATATTTCTTTAAATTAGCAAAGAGCAGAAGAGAAAATAAACCTAGAGGTAAATTTTTAGCTCTTAACTTGGGAAAAACATAATAGAAAATTCTGAGCAGACGACTTGGGCTATTTTATGTATCTGACAAAGGTTTGATTTCAGTGGTTGGAGTCTTCCATTTCTGGTTTCATTACCCCCAAATTTTTAAACCCCTGAATTTGGCAATACATCAGGAATAATCAAATCTTGTCTTGTGTATCACTTTTCTCTACACTTCAGACCATTGTTCTTGGATCAAGAGTAAACTAAACGCAATGACCAAAGAATGCATTAAAAAAAAACTTATTTAACAAGGGAAAATACCACCATAGAAAAGGCAGAACATAGTAGACAAGACTGATGGGGATGATCAGTGGTAAACTAGTTGTGTCAGAGCCATTCCCAAGTGGAGAAGTGGTCAGAGGATCTGGACAGTTCTCGAAAGAAGAGTTGCATACTATTAACAACCATGTAAAACATTGCTCCACATAATTAGGAAAATGCAAACGAAAACAACTCAGGTTTTACCTTCCAATCAAGTCAGCTGCCAAGGATGAACATAACTGAGGATAGTCTATTTTGGAGACACTGTCAAAAGACAGGCACCCTATTATGCTGTTAGGAGGTAGAATTGTGTTGTTTAACCATTCTGGAAATTGACTTGGAATTACACTAAGAAAATAACTAAAATGTGTGTACCCTTTGACTTGGGGATTCACCCTACTAGGTATATATTCAAAGGAAATCAAAAAGGGAGATCCAATATCCACCAAAATATTTATGGCAGCACTATTTTTAGTGGCAAAAAAAGAGATAATATAGATGCCATCAAATGGGAGATGACTAAACAAACTGTGGTATAAAAATTAATGAAATTTTACATTGCCACAAGAAATTATGAACAGAAAGAAACAAGGTAACATGAATATGAACTGATGCAAAATGAAGCAGAACCAGGGAAACACTATATTTATATTTATTGTCCACAATGATGTAAATAGAAAGGACAGCACTGAATGCTGTATGATAATAATGTCCAATCTTGTCCACAAGTAAAAGATGAAAAAATGCACCTCTCTCCCCTTTTTGCCAAGGCAGGGGACTGTCAGATTCAGATGATGTACTAGTTTAGTTTTTCTTTTCTTCTTCTTTTTTTTTTTTTTGCTTTCTCCTTCAGTCTTTGTTACAAGCGATGGCTCTCTGGGGAAAGTGGGAAGGATATACTTGGATATTGAGGTAACATAAAATGTGAAATGTAAAAAAAAAATAAAAATATCAATCATTTAAAAAAAAAGAACAACCAAACCAATGGAAACCGCAGGACTTTAATCCCACAACAAGTCCCATACCTGGCAGGAAGACTCAAGCTGTCTTTCCCAAGAGATACTAAAGTGCTTCCAACTAAAATGAGGAAGGGAAACAGTAGAGAGTTTCCATCCCAGTAGAAAATTGGATTGAAGTGGCATGATAATGAAGCTTTTGCCTCAATTTTTTATTTCCTCATATTTTTATGTCTCTAATGGACAGCTAAGTGGCACAGTAGATAGAGCACTGTTCTCTGTTCCTCGAGTCAGGGAAATTTGAGTTCAAATATGGCCTCAGCACTTGCATGACTACTTGTGTGACCCTGAGCAAGTCACTTGACCTCTGCCTCAGTTTCCTTTTCCATGAAATAGTAATGACAATTGAACCTATCTCTCAGGGTTGTTGCAAGGATCAGATGAGATAATATTGATAAAGAGCTTTGCAAATCTTAAAATACTACGTAAATGCTAGCTGAATTAGTGAGCCCACCTTTCCAGTAATGGACCTGAGAATGTTAAAGGCAGAAGCAATATTAGAGATCACCTAACCCAGCTCCCTCATTTTGGTGCTTATCTACCCCAGTAGGGTTCAACCAACTTGTACAGACCAATAAGCCAACACAGAGGGAGGTTAAGTGATTTGTTTGAGGTCACATAGCTACTAAGTACCAGGGCTCAGACTCAGGTCATCAATCCCCAAGTCCAGAATTCTTTGCAGTAAACCATGTTGTCTCTCTAAATCTGAAAGAGAAACACTAGCAATTTGTGGAAATATTTTAGTTATATTTTTGGGGGTAGGGAATGAAATAAGGGAAGATAGGAAGAGATATGTGGTAATCACAGGCAGCATGTGCAGAACAACATACTCCAGCTAAAATAACAGGATAAATGGATTTGTTTTTATTATCTGGCAGAGTAGGGGTCTTTGTGGCTTATATCTGATTTTCTCTAAATCACTCCCATTTTTCACCTTAAGATTTTTCAGAATCAGTAACCTCTAAAACCATATTCTACTGAGTTTCAAAATCCTTTCTGCACTTGTTTGAAGGGAACTGTGTATGCACTAAATTACAGAAAGTGGAATTTGAAGTAGGAGGAGCCAGGGACTGCCATGAATGCCCTTGGAGTACCTACCAAGAAACAAAGTTCTGAGATTGGCACACTGAACCTATCAAGTTAGTTGAAAAGAACATTTGGAAAGGGTAACTGAACCCATTCTTTTCACTGATCCAAAAGGAAGGATGAATTAGGGGAGTAGAGTGAAGTAGTGGAAAAGATACTGGACGAAAAGGCAGGTCCGCGTTCTAGTCCTTAGCTGGATGGTCTTGAGCATTTAACCCTTCTGGGCCTCTTTATTCATTCCTATTCTATATCTGCCCTTTCATGAATCAGATGATCTCTAGCCCTGTCTATCTCTACTAACTTATATGGCGAGCTTTAGTATTTAGAAAAAAAAACAGACACCAATGCTAATAGTTCTCCATTTCTCTTCTTACTATGTGCCCTCCTTAATCAAATACCAATTCAGCCCCTACAAGACTACAAGATATCCAAGCACTAGAAGAATAACCAATCACTGTTGCCTGGGCTGAAGGTGACAGACGTCAATTTCCCATATACATCCACATGCTCCTTTTTAAACCACCACTCACCAATCACAAGGCAACCGAGAAATAATTCAATCTTCTCAGCTTCTGTGGACAAATTCTACAGTGTATCACTGAGGGAACTACCAAGGCTGTCTGAGTTCCTTTGCACAGTTATAAGAATCAGTTTTGCAACAGAACAGACAGAAAACAAGCACAAAATACCCACTATGGGCCAACCAGAACATATACTAAGATGACTTTACCAAAAGTTGCTTTAAAACTCCCAAAGGTGGGATGGAAGGAAACTGATTTCTCCTCCATTTTTCAAGCATGAGAGAGACACTACTGAGAAATGAGGAGTAAAGCAAAAAATGCTTTGAATGATATTTTTTAAAATGTTTTTTACATTATCCTATTGGCTAGCAGACAGCCCAAAGCATCTGTTTCCAGCTATGAAACTGCTCATGGAAAATGCCCTAACAACTGCTAAATTCTTCCCTTCAGCTCTTGCACCCCACCCCAAACCCAATATCCTTGCTCCAGAGCTCCGTAAGTGCAGGCACTTGGGGTATCCTCACTTGAGAAGCTTTGTCTGTAATCCTGGTCCAATAATACTCAAAAATTCAGTTACTACAATGTATTGTCCTGACGTGATTGTTACCATACCCTGATCTTGCCAGGTCAGGGAGAAAATTACATCTGCCAGTTATGAAATCATTGGTACTAGGTGGGGCAAGTGGCTGTCCTACAGCCAGAGACGCTTCCACTCTCTGACTCTTTATGCCCCCAAAGGTCAGTTGTTTGTTTCAGCTTTGGCAAAAAGAATATAAAAGGCTTTCTGTCAGAGGCAGGATTTGCCATGGTTTGAAAGTGTTTTCACAGGCGTATGTGTTCGTCTTTCGTTGCCAAAGAAGACCATGCCATCAGAAAAATGATAACATGACTTGCATTTGACTTTGTTTTGAGTGAGGGAGGGCTGTGCAGGTCACCAGCCTCACTTCTCCTCCAGAGCCATCTGAAATCCAATGACTGGATATTCATCAGGATGACTGGAGATGACCCAGGATGAGGCAATTGGGGTTAAGTGATTTGCCCAAGGTCACACAGCTAGTGAGTATCAAGTGTCTGAGGTGAGATCTGAACTCAGGTCCTCTTGACTACTGCACCACATAGCTGCCCGTTTTCACAGGTACAACAATTGCTGTTCTCCCTGATTGCCTGGCACCAATCTCCTGGGTGTAGGCTACTACCACCAAGTTCTGCATTATGTATATTTAACCCTATATTTATATCTATGTAGTGCTTACATTTATATAGTGCTTATGAGTACAAAGTGAATTTATGCCTAACAATGTATACATCTCATTTGATCCATACAACAATCCTATGAAGTTGTTGTTCGATCATTTTCAGTCATGTCCAGCAATTTGTGACCCCGTTTGGGGTTTTCTTGGCAAAGATACAGGAGTGGCTTGCCATTTCTTTCTCCAGCTTGCTTTACAGAAACTGAAATAAAAAGGTTTAAGTGACTTATCCGGGGTCACACAGCTAGTAAGTGTCTGAGGCCAGATTTTGAACTCAAGAAGATGAGTCTTCCCAACTCCAGGGCCAGCACTCTTTCTGCTGTGGCATCCCTGCTGCCTAATTCTATGAAGTAGATAGATCATTTTACAGGTGAGAACATGGAGGCTCAGAGATGTTAAATATTTGGCCAACGTCACATCCCTAGTAAGTGATGGACCCAACTCAGGTCTTCTAACCCCACCAAGACAGATGCTTCCAACCCTACCATACTTGCCTTTAGTTATTTGCCTTCTTCAAACCACCACTGCCCTAACCTGCCCCTTCTTCATGATTTGTGTTTTCTGACTGTTCATCCGATACTATTAGTCCTAGAATCTTCTTAGTGGAAGATTCCAAGGAAAAACCAAGGTGGCCTGCTCTGTGCTGAAGAGTAACTGGATTCAGTTTTCTTGGCTAATTTAGAGACTTAGCAAAGAGTTCCTGTGGCCAGCAATCCACATAGTCAAATTTTTGCCACCATAATATTCAGAGGTTGTTTTTCTCTACTTCTGGCGAAATACCATAGATCAAATACCAGAAAGGCTACGATTTCCTGCCAATCTGTTGATATGGTGTGATACGGATACAACACTAACCCAAAATTTTAAATTCCTTTCTTTTCCCTCTAACCTATTAAGGTGGTTATGAATCCTGGCACCAGCCCACAGACCCATCAATATAAAGGAGATGATATAGCAAACAAATAAAATTCTTATTTAAAATAAAAAATTCACCCAAAGCACTGGTGCCATATTTCTTGTTTTGAACTGAGGCAGAGAAGAGTGGAGGAAAGGGGATGGAATATAGAAGAAGGAAATGGAGGAGGGGTTGAAAAAAGGGGAGGGGGTTGAAGATGGGGAAGGGGGTTGAATAACTCTCAAGAAGACAAGGGCAGGAGGGGCTATTTTTTATTTTTTTAGGATTATTTTTTTGGGGATTTGGGGAGGGGTTTGTTTTGTTTTTTTGCAGAGATTAACTTTGTGGAAACAGAACTGGGTTTAGAGCCAAAGAACTAGCTAGGTGGTACAGGTGTTAGCATGCTGGACTTTGAGTCAAAAAGACCTGAATTCAAATCCTGCCTCACACTAGCTGAATGACTGGGTAAATCATTTAATATTAGTTTCTTCATCTATAAAATAGAAATGATAATAGCACCTAACTCCCAACCTTGTAAGGATGAAATGAGGAATTTGTTAAGATTTGCACATCTTAAAGTGCTATATAAATAGTAACTACTGTTACTATTACTAATTACCTGCTCCAAGTAACAATAATGGTACTTTGATTAGCTCTGACAGTTCCTGACTATGTGACAAATGTAATAAGTGTATCACATTTGACTGCATCATAAGTCAATTAGTTTCTCTAGTCCTCAGCTGACTCCCCTCGTAAATGAGAGGGTCGGACTTGACCATCACTAAGGACCTTTCTAGCTCTAATCTGGATCATGTGACAATACTTACCATCCCTGAAGATACTGCCCAGGAAATGATGAAAAGGAGTCGATCTGGTTCTGGTCAGTCACATGACAAGAATAACAGAAGGACGATGTGAGTGCTTCACTGGCAGCTGGTATAAATGTTACCAGATCCGGAGGAAGGCCTCCAGCATATTGGATAGATCCATTGGATGGAGCATTTGATGGGAGGATATAGACACAAATCACACAAAGTGAGAGGATGAGTTGTGAACTGTGCCAGTGGAGAGAATACTTGTGTCATGGAGATCACTGCTTCAATAAAGTACTGAAGAAGGTATCTGCCCTGGCCATTGGAAAATGGAAGCATGTGGATGGAGAGGAGGAAGACACATGAACAAAATAATCTTAAGCTAGTGAAAATATTATGGGCTCCAAGATTTTTTAATTGTTTTTATGCTAAAGGCTGCTAATGAAGTTTCCTCTAAGAAAATAGACCAGCATAATAATACTTCATATTTTACATTTGTGTGCATTTCTGAATCTTTAAAGTACTTCCATATGCATTACCTCCTTTGATCCTTGTGACAGCCCTATAAGATACATGCCGCCACACAAGCACCATTGCTTCCAGCGTGGCTGATGCTAGCAGTGGTGGAGATCTGACCGCAGCTTAGATTTTGGCAAAAAGTCAAGGGGAGTTAGGTTAGTCTGTCAGTCAACAAGCATTGATAAGCACCTGCTGTGTGCCCAACACTATGCTAAGCACCAGGAAAAGAAAAAAACCTCTGTTCTCAAGGAGCTCGGTCTGATAGGGAAATTAACATGCAAATAACTATGTAATCATCGTAATAGCTAACATTTTCATAGTGCCTACTATGTGTCAGGTACTATTTTAAGTGCTTTATAAATATTAGCTCAGTTGATTCTCACAATAACTCTGGGAGGTAGGTATTGCTATTACACCCATTCTACAGATAAGGAAAATGAGATAAACAGTTGTTGTGACAAGTCACAAGATCACATATCTAGTAAGTGTGTGAGGCTGAATTTGAACTCAGATCTTCCTGACTCTAGGCTATTAGAATAAATTGAGCCACCGAATAAATTGGAGACAATCTCAGAAGCAGAGGACGGGACAGCATCTTGTAGAAGATAGAATGTTAGCTGAAATTTAAAGAAAGTCAGAAGGCAGAGATAAGGAGAGAGTGTTGTAGACATGTAGAACAGCCAGTGAAAATGCCCAGAGTAAGGAAATAAGAGTATCTTCTGCAAGGAACAGCAAGGAGACCAGCATCACTGGATTGCACAGTAAGTGGTGGTGGAGGACAAAAATAAGGTGCAAGAAGACTGGAAAGGTAAGAAGGGACCAGTTCACAGAGAGATGTAAAAGCCAAACAGAAGATTTTATGTTTGATCCTAGAAATGAGAAGCCAATGGAGTTGGTTAAATGAGGGCATGGGAAGAAGTACCGGAGACAGACATAGTTAGTTAGACTTGTTCTTTAGCATCATCATGTTGGCAATTGAGCGAATGATGGATTAGAGTAGGAAAAGAACAGAGACTGTCACAGTAGTCTAGGTACGAGTTGGTGAGGGCCTGTACCAGTGTAGCAACAATGTCAGGGAAGAGAAAGGGGCATATGGGAGAGAGGTTATGAAGGTAAAAATGACAGGATATGACAACAAATTGAAGAGGACAAGCAAAGGAGAGGGAAGAGTCCACAGTAACACCTAGGTTGCAAATCAGGATGACTAGGAGGTTATTGATACCATTGACAATAACAGGGAAGTTAGGAAAAGGGAAGAGTTGGGAGGGAAAGATGAGTTCAGTTTTGGATATGTTGAGGTTAAGATGTCTAGGAAACATCCAATTCAAGATGTCCAATAGGCAAGTGAAACTAGAGGTCAGGGAAGAGGTTAGGGCTGGACAAATATATCTGAGAATAATATGCATAGAAATGATAGTTGAATTCATGGGAGCTAATGAGAAACCAAATAACCTAGTACAGAGGGAGAGGCTTAGAGGATATCCATGGTTAGCAGGCATATCTGGATGAAGATCAGCAAATGGGACTGAGAAGTCAGAAAGGTAGGAGGAGAAGCAAGAAAGAACAGGTATGAAAACCTAAAGAAAATAGTATCAACAAGAGGGTAAGTGGTCAAGAAAGACAAAGATTGAGAAAAGGGCACTAGATTTGGCAATTACGAGATCATTGGTAACTTTGGAGAGATCCATTTCAATAGAATGATGAGGTCAGAAACCAGATTGCAGAAAGTTCAGAAGAGACCGAAAGAAAAGACAGTGGAGACATTGATGGCAGTGAGCCTTCTCAACAAGTTTAACCAGAAAAGGAAGAAGAGATATAGGATGACAGAATCCTTTAAATTTTTGACTGACTCCAGGACACCTTTGCCCATTTTGTCCATTGGATCCTGATGATACCACATAGCACAGGGGTGAGGAACCTGTGGCCTCAAGGTCACATGTGGCCTTCCAAGACCTTGGGTGCAGCCTTTTAGCTGAGTCCAAGTTTTATAGGATAAATCCTTATATTAAGGGGATTTGTTCTGTGAAGCTTAGATTCAGTCAAAGGACTGCACTTGAGGACCCTCAAAGGCCACATGTGGCCTCGAGGCCGCAGCTTTCCCGCCTCTGTTAGACAATCCAGCTGTATTTCTGCTCCCTTCTATCTACTGTCTGGTGATACCCTAGCCTTTGGTCCACCTCATTCCTCTGTTTCTAGGTCCTTACCATCAGAACTCAGCAACAGTCTCACACTGACCAGTCTACCAAGCTAGCATCAGGGTTGAATTCATCATTGCCCTTGACCGTAATCCTAGGTGGGAACAAGGAGAAAGAAAAATCAATCAACAGGCATTTAATAAGTCACTGCAATGTGCCAGGCAATGTGCTAGTAGCTAGGGATACAAAGTCAGAAATAAAGCAGTTCCAGCCCTCAAAGAATCATCAGGGGAACAGTAGTATCTGAAGTAGCTCTCTCTAAGAAAATAATCATTACAGAGGATAACTGTTTAGATAGTTTCAAGCATCGATCTCCCAGAAGAGAATAACAATAGTTCTACTGCGTGTTTAAGTTTATTCTGTTCAAATACAGATTTGTGAGTGTTCCGTGTATAGCATTTCTTTTGTATGTAGGAAATAAGTACCTGTCCCATAACTAAAGGGAACAAAAACAACACAACTGATATGTATGTAGTACTTTAAGGCCTACAAAGTGCTTTAAATACAGTATTTTATTTGAGAGTCTGGATGATCTCATGACATAAATACTAAAGGCATTAATTGTTATCTCCATTTTGTAGATCAGGAAACGGAGGCTCAGATTTAACCATGATCAAAACAGCTAATAGGTGTTAGAGGTGGAATTTTTACCCATGTCTCTCCTGAACTCCAAAGCTAACACTTCTTTCACTACAATGCCCCTTGCAGAGTTACAGCTGTCAATTCCACAAAAAGGCAGAAGACAAAAATCATAAAGAAACTGATGGTCAAGGCAGATTGTGGGCCTAAAGCCAGGCTAACACACTCAGGAGCCAGGCCTCAGAGAAATCCAGGTTCAGCGGGACCACTTTGATCCACTCTGACAGACACAACAAATGCAGACAAAGCTACCATTTCTACCAAGACTGGGGACTTGGAACATTTGGAATTAATAATAAATGGGAAAAACCTAACCCATGATTTTGCACTCACAATATATTGCTTTGAGTCTTTTTTCTGTGGTTCCTCACCTGCCTGTATTCTCGGCAAAATAATTCAACCGTGCTTCAGAAGTTTTATTCTTGGAAGGTTTATAGGTGGACACACACACACACACACACACACACACACACATGCACGCACGCACACATACACATGCACAAACACACAAACAGGCTTTTTGGCCATAATATCATCATTCTTTCTGTCTAAATCAAAATGGTATGGAAAATGCATCACAAGAAATTTTGAATCTTTAGAGGCTATATTTTTAATATGTACTTAGCACATGTTTTCAATTGGGCTGGAATGGATTAGAAGTTGTTGGAGACCCTGCTTGGCAGGAGCAAAGGGTTGGACTGTTGACCATCCCCTCAGCTTTTACCATATGACACAAACCAGCCTTCCAAATGGTCCCTTCAACAGTCAGGCTAGATTAATGCAGTTGGCTTTGCTGCATCCATTTGGCTCAACCCAGAGCGGCTTCACAAAAAAAGGAAAATATTTATTAAATGCCCTGCAGGATAAACTAGTGGAACAGAACTGTCTCCTGAACGCTAAAAATAAAACGCAAGACTCAAGAGGTCTCCTCTTGCTATACTTAGGTCTCAAAGGTGCCTGCCTACCTATCACCTTTAAGATCTCTCTGTCTCTCTCTGTTTCTCTGTCTCTCTCCCTTCTTCCCTTCCTCTCTCCTCTCCTTTCTCTCTCCCTCCCCCTTTGTGCTCTTTCCCTCCCCTCTCCTACTTGTCCCTTCTCTCTCTCTCTCTCTCTCTCTCTCTCTCTCTCTCTCTCTCTCTCTCTCTCTCTCTCTCTCTCTCTCCCCATATCTCTATCTCTCCCTCCTCCCTCTCTCATAAAAAAGTAAAAATACATTGAAAGGAAAGATGTTGCACTTTGGTTTTACTTGGTGACCTTTTTTGATTTTACTTAATGACCTTCTGCTTTTAACATGTAAGTTTAGTAAAGATCCTTTCGTGGGTAAAGAAAAGCCTTAGAGAATAACTATAATTACAGTATTTTTATAAACACACAATTATTTACACAAAGTTTTTAGCACATTCTGGAGAATGTCCCCTGATTCCTAGAGGAGGAAATCTTAAGCTGAAATCCATGACCTTGGTTTTAAAAAAAATATTTTGATAACTACATTTCATAACTACATTTCAGCATAGTTGGTTCCCTTTGTAGTCCTATGAATTTTATTTTATGCATTTTTAAAATATTCTGAGAAAGGGTGCGTAGACTTTACCAGATTGCCAAAAAGTTAAGAACCAATGTGTTGCCAATTATCATTAACCAAGAACCAGCTCTTTCTTTAAGTGCACTAAGATGAATTCTTATTGATTCACATGAATCATAAGTTACCCCAAGTATATTCCTTGATACTCCTTCACCTTCCTCTATATATTATGTCTTACTTATGGAATGAGCTCCTTCCTCATCTCCACATCTCAAAATTCTTTCCTTCCTTCAAATCTCAGCTTAGATGTTACCTTGTTCAAGAAACTTCCCCTGATTCCCCCCACTATTAGTATAAGCTCCTTCCTGAATTACTCTTGCACTATACTCATCTGTATACATGATGAATCAGCCTGCTTAGTAGAACTCAACCTCCTTGAGAACAAGCAGAAGTTGTTTCATTTTTGTATCTGCAATGCCTAGCATAGCATCTTACAGTTACATAGTAGATCCTTAATATTTAAGGTATTTAATAAATGTTTGTTGAATTAAATTGAATCTCATCTTAGCCAAGACACTAAAAAGGCTTTTAAAACATTAAATATGAAACTTAGGGGATAGTAGGTGAGTGGTAGGCCTGGCTTTATAAAGGAGTATGAGTAACTAGGTGGTTCTGTGGATAAAGCTCTGAGCCTGGAGTCAGGAAAATCTAAGTTCAAATTTGGCCTCAAATACTTAGTGTGTGACGCTGATCAAGTCATTTAACCTCGGTTTGCCCTAATCCACTGAAGAAAGAAATGGCAAACCACGTCAATATCTTTGCCCATGGACAGTATTGGCATGTTTTGTCTACAGGGTTATGAAGAATCAGACATAACTAAACAACAGCAATGAATGAATAACATAATTTTAATGGTGTCAGAAAGCCCATTCCTGAATCCCAACCAAGAAATAACTATACCCCTGGCCTACCATTGTGCCTACAATGCCTACTATCAGCAATTCATTACTTCAGAGTTTCAGGCTAGTTGTATATCCAAGAGTATCCAATGAAAATGCAAATGTGAGGGGAAGGAGAGTTCCTAGAACATTAAACCACAATCATTCATTAGCATTGTCACTATCATTTATTAGCATCCTACTTTCTTGGTTAATCTCCAGTCATCCTGATCTATATCTTGCCCCTGGACCCAGATGGCTCTGAGGAGAGAGTGAGACTGGTGACTTAGCACAGCCCTGCCTCACTTAAATCCAATTCACTTGCAAGTCAGGTCATCACCTTGCTGATGTCATGGTTCTCTTGGAGAACAAAGGACAGATAATAACAAACAACAAGAGCTAAACAATCCAAAGAGATCTATGTTTTAAGGAGATGACATATGGAACTTCTAAGTTCATCCACCTAAGCTCTAGATCTATTACCCTTTGCTAGAAAAAATAGACCATAGTGGGATACCACAACACAGTTTAGCAGTCAAGTTAGTTTGAAACTACCTATGACAAGGTTGAAGAAGGAAAATATAATACTAGAAGTTCACTTTAGGATATGGGCTCCACCTCCTTCATAACTCTGCCTCCAGTCAACCCTTTGTTATGTAGGTCACAGATGACCACTAGAGATAACTCACCCTTCAGGTAAGTGGTTGGACGAAGGGACAACAACATTTATCAAGTCCCTATGATTTATAGAGCACTATGCTAGTGTCAGGAAACAGATAAAAACAATCAATAGTCTCTACCCTCATGAAACTTCCATTCTCCAAGGAAAATATAGCATGCACATACGGATCTATGAATTCCTAAGTGTGGGTCTTTCCTCCAACAAAGCTTGCCTTCTCATACTCTGCTCTTCCTGTGCCTGTGTTATCCCACCTGATGATATCACCATTCTTGCTCATATTCCTCCATGGCAGATCTACTCTAAATGTTGAGTTCTCTGAGGTCTTTATATATACTTTACCAGGGGTGGGGAACATTTGCCCCAAGGCCACATGTGGCCCTCTAGGTCCTCAAGTGTGGCCCTTTTGACTGAACCCAAACTTTACAGAACATGTGGCCCCTGCTTATACACTTCCAGAGTACAAATGAAAGACTCAGATTATTTTCTATTGTACCAAATGACCACCTTTTCAAATCATTCACTTCTTTACCTTTCTCAATCATCAGTCATATGTTATCTTTATGCCACTTTTTCACCTTTTCCAATCATCAGTCATAGCCCATATTTATACCACTTAATGAGTTAAATCATAACTGAAAATGCATCACAACTTACAACCATCATGTGTCTCTCTTTTGCTCTTTGTCCTACCCATAATTTTAAGTCCCCCCCAGATAGTGTGACAGTCCAATATTTTATATCCATAGAGATACTATGTGTGTAGGATAAAAGAGGTCTTTGTACTGGAAACAACTTGAGATTATTAAAGGCACAATATAATTTCCCAGATGCAATCCAACTGAACCTTTTCTCTATGTCCTACTTAATGTTCACCTACAGTGCCTGCAGTCATTGAGTTTTTTCTTTATGGGTTATCAGGCCAGTCTCGAGTGAATAATCATGGTGGATGAGGTCCTTTGAGCAATAGCATTCACAAGCTATAGCAGATGGAGGACCTCTTTTATTTGGACCTCAAGCATGGCAATTAGTCTACAAGCATTTATTTAGTATTTGCTGGTAGAAAGTGCTAAATGCTGGAGATACAAGCAAAACCATAGAAAGATCTGATCGCTGATCTCAAGGAACTTACATTTCAATGGGGGAATCAACACATAATATACATCAACAGAAAAGTCATCTGAGAGGAAAGGCCCTAGGGGTTAGGGAGAGGAGGTCAGGAAAGGTCTGTAATAGAAAGTAGAATTTGAACTGGATTTTGAAGTAAGCCCTAGAAGAAAGGAGGCAGGGAGAGAGCTTTTCAGGTATGGGGATGGGGACAGCTGAAAAGTCATGGAATGGATGAGGATATGAGAAGAAAGAAAATAAACATTTATTAAGCACCTACTATGTGCCAAGCACAGTGATAATAACTTTACAAACCTGGTAGGAAGGTGCTATGTTTATCCCCATTTTACAGGGGAGGAAACAGGGGCAGAAAGAGGTTAAATGACTTGCTAATAAGGGTCTGAAGCTGAATTTGAACTCAGATCTTCCTGAGAGCACTATCCACTGCCCCACTAAGTTGCCTCCGCAACTAGGATAGATAGAATATCATGAATGAGAAACAGCAAGAAAGTAAGTATTGCTGGCTCATAGAGTATGCAGAGAAGGATACAGAGTAAGAAGACTGGAAAGGTGGAAAGGAGCCAGAATGTGAAGAATATAATCCCAAGTATGGAATTACATGTTTGATTTTAGGGGTAATTGGCAGTCACTGAATTTTATTAAGTACAGGCATGACATGATCAAGAAAGCAACTAAGAGTCCAGGTGTGAGGTGATAAGGACCTGTACCAAGATGGCGGCTATGTCAGTAAAAGGAAAGGAGAAAGAGAACAAGCATTTATTATGCTCCTACTATGTGCCAAGCACTGTGACAAATGTTTTATAAATATCATCTCATTTGTTCTTCTCAACAACCCTCGGAGGTAGGTGCTATTACGATGTTCACTTTACGAGTGAGGAAACTGAGGCAAGTAGAGGTTAAATATTGCCCAGAGTCATACAGCCAGTGTCTGAGTCTAGATTTGAACTCAAGCCTTCCTGAGTGGAGAGAAGGAGATGTATATGAGAGATGTTGTAAAGGTAGAAACAAGAGAATCTTTATGATGGTGGTGAATGCCTTTGTTTAGCATATACCTGGTTATATAGCAAGTAAAGGGAAGATAAAAGTTTACATTTGTCAAAGAGTCTCATACGATTTTAACATATGTTTTAGAGACATTGTTTGGTAAAGAGCCTTTAAGGCTGAGTCAAATGCTATTTTTATAATGAATAAATAATCAACAGAGGAATTTCATAATCTGTACCTACAAGTCCTAAATGAAATGATTTTTTAAAAATTTTGTAATCACAAATAAGAATTGTATAGTTTCTATCTCAAACAAGTATATGCCTGTAAAGATGTACATAGATGAATTAATACAAAGTAATTTGAGAAGGGAACAGGTACTAACAATTGGGATAATCAAGGAAGGCATCATTAATGATGTGGCTTTAGAGATGAGACCTAAAAGAAGCTAAGAATTCTACAAAGCAGAATTGGAAGAGGGGATGCATGCCAGCCATGGGGCAGAACCTGCAAAGGCCCAGAGAGAGAGGCAAAAGATAGACTGCAATGCCCAGTGAAGGAATGAGCCATTACATCTAGTTTGACTAGAACCTACAGCATATAAAGGGGAATGATAAAACATCCAAGGTGTTTCCCAAATCTGATACTCTATAATACTATGATGGCCAGGTCTTTCACAAAATTAGGGGAAAATATATTTCAGCAATATATGGTAGGGGCTAAGCATTTTTTTATCTTTGTTTGCCACAGTGTCAAGAGGAATATTTGCCCCCTCTATCCCTTCCCTAAGTTTCTGAAAATAGCCCAGTACTTTGAATAACCCTACCCAGCTCCAGAGGAAATAAGAACAGTGGTCTGAGAAAAAACTGAGGAGAAGTAGAGTGCTTCCCCAAACTTCCAGACCCACAGAGAGATGAAGAGGGTGAGCGGGCATCCCCTGGCCTGAAGGTATCTGTGGTGCTGTAAACTTCATCTGCCAAAGCAGGAAAGCTGGAATGTTTTTCTCCTACAAGGCCAAATGCTAATCTGTGGAAAAGGGAAGTGTTTAGTATCATCTTTTTCAAGCTGAGGATAGTAAGACTAAACTCCTCTTAGAATATATCTGGTGCCCCCTCATTTAAAAAAAAAAGTCCTTCCTTATTTTTCTTCCTTTAAAAAAGAAATATCACAAGTGCCTCGTTTTTGGTTTTTGTTTTTTTTTTTTCCAGAGGGAGTTATAAGTATAGTCCCTTCTCTGATACGTAGTAGCAGTGTGACTCTGGACAAATCATTTAACCACTCTGGGCCCCAAGCAACTCTCTCACCCTAAGTTGAAGAATACATGCCAATTTGCTTAGGAAAGGGCATTTCCTCGTCGAGTTCTTTTTACCAAATGAGTCTAATTTCCCATTCCCCATTTTGTTCCCACTGTCTTCTAGCTTTCCTTTGAACATGTCTAAACACGCTTAACAAAGAAAAATGATAACTTATATTTAACACTTCAAGATTTATAAAGCTCTTTCCTCACAACTATCCTGAGATAGAAAGTACAAGAATTATGCTTTATGTTACCCATGGCCCAGAGGATTCTTCTCTCCCAAAAAAAGGGTTTCTGCTCATGTAGATTATGTTGTGTGCCGGGAAGCCTGGCCCCAAATAAGGAATTGGACTTTTCTTTAACCCTCTGGTTCATTGCCCTGCCACCAGAATTGCCCTGCCACCAGAATTCTGGGAAAATCTCCAAAACAAAGTTAATGTACCACCTAAAGGATTAATAGAGTCCTTCTGAAAAAGAAACTCAATATAGAAACTATATGCCAAGTTTAAAATAGCTATTTATTTCCTCCACCACTAAGGAAATATTTTAACACACAAAAGATTCATTCATAAGCATATGTTAACAAATGCTAAAACACGCTATAGTAGCCCAACACCTATTATATTCTCTAAGGAGGATTTAATGCCAATAGGGTAATAGTAGATAAGTGCTCCCAGGAGACTTGAGGGATTGCTGAACAGATATTTTACCTCAGATCTCTACTGTCCAAGCAATTCACAAAGTCCCAATATTCTTGGAAACGGAAGAAAATTAGAATTTATTAAGGGTCTTCTCTATTCCAAGTGCTCAGAGAAGCACTTTGCTAATATCTTACTGGATCCTCACAACAACCCTGAGAGGCAGCTGCTATTATGATATCCATTGTACAATTGAGGAAATAGAGGCAGACAGAGGTTAAGTGACTTGCCCAGGATCACACAACTAAACTAGTATCTGGGACCAGATTTGGTCTCAAAACTCAGAATCAGAACTCAGGTCTTCCTGACTCCAGACCCAGTGTTCTAGCCACTGGGCCACCTAACTGTCAGGGTCTCCTCCATGTCCCACTCCCAAGTACAACTTCTGCTGGGTTCCTTATCGAGTCTTTCCCCAAGGTCCAATTTGTCTCCAGCTCTCTATGAAGGTCTACTATTAGACAATGCTGTTCAAGGAAACCTGTTAGAATGCTGGTGGGAAGTCCAAGTCTTCCAAATTTTTCAGTTCACAAGGTCACTTTAGTCAAGGACAGTGGCAGTGGCTCTTCTCTTTCCACCAAAACATTCCCTGTTAGAGGCATGGGTGTCTTACTATTTCCTCTAGACTGAGCCCACCACTGACATGCTTTGGTTTTGAACTGACTAGCCCTTTTATTCCCCATGACTGAGGACAATTTCCATGCACTTCCTATGTGGCATCATTTCGTTTCATCCAATGACTTCCACTCCTTCCCAAATGATTGAGCACTTTTGTACCTAGTTTGACACCTTTGATTAATTATCTCAATAAAGGCATGATCACCTAATTCAAATAATCACTTCAAGTGGGATGGAGAGATTGATTAATTGATTAAACTGACCCCTACATTATACCTGTGCATTTTTTTTAATCCAGAGCTGTGATTTTACTGGAGCAGGGAACTCCCAGTGAAGAAGCTCTACCAATTCAGATAAGTATCTGTCCTCTAACACATAGTTTAGAAAGTTTAAGTAACATGCCCAAGGTCAAACAGTCAGTAGTGTGGGATTTGAATCTAATCTTCTAACTCAGAGGTGGTTCTCTACATCAAACTGAGTTTTACTTTTTATGTGATAGTTATCTAATAAATATTTGTTGAATTGAACTGGACCCAACTTTTTCTCCTGAGCACTTGGGAATTCCACTAGAGAGTAGAATTCAACTTCCTTATCCCAAAACTAGGGAAGGCTCTCCAGGGTCACATCATAAACCTTTCCTATCCTCCACATTTTCTGAAACATTGCCTGGTGGTGCATCTGGAAGAGAATAATAAGGGAGTAATGATTATGGGGAAAAGCAAGAGTTTGCGACCTTGTACTCCCAATACACTGAGTCTGCCTTTTAATATCTCATTTTCTCCCTAAGGCAATGAGAAAAAAATCCAAGGATCAGGGAAGGACTCTAAGAGGAAAAGGTGTTAACTCCTACCTTTATTATACTTAGAGACAATGCCTTACAAAGTTGTAAAGCTTAATGAATTAATGCACATTAAACACTTTATAAACCTGAAAACTCTATATCTTAAGGCCATGTGTGACTTTCTAAACATTGCTTAAACTCAGCAGAATGCAGTTGGTTGTTGTCCTTCGTCTTCAAAGAGGACCAAAATGACATCACCATGATAAAGTGAAATTTCACCGTGTCCGACTGTGGCTGATCAGACCGAGCTCGGAATGCTCTATCACAAGTTGGGCACAGATAGTCCATGTGAATATTTGGGGTGGATATCCCAGATTTGCACATCCTATGTTTCCTTTGTGCTGCCTCAATTCTGCTTGGCTCATAGAGCACAGCACCCTTTCTGATGTGGGCACAACATGCTGAGCAGTCCTGTGTCAGTATCTCCTACATTGCACAGTCAAATCCAAAGTTCTTGAGAAAGACCCTGAGAGTGTCCTTGTATCGTTTCTTCTGGTCACCACGTGATCACCTGCCCCACATGAGTTCTCCATAAAACAGTCTTTTTGACAAGCATACATTTGGCATTGGAACACATGGCCAGTCCATCAGAGTTGCACTCTCTGAAACATAGTTTGAACACTTGGCAGTTCAGCTCAAGCAAAGACTTCAGTGTCTGGTACCTTATCCTGCCAGGTGATCCTCAGAATCTTACTAAGACAGTTCAAATGGAAGTGATTCAGTTTCTTGGCATGGTGCTGGTAGACTGTCCGTGTTTCATAAGCATATAACAATGACATCAGCACAACGTCTCTGTAGACCTTCAATTTGGTAATCAATCCAATACCTCTTCTCTCCCAAACTTTTCTTTGGAGACTCCCAAACACTGAGCTAGCTCTGGCAATGCATACATCAACCTCACTGTCAATGTGTACATCCCTGGAAAGTACACTATCAAGGTAAGTGAACTTATCCACAGCATTCAAAACTTCTCCATTTGTTGTAACTGCTGGTTCCATGTATGGATGGTGTGGTGGTGGCTGATAGAGCACCTGTGTTTTCTTAGTGTTAATTATTAGGCCAAAATTAACACAGGCAGCAGAGAATTGATCCATACTTTGTTGCATCTCAGCTTCAAAGGCTGCATTGAATGCGCAATCATCTTCAAACAGAAAATCATACGCCAGCACTCCCTCCACTTCAGTCTTGGCTTGTAGGCTTTTCAAATTGAAGAACTTGCCATCAGTACAGTAGTTGACCTTGATGCTGTGTTCATCCTCATTGAAAGCATTTGTCAACATGGCTGAAAACATCATGCTAAAAAGCATGGGAGCAAGCACACAGCAGAATGCAGTGGAAGGTGAGGGAATTAAGTTCTCACCATTCTGGAAACCTGCTGACTATAGGCTAAAAATAAATGATAAGGACAATAATGAAAGATAAAATGAACAAAATAAAAAACAAAGATTTATTCTGTAAAATTTGGATTCAATCCAAAGACTGTACTTGAGGATTTAGAAGGCCCCAAGGTTCCCCACCCCTCCTCTATGCAAATGACAGTCATCATCATCATCATCATCATCATTGAAATGGACGGACCAAGAAATTCACAAGTAAGAACCAATTAGGAATTTCGAGAGTGTCTTTATTAGCCAGGCTGGTGGCTATCTCATGGAGAAACCCAGAGGAGACATCCCCAAACTAAGGTGGGTGTGTGTATTTTACGCATTTTGGCGCTACTCAGTACAACCTTGTGGTTTCCACAACAAACATAGTTCTGACAGGGTCGGGTGGGGCAGCTTACTGCTAGGCAAGAGCCCCCCAAACAGAGGGTGGTTGTCAGGGTGCTGCTAGGCAAAGAACCCCAACAGAAAATAGGTGCCAGGAAAGGGACCCAATCAGAGAATGGTTGTCACTCAACAAAAAGTGGTTGTCAAGAAAGGGGGTGCCCAGCAGAAGGTACTTGCCTGGCAAAGGGGTCTAACATCAGGGGGGCACAGGTTGTTCCCATGCAAGGGGACTCAACAGAAAATGGCAGTTAACAACTCAACAGATATTTCACAACCCAGGGCGGGAATAATGTTTTGACAGAGGCCCAACAAAAGCCAGTTACTAGGCAGTTTATCCAACCCTGCCCAGCAACTTAACAGATATCAATCAACCTAGGGGCCCAGGGAGGAATAATGTCCACTTCAATCATCATCATCATTATTTTTATCATCTGTTGTTAGGCTAAAGTCATCAGGTCTCCAGTATGGTGAAGGCTTCATTCCCTAACCTTCTACTGCATTTGTGCTGAATTCAAGCAATGTTTATTGACAAATATAGATATGGATTTGTAAATGTTTAATAAGTAGGAGGATGTTTGCACATACTTTTAAGTTTTATCTGCATTATTAACACTTTCTTGGTCTAAATAATCAACAAAACAAGCCCTGTTTTGTAGAATTTCCTAATTTCTGATTTGTAAATAAATGCTCACATGATAAATTTAACAATCAGTCTCTACAAGCTGGTTAAAACTGGCTCCATCACACCTCTCAAAATACTTACCATATCCTGAATGTCATGATTCTAACTGCCACTACAAAGGAATGACAGTTATGGACTAGAGAAGCTGGTTAAATAGCTAAAAACATGTCAGAATGCAAAAACAGATTATTTCCTTTGTTCATCACCATTCCACTAAATTACATTCTTTCCATCTCTGGAAAGAAAAAAAAAACCATAATGGATTTAGCATTCCTGTTCCTAGCATTCCTATTCATCTGTATCTGGAGGCATATGCAGCCATACAGAACAAAAATACCTCTCTCTCCCCCATAGCTTCAATTTGTCCCTAAACAGCTGGAGGCAAACAAAGTAGCCCTGCACAAAACTGAGAAGTAAATGAAGTTTTTCTCTGGCTCCTCTCTAGCATTCTTGTTCTTTCTAATTTTCTCCTCCCCTTTAGTGATGTCAACCGCATTGGAAAAAAAGCAAAGTAATGTTGGAAGTGCTAATAAGAAAGCGGATGAAGCACTCAGTGGGTACAATCTCACTGTCAGGAAACCAAGGTATGGTGAGGAGATGGAGATGCTGAAAGTATAGGGCACCTCTGATAAGGAAGACAGGTGGAAAGTTGGGGGAGGGGGACTGGGTGTGAGAAGAACAGAAAATGGATCTTTCTCATAGGATTACAGAGAGAAAGGAACTCTACCCATCCCTGAACAAGAATCCCTTCAATAATGTACCTGACAAGTGGTCAGTCATCTATCATCTGCTTGCAGAGGTCTGGTGAATCCATTCCTTCCAGAGACAGCCCTGTTCTCTTGAGGGGTCAGCTCTAAACATAAGGAAGCTTTCCCCTGACATCAAACCTAAATCCACCTCTTTAGCACTTCCACCTGTGGCTCCTAATTCCTAGCTTCACTCAGAGGACCCTTGGTCCTTCCAGCTCCATCTCTTAGAATCAAAGAACAAGTCAGAAGAAAGCTTTGCACTAGGAACATCTGAGCCTGGGAGAGAACAAAGGTTGGGGTTAGGAACATCCCCTGAACATGCCCTGGTTAACCAACATCCTTCATAAAACAGAACACCCAGAATACAGCAGTTCACAGATGATTTAATCAGGATAATACAGTGGGATTTTCATTTAATTCTAGGATGCTTTCCCACTTTTAAGGCAGTACGTGACCCAGAAGATAGAGCACCAACCCTGAAGTCAAGAAGATCTGAGTTCAAATCTGTCTTCAGATACTTATTAGCTGTGTGACCCTGGGCAAGTCATTTAACCCTGCTTGCCTCAGTTTCCTCAGCTGTAAAATGAGCTCTTCCCTTCTAATGTAAAAGCTTTTTCTTGCCTCCTTTATATGAGATAATTTATCCCATTCTCCCTCTCCCTTTCTCCTTCTCCAAATACATTCCTCTCTTTCACCCCTTAACTTTACTTTTTAGATATCATTCCTTCATATTCAATTAACTCTGTTCCATATATATATATAGTTACCAATATCATCATACAAATCACTCCAGTATCTTTGTCAAGAAAACTCCAAATAGGGTCACCAAGAGTAAGACACCACTGAACAACAACAGCAAAATCCATTCCCTTCCCTCTTTTAATTTACATTAGTTTTCTTGGCTGCTGGGAATGGAAGAACTCATTCTTTATCTCTTAGAATCTGGTTTCCATCCTTAATGTGATCTTTAAAGTATACATAAAATGCCTTCTTAAAGATCATGAATAACTCATTCATGATCAACTCATTCATGATCATTCTTTATCAACAAACTATCTTTTAAATCAGTTCTCAGTCTCTTTTACCTATTTGTGGCCTTACAGAATTGAACACCCACCCCTTTGATATACTGTCTCCCATAGTAGCTTTGGGAAATCCACATTTTGTCAATTAATTAACATGGAAGGAAATAAGCATTTATTAAGTGTCACTATGTGCCAGGCAGCTTACAAATATTATCTAATTTTATCCTCACAACAACCCTGAGAGGTAGGTGCCATTATCATCCCCATTTTATAGCTGAGGAAACTGAGGCAGACAGAGGTTAAGCAATTTGCTCAGGGTCACATAATATCTGAGGCTGACTTTGAACTCAGATCTTTCTCCCTCACTGATTACACTCAGTTTTTGTGGATAGGCAATTTTCATTTTAAGCCTAATGCCTTTGACCTCCAGAATATCATATTCCAAGCCCTCCAATCCCTTACTGTAGAAGTTGCTAAATCTTGTATTATCCTGCTTGTATTTCCACAATACTTGAATTGTTTCTTTCTGGCTGTTTGCAATATTTTCTCTTTGACCTGGGAACTCTGGAATTTAGCTATAATATTCCTGGGAGTTTTCCTTTTGGAATCTCTTTAAGGAGATGATCAGTGGATTTTTTCCATTTCTACTTCACCCTCTGGTTCTAGAATATCAGGACAGTTTTCCTTTGTAATTTCTTGAAAGATGATGCCTGGGCTCTTTTTTTAATGATGACTTTCAGGTGGTCCTATAATTTTTAAATCATCTCTCCTGGATCTATTTTCCAAGTCAATTGTTTTTCCACTGAGATATTTCATATTATCATCTATTTTTTCTTTCTTATGATTTTGCTTTATAATTTCTTGATTTCTCATAGAATCATCAGCTTACATTTGCTCCATTCTAATTTTTAAGGAATTATTTTCTTCAGTGACCTATTGGACCTCCTTTTCCATTTGACTAATTCTGCTTTTTTAAGGCATTCTTCTCCTTACTGGCTTTTTGGACCTCTTTTGCCATTTGGTCAAATCTATTTTTAAGGTATTATTTTCTTCAGTATTTTTTATCTTCTTTAGTAGGCTGTTGACTTGATTTTCATGATTTTCTTGCATCATTTTCATTTCTCTTCCCAATTTTTCCTCTACCTCTCTTACTTGATTTTCAAAATCCTTTTTGAGCTCTTCCATGACCTGAGACCAAGTCATATTTTCCTTGGAGTCTTTGGATGGAGGAGCTTTGACTTTGTTGTCTTCTTCTAATTGTATGTTTTGATCTTCCTTGTCACCAAAATAACATTCTATAGTCAGAGTTTTTTTCCATTGTTTGTTCATTTCCCCAATAATTACTTGACTTTTTAACTCTTTGTTAAGGTAGGACTCTGCTTCCAGTGTGGAGAGTGTGCTGTCCCAAGCTAAACTTTAAGGATTTTGTACAAATGTTTCCAAAGAAACTTTCAGTTCTTTCATGGTGGTATGATCTAAGGAGAGGTGTTTATTCCTCTCCTGGCCTCTACTCTAATCAATGAGTGAGGACAAGCACTCTTTTCTGCCCTGGAACTGTGAGAAAGGTTCCCTCTCCAGTGCTTCCACAAGTTCTGCTATGACAATGCTCCTCTTTGCCCCAGGACTACAACCTAGATCCAAGTATGGGCAAACCAACAAAATCCTACCTCATTGCCAGCAAAGAGATCCTTGTAATCACCTTCTGATCAGTTGTCAATTCCCTTACTATCTGTAGGTAGAGAGCTCTGGAAACACATGCTGCCACTGCCCAGCAGTTGTGCTGGGACCCAGACTGGTCTGTGCTTCTCTTTCACCCAGGTCCAATAGACCTTTCCCACTAACCTTCTAAGTTGTCTTTGGTATTTGTAGAAAAGTCTGAAAAACACTTTAGCTGCCAGTGATACAGTACCTTGAGGCCTCCTCTGGATTTGTTGGGGCCCAGTTTATGCCAGCACAGCTCACATTGGATTGCACTCCTCTCCCAGTCTGGCACAACAGACCTTTTCTATTGGCCATCTGGGTTGTCTTGGGTCAGAAATTTGTTTTACTCTTTTTGTGGGTTCTGCGGCTCTAGGATTTGTTTACAGATAATTGGAGGGGTTTGGGGGAGAGCTGAAGAGAGTCACTGCTTTTACTTTCCCATCTTGGCTCCACCACTGCCCACTCTCACATCCCAGATTTTCAAGTTCTAATGGACTTAATCACTCTTCCCTTTAATTTTAACTACATAACCTCTCCAGAAAGCTTAAAATCCCCTTTGGGTTATTACTTCAATTCCCATTTATACTGGTGAACTGGGTCCTCAAGGGGCAATTTGTTTCTACTCTTATGGTTCTAGATTAAGCCTGAAGAGCTGGGGTTCTAGTCGTTCACAAGCCCCCACCAGTGTACTTCCCACTAACAACCAGTCAATCTTAATTGGCTTTTTGATGAAAGTTTTTTGGTTTTTTTTTACCAAGACAATATAGAATAACCATAATTACAGAAATATCCCCTTCTCCCCTCCAAAAAAAAAGTCTGGAACATACTGTCCTACAAATACACACAGAGGTCGAATGACAGAGTATGAAGGTAATGAAAGACATATGTAGGGTACACATTGCAAGGAGTAACTCACAACTCTTGGTTACTGAAAGTGCCCTCTTTTATAGTATTTATGAAGTTCCCCTTAGGTATAGCTCTCTGCTGTTCTCCTAGAGTTGATATCTTTATGGAGTCCATAGCTGGTACTTCTCTCCAGCATGAAGGGTAACATTCCCTGGAGTTACCTTTAATTGAACGATTTTAGCTTTGGGGCAGATATATTATCTCCTCCTGGTCCATCCTCTCAGATCCCAGATGCAAACACTTTCAATTACACAAGTCTCTCCAAAGACATAATCAATGGTGAGAAAGTGAGAGGATAGAAAGAAACTCTCTCCTCCCCACCATGAGCCCTTACAGGGCTTTAATTATAGCTGTCAAAAAGGAATTCTCCAAATTGGAGTTCTTCCACCACTACTGTTTGACCCCCAAACTCTTAACTGTCTTGTTATTTTTATATATACTCCAAGTATATATTTTTATATATACTCCATGACTTGATCTTCTCAACCAATGACAAGAGATTTATAGTGTGACTTTTATGCAATGATCAAAATCCAACAAATCCTCTTATATTCATATCTTCTAGACATTTTTGATTGATTCAATCACGTTATCTGAGTCTTCTGTGATTATTTTAACTGGAGTGGAGTTAGAACCCCCCACACTTATAAAAGTATTTTAAAAGGTTTAATAACAGATTCTAGGATACAAAACAGCCATTCCATTCAAAAGCAATGTTCTTATAAGAAGCCACAAATTAAGCCCTTTAAATTTTCATTTGTTTGAAAAAGGGAAAATAATATGTTTGTATCAAAATGTGTTTCGCAATCTGAAAAATAATAAAAGTATTTTGCCAAGCCTAAAAATTTCCAGTCGCCTTGGGACTGCTACATAATCGTACATTCCTATGTATATTCCACATCTACAGCAGATAGCTGCCAAAATAGCCCTTGTGTGATCTGTAAGATTTTTTTTTTAATAAAGAGCAAAGCAAGGCTAAGCAAAAAAATGAGGGAGCAGACCATGATCATTACAGAATAGTTTCCAAGTGAAGTGCCTAACTTTTAAATCTCATTTATCTTAGAGTCAAGAAGCTTGGTCTTCACTTATTTTGTAAAGATAAAGTCCTCAGAGTATCAAACTATAGAAAAACCGTTAACTACTTTCTTCCTCATAAGAGAATAGGTCTTTTCTCAAAAGTGTGGCTATGGTTAGCTTTTTCTCTCAAAAAGAAGAATTTGACATCCAAGGAGAAAGGATGTTTTTGGAACATAAAGCAAACAGTCCACTAATTAGGATCCATAGCATTATCTTACTGGTTATAAGTATGTGTTGTATCTTCCTCATCACCAAAGCCAGTATCTCTGTATCAAGCCTCTATTTGATTTAGGGTTAGGAAGTCTTAGTAATTTCCACTAAAAGTCTGATTGCCAAACTGCATCCTCATCAGAAATATCTTTCGTGTGTGTGTGTGTGTGTGTGTGTGTATGTGTGTGTGTTCATCCTTCGTTGCCGAAGAAGACTATGCCATCAGAGAAATAATGACATGATTTGCACTTGACTTTGTTTTGAGTGAGGGAGGGCTGTGCAGTTCACCAGTCTCACTTCTCCTCCAGAGCCATCTGAGTCCAGTGGCCAGATATTCATCAGGATGACTGGAGATGACCCAGGATGAGGCAGTTGGGGTTAAGTGACTTGCCCAAGGTCACACAGCTAGTGAGTGTTAAGTGTCTGAAGTGAGATTTGAATTCAGGTTCTCCTGACTCCTGCACTGGTGCTCTATGCACTGCACCACCTAGCTGCCCCTTAGGAGTTTCTAATAAAATACCAAACATCTATCTGGATATGACTTACCACCATGCCCAGTTTTCTCAATCCTGAGATTCTGTTTGGTCTCCCATGCAAATTAATGTGAGGAGGTTAAGATAAAAGGGACAAAGATCCTTAAATGTAACCATTTCATGGCATCACTCAATGCTTTGTTTCTGAATGCACTGTTGTCTATGTGACTAGAGTTAAGCCTCTCTTAGCTTTGAGTCAAAAGCTTTTCAAAAGTAGAATGAAATGCCTCTGGAGGTCATCTGGTTCCCCTTACTGGAAGGCCTAAAGAACAGACTGAATGACTAATTATTAGCTATTTTATGAAGAGAACTCTTGGTCATGATTCGACCTTGTTTGTACTAAATATTTTCTAAGGGGTTTCCAATTCTTAGATTCTATAACTCTGTGATCTCTTGAAGATGGAGATAGGGTCCTTCCCATTCCCTGGAAAAAGATTTTGTGAGGCCAGAGGTCAACCAATACAGTGGAAAAGATGAAATAACCTCACGAACAGGGGCCCTTTATCTTATACTGCTCTATTAGCTTCATAATGTGGGGAAATCCATATTTCCTGCCAGATAAGGAAAACTCTGGAGGCCTTTCCCCTTTGTATTAGTAAAGACTTTTCCCGATGACAGAGAAAGACTTATTCTGGCAGAGGGGTTAACCATGCCTGAGAGCAATACTGAAGGCACAGCCTGAGAGCTACAGGACTCCACAGAAGAAATTGTGTTGGATATCTACCCCTGAGGTCACCGGATACACAAAACCTATAGAAGAGACCATGATGGAAGGTAACACCTAAACTGCCCAGGGCCACTGAGGAAGAAACCTGCTCCTTTTTAATTGTAAATGACAGTGTTCTGGGTTGAACCTGACATAGTCTATTCCTCCTGTAGTTTAAGTTTGATATGGAAACAAAATGAGAAACTCATAGTTCATTCAAGAAAAGCACACTTATTTAGTCACAGTAAAAGAAGGATATCCAACAAGGATAAGCATTGAGGATACCTTGAGGTGATTCAACTGAGCAAAGCTTGCTTTATTTTCTTTATTTTTAAATATTTTTTATTTTATTTTCTTCCATTTTTTTATTTTCTTTTAAATTTTCCTTATTTTCTATCAACCAAGCATCAAACAGTCCTTGGAACTCCTCATGAATACTTTTATAGCTAAGCTTAAGCCTTTAGTCTCCTAAGTCAAACAAGTCTTGAGGATGTTTTCAATCTCTTTTAAGAAAAAACAACCTAAACTCACATAGGGGAAGGGGTTAAGATAATGCCCCCATCACACTAAGAATCTATGCACATTTTAGGGAGAAGGCTGCTCTCCAAAATAAAAACTGTCTTTTTATTCCCCATGAGTGATGTTGGGAGTTTCATTTTATCTTTTTCAAACTTTCTATAAACCTTTCATTAATTTCATGAATTGTCTACTTGCAAGTGGAAAATTGGGTTTCAGGATGCCTGGGACTATGTATTCATTTTCCCAATTTTTCCAGGTAAAATCTACAAGCTGAGAGAGTGAGAAATCCATCAAAAGGTTACTTGCACCATAGAAAGATAGCAAAATAGATACACAGATTCAAGGTATATATATATATTGATATATATATATAGATATATAGATATAGATATATGTAGACACATATGTGTACGTGTTTGTCCTTCATTGCCAAAGAAGACCATCACAGAAATGATGACATGATTTGCACTTGACTTTGTTTTGAGTGAGGGAGGGCTGTGCAGGTCACCAGCCTCACTTCTCACTTCTCCTCCAGATAAGTGAATCCACTGAATCCAGTGGCCAGATATTCATCAGGATGACTGGAGATAACCCAGGATGAGGCAATTGGGGTTAAGTGACTTGCCCAAGGTCACATAGTTAGTGAGTGTCAAGTGTCTGAGGTGAGATTTGAATTCAGGTCCTCCTGATTCCTGCACTGGTGCTCTATCCACTGCACCACCTAGCTGCCCCAGACATATATGTACATAACTACACATACACATATATACATTCAAATATACACAAGTACACACATATATTCATTTAAATCTGAGTGTATGCTCTGTGTGTGTGTATGTTAAATATATGTATGCATGTATAGGTGTCTGATGCAAAGGTTATAGGAGCGTAGGAAATCAAGTTGGATCTAAATTAAGTGTGAAAGCTCTTTAATGGAACAGAGTGAGGGGTGAAGATTAGCCAGATGGATTAGAGAAGTAAGTGCTAACTAGTTCTCCTCTCCCTTTCATTGCAGCTAGGAGCAAGTAGCTAGCTTTCCTTCTCCTCTTTATTTGTTCTGGCAAAGACGACTTGCTCCATTGACAGAAACCTCTACTAATAATGGTGGTTGACATTTCAAACTATAAAAACAGTGATGAGATTGTATGAGCCAAATTATTTTTATTTTCTTCTCAAAATATGAATGGGAGAGAAATATAAGAGGAAGAGAAATCCACATATAAATACTATTCTGCTGTAACCCTTATTAACACTTTTTGTAAAGTTTCATAAACTAGTCTCAGTATATCTACTCAGATTCAGTTACTAACATCTACAATGTGTGGCATACATATCGGCTGATGTGTTTTTAATGCTTATAAATAGTTTATAAAATTCCCACGACTCTATAGTGCCTTATTGCCTTGTGGGCCAATCTAACATCTGTTTCTAAAGCTTTTGTTCAGTTTCTGATGGAAGTCGTTTCTCTTTATTGTCTTTCTCAGCCAGAAAGAAGGGTGCAGATTTCTACCATTCACAGGAGACCTGACCTTCTCCCCACCCACTATAAACAACTTTTTACTTCCTCATGTAAGCCTACCCTTCCTTTACGTATGGGAAATGGAGCCAGGTCCTTTACATTCACTAAGAGCTCTAATACATTTAACAGAGCTCCAAACCAGGTATGATGGAAAGGCCACTGGACCCAGAATCGGAGGCCTCAAAGACTGCTAACCTGTGAGACCTTCTGAAAGTAATTTAACCCCTATAGGCCTTCCTTGTCTAATGAGTCAGGCCTATGATCACAGAATTTATAGGACTGGCTAGTCCAATCTCTGTATTGGACAGAAGAGGAAACAGACCCAAGGAAGTTAAATGATTTATCTCAGGGTTGTATAGTAGGGAACAGAGAGCCAGTTCCAGAGTCAAAAAGGCCCAGATTCAAGTCTGTGACCCTAGTCAAGTCACTTAATTCCTCATAATCTAGGCCTTCTGGAAGACTATAAGTTGCAAAGAAGATACCAACCTACACAGCAGAGGAGTTCCCTATACCAAAGAAGTCACAGGTTCAGTCCCTATCTTTATTACATAGTTTCATTATTATTACATTAGTATTTCTATGTAAAAGTCAGAAAACTAAAATTGTACAAGTTCATACATCTACTGCCTAATCATTTTATTAGTGTAATTCTTGCTGAGAACTTTAAAAGGTAATTAGTTTGGCACAGGGCATAGAGTACAGGATATGGAATCAGAAAGATCTGAGTTCAAATACAGCCTTAGACACTTTCTAGTTGTGTGACCCTAAACAGGTCACTTAATCTCTGTTTACCTCAACTGTAAAATGGGAATAATTACCTCCCAGAGTTATTGTAAAGGTCAAACGAAATAGTATTTATAAGCTGCTTTGCAAAGTTAAAGCACCACATAAATAATAGCTATTATATTTATAAAGCACCACATAAATATTAGCTATTATATTTATTATTATGACATTGTTATGTACAGTTGATTTCACAAACATCTCATTCAAGTCAATTTAACCTAAGGCAGCATGTCCCTCTCTGCTTTCAAGAAGACAGTAAGTTTAAGACTAAAATGGATCTGTAAGGAATAACTGCAGACTTCCATGAAAAGCATACTATAAGACACTCTACAGAAATAACAATAATGACAATAACAATAGATAGCATTTATATAGCCCCTACAAAAATCATATCATTTGATCTTTGCAACAACCCTGGGAAGGAAGTACTTTTAATAAAGCAAGAGAATCAAAGTACATAGCTTAACCATACCAATACTATTAAATTAAAAGATTTAGAGCCATATCAATCAAATTAACAAGGAGATAACTTATAAAACTAGACAAAGCAATTTGGAGGAGCAAAAGGTCTGGAATCTTAAGGGCAATAATGAACAGAAGTAGAATAAAATGGGCAAAATATTACCAGACCTCAAACTACATTTTTAAGCAACAATCATAAATGCTATTTAATACTAGTTCAAAAAATAAAAAAATCACTGAAAAGACTCGATAGCAATGGATCAATGTTCAATAAACCTAAGAATACAAACTACTTTGAGAAAAAATTTCAGGAAAAATCAGGAAGCAATTTAGTCATAATTGGGTGTCAGGGACATGGGATAAGGACTAGGTCTGTGATTTCTATTGTTGCACCTTCTCTGCAATTTATCATCTTAGAGAGCTGAGAGAGACCAAGTGACTTACCCAGAGTCAGATAGCTAGTACGTGTCAGAAGCAATTAGTATCTCATAGCATATGCCACAATGGGTTCCAGTGGATATCTGACCTATATATATAAAAAGTCACATCATAAAATATTAGAGAAGAAAATAAGCTTCCTTTCACAATGATAGTTAAGGGGAGAATCCTTAACCAAATAAGAAATAGAAGAGATCACAAAAGATAAAACAGGTAAGTTTATTAATACAAAATTCTAAAACTTTTTCAAAAAAAAGGTTAGAGTAGGAAATCATTGAGAGAGGAAAAAAATCTTTACATCAAGTATCACTAATGAAAGCCTGATACTTAAGATAATAGGATATAAATATATGAGACCAAGAACCATCTTAACCATTAGATAAATTGGTGAATGAATAAGAACAAACAGTATTTAAAGCTGTCAAAGAAAGATCTGAAAACTAGCAATGACCATAGGGTCAAATGCTCCAAATAATTAATAACAGAATTTCAAATTGACAACTCTGAGGCTTTATCTCACACCTAGCAAATTGTTCACAGAGTAGTCAAAGATGACAAAAATGGAAGCAATCAATGATGGAAGGACTTGATAAATAGACCTATAAAGTCACTCTGAGTAGAACTGTGCATCGGTCCAATCGTTCAGGACAAAAAATTTAGAATTATGCAAGAAATTTCAATGTTGTTGATCTTTCACTCAAATATTCCACTACTGAGCATATATTCCCAACAAGGTCAAAGACAGGGAAGGGTAGAGAAACCACCAAATATACTAAAATATTAATAGCAGCATTTTCTGTGATTAAAAAAATAGAAACAAAGTGGGTATAAATCAAATAGAGAATAGCTGAACAATGCATATAATGGGATATTATTGAGCAATAAGAAGTGATGGATATGAGGAATTATGAAAAACATGGGAAAACTTGCATGAACCTATGTCAGTGAAGTAAAGATGATAGACAGTGAAAAGAGCACTGATCTAGTTGGAAGGCTGGGGTTTGAATTCTAGTTCTGCCATTCACTACTTGTATCCTCTTAGGCAAGTCATTTCACTTTGGCCTTCAGTTTGCTTATCTGTAAAATGAGGAGCTTGGATTAGATGATTTCTAAGTACCTTCCACCTTGAAATCTATATTCCTATGACTTGTGAAATAAGGAGAACCAGAAAAATACACACAATGACTAGAATAATGTAAATAAAAATAATACTAAAAAAAATTGAACTCTAAGTAAATGTTAAACCAGTCTTAGTCCCAGAGAATAGATCGTGAAAGATCTCTCCTTTCTCTCAGTAGAGAGATAAGGGATTATAGTAGTATAAGGCTGCCCCAATTCTCAGAAGCGGTTGCTGTTGTTATCAGCTGTTTTTGTTTAACTGTTTTCTATTTGTTACAAGAGACAGTTCAGTGCTGAGGTAGGACAGATATATTCAGAAATAACAGGCAACAAGGGGCAACTAATTGGTGCAGTGGATAGAGCACCAGCTGTGGAATCAGAAAGACCTGAGTTCAAATCCAACCTCAAATACTTACTAGCTGTGTGACCCTGGGCAAGTCACTTACCCAATTGCCTCTAGAAAGAAAGAAGTAGCAGGCATCAATAAAAATCTTAAAAGAAAGAAAAAGAATGTATTAAGTAGACTTATAGAATGTAAAAACTGGAAAGAATCTTGGAGATCATCAAGTTCTACTCCCACATGTTATATAATAGTTCAACCACATAACCATATGTATTATATTAGTACTAAGGGATAAAACATAAACACAAGGCACTTTTTTATAATATGAATTTATAAGTCTTCACTGGGTCCCAAATGACTTTTAAAAACTTAATTCAGGCAATGAGCACAGACTCCTTTCACTGATTTTGTCAGATATTATATTTTGAATTGCTGCAGAAATAAGTTTCCTCCTATTAAAAAAGAAACTTAATTACTATCTGAGGTTCTGGTCTTGAACCATCTCCTTATGCCATGCCTAACCCCATCATTTCCACATTGTTTCCTGAAATTTTTTTGTATCCTACAGGCACCTTCTGATAAAATATTGTGCCAAGGAGAGAACAAAAGGCATTAATGAAATATAAATGGCATGACTAGATTTCCTAAGATAAAATGACTAAGAAATTTTTTGAAAGAACAGGAGAAAATGAATGTCAAAAAAAGAAAATGCTTTCTGGCACTTCTCTATGGCCATTATGTTTTACTGGGAGGATGTAAAGGGAGTGAACATGAAGGAGTTTATGTGAATTTCAAATAGTTTTAACAAATATATGTACTACATAAGGGTTAATTAAGAAAGACAACATAGCAAAATGATTAGATTGAAGATGTGAGGCATAAATGATAAATAAAAGGACAGAGAGGAAAGTTTTCACTGTAAGTACTTGGCCAGGTGAGACTCTGTCCATAATTTCTGTATATCAGAGTCTGGGTACGCAAGGCCAGGGCCAGCCTGTGGCAAAACTGTTAACTCTCCCCCCTCCCTTTTCTTGCTGTCAAATATCAGTGTTGGGAAGGATATGAGGTTAGCTGAATGGAGCTAGAAGAAATCTCAGAATTCTAAGAGGCAAAGATGAGAAGAGAGGGTATACCAAGAATGGAGAATGGAAACTAAAACAGAAAGATAGACTGAATGCTCATAAACTAGAGTTAGGTTGTCCACTGAGACCCAAAGCCAGCCACCACAAAGGGGAGTCAAAAGAAAATATCAAGCTTCAGGACATTAGAGGACTCCTTGCCTTGTGTAATAATGAGCTTGGTGCCTGGTGCAAATAATCTTCAACTGGAAAGGAAAGGACAAGTAGCTGGTACTCTAGAAAGGAAGAGACTGGACACTTCATAATGGAAAATAAAACCAAGAAGGGTTTTGTGGTTTGGTTTGGTTTTTATTTTCCCTTAGGCTGGTGTTTGAAGAGCAGCTGCTTCTCTGAAAAGCACTATTTCTAATGCCACTTCCCTTAGTGCTCTCCAGATTTTTATTGGTGTCCCAGCTGCTTTCTCACATTGGAGGTACCTCTTTTCCTGAAGCCCAGGATGACTGGTGAGTTGCAGCCCAGGACATCCATTTGAGAAAATGCCAAGGCCACCCACTCTCCTAACTTAGGATTCTCTAGATTTCTATTCCTGGCCTTCACTCAGGCATTTCCTCCTCCTTTTATGTATTATGTTCCCCCACTAGAATATAAGTTACTTCAGGGCAGGGACTATCTTTTATTTTATTTTTTTTCCATGTATGTGTATTCCAAGCAATTAGCATAGTTTCTGATACATAAGCACCTAAAATCTATCTCCTATCCAAAAAAACTAGATTTTCAAAATATCCGAGCCCATTTTTTCATAAGAAAAGAAAGCACTGCTCTTTTTCCGGCTGGAATCATGGTGGGCGCAGAAGAAAAGAAGCTACCGTCCGTTCCAGAATCCCTTCTGAAAAAGCGAAAGGCTTTCGCAATACTGAAGGCAAAACGCTTGAAGAAGAAGATGGCTCTAAAAAAGCTCCATAAAATATGAAGAAAAGTTATCCATGAAAAAGCTAAAGCCTATCATAAGGAGTACAGACAGATGTACAGAAGTGAAATCCGACTGGCTAGAATGGCACGAAAAGCTGGCAACTACTATGTACCTGCTGAACCCAAGTTAGCTTTTGTGATCAGAATCAGAGGCATCAATGGTGTTAGTCCAAAGGTCCGAAAAGTATTGCAGCTTCTTCGTCTTCGTCAAATCTTCAATGGCACTTTTGTTAGCTTAACAAGGCTTCCATTAACATGCTGAGAATTGTGGAACCATACATTGCATGGGGTTATCCAAACCTGAAGTCTGTGAATGACTTGATTTATAAACGTGGTTATGGCAAGATCAAGAAACAGAGAATTGCCCTGACGGATAATGCCCTTATTGCAAAATCTCTTGGTAAATATGGAATTATCTGCATAGAGGACTTGATCCATGAGATCTACACTGTTGGCAAGCACTTCAAAGCTGTCAACAACTTCCTGTGGCCCTTCAAATTGTCTTCTCCAAGAGGTGGAATGAAGAAAAAGACTACACACTTTGTGGAAGGTGGAGATGCTGGTAACAGGGAAGACCAGATCAACAGGCTTATTAGAAGAATGAACTAAAGGTCTCTGCCATGATTATTTTTCTAATGGTCTGTTAAATAAAATGCCTATGACAAAATTGAAAAAAAAAAAGAAAAGAAAGCACTAAAATTTCAGTTGAACCATAAGCCAAAAACAGTGAAAAATCCCACAACTGCACACTATGTGCCTAGCAGATATTATGTGTCCAGCAGACAAATCCAGGGTACAGATTTGATATGATGGAATCACTAGAAAATATCAACAACCCTGCAACTGCAGAGGCAGAAGTAGTAGCTCTATGTTCCCTTTATGTGCACCCCTCCACATGCGTGTCTAGCCTTCCAGTTGGGAAGGAAGGAAGGAAGGAAGGAAGGAAGGAAGGAAGGAAGGAAGGAAGGAAGGAAGGAAGGAAGGAAGGAAGGAAGGAAGGAAGGAAGGAAGGAAGGAAGGAAGGAGGGAAGCAAATAAGATGATTGTATTCTTCAATTTCATTTCAACTGATATTTAATCATTTTACAATGTCAAGAACTTTCTAGGGCTGGAGAAACTGGGCTGGGGGAATTCTGCTTTTCCCAGAGCTCTTGGGCCTACCTGCCTGCCCTTCGGTGGTAGTTGTAGTTGATCGGACTGTTTTGGTTGGTTTTTTTTAAGGCCAGGGTCTCCCATTGCATCCAGGCGTATCTCCAGTCATCCTGATCTATATCTTTGCAATTGGACTCAAAAAGCTCTAGAGGAGAAAGTGAGGCTGGTGACTTTGCACAGTCCTACCTCACTTAAATCCAATTCACTTGCAAGTCATGACATCATCTTCCTGATGCAATGGTCCTCTTGGAGAACAAAGGACAAGCAAAAACAATAATAATTGGTCAGAAGTTGGTGCTGATGTTGGTGGCGGCAGGTATATTATCCCTTCTTCACAGGGTCTGATCCTTTAATTGCTAAGAGAGGCAGGAGGAATCAGAGCTATGGATATGGGAGGTGCTAACATTCCCACAGCCTGGGCCAAGGTAACACTCTTTATGACTATCTCCATTCAAGAGTTACCAACGCAAGTGCAAAAGTCATTTAATTAAGACATAAAATCAATGTAATCAAAATCGAAGGAAGAATCACACTCTAGCCACATATACAGAAGGATGCACAATTGACATCTCTGGACTCCAAGAGAAATAATATAATTCCCCTCCCTCACCCAAATAGTAGAAGAAGAAATATTCAATACAAGAAATGCAAAAACCTTAGGATTCAGTGATAGCTGCTTCATGGAGTCCTTTGGGAATGGCAGAGCAACAATATTAAGATCTTTAAAGGCACTTAACTTGACTTTTTGGGTTGTCAAAATTCTGCCTAGTTAGCTAGATTCAGGAACATGATCGTAATATTGTTCCATATGGTTCTTTTTCTGTAATCTTCCTTTTCTTCCTCCCCTCCTCACTCCAAACATGACCTTCAACTTGACTCTCCATCCTGTGTACATAATTTATAATAAATGAGGAAATATTCTGAACTATACAATTTAGTAGCAAAACAGGCATAACTGACTCCACAGTCAGCCCAAAGACCCTAAATAAGTAACACAGATTTTTATGTATTAAAAACAATTAATCAAATAAGACCAATTAATTTAAAGAAAACAACAGGATACAAGTCAGGATACAAAATTAAGTAATCTGATTTCTAATTGGAGAGAAGATTAAGCGCTTTCTAAGTTGGGAGGTAGAAAGAGTGAGTTTGGGTCAAGTTGGGAGTAATGCAAGATGGTTCAGGGATCTTTCTTTTCCCAGAATTGAGAGATGCTGATTAATTGCATATATCTGCATTTATGAAACAATAGATGGGTTATACCATCTAGTTTCCCCTGGCTGATTTGCAGAAAAAGAAAAATGGAGGGTAATACATATGGCAACAGAAGAAGGAGTCATTGTTCATGAGATAGAATCTGACTGGTTCTCTGGATTCCCACAACAAACCAACTCCATTTTGTAACTGGTCGTCACTTTGTCCAGTCAAAGTTGACATTCTGCAGACCACTCCCTACTAGAGTCCTGAATGGGGGGAAGGATATATAATCTTGGGGAAGGGGCATAGATAGGGGGCAAAGAGTTCTACTGGGCCTCAGATGACTGTGTGTGGGGTGGCTTGGGGGCAGGGGAATCATCAATGACTGTGCAAAAATCTGCCATCAGACTTGGCACACTCAAGTTTTGATCAGTTTTCATCACTCCCTCTACTTGATAGGTGGGATGTCTAAATCCTTCACTAACTCCATATCAAGGCAGTTCAACCTTTTAGGCAAAGGTGATGGAGTTTATAGAGAAGAGGAATGGGTTCTTGCTCAGGAGCATGCAATTGGTTTTGCACCCCTGCTACTACATGTAGGAAAACACCAGTGTTCACCAATGAGATGCCAACTGTAAAGCCCAGAGGCATGGAAATTTCCAGCAGGGGAGTTGGAGATTTCTAGAAAAGGGCAAGAAGAAGGGGGTTTATAAATCCATACAAAACTTCTTCATTTCTATATATTAGTAACAAAGCCCAACAGCAAGAGATAGAAAGAGAAATCCCATTTAAAACGAGGGTAGACACTATAAAATATTTGGGAGTTTACCTGCCAAAACAAACCCAGGAACTATATGATCACAACTACAACACACTTTTTACACAAATAAAGTCAGATCTAAGTAAATGGAAAAATATAAGTTGCTCATAGGTAGGCCAAGCCAATATAAAAAAAATTACAATTCTACCTAAATTAATTTACTTATTTAGTGCCATACCAATTAAACTATCAGATAATTATTTTCTAGAGCTGGAAAAAAATAATATCAAAATTCATCTAGAAGAACAAAAGGTCCAGAATATCAAGGGCACTAATGAAAAGAAATGCTAGGTAAGGTGGCCTAGTACTACCAGATCTCAAATTGTATTATAAAGCAGCAATTATCAAAACCACTTGATACTGGCTAAGAAACAGAAGGATAGACAAGTGGAATATGCTAGGTACTCAAAACACAGTAGACAATGAATATAGCAATCTATTATTTGATAAACCCAAGGACCCCAGCTTCTGGAATAAGAACTCACTGTTCAACAAAAATTGCTGGGAAAGTTGGATAAAAGTGTGGCAGACCAGTGCCTGACACTGTACACAAGAATAAAATCCAAATGGGTACATGATCTAGGTATAAAGATTGATACTATAGACAAATTGGTAGAGCAAGGAATAGTGCATTTATCAGATTTATGGAGAAGGGAAGAATTTTTGACTAAAGAAGAGAAAGAAAGCATTATGAAGTGCAAGATGAATAATTTTGATTACATTAAACTGAAAAGTTTTTGCACAACCAAACCCAATGCAACCAAAATTTGGAAGGATGTAGAAAACTGGGAAAGAATTTTTACAGCTAATGTTGGTGATAAAGGCCTCATTTCTAGAATATATGGAGAACTGAATCAAATGTACAAAAATACAAGTCACTCCCCAACTGATAAATAGTCAAAGGATATGAACAGGCAATTTTCAGAGGAAGAAATTAAAGATATCTATAGTCACATGAAAAAATTCTCTAAATCACTTTTGATAAAAGAGATGAAATCAAAACAACTCTGAGGTACCACATCACACCTATCAGATTGACAAACGTGACAGAATAGGAAGGTGATAAATGTTGGAGAGGGTGTGGGAGAGTTGGAACACTAATACACTGTTGGTGGAGCTGTGAGCTGATCCAGTCATTCAAGACAACAATTTGGAACTATGCCCAAAGGGCTACAAAAATGTGCATACCCTTTGACCCAGCAATAGCACTTCTAGGACTGTATCCCCAGGAGATCATAAAAATGGGAAAGGGTCCACATATACAAAATTATTTATAGCAACACTCTTTGTGGTGGTCAAAAACTGGAAATCAAGGGGATGTCCATCAATTGGGGAATGGCTGAATAAATTATGGTATATGAATATAATGGAATAGTACTGTGCTATAAGGAATGATGAACAGGAAGACTTCAGAGAGGCCTGGCAAAACTTATTTGATCTGATCCTGAGCGAAAGGAGCAGAACCAGGAGAACTTTGTGCACAGCAATGACCAAAGTGTGCGAGAGTTTTTTTCTGGTAGACTTGGAACTTCATTGCAAAGCAAGGACTTAGAAAAAAATTCCCAATGGTCTTCTAAGGCAAAATGCCTTCCACACCCAGAGAAAGAACTATGGAAATCAATTGCAGAATGTAGCAGATCATTTGTGTGTGTGTTGTGTGTGTGTGTGTGTGTGTATTGCGTTTTGGTTTGTTAGATGATTTCTCCTACTCATTTTAATTCTTCAACACAGCATGACTATAGTGAGAATATATTTAATAGGAATGTATGTGTAGAACCTATACAAAGTTGTATGCTGTCTCAGGGAGGAAGGGGGAATGGAAGGGGAATGGATGAGAAAATAATAACCTCAGTTATATGGAAATTATTATAGAATGCTGAAAATTAATAAAATTAATTAATTTTTAAAAATTAAAAAAAAGAAGGGGGCTTGTCTATAACGGAGGTGGCTTGCAACAAGTAAGACTAATATATCTTAGAGACCCCCCCCCCCAAACTAGAGAGGATTTTTAGACTATAACAGGCATGATTTCAGTAATGGATTGTTAGTTCTATTGGATTTCAAAATATGCCAATAAACCATACAGTGAGGGTTAAGTCCTGATACTCATTCTCTTTCATATCTCTTGATCACATGATCAAAGGTTTATTTATAGATATGTATAAAAATATTCTAGAAAAACTAGTAAATAAATGAGCACTAATCCCCAAAATGACCAATTTCCAGAATGGCTGACATATAACAGAGACCAGTCTGTGTGAAAGAGATTGATGAACTGGTTCCAGTGCCTGGTAAAAAGAGGGATTCTCTTTACCATGATCGCTACAACCATGGTTTTCAGTTACCAAAGTGATCTTCCTAAATCTCAGATATAATCATGTTACTTTCAAATTCAATAAACTCTAGTGGTTCCTTATCCCCTCCAAAATCAAATATAAAATTCTCTGTTCAAAGTCCTTCCTAATGTGACACCCTCCCTTCACCTTTCCAGTCTTCTTTATATATTCTATAAACACCATGAACTGTTTCCAGCCTCCTTGCTTTTGCTTCTACAGGACACTCTATCACCTGACTCCAGATGTTTCCATGGCTATGCTCTGTGCCTGAAAAGCTCTTCTTCCTCATTTCTTCCTCCTGACATGCCTGGCTTCCTTCAAGTTCCAGCTAAGATCCCGCCTTCTACAGTATCCTTCTAAATGCTGGTGGCTTCTCTTTACTAATTATTTCCTATTTATCCCATATTTCTTATTTGTATACAGTTGTTTGCTCCATTACATTGTGAGCTCCTAAATAGAGGAAAATACAAGATCATATTAGAACAACTTTTCTAAAAACCAGATCAAAGAGAGATAACTTAAGAATCATAGTATTACTTGAAATCCAAAACAAGAACTTGGACATCATATTTCAAGAAATCATTAAGGAAAATTGCCTAAATATATTAGAACAAGAGGACAGTGTGAAAATAGAAGGACTGACCATTATCTCCTGAAAAAAACCCAAAATGTAAATTCCTAGAAATGTCATTGACAAGATCCAGAGCTTCCAAATAAAAGAACAAATACTTCAAACAACCAGAAAGCAGGAAATCGGCTATCAAGGAACCACAATAAGGGCTGCATAAGATTTGGCAACTGTCAGTGTAAAAGAGCATAAAATATGGAATGAAATATGTCAAAAGGCCAAAGACAAATATCTACAACCAAAACTGAGGATAGTCCTGTAAGGAAATAAATGGAAATTCAATGAAATAGAAGACTTTCAAACACTTAAAATGAATTCTGAACAAAACAGAGCTAAAAATAGTTTTTAAAGTACAAATATGTTAGTCAACAGAAAAATAAAAGCTTAATATAAGCAAACAATCAGAAAGGACTTTTTAAATTTTGTTTACATTTTAATAGAGGAAAGATTTTAAAAGAATTCTCTCAGTATACTAATATCACAAGGGGTCACAGAGTTAGTAACCGGGGTGGGGAATGATCTATAAATATTTCTGTTATATTTTGAAGACACTGTTAAAAAAAGCAAAGGGAGGGAGGAATATCCTTTGGGTAAAAATAGGAGGAAAAATGGGGGAACTTCTTAATACACATAATTGGGGTACATAGAACTACATACAAACATGGAAGGAGTGGCATAATTTGAACTTCACTTTGATCTAAACTAGTGAAAAGAGGGCAGAACACACACAAAGAATTTGTTGTAGGAATACATTTGACTCAATAGTGATGCAGATAAGAACAAGAAGAAGGGAAAGACGAGTAAAAGACAGAAGATAGATAAAGGGAAGAATTAATAATAAGCAAAACAAACCTTAAGTCTGGAGAGGGGATGGTGAATAGGAATTTAAAGAAGAAAAATAAAAGGTGAACCTTGAAATAAACAAAGAACAGGAGAATAGAAAGCAGGAAAATAAGCAATTAACTATGAATCTGAATGAAAAGAACTCACAAAAGAATGAAAATAGAAGCGGTTGGCAGAATGAATTAGAAAAGTTCAACAATCCTTGTTTACAAGAAATACCTTTGAAACGTAACGGCTCACAAGGAGTTAAAAATAGGAGGTAAGAGTAAACTCTGCCGTGCTACATCAAAACACACAAAGAAGTGGGGTAGCAATTATGATTTCAGATAAGGCAACAAAAATAGATTTAATTAAAAGAAATAAAGTGGGAAACTACATTTTGCTGAAAGGTAACACAGACAATGAATTTGTTTCAGTATTACATACATATATGCACCAAATTTTTTGAAGGCCTAACTAAACACTAAAATAGAAATCCTGAAAATCAAAGAAAAGATTAACAAAATTAGAAAGAAAAAAAACACTGAGATAAGAACTGGATTGAGGATTTAGGAATCATCTGCATAGAGATGATAGATGAATTCTGGAAACTGATGAGAGATCACTAAGTGTAGGAACATAAGAGGGGATCCAGGAGAAATTTATTACATTTCTTTATAGATGGTATATGGAGAATGATCTTTTGAAGGAAACAGAAAAGGCCCTTGAACACCAACACTTGTTGATTGATACTAAGTGCTCAATAAACTTAATGAGCCATTAATGATTGGTAAATATGGGTGATTATAATTAATATGGGTGTGGTTATCACTGGTAGAGGAACTGTTCACATAATAAAAGATAGGAGGCTCTCTTAAGACAATCCAGATTGATTCATATCCAAATGTTCGCTTATGACAAGGTTTGGGATCTGAACACTCCTCACCTTGGACTTTTCCAGAAACTTCAGGAACCCAGGCCCTGAACCCAGACCCCTAGAATTCCCCTGAGGCATCAGGCTCATCCTAATATTATCCTTTCAACTGTCCTTTCATTGTAGCCTCTGACCCACTCCAAACCTTCATTCTCTATTACCTCTGATAATATTTAATATCATTTTTGGACTTTAATAAGGGCCAGACCTTGAATTGATCCATTAGAAGATCCTGAACCTAACAGTCTCTTTGTTTGCTGAAGTAAACTCAGACAATATCTCTCACATCAACAAGGCCAGATGGAGCTGGTTTAGCATACTTTATGAGACCCTTAACCGGAAACACTATCTTGAATAATGGGACTTTTTCTGTATCTTCATATTGTGTATACATAATACTATGGTATGGCATGTTAATGGTAAAGAAAATACAGATATCCTGGGTCATAATTTTAATTGAAATTTTGTCCACTCTCTTATCTTATTGTATTTACAACCTCTTCAATTAAGAAAATTCCTTTCTCATGAAATAAACACATATAAAGACCATAAATCTGAGAGATAGACACCCTTGGATTGTCTAAGACATATTTCAGCCTGGTCATTCTTGTATTAGTAAGAGATTGCCTCCATGGCCATGTAACAGCTAGCTTTAAGGGAATAAACAATATGCATTTAGCGGTCAGCACCTCTGCCCCAGTCCTGAATCTTCCCATACATTTCAGTCACCCTTTGCCCAAGGCATCTGGCCCACCCCAGCCCACCTTGATCACTTAATTAGTTTACTTGACATTCCTTAATCCCATCCAGAGCCCCTTTCTCTGGACCATCCCAGGCTATTCACCACCCCTTAATTCCATCCAAATCTTCTCGCAATCCTTTTCCCAATAAAAACATCAGTCTTGTACCTATCAAATGCGCAGACTCACTAGGAATCCCACCCACTCCAACCAGTGTTTTAATAAACTCACTATTTGGACTGAAAGAAGGCTTGAGTGACTGCACCACTTCCAGATGTTACAAATAAGTGATGCTGTGCTTTTCTTTCATTTGTCCCCAAACTCCCTTCAAAAGGTGAGCTGTGTGTCCAGTACTGAGTGATTTGATGAACAAATTTTTGTTTATCTGTGTACTCAAATATAAAATATTCCGATAGATCTGCAGTCTCTTTGATTTGGAAATTTCCTTCTGCAGTATAGATCTCATGACATCGGTGCCCCACCCATCCTGACTCTTATCCATAGTGATGAATGAAGAGTCCAACAGACATAGTCTCTAGATAATTAATAATCAATTTACTGATTGCGACTAGCAGCTAGTTAATAAAATGAGGTCAGTGATACTCTTGGAAGTAAAAGATGAACCTTGGCTCCTCCCATCCCCGCCCCATCGTGCGAATACCTTTGGAAGAGTGGGCGTTCCTTGACAAGTGAAATAAGCTCTGATTGGTTAACAATTCATGAGCGAGCCTCCTCTCCCAACCTAGCCCTTTCTCTGCTTTGGAGCTGCGACCTCCAGACTTCCTTCCTCGAATTCGCAGTCCATTCTCCTCTGTCTGTGGCTGCGTCTACACAGTCATGGCCCAGCGAGGGAAGCTCTACTGGATCCGTGCCAAACAGAACACTGGAATGTGGCTCGTGAAGGTTCCGAAGTATTTGTCTCAGCAGTGGACCAAAGCTTCAGGAACAAGAGAATTAGGAAAGCTGAGGATTGCGGAGAATCAAGGAAGGACCGAGATGTCTTTTACTTTGAATGAGGAGCTTGCAAATATCTGTGATATTGATGGAAAGCCTGCTTCTGTGCGTGCTCCTAGAGGACATCCTTTCCTCTTGCAAAGCGTGAGAGGGCAGACATTAACAGTCTTTACCGAGAGCCCTTCAGAAGGTCAAACTGAGGAAAATTCTGAGAGCAGTAATTATGATAAACTTTCATTGGAAGGAGTAGTGGTACAACGTGCTGAATGCAGACCTGCTGCCAGTGAAAACTATATGAGATTAAAGAGGTTACAAATAGAAGAATCTTCGAAACCTCTAAGAGTATTGCAACAGCTGGACAAAGCTGTTACAAGCAATTTTAAACCACTGGCTAATCATCAATACAATAATGACTATGAGAAGAAAAAGAAAGAAGAGGGAAAGCGAGCTAGAGCTGATAAGCAACAGGTTTTGGACATGTTGTTTTCAGTTTTTGAAAAATACCAGTATTACCACATTATGGATTTAGTGAACATCACCAAGAAGCCTGTGATATACCTGAAGGAAATCTTGAGAGAACTAGGTATTTACAATGTTAAAGGGAACCACAAAAATACCTGGGAACTGAAGCCAGAGTACAGACATTACCAAGGAGAGGATAAGTGATTAAGATTTGTCTGCCAACAAGGAGCTGGTGGCTTGTGACTTGTACTAAACAATCACTGCAGCTGTCCTCAAAACTTTGAGGAGTCTATGAAGAGAATGAAGTGACAGATATTTTTTAATTCCTCCAGTTTCACTTTTTTTTTAAATAAAGTTTCCAGAGTTTGGGAGTGGGTTATTTATAAAAGAAATTTATAATAAGCCAATGCAAGGGATTGTTTCCCTTTAAAACTGGTTTTGTTTTCAAGTACTTACTTTAAAATTTAAGACCAGGAAAGGTTTTCTAACACCACAGAAAGACCTGAATTAAGAGCACATGTCTTGTCAAAGGAAGTTTTGCCTTTACTGGCCTCCAGTGAACAATTGAAAATAAAGACGGGCATAACAAAGGGAAAGGGAGGTAACCACAGTCTCCTGAATGAAAAAAGCAAGACTTCTCCATTCTGAAACATGCTGAAGAACATAGTTACCTGTTAACATTTTTTAATGTGATCATGTTTTCAGTTTAAATTTATCAGTAAAAAAGACCATTTCAATTTGTGGTACAAAAAAATGAGAGAATGACTATTATAATGAGGAGCTGGGGGATCGGGACTTTTATTATGTCACTCTCTTGGACCAAGACTCATCTCCACCCAGATTATTTTGCCTCCAGCAATCTTCCTCCCAAACCACTTAAGAAGTTGAACAAAGGACAAGAATTCACCTAGATAAAACGGTCTTTACCCTTAGTCAAATGTAAGACTTCCCTGTTGGGTGGTATCCTGCCCAAGATTGAGGAGAATATTAACCCAATACATCAGAGGCTGCTTTTGATGGGATACAGACTCTGGGAACCTCCTTGAACTCCCATTGAATCTTCCCAGTTAATCTGACTTTTCATACCCAAATTTATTACCCTTAACCTAGCCTGGCCCTCCGTTATCTGTTATCTCATGGTTGCCCCACCTGCTTCCCACCCCGGCCCTCCATTTTCTGATACCTCCCAATTGCCTCCAGGTGTTTCCCATCCTTGATTACATCACTAACTACCCCAATCCCATCAAGACTAGATCACCTCCAGATCCCGCCTATAGTCTTTCTGTATATAAATTCCATCTTCACTCAGATTCAATCCAGTTCAGACTTGTCTAGCTGAGATTCTATCTAGCTCACTTGTCAAGCATCACAAATGGTTAGTCTCCTTAAGAGTCAACCCAATATGGAGAATCTTTAATAAACTTTGCTTTACTTTCACTGAAAGAAGACTTGAATCGAATTTATTCAGTAAGACCAGGTGTGTCGGTATTTTGGAGTCCCAAGTACCCCAAACCTCAACATTATGGATCCCTGACCTCATCACTTTGACATAGTAGAGAATGAGAAAATAGAAAGGGAAAAAACCTGGATCCCCTGATATTAATTCATTATTAATAATTATTTCTCGGGGCGGAGCCAAGATGGCGGAGTAGAAAGAGGCACTTTACAAGCTCCAAACCCACAGCCCATATATTTAATGTAAGAAGAGTTCCCCAGAAGTTCTGGATCACTGAAAGGTGTGCAGAAGCAGAGTGGAAGAAATTTCCGTTCCAGAGAGCCCTGGAGAGCCGTCCCCAGGGTCCATTGTGCCCCGGAAAGCGGACCCCACTCCAGCGCTGCCCTGGCCGCGGCCCCAGAAAAGCTGATTCAAGCAGGCTTCAGGGACAGAAGGTCCGGCGGCCGGGAAAGTCCCTCCGCCCACAGAAGCTACAGGTCAGTGAGAGAGACGGCTGGCTGGCCGAGGGAGCGGGGTGTCTCTGTGACTCGGGCCCCCTCGGGAGGCAGCGGCGGGGTCGGCGGTGGAGGAAGCTGCAGCGGCGGCCCGGGACTCCCCCAGCAGCAGGCAGGATCTTCATTACTGAAAGTCTCTGCATAAACCCCCTGAGGGAGCTGAGCCTGGGAGAGGCCCTGCCCCCACCCCAGCACCAGAACTAAAGCTCCCATTGATTAGCAGCCGCGCCTGCCGTGGAAAGCCCATTTGAATCTCAGACCCCAAGCACTAGCTGGGCGGATCTAGGCGGGGGTGGACAGGAATCTCAGAAGTCAAGTAACTGGCTCAGAAAATGCCTAGAAAAGGGGAGAAAAATAAGACTATAGAAAGTTTTTTCAAAGAGATGCAAATGATCCTGACTTTCGGATCTCACGAGGACGAGGACATATTCTTGCCATCAGGGAAAGACGTGGAGGGCGGGGCCTCAGTACCCCAGACATCCCAGGGGGATGTTGGGTGGGCTCAGGCCTTGGAAGAGCTCAAAAAGGATTTTGAAAAGCAGTTAGACAGGTGGAGGAAAAACTGGAAGAGAAATGAGAGAGATGCAAGAAAAGTATGAAAAACGGGTCAATACCTTGGTAAAGGAGACCCAAAAAAAATGCTGAAGAAAATAACACCTTGAAAAATAGGCTCACTCAATTGGCAAAAGAGGTTCAAAAAGCAATGAGGAGAAGAATGCTTTCAAAAGCAGAATTAGCCAAATAGAAAAAGAGGTTCAAAAGCTCACTGAAGATAATAGTTCTCTCAAAATTAGAATGGAACAGATGGAGTCAAATGACTTTCTGAGAAACCAAGAAATCACCAAACAAAACCAAAAGAATGAAAAATGGAAGAGAATGTGAAATATCTCATGGGAAAAACAACTGACCTGGAAAATAGATCCAGGAGAGACAATTTAAAAATTATGGGGACTACCTGAAAGTCATGATCAAAAAAAGAGCCTAGATATCATCTTCCATGAAATTATCGAGGAAAACTGCCCTGACATTCTACAACCAGAGGGCAAAATAAGTATTGAAAGAATCCCTCGATCACCACCTGAAAGAGATCCAAAAAGAGAAACTCCTAGGAACTTTGTGGCCAAATTCCAGAACTCCCAGGTCAAGGAGAAAATATTGCAAGCAGCTAGAAAGAAACAATTCCAGTACTGTGGAAATACAATCAGGATAACTCAAGATCTAGCAGCTTCTACATTAAGGGATCGAAGGGCGTGGAATAGGATATTCCAGAAGTCAAAGGAACTAGGACTCAAACCAAGAATCACCTACCCAGCAAAACTGAGTATAATACTTCAGGGGGAAAATATGGTCTTTCAATGAAACAGAGGACTTCAATCATTCTTGATGAAAAGACCAGAGCTGAAAAGAAAATTTGACTTTCAAACACAAGAATGAGAAGAAGCATGAAAAAGTCAACAGCAAAGAGAAGTCTTAAGGGACTTACCAGAAGTGAACTGTTTACATTCCTACATGGAAAGACAATATTTGTAACTCTTAAAACTTTTCAGTATCTGGGTAGTTGGTGGGTCCATACACACACATGTATTACGCATGCACGCACACACACATACACACATGCACACACATACAGAGACAGAGAGCACAGATTGAATTGAATAGGATGGGACCATATCTTAAAAGAAATTAAGGTAAATGGTGAGAGAGAAATGTAGTGGGAGGAAAGAGGGTGAAATGGAATGGGGTAATTATATGTCATTTAAGAGGCAAGTTGGAGACTTTTTAGTGGAGGGAAAAAGAGGAGAGCTGAGAAAAAAAAAAAACAAGAAGTTTACCCTCATCACATTTGACTAAAGGAAGGAATAAAATGCACACTCATTTTGGTATGAAAACCTATCTTACAGTATAGGAAAAGTGGGGGAGAAGGAGATAAGCAAGGGGGGGATGATGGAAGGGAGGGCAAAGGGAGGAGGGAGCAATTTGAAGTCAACACTTGGGGAGGGACAGGATCAAAAGACAGAAGAGAAACAATGAGGGGCAGGACAGGATGGAGGGTAATTCAGTTAGTCTTACACAACACGACTATCATGGAAGTCATTTGAAAAACTACACAGAAATGGCCTATATTGAATTGCCTGCCTTCCCAAAGGGAATGGGTGGGGAGGGAGGGATGGGAGAATTTGGAACTCAAAGTTTCAGGAACAACTGTTTAGTATTGTTGTTGCTACTAGGAAAGAAGACATACAGTTAATGAGGAATAGAAAGTCATCTGGCCCTACAGGAGAAAAGAGAAGATGGGGACAAGAGAAGGGAGGAATGACAGAAGAGAGGGCAGATTGGAAATAGGGAAAATTAGATTGCTTGGTGTATTGGGGTGGGGGGAGGGGAGAACAGGGGAGAAAATTTGGAACCCAAAATTTGCGAAAATGAATGTAAAAAGTTAAATAAATAAATATATATAAATAAATGAATAAATAAATGGATAAATGAATGAATAGATAAATAAATAAGTAAGTAAGTAAGTAAAGAAAAAAAATAATAATTATTTCTCTCACCATGATTTCCCATAAGTTTCCCACAGGAGGTCCACCTGACATGCTACAAGTCTTGAATTATTCATGTTCTCTTGGTTGCCTGTGTGTGTATGTGTGTGTATGTGTGTAGAGATACATAGAGATTTTTCCCCCACATTTGTTATCTTCCCCTCATTCAGATTTAGCTCTATGTATTGAGGTCTTACTTCCCACCTCTCCCACCCCCCAAGACCTATTCCTCTCCAGCTCTTTGGAATCTTTTCACAAATTTCTGAAAAAACATGAAAGCTGTTCTCTCTAGAGTTGGAAGGTTAGGATATCTTTAAATCCTGATGAAATTTGACTGTTTTCTCTTTATGGGGGAGGGGAGAGAGGGAGATTCTCCCTTCTCTCTACAGTTACTCAGTTTCTCAAATGCCCTGATGATTGCTAGAACAGAAACAATCTCTTTACTTTTCTAATAACAGGAGGTGGGAGGGATAGGTCTTTTCCAACACAGCTAGAGGTGGTCCCTGCTGCTGCTGGCTCTCCTAGCAGCCCAGAATTCCTGCCTCCCTAAAACTTAAGACAATGTGATCATGTGATGCATCTAAGAGCCAGATCCGCTGGGGGCAGAAGAACATTGCAATGGTGGTCCCATTAGGCTAAGAGAACCAACTCCACAGGTCTGGAAGGGAGAAGAGAGTAAGGAAAGTTCAGAGGATTCATTAGCCAATTTGGCAGGTATTATTCAAGGAGGGAATTTGCCAGGGATTCTAAGAAATTCCCCTGCCTCCACCTTAACAAAAACAAAAAACAAAAACACAGAAAATGGATAGAGATCTCTTGAGGATTCCACCCCTCCTGCAGTGATAAGGTGAGGTCTGAAGTATGCTGTTTTCCACAGAAATCATTACAGCCTTTCAGGTTAGGAATTGAAACAGAGATGAATTAAGTATTTTGCTTCCAAAGTCTTATGTTCACTAAATATTTGATTAGGCTTTCAGCCAAAAGTTGCAATGTTTCACCCTGCCCCTGTCATCCTTTTGCAGATAAGGACATACAAGTGGCTGACTTCAAGGTGAGGTAACCAGGGTTAACCCAACAAGTTAATAACAAAGCAGGAATTAGACAGCCTCCTATCTTATAAAAGTCTGACAGAAGAACAGTGGCTGGCCAGTCATTTCTCTCCTTACTTCAAACTGGGAATTTCCCCTTTGTTTCATAATTTAGGATATCTGAGAAAGGGACTCTGATCTAGGAGAACTTTCTTGTATCAAGATGTAGATTTAGCAAGTGACCCAGGAACATTCATGAATGTCAGAGAATCACAGATAAAGCCAGAAGGATTCTTAGAGTCAGGCCATCTCATCCAAAACCTTTTTAATAGAGGAAAGAACTGAGGCCTAGAGAGATTAATTTACCCAAGGTCACACAGGTAAAATGTCACAGAGCCAGTGGAGAAAGTCTCCCTTCTCCACTTACACTCACTGTCATTATTTGGATTACCACTACACCCAAAGAAGGGGATGTATTCTTGGTATCCTGAGTTGGAATTAGAAAATATGTATTTATTCATATGCTTATTTATATTAACATATCTATGTTAATATATTTTATATAAAAACATGACATGTAATAATATATAATAACATAAATACTATATATTATGGTATATATTTTTAACATTACAAATAGTGAGTAGTGTAGTTGAAATAGAACATCCAATATCATAGTTCAGGTATATGGGTTAAACAGGGTTGGTCCAATAACATAATCATCATTTATAACATCCTTTCTAATGGAAAATGGATTCTAAAAAATGACAAAAGAAACAGATGCATAGGAAGAAAGTAGCTGGTAAGTTGTTACATATGTAATATAGATATAAATATGAGTATGTTGAAGGTCTTTTTTGGAGCTACTCCAAAAAAGTTGGGACATGAAGCAAGGAAATATGGGGGTGTGGCTATCTGTCAAAGGACTGACTTTTTAAGTTCTCAGAGGCTTCATATCTTGCCTAAAGGCAACCTTCCAGGGCCTTTCTTAATCTTAACCTTGAAAGGAGCTTGTGAGTAGAATCAAGCAAGGAAATGCAAAAAAAAAGCAAACATGAAGGACCAAAGACTAGGAGAAGGCAAAAGTCTGAGGAAGAGCAGAGTCCTTGATGGATTCTAAATGCTGAACACTGCTATCATAAGCTGAGTTGGGCACTAATAGGTCTGTTTAAACAGACTCCATATCGGTTCATGTTTTTGGAGGAATCTACCCAAAAACATTCTCTTTCTCCGTCTAATGTACCATATTTGCAATTAAATATGGTAGTTCAAGGCCGTAGCCAATATGCACTGATAAAATACAATTTTTAATACAATGTCACAAACATAACTGAGAATATGTTATCCCTTCCACAATGTGACTTTCCCCATGTCAGCATAAGAAACTAAATGGGAATTTGTGGGATGTTTTGTGGAAGCTGCAGCTGATACACAAAGGCCAGCAGATGAGACAACACAGAAAAAGTTTAGAAACACAAAAATGCATAAACTATATGTATAGCAGTGTATAATACTGTTGATTGATACAATTGATATTATATTAACATCAACCCAGATTTTACAGAAGGCACTATAAACAACTCATAAAAGAAAAAGATAAAATTCAGACTTCTTTGGTACTAAGGGCCAAAACATTTTATGTGGATTTTCCAGATCTCAGGGGAACCACATTCCTAACCCCCAGATGTGAAAGGGATAAAGTGCATGCTTTAAGTAGTGCAGTTTCTAGAAATAGTAGTGGGGTTTTTTTTTGTCTGCTACAAGTTGAGGGAGGTTATTCAGAAGCAATGCAGCTTGCCTCTCCTCCATTTGGTTCTCCATTAGAGAACAGGTAAAGAAAGGGAGTAACTAAGGTAGATAACAGCTGAGAAAATCTCCAACCCCCAAGAGGAAGGGGGTAGGGAAAAGAGTCCCCAAGGCAATATTACAATAGTCCCCATTCCTATATCTCACCTGGTCACCATCCACCTCTAGTATTCTGTCCGGGATCCCTCAGTGACTTGCCTCTGTCACTGGAAAGTATTTAATGTCCAATAATGCTTAGTTCTCCCCACATGTGGCATGGTTCTACCCCTCTAGTAGGGGCAAAGCTCTGGCTCCCACCCCGACCATTCTCCATCTATCCTGTAGTTTTTGTTGCATCATGCTTCCTTCTCTATGTATCTTCCCTTACTTGGTTTCTCCTACCTAAAAAAACCCTCTCAGTCCCAGAGATAAAAAGCACTCTGGGTACTTTGCCCTTAGGTAAAGTCTGAAGAGGGCAGGTAAGTGGCAGAGCAGATAGAATACCAAGCCTGGAGTCAGGAAGACTTCAGTTCAAATTTGACTTCAGACACTTACTATCCATGTGACCCCGAGCAAGTCACTCAAACTTGTTTGCCTCAGTTTTCTCCTCTGTAAAAAAGAGCTGGAGAAGGAAATAACAGACCACTCCAGTAACTTTGCAAAAAAAAAAAACAAAAAAAACCCCAAATTGGGTCATGAAGATTTGGACACAACTGAAAAAATGCCTGAACAACAAAAAGTATGAAGCCCCAGGAAATTTAAAGAGATCTGGAAAAGGGCTTGCCTGCCTGCAAGCAGCCACATCTCTGACTTCTCTATCCTGGGGTGAAGCCCTTTTGGAAGAGCTCCAAGAGGTACGCTATACACATGTATGTTTATTTTTAAGTAGTATGTTATTATAATCTTAAAGCAATCTCAGCAAATACCAATAATCAGATAAACACAGTAAGAAATAAAGTCTCAATAAAACAGTAAACAATACACTAGGTAAATGTAAACAATGCTATTATTATTATGATTTAAAATACACAGACTCAAGCATTCCTGAAGTCAAGGTGATAAAGATTTATTACGCTTTTCGGCAGGCTAGAGTTCTTAGGGAACCTGCAACCTTAGAGAGGTACAGTTTATATAGAATATTCCACAGTAAAACATGTTCCAAATATGCTAATCAGGTGATTCAGAGCAGGATTAGGGAGTAGTTAAGGAGTGGTTAGTTCTTAAAGGAACATGCACTTTAGTTTCTACTGTGCAGGTATTTTACTCATAGTTCAGTGGGAAATAACCCAAGGTGGGGGTACATGGAGGTGTAGTTTTAGACCTGAAAAGTCACTAAGTCAACTAATGGTCAGAGCTGAGAAATACCCAGGCTGCCCTCATCAATGTCTTGTTAGACTCTGATAAACATGAGGGAGTATACATATGTCTAAGTCTAGGATACATATGATTGGTCAGTGAATAGTAAATATCTTTATGACCCAGTACACAGCCAGTTCAGCCAGGCAGCTGGTTCAAACTAGTAAATTCTATAGGTGCAGCTGGCTACTGTATTCTGAAGAAAGATCTAGGGCAAGCTGTCCTTGGGTTGGGGAGAAATTGCTTGGGAAAGTGTTTGGAGGCCAGGGAGAAATGTGATTTTTAGAGAGAAATGTGATTTTAGAATTATGTAAGCACAAGTACCCAAAACCCCCATCCATTTCATCAATTTATTAATTCACTCTCTTGATGTTGATAACTCTTCCATGTTTGCATTTGTGTTTACATTTCAAAGTTTCTACTCAGTTCTAGTCTTTTCATCAGAAATGTTTGAAAGTCTTCTAGGACATTAAAAATCTACTTCTTTTTATTCCAGCACAATTATATTCAGCTTTTCAGAATAAATTATATATAGTTGTAAGCCTATATAATTTCCTTTTGATATATTGTATCCTAATATCTCTGGTTTTTAGAAGTTGCCAGGTCTTGTGTGATCTTAACTAAAGTTCCTTCATGTCTTCATGAATGGTTACTCTAATTTCTCACGAGTTCCAATTTCCCTCATCTCTTCCTTAATTATTTTATTAAGCTTATGACTCACATTCTTTCTTTTGTTTCACTCTAATTTCAGTTTCAGTGAAAAAATAGATGGGTGGATGGATGGATGGATGGATGGATGGATGGATGGATGGAATGGATGGATGGATGGATGGATGGATGGATGGATGGATGGATGGATGGATGGATGGATGGATGGATGGATGGGTGGATGGATGGATGGGTGGATGGATGGATGGATGGATGGATGGATGGATGGATGGATGGATGGATGGATGGTTGGATGGATGGATGGGTGAACCAATGGAACATCACTTTGGCAACTAATTGGAGGATGAACTAGATTGAGGAGAGACTTGTGACAGGGAGACCAACCGGAAAACTATTGCAATAATTCAGGTATGAGGTGATGAAGACCTGCACCAGTGAGATGGCTGTGTGAGCTGATAGGAGACATATATGAAAAGTGCTGTGAATGTAGAAATGATAAGACTTGGTGGATCTTTGAGGTTAGGAATACATGCTATTCCAAGAGCTAGAGACCCAAGAGTCCTGCCGCCTAATTGTTGCTATGACTGCTAATGGTTTCCAAAGTCCCCACCCTGAGGTCTTTCTGACTACCCTGGAGCCTTCTGGGGAATAGCTGCCTTTGATGCCTCTATACACAGAGCTTTCCAAGTATTTGTGTCTCTGACCCATCAGTGGTCACACTGGGAGGCTATTTGCTGACTTGCCTGTACTGATGCTGGATTTGCTGAGATATGGGTACTGGAAATGAACAGTCCTATTTCCTATTGCCAATGGGTTTCTGGATGATTTTTTGTGCCACTTTGGAGAGGTCACTTATTATAATGTTTCCCACTGGATTCTTGATTTCTCATTGGATTTCTTGTTAAGTATTCCATCAGGGTCAAATTTCAGCATTTTCTTGGAATAAGATAGATGGGAACTGGTATGCCTCCATGCAGGCAGTTCTCTTGGCTCAACCACCATTAGATAAACTTTCAAAGTACCTTTCCGCAACAGGAAAGTCTATGGATTCATCTTCCCCTTCATCTGCCTGAAGGCTTCTTGATCATTGCAAAATGATTTCAGTGTTATCAAATCACTCTGACATGAAGAGTGATTGCAAAGGTCTGAGAATGAACCAAAAGGGGACAAATGTGAGAAGGCTTTGAAAAATTGAAGAAGAGATTAAGCTAAAGGATGGAGAATGGAAAGAAGAAAAGAGAGCTACAGTAGGGGAAAAACAATCTGAAGAAGGAATCAAAATGAAGGATACGAGAAGCAAAAAGGGACTCAAGCAAAAGGACCTGAGAATGAAAATGAATAGAAGGTGAAGGACCCAATGAGGAAGATAAAAAAAGGCAAATGATTGAACAAGGCAAGACAATTTGAGTACAAAAAATTAGTAGGAAAAGGTAAGAGTCTAGTGAGAAAAATAAAGGAAATTGGGCATGGCTGTCAGTGTTGAGATTCTAAAGAGGTAAGAAGAAAAATGACAACTTTAGAACTGAATCATCTAAAAGCAGTTAGTGAAAGCAGTTCTCCAGGGAACCTACTAGTAACAAAGAGAATCACAGTTCTAGTCATGAGGAAAGGCAAGGTGAATTTTTCAGATGGTTGCAGAGTACTTCTGCCATACCAACTGACTATGTACTCAAAATGTGAGTTGGTCTGCATTCTAAAAGAGAAAGTAAACAGTCTCAAGTATAGCTGGTATATTCTCCAGGTTATTAGAGATAATGAAGTAGCCCTTTGGGGGTTTCCTCCCTTCATTTGTGGGAGGAAAAATTCTGACACTACTACATCTGCTATAACTGCTCCAGTATGGGCACCCTGATGCTTAGGTACCTGGAAAAGGGAAGCCACCAGCTGCCTTTTGAGATCTCACAAGGCCCCTTATAAAAAGAAAGACACAAACAGGAAGCAGCCTCATCTCAGACATGGACTTGCCTAGGATGCCATGATCTCACAGCTTGTGGACAGTCGAGAGGAAGGGAATATGCCCCATGAAACCTCCAGAGTTCAGTCATCCTTATACTTCAAGGTCAACAACATGAAGAAGAGGCTTAAGGGGCAGGGATCACTCCTTTAGTACAACTAAGAAGTTTTGACTCAGCAGTCAATTAAAAGAGTCATCCTGGCTAAGATCAGAAGCCATCAGAGGATATATGCTGCACGATGGAGGAGTGGGGAGTTGGGAGAGGCAAGAAGAGGCTTTCCATCATCCCTTCCCCCAAGGAAAGTGTTATGGGTGCTTAAAAATGTTTGCTGAACAGTCCACAGCATGCTAGGTACCACACCAAACATAAGATATGTCTCATTTTCTCAAACTGTTCTCTATACCTCAAAAACTCTTGTCAATGATGGACTACTAATTCCTTGAGAACAGAAACTACATCTAATATTTTTAACACACCAGGCACTTAAAACACTCAGCTGCTGAACATTAATTATGTAGGGAAAAATGAAAGTGCAAATAAATTCTGCATTAATAATTATACTCTTACAAACACAATGTAACAATCACTGAGGCTCTCCTAACACTGTCCACTTTTTGGTTCAGAAAATGCAGGGCTGTGAATTTTAATGATAAATTACATTTTCCACATGCAGAGGAGCAGTTTTTCTAACTTCTTATGCCCAAAAAAGACTTTAAATATTATCTCCTAAATAAAGACGGTTACCAGGCAAAGGAATCCTTTGCATTGTATCTGATATGGGCACTTCCTTCCATTAGGACAGATTACAACCCATCCACACCTTTTCATCCAGTGCCATTTTTGTCTGGATCTTCCCATTCTATGACACAGAAAATAGAGACTGAGCTGGGCAAGAATTGCTACATTTTATTTCTGGTGTAGATCTCATAGAGTGTAATTTAAAAATACAAATACTACCACCTAATGGTTATAGTCTAGAGAAGGAAGAGAGTCTACTTTCCTTAATACATCATACCTCCCAATGATTAAAAGAAATATTCCTTTGTTCCATGAATTAAAAAAAAGCAACCACCCAGAAATGTACTTCTCTCAATTCCCAAACATTAGTCTAGAAAACCCAGAAAGTCAAAGAAAAAGGGAAAGAGAATCTGACAGATGATTCCTCAAATCCTTTTCTTTACCTAAAACTATAACAAGGCCATGTGTTTTAAATAAGTATGACAATTGCAAGGGAACACATGTAAGTTGTTCAATGAACATCTGACTGAACTATTAGGTTAGGGCAGGAGTGGGGAACTTGCAGCCTCGAGGCCCAATGTGGCCCTCTAAGTCCTCAAGTGCAGCTCTTTGAATAACTCCAAACATCACAAAACAAGTAAGTTTGGATTCCTCCACCTTGAAGACCACCATTAGATCTATGCCTTCAAGCTCTTCAGTCGTGTCCAACTCTTCATGGCCCTATTTGGGGTTTTCTTGGCAAAGATAGAGTGGTTTGCCATTTGCTTCTCCAGCTCATTTTACAGATGAGGAAACTAAGGCAAACAGGGTTAAGTGACTTGCCCAGGGCCATGCAGCCAGTAAGTGTCTGAGAACAAATTTGAATTCAGAAAGGTGAGTCTTCCTGACACCAGGGATGGAGCTCTAGTTACTGCCCCACATAGCTGCCCAAAGTCTATGCCTAGGACACAGCTTGGCAATCATTTTTTTTCTGCCAGAGCACATTTTCTTCCAATATTTTAATCTGAGAACTCAGATAATCCTTTGCCCTGGATCCTTCCCACAAATGTTTCTCCTTATATTAAGTACATGATGATAAGAATCTGAAAGTTTAAATGAAGAACAAACTGCTCATCAACCACACACCCTTAGAAAGAGGTCACCAAGAAAAAGCAAAAACAAGTGTTTTAAATTCAGCCTTTGACATTACTATTCTCAAACCATGAGATTATTCTGATTCGGATAAGTACATTAAAAAGATGGATGTTAGCAGACATTTAGGCCTGCTAGTAACAATCCTTCTGGACTTCCTCAGACATAACAAAACACTTGGTATTGTTTGTCATGTAGGGATTTGTTCTCCAAATTATAGCAAGGCCAAAGACTCAGTATCTTCAAAAATAATAACCACCTAACATAAAACATTTACTTTCTCCACAGTAAAAACACAAAAACAAGAATATTTAGTTTTTAAATGAAAAAGTTCTGTGGTTGACAGATTCTTTTATTGTCAAAAAACGTTACATCTATGACAAAAAAAATGTTCAAAGACAGCTTTCAAAAAATGGATTTCAGGACATAATAAGGCATACAATGGAGCCAACTGCACTTTAAAATAAGGAAGACTTATCACCCTGGCATCACAGGAAGAGATATTAACTGTTCTCAGAGTGACTAAGGCTTTGTCAGTGACTAGAAAAGGTTAAGTTACAGACTGCCAACCCAAAACCTCCCACCAAGAAGCAAATTCTACTGAAATGTGGGATGAGATAACCAAATCTTGGAATTCACATTCCATTTAAAATCTAAGTTATCAAGTCACTACTAACCAGTCCTATATTAAACTGTGATTTTTAAGTATACTAAGGTACTAACCATTCAAATCTTGTTTTAAGCTAATTGATACCAAAAAAAAGTATCATATTATCTCAAGATGATCTCTTCTTTAGATGCCATCTGTAGTCAATGACCATTTGTCAAAAAGGACTGCTTTCCTGTGACTTCCTTAATTTGGTCTCATTTAACAAGGTGTAAATAAAGGCAAGCTGTATTCACATGACTTATGTCAGAGCTCCCTGGAAGCCAGAAGTTTACTGTAGCATCTACTTCAAAGTATCCATGATTTCCAAAGGCCTAGTCATTAAAAGAAAGTAATGGTATAAAATTCACATACAATCCCAGCAATCAGTATTCTTGTAAAAACGTCCAAAACTTTGTAACATGACCAAAGACTTGAACCTTCTACTTTAACTGACTTTTAAAAAAAGAAAATAGAAGCACTGAAAAACACTTCAGTAATTAAAAATAAAATCTGTTATTTTCTCCACCGACTCTAAAGTAACAGAAGGGCTGTCTTGATCATTAATGTGAAAAAAAAAAGTACAAGACAGGCACTGTCATAAACTCAGTCAGAAGCAAAGCTGATATACACCATGTATTGCTAAGGTATTTGTAGACAGAGGATTCTCAAAACATTATGACATTAAAACTATGTCATCTTTGCCAAAAGTAAAAAATGAACAGATCTCTAAGACAAAGTTGAACTCTGAGGAATGGAAAAACCAACCTCAGAGCAGAGATAATGCATCCTACCTCCTTCCCTCACAGCAGAAGCAGAAGACAGAATTTTGTGTATGTTGTCAGACAAAAGTCTGTGTCTGATACCTTATCTTGTCACAAGGGAAAGCTCAATCTAGGAGGAAGTGAGGATAACTGTGATATAACCTGTCTGAAAGGACAGTATTCAAATCTGCACTTCAAGAAGGTTTTTCTACAACAGAATTCTGGATAGACACTGCTATGTTAAAAAAAAAAAAAAAGAGAATCTGGTTTTGGTTGAACTTTTTTAATTTTTTAAACGTATTTTTATTTATTATTTCCAAATTACATGTAAAACTTTTAATATGCATTTTTCTTAAATTTTGAGTTTCAATTTCTCTCTCTCCCTCCTGCTCCTTCCCCACTCTAGGTCACTTTCTTAAATGGATTTTACCATTAGATAATCAGGGTGAAGAACAAATTGTATTATAGTTACTATACCACAGGATTAAAGAACTCTCTAGAAGCAATTATCACAAGAAGGAAATGAAATATCTGGACTGTACTTAGTTGTGGTGTTGTTTTTTTAAACCATGACAAGAGTCATACTTATTCACACCTAGTCTACCTGGAACATTCAAACGACCCTCACTCAATCCCTAAAGTTATTATGCATACTACTGCACAAAACCAAAAAGCTTTGAAAATAACTCTTTCATGGCATTAATCAAATTCCTTAAGTGCACATATTTTAACAGGTAACATGAAAGTTCCATAGAACAATAACTCATTAACAAATAACAGTGCCACACTCTACAAAAACAGCTACACCAAGAGCCAATGCTCACACAGTGAGTGCACCAAGGCTTTACTTTTTACAGGCCGAGTATCTTTCAGTTACGTTGTCCCAGTTAATTACATTCCATATTGCTTTTAGATAATCAGGTCTAACATTTTTATACTGAAGGTAATAAGCATGTTCCCACACATCGATTCCTAGTAGAGGAATAAGACCTACAGAAAGAAAGAGAAAAGTAAACATCAATAAATGTAAAGTCTCCACTTGCAGATTTTTCCCTTTTGACTCCCCATCGTCCCTGCTTCACATAAATTATACTTCAAATATCTTTTGCTAATGTTTCCATTAAGTATACAAATGAAAAACCTGCTTAAAATAAATCTTGTAATTGCAAAAGTTTATTTAAACCCCTGGGCTACACTAGCCTCACTCCAATCTAGGGATCCAGACAATGGGAGACTCATCGAGCAGCCAGGCAGGACGAGTCTCTGCGCTCCAGGCTTCCTCTGCCAAGCTCAAACATGTGGTTTGTTCCCTTCTCCCCTTACAGCTTCCCTTTATCGGCTGTTTCTTCCCCAGTTAGACTGTAAGTTCCTTGACAGCAGAGATTTTCTTTTTAGTGCATTTGTATTTATAGCACTTAGCACAGTATTTGGCACATAGTAAGCACTTATTAATTCTTGCAGATGGACCACATACTGAACACCTGTGAAAACTGTGATGAATAATCAGAAAGTGTTAACTGAGAGGAAATCATTAAGTAAGACTTGTTGTAACAATTTTCAAGACAAGAAATCTTTGTAAGAAAATAAAGAAAGTCCTCAAGGGACTAATTACAAGCTCCTCAATTTTAATGTAAGCATCTTTAAAGTTGTTCGACACTTATGGAGACAGTGTGATAAGGTAAAGTGAGCCCTGAACTTGGAGTCAAAAGACCTCATGAGGTTTAAGAATCAACACTCTTTATTAAATTAAACACAATAGCAAGCAACCTTTTTGAGTCTCAATTGCTCCATCTATAAAATGGTGATCATAATACTTATGCTACCTCATCTGGAGTTGCTATGAAAATTAAAGGAGATACACAAAACGTTTAACCGTAAGGCATTATATGAACATATACTCTGGTCTATAGGTTTGTTTTAACAAAGCCCACATATCTGTAAAGCAGATACTAAAGACTCATAGCTGCATAGGAACCTTGATCTGATCCCCACGGTTAATTTTATAGCAAACAAATCAAGTATGTCTCAGATATTAGTGGAAACTATGTATTAACAAAGGAAGTGAAATGAATCCAAGGGGAAGAAAAAACCAAACATTTCTTTAAAATGTAGCTTTAATGTTAAGAAGGAGATTCACGGAATGTATAAATTAGCAGTTTTATATCACTAGGTTAGACCAATGGTCTACTCTCCCTCCAACAGTAGCATCTGTAAGACTGCTACTATGTTCTGTGATTGTCAGCATGAAGACTGGCAACCTAAGGCATATGAAGGTTAAGTGACTTGCCCAGAGTCACACTGCTAATAAGTGCAAAAGCAAAATTTGAACCCAGACATTCCTGACTCCAAGCCAAATGCTTTATCCCCAATGTCACTGCCTCTTGTAACGTCAATATCACTAATTTCATTATAGATATGTCCTAGCCAAAAGCCAAACAGGTAATGATTAGAAGGACTTGTGTTTCATTCTCAATGTCCTGAAATTATCCTAGAGCTTCAGTTAATGATAATAACTTTTAAGATGTGAAAGTATATGTACAGACCAGCGCCCATCCACCACGTAATAATAATACTTTGCATTTATGGGTGCTTTAACGTTTGCAAAGCACTTTACAGATATCATCTCATTAATACAAACATCTTTTTATATACTAAAATCTAAGACATTGCCAGTTTTGCTCTATGAAATTGTACTTTTTTTATAATAGTCTATGAATTTTCTTAACTTTTAAAAAGGCTGCTGTTCTCAGAAATACTTTATTCACTCTAGGCAACGTTTTTATATATGTCACATAACACATTGCTGATGTTCTTCTAAAGTATTTCTCTATTTTTTGACAACCCCATCTTTTCTGACTGTAATGTTTAACCCTTTTTCATCTAGATCTCTAACCTGTTGTTCCTTGCAAAGGATCCTGATTAGCACAAGCAGCAATCTGCAGCCGTCCTTGCTCCTTATTGAAGCCAAGCCAACCCCAACCTGAACCTTGAACACCAACTGACACAGCTGTCAACTTCTCCTTAAATTTTTCAAAAGAACCGAAATCACGTTTGATGGCTTCCAGCAATTCCCCTATTAGGAAAAAAAAAAGGAACCACAATAAGTACTGCCATTCTGATCAAGTACAGAATCTTTTATTACATTTCCTGAGATAGAATATGCCCCTGACCCTTACCACTACACAGAGTACATGTGGCTAGCCTATACCACCATCTGAAGTACTATATTGACAGCAGAATTTAAAAGTGAAGTAATTAGTAGCAGCTAGGTGGCAAAGCACATAGAATGCTGGGCCTAAAGTTAACTAAGGACTTAGGTCATGCTGCCCAGAAAGGGAGTCAGATCTTAAGACTGACACAAGGAGTTTTCTCGAAATTGTACATCTTAAGTAACCCATATCTGAAAACTCGCCCACTATTAAATAATCAGCTATTGTTTCCATGTTTCTTTGATTGTACACAGATACTTGGGGGCAGGGGAGTGGGACACTTCTTTTTCTGAATTCACACAACTGTACCTATTTACTCTCCCCCTCTCAACTTGGAAAATTTAAAAAGCAGTTTTGTGTTTCTAGTACCAAGTAACCACATCCAAGAGACTAACCATTAATGATTAGTGAAAATCTAATGTAACTTCTAACTAAAATAACCATTACCACTCTCCTGACTAAAATATGGTTAATATCATACCACTACAAACCTTTGGGTTCCCCTCCACCATTTGGGCTAAGATTTGTCCAGAAAATGGTGTGATTGATATGACCACCACCATTGAACCGCAGTGCAGACTGCAGAGCTATCTGAGCAGTAACATCACCTGAAAAGAGAAGTGCAAACAAAAATTAATTGCTCAAAACTCTCTTCTACCTAACAAAGGCAAGGACTGAACTAGATCATCTTTATTAGTTTTATGATTCTAAAAATGCCTATGACTCTATACTCCGTGTAAAGAATACAAGGAGATAAAGGAAAAAGCTTCCTCATAACATACTTTGAATTCAACAGAAACACTCTGCCGGGCACTGTGAAAGAGACAAAGACATTGTCCTTTGCACTCAAAAAATTTATACTTTTGCTACAAAGATCAAACTTTACACACAAAATCAAACAACAAAAGTCAAACTGTGTAATGAAAATTTTAAGAAAATTTCCAACAAACAATTTTGGGAGTTAAAAGGTTACACACACTATGCATTGCAAAATGCTGCCATGTCAAAAATCTCTGCAATGCAATCTAGCCTAGACAATAAAAATTACAAATGTTATCATACCCTTGAACCCATTAAATCTCTTGGTGAGTTCACACCCTGCAAGCATTGGCAAAAACAAACAAGCTATAGGATCAGATTTTCTTGGCAACATTTTAAAAAACTGCAAAAAAAAAAAAAGAAGAAAAATGGAATCCATAGAAATGTCCAATAAATGAGGGGCAGTTAAATAATGATACATTAATATAGTGGAATTGTAAAGGCAGTGTGTCAGTATGAACAAAGGTCAGCCCAGAGTCAAGAAAACCTGGGTTCAAGTACTATACTGTAACACCTTAGAGCACACAATCACTCTCAGCACATCATCAGCTTGCTAAGACAAAGGTACAAAGAGGTTGCTGATCTGTAGCACTGGAAGGAGTTTCCTAAACAGAAATTCCTCAGATCAATTAAATCATAAGTCTGTACCCAAAAAGAGAATTGTTATTAGAATACCATAATGCAAATAATAAGACTAACAAGTATGGGAAATACAAAGAAATCTGGACAGAGTTGTTGGAAACTATTCAAAGTGAAAAAAAATCAGAACTGGAAGAATGAAGGATATACAAACTATAATCATATAAAAGGAAAAGTGAATGAGAATGAATAGCCAGGAATTTTAATGATAACTATGAGAAAGAACAAAAAAACTTATAACATTTGGGCTGAAACTAACAAATACAAATAGTTACCAAACAAATTTGGTTGTATTTATGTTTAATGTTAAGTTTTTTATAAAACACACAAAAATTTGGTCTCTATTTTTGTTAATTTTTTTAAAAAATTCCAATTCTTCCAAAGCATCTGCAATCTCCTCAATCATTAAGTTCAATTTTGAAAAATATCAATCATACATGTCCCACCTGTGACACATATTGGCTACATGATGTTGCACAAGTCACTTAAACCTCTCATTTCTCCAGGTAACGTTTATTCTAACGTGCTAAGATGCAAGCAGGTTGCTGATCTGCATTTGTCAAAGGACTTTCCTCACCAGGAGTTCCTTACACCAGTGAAATCACAGGCTCAGATCAAAACTATCACAGATTGTTTTTAAAAGATATCTATGCACCACAAAGGCAGGAAAAGCTGAGGGAATTATTATATCATGTGCAGCATAATGTACAATAATTGATAGTTTTAATCAAATAGGTTAAATTAATGTTGTTTCACCATGCTTAAAAAGATATAATTTCCATCAAAATAAAACTAGTTTTGGTACTCAAAATTATTTTACATAAAATACCTTATTTTCCTTGATGATCCTGGGCTAAGTTTATTAAGAAAAACATGAAAGACCTTATGTCAAAATGAAAGTGAGCATCATGGTCTTTTTTTTAAATTAGTCAACATTCTGTGATTAAGGTTGAAATTTCATTGCGGAATCTCAATAGCCCATCATTTTGAAAAATATATTAAGCTGGTCCAAAGTGTAGAATGAAAGTAACAGCCAGTGAATACTAAAAAATAAAATAAAATAAAAGGGGTCAATGATGGATAGAAAGGTTCCATATACATCAAAATATTTGTGGCAGCAAAGAAATGGAAATAAAGTAGGTGTTCACTGGGGAATGACTAAACATATTGTAAGGATATATTACAGCTCTGTTAAGTAGAAACAATGACTATGAAGAAATCAGAGAAACATAGGAAGACTTACATGAATTGATGCAAAGCAAAGTAAACAAACCCAAAAAACATTCACAAAGACTACAACATAAAGGAAAAAAGTAACTAAAATAATTATAAAGACTAAGTTCGGTTCCAGAAAATAGCTGAGAAAATGCACTCCTCATGACTGCAGATGGATATTAATACTATGTACAAAACTATGTACAATACTGCATACTGTACGAGAGAGGGTCAGTGATAGTTATGCTGAACTATTTCCCCTCTTTTTTAGATCTTTGTTAAAGGGATAGCTACAGAAAAACAAAACATCAATTAACAGAAAATTTTTTTTTTATTTTAAAAAATACTCAACAAAATAAAAGTATAAAAAACAGGCTTTCACAATAATCAAGCCGACTAAACCCAAGATATTCTTTCTTGTTTCAAGTCCTGTCAAAGTTAGCAGTTTGTCATATTGATTTTTCTTTTCTTTCTAAGCAGTACTGATAGTTCATTCAACAAATATTTTTGAATGCCTATTCTACACATAGCACTGTACTAACACTGTGAAGAATACAAATATTAGACAGGTGCTTTTGGGGTTACAGACCTAAACACTCATCATTATAATGGTAGACAGAGCTACTAGTTTGAGTAATTCATCTGTACAGGGCAGTCCAAGTTTTCTGGAGTAATGGGAGGTTAAGCTTAAACAAGGTCACATAAGACTTTGAATTCAGGTCTTTCAGTTTCCAAGCAGGCCCCTCTTTCGTATGTCACACTGCTTCTTACATATTTTTATTCTATAGAGATGGGTTTTATGAGTATAAGAAAAGAGGTGTTTAACACTCCTACTATAATTTCTTTTGTCATACCTCTTCTAAAATACGTAAGATCATGATAGGATAAGATCATAAATCGAAAGCTAGAAACCTCAGAGGCATCTAGTCTAACCCCCAAATCACAGATGAAAGTGATGGGCATGGCAGGTTGTGACTTAAAAAAAGATCCTAAAACTGAAAGGATTTTCAAGGGTCATCTGGTAAAACTTCATTTTATACCAGAGAAAACCAAGGTGCAGAGACTGAATAAATTATTCTTGACACTTTAAAAAAGTTATCTTCCAGTAATCCTGATTATAAAGCAAATCTCATTTTTCCAGTGATTTCTTTTACTAAATTAAAAAAAAAAATGAAACTTTCTCCCCACAGGGAACATCTCAATAGGTGTATTTTTAAACTTCGCAAAGATTAAGATGAAAGCCAGATACCCTACTGCTAGAAGTAATTTTGCAGCAAGTTTGAAATTATGGGATCCTCTTCCATTTACACATTTCATTAGCTTTTGCTAAGTTAGTTCCTCCCACAACTGAGAATCTCCTCCACAATTTCTTAAAGGTTATCAATTCACTCTGCTGAGAAATCTACACTTTTAGAGTTAGTTTTCAATACCACATTTTGCCAGCAGGTGCCACTAGCTAATAAGGCAAAAATTCAGCTCTGGAAAAAAACTTACATGTCAAGATTCAAATTCAGATAAAAGTCAACTAAACAAATTGGTAAATAGGAAATTCTTATACAAATGGGTTACTTAAATTCTTAAACCATGTATCTTATCAATCTAAGTGAACCTGACATTAAATATAACATAAAAATCACTGATTAATATAGACACTAAAGAAGTTTTTACTACTTTGAACAAAAAACTACTAAAGTAGTTAGAATAACTAAGGATAATTTTTCAAGAATTACAAATTTTTGTCCAAGTTAAATAAAATACCCCTGAGTCTTTTAGTGTCTAATGTCAAATAAATGTTTACCCACTTCAATATACAACAAAACAGCTATCTTCAGCATGAATTTTAATCCCTATTTTAGTAAAGTTAGACCAGCAATACAAAGTCTGAAAATACCAAACTGATCCCAGCTATTATGATCACAAAGCATTAGGATAGCTAGCCATCACTTCTCCTCACAAAAGAGAGGAACTAAAAAGGTCTCCTCCAAACACCAGAGACTGATGCTTTCATGTGAAACTTCCCAACCAGTAGAACTAGTAATTGCCCAAACCACCCTCTCAGATGAATCAGTGCCTGCAGACAAATCCCTCGAGTACTAGAATCCCTCTGTCTAGTATGCTCAAAAATGGATTTCTGATCAAGAAATTTCAACTTGACAAAAATAGGCCTCTTTAGGAAACAAATAGATTATTTTGGAGAAGAATTCATATGAGAAAACTTGAATTTGTGTCTAAAGACAAGGGACAACCTCTACTCATATCTGCCTCTACATAAGTGAGCACCTCAGTATTCTAGGCATGGTTGGAGCTGTCTGGAATAGTTCCAACAGTATGACAAGAAAGTCATGATTCTTAAATACAAACATGAACAAAAATGAAAATAGTTCTTTATTATGAGCTGATTATTACACATACCAGCACTATCTAGCCAAAATGTTATAAGAATAACTATGCTTAATTCAGGTTGGAAGTCAAATCTAAGTATGAGTAGATTTCAGAAACTGAAGCTTACATTTTTCTGGGCTGAAAAAACAGATGAGGGGCTTATGTAAAGCTAAAGTCCTATTTTGCAATTGACCATATCATTAGAAAAAAGGTTTTCACAATTTTGTATAATCACTTAAAGGAAAAGGATCACAGTGATTTATCTCAATGCAAGAGCATTTTTAATATGTTAATAAGTGTTTCCACTTTAATATTTACAATCTACTCAGCTTCTTAAAATAATATTAATAATGGCTTCACATACCCTTTCCCAGGGCCTCTTTATATTTCTCCTCTGTAACATTCAAGTTATTCACATAAGTGGCATGATGCTTGCTGTGATGCAACTGCATGATCTGTGCATTAATATGAGGCTCCAATGCACCATAATCATAAGGCAAATCAGGGAGGCTGTGCTTTTGCCTGGAGCCCAAGCACCCCAAAGCTGGTACTAACCTGCTGGTTCTCCTGCAAAGATATTAAAAACAAAAAGTCACTACATTACATAAGCAAAATTTTCCATTAAACTGTGGTGTTTGTCCGCATAGTTATAAAGGAGGTTGGAAAATAACCAATATATCTCGTTTCCTTTAAGCTTAGAGAAAGGATTAGTAATTTCATACATTTGTTTGTTTCTTGTTCACACTGGTTTCAGAAAAAATAAGATTTTTTTCCAGGAAACAAACTTGACTATTCTTACGGTGGAATTTGGCCTTTTGCCTGTTGTTTTTGGTATCCTCTACTTAGCGCAGTGCCTGGAAAAGAGTCATTGCTAAATAAACATTAATTGGTTGAATTCATCGGGCAGGGGTGGGAAACCTGTGGCCTTCTAGGTCCTTGGATGCGGCCTTTTAATGGAGTTCAAGTCTAAGAAAACCAATTCTTTTATTAAGGGGATTTTGTTAGGTGAAGTTTGGATTCCGTCAAAGGGCAATTTTAAAGACCTACAAGGCCGCATGTTCCCCACCCCTGGTGCATGTCTCACCTACCACGGACCAGAGTCCTGTATTCATAGTTTTAAAGCGCACGTGGAAATTTGTATTAAGTTTGGTTGGACCAGTCACATGTGCTTTTTTATCTCTTCTGCCCTTCTGGCTCCAAATCTAGAACAAGGAAAAGATTACTGCCAAGCAACACAGGCGAAGGTTATCTTCCCAAAGCACTCTAATTCAGCAATCGGGCGGTCCTTTTAGGGCTCCAGACCGAAGGTCAGCGGGAGGGGAGAGGGAGGAGGGAAGAGAGGAGGAAGGGAGATACTCGCCACAATATTTCGTCTAAGCAGCAGCGTTTATTAAGCCTACGTCAAGCATCTGGTAAGTGTCAGGCACTGAGTAAGCACTGCGAACCGAAATATAAACAGTCACCGGCCTTAAGAAAGTGACATGACGATGGCAGACAACACAGAGAGCGGGGAAAGGCTCGCCGCCCAGTCCCGGCAGGGTGAGCACTAGGGCGAGCACCACGCCCGCCGCAGGCCCACGGCTGCCCTTTCGGTTCGGGCCCCGAGCGTGCCCTCTGACCATCGGGGACCCCGTCCCTGGCAGCTCAGCCCGAGGAGAGGGGCGCCAAAGGGAGCCACGGGCCCCGACCCCGGACCGTGGATCCCTCCCCTCACCTGCACACCACTCTGCGCAACACTGTCGCCATCGCCATCGCCAGCCCCAGCGGCAGCTTCCCCAGGCACCCAGCGGCGAACACGCGCAAAGTAACGCGGAGGTTCGGGGATCACAACACCAAGGACGACAGTATCCGCCCCTTCCGGTTCCGCCCCTTCCCTCCGGCACCCGCCGCCCGTCGCTACCAACCCCGGGAGGGGGGAACCGACGCTCGGCAGTCCGGGAGGTCGGGGATCTGGGCACTTATCCATCCCATCATGTTAGGGAAAAAAAGGAAAGAAAACTCTGGAGGAGTCGAAGTAAACTGCCTGGTGTCGTGGTCGTATCCCCTGTAGCGTGTGGAAGACAGAAGCCGGTCTCCCCTATCTCTACGAGTTGGTGCAGCCCTCTCTGAACGCACGAGATAGGCGTCCTCCACGCTGGTCACACGCTCTGCGACCTCTCTCGGGCCTTGGACCTGGGTCCCTGGTAAGAAAGCGGTTACTAGGCGGCCCCCTCCCCCCCAGGTCTCGTGTTCCACTTCTCGCGGGGATAGCAGCAGGCACGTGATCAGCTGGCGCCCTTACCCCTCCGAGGTGTCAAACCTGGGGGCTGGCCGGCGAGCGCTTTACGAGTGTGGCCAGAAGTGTTTAACCGAATCAGTAAAGACGCCACGAAGCCTGAACCGTATTACGTTTTAAAATTAAGGCCTTCCCGACTCCAGGCCCAGCAACGCCATTCACTGCTGCTAGAATAAATACACACGCGCGCGCGCGCGCACACACACACACACACACACACATATATATTTTTAAAAAGGACATTTGAAAACCAAATTGCTATACAAATATAGGGTAGTGCTATTATCTTTTTTAAATGCTCTTTTTTTAAAATTTTTTTTCCTATTTAAAAGTTTTTTAATTTTATTTTCTTAGATTTATTTATTTTTAGCTTTCACAAGATTTTGAGTTCCAAATTTTCTCCCCATCTCTTGCCTCTCCCCACCCCAAAACGCTGTGCACTCTGATTACCCCTTCCCCCAGTCTGCCCTCCCTTCTATCACACCCCTCCCTTCCCTTATCCTCATCTCTATTTTCTTGTAGGGCAAGATAGATTTCTGTACCCCATTATCCTTATTTCTTATTTCCCAAGTTGCATAAAAGAACAATTCTCAATGTTTGTTCCTAAAACTTTGAGTTCCAATTTCTCTCCCTTCCTCCCTCTCCACCCATCCCCACTGAGAAGGCAAACAATTCAATATCGGTTATATATGTGCAATTATGCAAAAGACTTCCATAAAAATCATGTTGTGGAAGACTACATTTCCCTTCATCCTATCCTGCCTCCTATTTATTCTATTCTCTCTTTTGATCTTGTCCCTTCCCCAAAGTGTTTACTTCTAATTACTCCCTTCTCCCATTTGCCCTCCCTTCTATCATCCCTCCAGCCTGCTTATACCCTTCTCCCCTATTTTCCTGTAGTGTAAGATAGATTTTCATACCAAATTGAGTGAGCATGTTATTCCCTCCTTAAGCCAAATGTGACTACAGTAAACTTCATTTTTCTCTTCTCACCTCCTCCCTTTTCTCCTTCATTGAAAAGATTATTGTTATCTCTTTTATGACATAATTTGCTCCATTCCATTTCTCCCTTTCTCCTCCCAATATATTCCTCTCTCACCCCTGAATTTTATTTTTTTAGATATCATCTCTTCCTCTTCAACTCACCCTGTGCCCTCTGTCTATGTGTGTGTGTGTGTGTGTATGTGTGTGTGTGTGTGTGTAATCCCTCCAACTACCCAAATACTGAGAAAAGTTTCAAGAGTTACAAATATTATCTTTCCATGTAGGAATGTGAACAGTTCAACTTTAGTAAGTCCCTTGTGATTTCTCTTTTCTGTTTAACTTTTCATGATTCTCTTGCTTCTTGTGTTTGAAAGTCAAATTTTCTATTCACCTCTGGTCTTTTCATCAAGAATGCTTGAAAGTCTTCTATTTCATTGAATGACAATTTTTTTCCCCTGAAATATTATACTCAGTTTTGCTGGGTAGGTGATTCTTGGTTTTAACCCTAATTCCTTTGACTTCTGAAATATATTCCAAGCCCTGCTGTCCCTTAATATAGAAGCTGTTAGATCCACAGTACTGGAATTGTTTCTTTCTGGCTGCTTGCAATATTCTCTCCTTGACCTGGGAATTCTGGAATCTGGCTACAATATTTCTAGGAGTTTTTCTTTTCAAGTCTCTTTCAGGAGGTGATTGGTGGATTCTTTCAATATTTCTTTTACCCTCTGGTTCTAGAATATCAGGGAAGTTTTCCTTGATAATTTCATGAAAGATGATGTCTAGGGTTTTTTTGGATCATAGCTTTCAGGTACTCCCATAATTTTTAAATTATCTCTCTTGGATTTATTTTCTAGGTCAGTTGATTTTCCAGTGAGATATTTCACATTATCTTCTACTTTTTCATTCTTTTGGTTTTGTTTTGTAATTTCTTGGTTTCTCATAAAGTCATTAGCTTCCATCTACTCCATTCTAATTTTTAAAGAACTATTTTCTTCAGTGAGCTTTTGAACCTCCTTTTCCATTTGGCTAATTCTGCCTTTTAAAACATTCTTCTCCTCATTGGCTTTTTGGACCTCTTTTATTATCATTTGAGTTAGTCTATTTTTAAAAGTGTTATTTTCTTCAGTATTTTTTTGGGTTTCCTTTAGCAGGAAGGAACTGTTGACTCGCTTTTCATGATTTTCCTGCATCTCTCTCATTTATCTTCCCAATTTTTCCTCTACCTTTCTTACTTGATTTTTAAAATCCTTTTTGAGCTCTTCCATGGCCTGAGACCATTGCATACTTATTTTGAAGGTTTTGGATGCAGAAGCCTTGACTTTTATGTCTTCCTCTGATGGTATACATTGTTTTTCCTCTTTCAAAAGGATGGAAGAAAATACCTATAGACTTTTTTTTCCCCCTTTTTGGGGCGTTTTCCCAGTCAGTTACTTGATTTTTGAGTCCTTTGTCAAGAGGGAGGTATACTCTAGGAACCTGTAAGTTCTCAGTTTCTCCAAGGTGGGACAATCAAGGGAGAAGAGTTTACTCCTCTCCTAACCTGTGCTCTGGTCTGGGAGCAACCACAAGCTTTTCTGCCCAGGATCTGTGAGTAAAATTCTCTCTCTAGAACCTCCCTCAGTTCCAGCATACCAGTGTTCTTCCTCGCCCCAGGACTGCCCCTCAAGGCTGAGATCCCGATAAGCTGTTCAATTCCCCCAGGGTCTTTAGGCTGAGGGTTTCAAAAGTGGACACTGCTTCTGCTCTGGGGTTGGGGCTAGGGCCAAATTAAGTGAAAGAGCTTTTTACTGACCTTTGAAGCTGTCTTTGGCATTTGTGGGGTGAGAGATCTAGGAACCACAGCTGCTACCTGGGATTCCTCACCCTGAAGCCTGCTCCAGTCCTATCCCTGCCATGCCACATGGCCAAGGTTGGGCTGTACTCCTCTATGAGCCCAGTGTGATAGACTTTTCCTGTAGACCTTCCAGTCTGTTTTGGTCTGGAAATCTCTTTCACTCTATCATTTTGTGGCTTCTGCTGCTCTAGAATTTATTTAGAGTAATTTTTTACAGATATTTTATGGGTTGTGGAGGGAGAGCTTCTAGAGGTGCATCTTTCTACTCCACCATCTTGACTCCCTAATTTTCTCATCAATAAGTTAGTAAGCATTCATTAATCACCTATTCTGTACCCATCTTTGTGCTGAGTGATGGAGAGAGGGGGGACAAAAAGCAAAAAGCTGCCCCTGCTCTCAGGGAGTTCACCGAGATGTCAATTATCAATAAGTAAACATTTACTAAGCACCTACTGTAGGCAAGCCACTGTACTAATATGCAAACAGCAGGGCACACACAAGATATGTACCGGATAAATTGGAGATAATCAGAAGAAAAGCATTGGCATTAAGGGGGATCAGGAAAGGCTTCTTGAATAAAGAGGGATGATTTCTAATCTAAAACCACACATGGAAATCTGATCAAGTAAAACTTTATCCCCAAAGAACCAGGTCGGTCAATAAGATATTTACATTACAAAACACTGGCTACCATCTTCAACTCTGTGCTAGGTAATGGCTCGAGTCCATTGAAAATTTTTTTAAGTCCTTGCATTGCAATGAAGTACTAAGTCTACCAGAAAAATTCCTTGTCCACTGTCATTGTTGCTGTGTATAAAGTTCTCCTGGTTCTGCTCCTTTCACTTAGCATCAGTTCATATAAGTCTTTCCAGGCATCTCTGAGGTCTTCCTGTCCATCACTTCTTATAGCATAATAATATTCTATTACATTCATATACCATAACTTGTTCAGCCATTCCCTTATTGATGAGCATCCCCTTGATTTCTAGTTTTTGGCCACCACAAAGGAGATCTGCTATAAATATTTTTGTACATGTGAGACCCTTTCCCATTTCTATGATTTCTTTGGGATAGAGTCCCAGAAACGATATTGTTGGATCAAAGGGTATGCACATTTTTATAGCCTTTTGGGCATAGTTCCAAATTGCTCTCCAGAATGGTTGGGATAGACAATGTTATTGCTAGAAAGGTTCAGAGCAAGAACTAGATGAAGAAGACGTAGAAAGTAGAGATAGGAACTGGTCCTGTGATTTCATTCTTACAGTGTCAAGAATTAATTGAAATTTCTTAAATAAATTATATATTTAAAAAATTAACTGTAATTTCTATTCTAACATCAATTATAGGAGATCAAGACAGAAGTTCTATAAAGAATATTTCAAAGTAAGTTAGCAAAAAGAAACATCCTATTTATATCAAATAGTAACAGCAGGACATTTGGTAGTAGCAAAGAACTAAAACAGAGAAAATAAAATGTCCATTAATTAAGAATGGCTAATCAATTATGGTTCATGAATATAATGGAATATTGCTGTGTGAGAAAAAAAAATGAGTATGAAGAAGAATGGATATGTGTGTATCTATGTATACATGTATACATATATGTATATGTATATAATATATAGAAATACATAGTGTTTGTGTGTGTGTGAATTGAAAACAGTGTAAATGGAAAGAACATAAAAAAATGGATGGCACAGTTTCCCTGGCTGTCCTCTCTAGCCCTAGCTATACCTTCTCTCATCATGTCTGACACTTTGCTCTTGTATGAAGAGTCATGCTACTCCTTACTCCCCACTGCCATGTCCAAACTTTCCCTTCAGCCCCTCATTCCCCAAGCTCTTTCCCTTTGAAGTTCATTTAATTGAGGTTTTCCACTTATTCCAAATTATAATGGCTGTTTTATACCATTTCCCCAAGTCATTCTTCATCTTCCTCTCATCTTCAACTCCTGCCCTTATATTATAAGACTTTAATATTCACTCTGATGCTCCTTCAAATTCTCTAAATTCCCAATTCTTCAGCTTCCTTAAATCCCATGACCTAATGCTTCACTCTACCTCTGCAACACATAGAGATGATAGATAACACATTGGATCTCACCATTACTCACAAGGATTCCCTGCCTTAATTTAAAACTCTGATATTCTTCTATCTGACCATAACCTACTATATAAATCCATCTCTATGCCTCAGCCTTCCTAAAGCTATTTTTCACCCTTATCATAATCTCTAGTTCCTCCATTCCATACTTTCACTGGTCATTATCTCTCTTCCTCTTCCAATTACAATACTAATACTAGTCATTTCAGTTCTGCTCTGTTCCCTATTCTCAGATCCCACAAACTTGTATCTTATCACTGCTCATCTTTTATTAAACTTCAGACCTAGATTTCTTCCACCCCTGCCTCCTCCACTCCTACTCACATGATGCTGAATAGAGCTGGAATACATCACAGAACTATGTAGAGTGGATACATTATAAATTTATGTTTTCCAACTTCAATTGGGCACTCATTGAAGTAAGGAAGTCCTTTTATTCCTCCCTAATTCATGTCCTATCTTACTCCCCATTGAAATTTCTATACCTTCTCTTCCTTCCTCACGTCTCTCACACCTTCCTATTCTTTTCTTCCTTACATCAGTCAGGTTTAAGGAATGTACCAGTTACGTGGCAATAGAAAAAAGACTGGTTAGTCCAGTGGTCAATTATAATTATCTCAAAAGGATTTGGACAGCTATATGGCACAGTGGGCAGAGAGCCTGACCCTGAGTTCAAATCTGGCCTCAGACACTTATTAGCTTTTATGACCCTAAGCAAGTCACTTACCTCTGCCTCAGCTTCTTCGTTTGTTAGATGAACTGTAGAAGGAAATGGCACATCAATCTAGTATCTTTGCTAAGCAGACCTCAAAATGTGGTCACGAAGAGTCCGACAAGACTGAAATGACTAAACAACAATAACAGGGATTTACTGAGCTCCTATTGCGTGTCAGGTGCTGTGCTAGGCACCGTGTACAAAGTTGTATATGACTTTTTAAGTGCCTTCAAGTATTTCATTGTTAGTTATTGGAAGAGTGAGTAAGCTCTAAAGGTCACAAAAATTAACTAAGAGGGACTGGAAGAGGTACTTAGCTACAGAGACAAGATAGTAGCTGTTCAATCTGGACTCTTGAAGAGAACCCCTGATATCATGAGGGTGTTGTCATGATTCTCTTGTGAAGTGGATTGAAATGAGGCAGAGTTGAGCAAAGTCGTCAGCCTCACTTCCTCCTCCAGGGCCATCTGAGTCCAGTGGTAAGACAAGGGTCAAGATGGCCCAGTAACTAAAGGTAGCAATCAACAAAAGATAATCCACTTACAAAAGCTTTTTATCAGCCATTCCCACAAATTCTTGGTCCTAGGGACAATATATCTGAGGATCCTAAAAACAAAGACCTGAAGAAAAGACTACCTGTCCTTTGGGCAAATTCTTTAACTTTCCCTCATCCTGATCATCTTTTACTCCCAGCCTAATTTTTTTAAATCCTAGGTGAACCTGAGGACCTTTAATTTGCATCACTAATTATGTTATGTTCATCTGAGTTATGAAAGAACTATAAGATATAATTTAATATTGAAATAATTGTCAAGGAAGTCATTAGAAAGTTACAATTTAAGTTTTTCTACTGTCATTTATAACTTCTTAATTTTTATTTAATCATTTCATAAATTCTTGGAACAGAATATTGGGCCTTAAGACAATTAGAAATGCAAAGACTTTTTTGGGTTTTTTTAAATCTGTAATTTTATTGATAATGGGAATTCCTATATGACAAAAATCTCTACCAACACAGATCTAAAAATGTTATCAAACTTAGTCTTAGAAAGTTGCCTGGACCACTCAAAGATCAAGTCATTTGCCCAAATTCACATAGCTAGTACATGTCAGAGGTCTGAGATAGCTGATGGTGCAGTAAACAGAGCAATGGTCTACAGTCGAGGAGACCTGAGTTCAAATCTATTTTAGACACTTACCAACCATGTGACCCTGGGCAAGTTACTATACCTCCATTTCCTCATGTATAAAATGGGGACAGTAATAGCACTTACCTTGCCAGGTTGTTGTAGGGATCAAATAAGATAATTTTTATTTAAAAAAAGTGCTTCGCACATAGTTGGTGCTATCAAAATGTTTATTCTTTTCCCTATGCTCCTCTTTCCCCTCCCCTGCTAACAACTACCTCAGACTGCTTGTCACAAAGAATTACTGCTCAGGAATCACCAAGGCATGCTTTTATTAGCTATCACAAAGTTGATACACAATAAAATCACATGTTCACTTCAGCTGCACCTGGGACCTTGTTGTTGCTTGATATGCTTATACCTGCAAAAGTTCTCAAACTCCCTTTTCTGCCTAAAATCTTATCTTTCACTTATACTGCCCTTTTACTCCTCCAGAAGCCACCCTTCACCATGACACTTAAGCCCCACACTCCTCCTAACTCTTGTCTCCCTCCCTTCCAGTACCACTTGCCTCCCTATCAAGTCTAGTTTCCATGATCAATAACGCACTTAACAATTTAGAACTCTATGCCCCCTCTTGATCTTCTGTCATCTACTTTGCAGAGCTCAACCCTGGATAACCTCAATTGTCAGTTGTTCCTAAACATTCCTGGAGAAAATCATGAACCCCTAACAAGTTGGTTCACTGCAAACTACTGCCATCTAGCGTGAAGTAAGAAATCATAAAAGTTTTTATAAGAACAAAATACAAACATCTCCTAAGAAGCACGATGTCAGCAAGGGACATAGTATCAAGGCAGATGGAGAATCTGAGAGTAATTTTTGTCATGTTTTGATTACCTTAAAAGGAGAAAGGAAAGGGAAGAGGGAAAGGATATATTAAGGTAGAAAAAGAGAAGGATGGGGAGGACTTATTATTTCACATAATCAAAAGGCACAAGTAGAAGTATAAAGGAGTGAGAGGCTGAGGGAGCAGGAGTCACTTAAACCTCACTTTGAATTTATGAAAAACTGAAGTAAGCAGAACCAAGAGAACAATTTATACTACAACAAATGCATTGTAAAAGACAAACAAGTTGGAAAGACTTAAGAACTCTACCCAACAAAGTGGTCAGTCATGGTTCCAGAGGACTGATGCATTTTAGTAGGCAGCCCATCTCCTGACGGAGAGATGATGGACTGTATGTGCAGAGAGAAAAAACACATGTTTTTGTATATGACTAATATGGCAAAGTATTTATGCTTATTTGTTGCAGGAATTTCACTTATCTTTTTTTTTATTCCTCAACTGGTGAAGGAGATAGAAAGGATGCTTGTTAATTGAAAAAAAGTTTTAGTTTAGAAAATTTGATGTAGTAGAATATTAGTGTAAAAAAATGATGAATGAGATGAATACAGAGACTCATGGAAAGATTTACATGAACTAATGCAAAATAAAGGAAGCAGAACAAGGAAAACTATATCTAATACTGGAGCTAGCTAGGTAGCCTACACTGATGTAACAAGAGCTGATTCCTGTCCTTTATTTGCCTTTGTGGTTTTTCCTGGATTTAGTGCTCTGAAGTTTCCTGTCTCCTCAACAGGCTTCCAGTGTTCCAGTTCCACCCCTACCTCAGATTACTCAAAAACAACTTTATTTTTGGCTCCAGTCTAAGAAATCTTCCTTAACATTCGAAGTAAGAAAATATCTAGAAAATAAAAATGAATTAGGTATGGAATATAAAAAATGGAAATGCTAAAAAAAGGGAATATAAAAAGGGAAATCAGAGAATGAGTACAATCCATTGAGAAGCTACCAGCCTCACTGGGATATTTGCAACAAAGCTGCTCATCAACTATTTTAGACAGTCTGATCAATACCATTTCTATCTCATTTTAACTCTCTGAGTAACTCTTTCCCTCTTGGATGATCTATCTCTAGTGCTGTTTCAATTGCAATTGCACTGGTATCTGATACCCCACTGCTTGGGTGTCCAAGAATGGGGAAGATGCCACCTGCCTTCTGAGATATCACAAGGTCATATGCTGAAGGAAAGGAGACACAAATAGGAGGCAGTCCCAAACCAGACACAGGTTTTTCTAAGAGGCCGTGAGTTCGTGGCTTGGGCCTAATGATAGGAAGGGCATTCCTCCCCACACTGACCCTCTAGAGCTCAAAGAGTTATCTTAATGTTTCAAGGTCAGCAGGAAGAAGAGGCTTGAGGGTCAGGGATCAACCCTTTAATATATCTATGGATATACTAATTTATTTGGTTCAGCAGCCATCAAAAGTGTCATGAACAAAAGGAAGTAGTTGGAGAATATCTGTGTCTGCTCCAAAATTGGGGGTAAGAGTGAAGGAGAGGAAGGACCCACACATCCCCAACCGTCACATAATATTCTAACTGATTTTCCCCAGAGGTACGAGCAATCAGAGCCATACACATCCATACTATAGGAGACAAGAGGAAACTTAGAGTGTCACTGTCAAGCTACTATAAAGTCATAAACTCTTCCATATATTGATTGTGAATCTCAAAAGACACATTGGTCTTACAATGGTATATTAGACTGAAGACAGTGTGAGGCTACCTTAAATATTCTTTTATTAAACCAAATTCTGGTGGCACCGCTGAAATTCACCTCCTCTGTAGTACGTAGCCCCAGCTGTTTGCTGTTTTTCTGAATCCACTGATAATCCTTTTTAATGTTAGAAAAATCTATAAACAAAACAGGAATTCAGAATTGAACTAATTAAATACTAGCACTTCTAAACTTAAACGTATATTAGAATATTTTAAATGTTAACAGTTTTTTGGACCCTCATCTGACGGAAAGCTTCCTCTTCAAATCAGAGTAGTTTAGGCTACCTGACCTGGAGCAGAATCTTTATTTTTAGGCAGACCATTGTTTTCAATGGTTCTAGGGCAACATTTCAGTTCAGTAAGTGCAGATACTTCTTTAAGCTCCATTATATAGTCTTTTCAGTCATTTTACACACAACTAATAAGTGTCTGAGACCAGATTTGAACTCAGGAAAATGAGTATTCCTGACTTCATGTCTGGAATTCTATCCACTGTGCCACCTAGCTGTGTTATATAGTCTGGATAAAGGCTTTTACCCAGCCAGGTTCAGTCTGCTCAGCTACTGCTTGGAGCTGCACTGACACACCTAATATGTTCCTAGTTCTGTTTCATGGCTCCAAGTTACTCTCCATCTTCCTACACCCTTAGTGGGAAAGAGTTCTGGAAAAGAGGTCTACAGTTCCCCTGCTTAAACTTCCATCTCTATGTTCTGGGTAGATTTAACCCTTTATCCAGATTATTTCACTTTCATTCTTAGGAGTTACATTACTTTTATTCTGATGAAATACAATGTACTGACAGCTATGGCATTCTTAGGAAAGCACTCATTAAAGTCATTTCCCACCTCTTGTAGCACTAATTTTCTAAATGTTTACTTCTTCACCTTTGCTTAGTGTTATATGTCTCATCCTAATTTGCCTTTCCCTAAAGATCAGCCTCAACTCATTGTCCAAGAAAGATTCAATCTATTTTCTCTTCTATTCTGCATCTGTGGTTCTTCCTGGTTTCAACTGCACTGAACAAGATGCCCCCTCATCACAGCACTGGATACCCCCTGGTCTCCCGTGTCCTCACCCCTTTCCTCCCTTGTTTTGTGTGTTATTTCCCCCAATTAGATTATGAGCTCCTTGATGACAGAAATTGTTTCTTTGTATCCCAGTGCTTAGCTCAGTGCCTGGCATGGAGTAGGGGCTTTTCCCCCCTAATGTTTATTGGATTGATTTGGATTGTCTAGGATGTGTCACATCATTCGCTTCTGTGACTGACCAATTCTTACAGCCTTACAGTCGCAGGTTGGTACTTGTGTCTTACCAACAAATCTCACTCAAATTACATTGTTTTAGTAAGTATGATTAATAAATGGTTATTGACTGAACTACTACTGTGCTCAGAATGTAAATTGACTTGGATATTGTTAGAATTTTCAGAAAAAAAAAGTACCCGAGAATTTCTGCACCTTCTTTTTCTCCCATTTCTCTTCACATTTGGGATTTTTGTTGCTTTTGTTTCATCACCAGATGGTGCTCTTTCCTAATATATTTTCATACAATATCTTTTAAAAATATTTAAAGCAACTGTTTAATTATTCAGGGTGGATTATCTAGTTTGTGAATTATTCTAACCTCCTCCCATTATGTACCTCTTAGCCATTCCCTGATTATTTTACTTCAAAGATCAAAAGCTAGCAAAGGAATAAGAAGATGATGCTTTGTTCATTTTTGCCTTTTGTCAATGGCATTGGTGTACTTTATCCTGGTTAGTCCACTTGGAGTTTAGTGTTCAATTCTGGGTGCCACATTTTAGGAAGAATATTGATAAGCTAGAAACACAATCCTTTAGAGGTGACCAGAATGGTGAAGGGACTCAACGTCCCATAATATTAGGAATAGTTAAAGGAAATGAAGATTTTTAATGTGGAGAAAAGACTTTTAAAGGTATGTCATTGCTGTCTTCAAGTATTTGAAGGAAATGGGTTGGGAATAAGGAAAATTACATTGTTTCAATACTAAACACAAGAAAATACCGTTACTTAGTAATCACTGGAGGACTAATATGATACATAATTTGAACTCAAACCCAGTTAACATTTATCAATCATCTAATCTCTATGGAACACTGTATTAGATGCTAGAGGAGAGTCAAGATCCCTGCACTTATGATATTTAATATCTAATAGAATCTATGGCAAATATACAAATAACTATACTGCAAATAGACTATAGTAAATACCTTAGGAAGCTGCAAACAAAGTGCTATGTGGGATAAAAGGCTTTATGGCGGGTGTGGAATTTGAGTTTAACTTTAAAGGTGGCGTATGTATTCAGCAGATGGAAAGGAGAGAAGGAAGAATAAGTCCAGGGAGCCTAGTGGATAGACCATCCAGTAGAGATCAGTTTTGTGTCCTGGAAGCGTAGCAAGAGAACAGCCTCTCCAGCATCAATGCTCTACCCTGAAGTGCACTTTGTGAGGACTTTTCAGAGAGACGGCATGGAGACCCTGCAGTTCCAAGGTTGAGATTTGCCTTGACTACGTTTTCTTTATACTTGTGTCTCACTCTTGTACTTTAAAATTCCTTCCCACTTTCCTACAACAACCCACTGTACTGTGTGTATTTGTGGAAAAGTCATGCTGAGGTTCTTGAGAGGAATGCTTGTTAACTACAGTTCTTGCTTTACTATTTGAGCAAATGTCTTTGCATTTCATGAGTTTCATGAGCTATAGTAATGTTAAAAGCGATTCAAAAGTCTAATCCAAAAAAAGTGATGAGGATATGAATCAATTGTGGCCATATAAGTGGAGAAAAGGGACAGGTTCAAGAGATTTTGTGGAGGTAGAATCGACAGAAACTTTTAGGGTATGAGGAATGAGGGAAAAGTTTGTCAAGAACAACAAGCAGATTATGACTGGCTGACTGGAAGAATAGTGGTGCCTTCATAAGATATGTGGAACTATGGAGATGTGGCAGGGTTAGAGAAGGAGATAGCGAATTTTGTTTTAGATATGTTGCATCTGAGATGTTCTGCTTGGGACATGCTGAGTCTAAGGTACATATATATGTTTCGTATGCAGCTGGCCTTGATCCAACAGAGGAGATGGAGAAGATACCTTAGAAGTAAAATAACTAAGATAACTAGAAGAGATAACAGGTGAGAGCATTTACTTCATTAAGCTTTATTATAGAGTTTGGACAAAGCTTTTACACAACCAGGTTGTGCAAGACAGGAGACAGTATCCTGGAAATAGTAACAGCATCAGAAGCAACTGACTGGACAAGGAGAATGACCTTTAAATTTAAGTTTTCTTTTCATTCCTCAAGCCAGTTGAAGACCTCTCCCTGTACTTTACTGAGAAAATAGAGAGCAATCACTCTGAGATCCAATTTCCCTACATTTCAAAAACCCCTAACATTATCCTTCATTCTTTCTTCCTTTATTCCAATCTCTGATAGTAAATAATAGCATAGTTTATTATGTGTTATTAGTATTAATGTTATTATTACATTTTTATCTCCAATCCCTTTTTCTCACCAATGTTAACCCTTCTGCATGGACTCTTGATCCCATTTTCCTCAGCAGATTGGTTCCACAGCTATTCTTATGTAATCCAAAATTTCCCCCACCCTCTGATTCCTTCCTTGCTGTCTACAAATAAGTTCAAGTCCCCCCTTCCTGAAAAAACCTTCACTAGATCTTACCATTCCCATTTGCTATTACCTTATATCTCTCCTTTTCACAACCAAGTCCCTAAAATAAGCTTGTCTGAACCTACCTTTCCAACCATAGCACACATTATTCTATTTCACGCAGACCACAGTGAAGCCAGACTTATTGCTGTTCCTATACACACAGCATTCCATCTCCCATCTCAGTCCTTTGCACTGACAGTCCCTCATGCACAGTGCACTCACCTGTAGCGGGACCTTGAGCACAGCCACAGCACTATTAAAGCTGTTACAGCCAGAGTTTACTTGGTGCTTTACTGGTCTGGTTGTTTGCATTACAAATGGACTGACATGGGCCAGGGAAAGATTGTCAGGAATATTTTACTGACCTCTTAACTGCCTTCAATCAATCAGTCAATAAACATCTATTATTAAATGGTGTCAGGTACCATACTAAAGGCTGGGGATACAAAGAAAGGCAAAAGCAATCCCTGCTGTCAAAAAAGAGCAGTTTAGAGAGAGAGAAAACAAACAAAATATACAAACAACATATGAGATAAACTGGAGAGACTCAGTAGAGCTTGCAGAGGGCTTCCTTCAGTCCTGACTGAGTGGTAGCAGAAGGGGAATTATATTTTATATCCTTTTTATTCTTGTATTGTGTGTTTTCAAGCATCAATTATTAAACTAGTTTTGATCACATTTTTATGGTTCATGAATGGTTATTGCATCTTAAACCTCTCACTCTCTCTTCCCCTCACCCAAGAAAGCTTTGAAACTTGCTATATTCATCCAAATTTTGAGTTAGCACATAATATTCCCTCGGTCTCTTAGCATCCCATTTGGAGGCAGAGCCAAGATGGTGGAATAAAGGCAGGGACTCACCTGAACTCTCCCCCAAACCCCTCCAAATTTAAAAAATGACTCCAAACAAATTTTAGGGCAGCAGAACCTATAAAAAGAAGAAGTAGGAAGGAAAAGAAGGAGGAAATTTGTTTATTTCCAGCCCAAAACAATTTGGAAGGTCAGTAGGAAAGGTCTGTTGCACCAGGATGAGAAAAGAGTGAAGTTCAGTGCAGGCTGTCCTAGCACAGTCCTGACCCCAGTAAACCAGGAACAGGCCTTGGGAGTAACTGCATCATTAGTGGCAGCTGCAGCAGCTCATTCCAGAGCCTTCTTCTCACAGATAGTAAGAGGGTCAAACAACTGGTCAGAGGGAGATTACAGGGATCTTTTTGCTAGCAGTGAGGCAGGACTCTGCTGCTTTGCCCATACTTGGATCTGGGTCGCAGCCCTAGCTGGCAGTCCCAGGGTGAGGAGGAGCACTAGCATAGCAGAGCTTGAAGCCACAGTGAAGGTGGTGGTGAGGGGACCCTCCTCACAGTTCCAGGGCAGAAAACAATGCTTGTGGTCACTCACTGATCAGAGCACAGGTCAGGAGAGTAGTTAACACCCTCTCCTTAGATCATACCACCTTGGAAGAATGAAAAACTTACAGGTCCCTAGAAGTATCTCTCAAAATAGCTGCACAGAACACCTGAAGCTTGGGACAGTATGCCCTGCATCCTGGAAGCAGAGCCCTACTTTAACAAAGAGTTAAAAATCACAGCCCTCTCTCACTCAAAACAAAGTCAAGTGCAAATCATGTCATTACTTCTCTGATGACATGGTCTTCTTTGGCAATGTAGGACAAATACACAAAAATCAAGTAATAGACTGGGAAAATGAGCAAACAATGGAAAAAACCTCTGACTATAGAAAGTTTCTGTGGTGACAAAGAAGATTAAAACACACACTCAGAAGAAGAAACAAAGCCAAGGCTCCTACAGTCAAGAAAAATATGAATTGGTATCAGGCCATGAAAAAGCTCAAAAAGGATTTTGGAAATCATGTAAGAGAAGTAGAGAAAAAATTGGGAAGAGAAATAAGAGTCATGCAAGAAAATCATGAAAAACAAGTCAACAGCTTGCTAATGGAGACACAAAAAAATACTGAAGAAAATAATACCTTAAAAAAATAGGCTAGACTAAATGGTAAAAAAGGTCCAAAAAGCTAATGAGGGAAAGAAAGCCTTAAAAAGTAGAATCAACCAAATGGAAAAGGAGATCTAAAAGCTCACTGAAGAAAGTTAATTCCTTAAAAACTAGAATGGAGCAAATGGAAGCTAAGGACTTTATGGGAAATCAAGAACCCCCTGTTTGCAAGGAATATAAGCCCTTAAGTAAGGTAGTGCATTCCCCCGCCCTCCAAAAACTTGTACAACATTTAATTTTTTATATAGTTTGCATTTGCTTGTCTTTGTATAAATTGTATCCCAAGGGCAAGGGTTGTTTCATTTCTGTCTTTGTATCTCTGGCACCTCCAGAGTATCTGGTTTATGACTGGTGTTTAACAAATGATTATTGATTAATTGACTTGGCAGGTGAGCCATGGTTGATATACTCAGAAAAGGCAGTTTCAGTGAAATGGTAGCATCAAAAGTCAAACTTCAAGGAATTAAGGAGGAAGAGATGCAACAAATATAGAGCATCTCTTCCAATTCATTGTGCAGGTGGCTTCCAAATTATTCTTCCTCAAATCCCCCATTGATCCTTTTTCTCCTTTGCTGAGAAATCTACAATAATATGCCATTGCCTGACAGATAAAGATCAAACTTTTAGACAGGTAGTCAAATCCCTCCACAATGTAAAATTACCTTTCAAGTTTTATATTCTACAACTAGCCATTTTCCAAATACACAATGGATGTGATGACAATAGGCAAAGCCTACCCTTTCTCAAGAGCTGTGGACCAAAAGACGTATAGATGAATGTATCAAGCAGGAGTGTCAGGGAAAAGGAGAAAAAAAACAAAAAAACATGAGGAAGGGAGAATGAAATTTCTGGAAGAATGGCAGTTGTAGGTAGCAGTGTCTGTGTCTAAGGCAAAGAGTTCCTTGATCAAATCAGGACTCTCAGAGCCTGGGCTGTAATGAGAGCTGTAGCAATGGCAGTAAACAGAAATGATGGAGGCTTTCTGTGCTAACACAGGATCTATAGGAGCCATAGTGATCTGGCTAGGATGTCCCAGTGAACAATATGGTGACTAGTGCTGACTGGACATGAGGAGAAAGCTCCAATACCACTCACATTGCTGGGATTTTGCTGTTGTGTTAAGTTTATTCCTTGCTTTTGGACTAGGAATTGAGTCCAGGGGTGCCCTATGCTGGAGCTAGCTTGAATATGGAAGTCAGTTGTTAAAATTTCAGGATGAATATTTATACCTGAAGTTTTTGTAATAAATATGGTTAGGCTCATATTACAGATCAACTGCTAGCAGGTGAGACAAATACCCTGGCAATCAAATTCTAACCTCCAGAAGAAATGTTCTGTAGGAGCATGAACCAAAGAGAATTAATTATATAAGAAGCCTCATAAAATAAGTCCAATATCTGTGAGTCCAGAGTTTTGTCAAAGGGCCATGAGTCACACATATAAAATTCTTTCTTATTTCTGTGCCTTAATTCATGCCATTTTCTCTACCCACTATGCCTTCCCCATCTCACCTGCCAAAATCTTATCCAGCCTTCAAGTCTTAATTCAAGTATTGCCTTATTCGTAAATTCTTCCTTGATCATCTTGGCCATAGTTCTCCTTTCTCTGGCCATCTCCACTACTTTGATTCACTCTTGTGGTGCTTATATAATATCTTGCATTGTAAATATTAGAGTATTCATTATCTCCTCTACCAAATTATAAGTTTCTTTAAGGTAACTACCATGACCCATTCATCTTTGACACTCTAGAATATAGTGCCTCACCCATATTAACTGATCAATAAGTCAATATGGAACAAATGAATGAATAGTGCCTTTATATTTATTTTTAAGTAAACCTAAACAGACCTAAAATGACAAATATAGTTAGTCAATGTGTATTCGTCCATCGTTGCCAAAGAAGACCATGCCATCAGAGAAATAATGACATGACTTGCACTTGACTTTGTTTTGAGTGAGAGGGCTGTGCAGGTCACCAGCCTCACTTCTTCTCCACAGCTACCTGAATCCAATGACCAGATATTCATCAGGATGACTGGAGATGACCCAGGATGAGGCAATTGGGGTTAAGTGACTTGCCCAAGGTTACACAGCCAATGAGTGTCAAGTTAGTCAATACCCTGGAAAAGAATACCTTTAACTAGGGGGCCTTAATCTTTTTATAAATATATTTACACACTGCAGCAGGAATCAATGAAGTAAGTTATTCAGTAGATGCAATTCACATAATTTTCATGATTGTCCAATAAGTCACAGAAAATAGTATTCTCTAACAGACTTGTTGAGCTGCTGCTATCCATGTAGTTTTACCTTTTATCTTGATGTTAGCAAGAAAAACAAATTAAACACTGAGCTCAATTTTCTGTCTACAAAGTCAAAAAAGTTCAATAACAGGAAAAAAAGTGACTTTCTGCCTTCCTCCTGTTGCTTGAATAGAGCAGAGAGTCATTTAGCAGTTGTTGTTGAGTCATTTTTCAGTTATGTCTGATTCTTTGTGACCCCATTTGGATATATTCTTAGCAAAGATACTGGAGTGGTTTGCCATTTCCTTCTCCGGCTCATTTTACAGATGAGAAAACTGAGGCAAACAGGATTAAGTGACTTGCCCAGGGTCATACAGCTACTAAGCTACTGAGACCATAGTTGAACTCAGGAAGATGACTCTTTCTCACTCCAGGCCTGGCAAAAGTCACCTAGCTGACCATCATTTAGTAGTTGCTGGACTTCAGAAGGATAGTAGGCAGACATAAGCAGAGAAGGCCAGAGGCCCAGGTGAAGACATAATAGAATTGCCATTAGGAGTCACCAGGGAAGTCTTTTAATATCTCTTAGTCCCAGTTTCTTTATCTACAAGACAGGAATAGATGCACTAAATCATGTTTATTTTGAGGAAAACACTTTATAAACTGGAAAAATGTTTTATAAATGTGACTTATTATTATTACATAAAAGGTGGCTCATAGTTACAACTAAGATTGGACTACCAGAAAAACAAACAGGTGTCTGCACAACAGGTTATAAAGTAAACCACATTTTTTGTGGTTTTTCAACCTAGGGAAGGAATAGCAGGGGACTGCTTCCTCTCCAGCAGTGGCATGAAACAGACAGAAACTTCTGCCACTAAACTATAAATAAAGATCCCTATGGCACACATTGACTTAGAAACCACATATTAGTGTTATCTTTGTTTTATTCTCTTTATGTTTAATTTGTGGAATATTTCCCAATTACATTTTAATCTGGTTTGGGCCACACTCTGGAGTGCCGTGGGCTGCAAGCGGAATCTTTGGTATGTTTGACAACTCTACTCTAGAGACATCTTGGCATCAAAAATTGTCCAGTCCTATTTTGTAGATTTAGCTCACCCCTGGTCACGCTCTTTTGGTGGACAACGTAGCACTATTTCCATCTTGTCTCTGTAAAAATCTTAAATTTGCAGTTTAAATGTTCCAGGACAAGGAAACAATCTCTCTTAGAAGTCAGTTTCAAAGAACATTTTTTAAAAGCAATTTGTATCTACTTTTGTATTGAAAGATATTATTAATGGAACTAGCAGAGGAGAGTTAAATGTCTAAAGCTTGCTATAGTGCTATTATTAATGCTTACTAACATTATTTAAATAAAGAAGAACCTAGAAGAGTAACAAGCAGCTAAATAGTCCTTTTGGGAGAGAAATGTTCCTCTTTATTAGAGAAAGATCAATTGCATTGTTCTCACTAGAAACAAAATTCTAGGGTTTCACCTGGACTCTGAAATAACAGCTGTGTGACTTTGTACAAGTCACTTAACCTGACTTGGTCTTCATGTTCTCACCTGAGAAAACAGTGGCTTTGACTAAATGGGGCTTAGAGCAACTCTAAATACTGTGATTCAATACAGATGTATGTGTGGGACTATCTTTTTTCTGCTTCTGTAAAATAAAAGAAGAAAATGCTCAGTGGAGAATAGAAAGAGGTACCAAGCCACTCAGAGACTCTTCCTAAGAAAAGGAGGGAAAACAGCTTCAGCAAAGATATACTGGCTGGAAATAGTAGGTGATATTCATATAACAGTGAAGAGACTAAATAGAAAATGTGTGTTGGGGAATTCTGGGAAATAAGACTTGGATAAGTACAGTGAGGAAAGGTTGTGGAAGGCCTCAAAGTTTAGGCAGAAGCTCTTAGATTAATGGTATGGGCCACAAAGAGCTATAGTCACTGCACATACTTGACCAGAGAAGCAAAATAATGTTTCTAAGGAAGTAGAACTTTGGTGTGAAGGAGGAACTTAAGAGACGGTGACCAAAGAGGCTAGGAGACTTTTGCAATTAATTTTTTTCAATACTTAAAATAAATATAAATCAAATCATTTTAAAGCCTTGATGAGGTGATAAGCAATTTTTTTCATAAAGTCCTAATAGAATAGCAAGTAAATTCCTCAAATATAAAACTTGGATACATTTCTACTTTGCTTCTAAAATTTAAATCAGTAGCTTTTCTAGGATTTTCTCAGCAACTGGCATTTTGAGGGAAAGAAAGATAGATATGAGAAATCCACTTAAGTGACAACTGAAACTGACAGCCTTTGACTGTAACAGAATTTTGATTCCAACATCTAAAAAGTATGAAAATATGTACAGTATACCACATACATGGTAGGCGGTCCATATATGTCCTGTTAATGGACAAAACATTTGTTTTATGTTAGAAAATCTGAAGAGGAAAAGAAAACAATTTCTTAGAGCATTTCATTCATAATATTTCTAAGCATATGCCTGAATAGAGACTCTACTGAGCACTCCAAATGCATTGAAAAGATAATGGGGGGGGCGGTGACACTGAGGTTTGTAAAGGGCTTCACAGATTCTCATTTGAGTTTTACAACAGCCCTGTGAGATGGGTGTAGCAAATATTTGTATTCCCATTTTGCACATGAAGGAAGAAACTCAGCGGTTAAAGAATTTTGCCATGAATTAGTTTCAGAGTCAGGATTCCTGACTCAAAGTCTAGCACTCGGTTCACCATACCATACCCTTCATCGAACTGTGTCCATATTCCATAAAAAATAGCATCCTTTAGTCTAGAGGCATCAGAAGCTGGAAGCTGTATAACACTTCCTGTCCCCTCCAAATAAAATGTAATCAGGAAATATTTAACAAAATAAATACAAAATACAGTAAGTCATAGATAACATTAACATGTGGTTTTCTAAGTCAATATGTGGCCCACAGGGATCTTTATATATGTAGTAATTCTCATCTCTAGTTGCGTTTGACATCACTGTTTTAACCTATCCTAAGCCAATTCAGCATTAGTGCCCAGTTTGAATCTCATTAAATGGATTTAGTTAAATACTTCAACAAGATGTTAAGTACTTTGTATAAATAATTAACTTATTAAGGCCTTGCCTTATCAGTCCTATTCATAACAATGGCCATCATGTTTGATAATTGTATCTAACTGTTCTAGGGAACAAAAAAACAATTTTTGATATTTTAAATATTACTAAAATTACCAGTTCAAAACCATAATCCCCTTGGTTTTTCTATTCATCCAGACTTTAGAAAAAGGTGTATCAGATGATTTAGCTCCTAAATGGCCTAGATCTAATTAATTACCTTTCTGAATTCCATGTGCCTCTTTCCATTTCTTGGAGGGGATTAGAGTTCCTCACCAGTAGCTTCCTTATACTGATGAAAGTACAGATCTTTAAAAAAAAAAAAAAAGATATGTAGATATATTTATGTGTAGTATTGTGTGCATCTATATGTGTGTGCATACACACATTAAAATATATATGTAGCTTTTATAGCTACATAACTCCCAATTCATATTCACAATGATGAATCAGGTCCCCCAGAGTAAGATTAGTTACATCCCAGAATCCTAGGGAGGTACTAAGAAGTTTGGGGGAGGGGAATCTTTCACTAGTGTTATCACTTCAACTCCCACCTCCCCCCACCAAATCTGATATGTTCCCTCTAATGTTAGCTGCCAGTGGCATTTACATTACAATCAATACTGGCAGTACCTGTAGTAGCAAACATCCGGGCATATACAGGAGGGCCTGCTGCACAGGTTCTTAGATCTGCTTTTCTAAAAGGAAAGAAACTTTTGAGAAGTCAACAATCTACTTTAATTACATTCACCAACAGAGAAAATACAAGCAGAGAAATAAAGACCAACAGACAGGACTTCTAACTGAGCAAAAGCAAGACATACATCACAGATCAACAGACAGATCCAACTATCTGACCACTACATACATGCATACATAGTTAACAGAGAGGGAAGCACCAACATCTGGATTTTCAAAGCTGGGGGGGTTCTTAATGGCTACCCTGAGTCTTATCTGGCACAAGAACCTTCTTCCAAAAAATAAGCCCCAAAGCATAATCTCACTTCAGAGCACATATACACTTTTCAGAGCTGGAGGGCATGATCCTCTGGACCGAGCATTTAACAAAAGGTGTGAACCTTCCTGCACAGCAAGACTCCTCTAATCTGAGGCCCTTTAATAGGCTGGGAAGATCTTTCATTAACATAAATTTCATTAACATTACAGTACCCCAGTGTCATTTTGCCAATTAAGAGCAATTTACTTTTACAATGAGATATTTAATGAGAACATATTTCAAGAACCAAGTACAAACATCTCTCCTTAATGCCTAGGAAACACTTTCCCCTAGGCTACCTAGGTCCCTGGGGAGAGTGGGCTCAAAGTTAAAGTAGTTCTCACAAAGCATTTGCCCCCAAAAGATAGTTGATTTAGCGTAACAGCTAGATGAGTCAGCATCTCAGTTAACTGCTGGGCTGGATCAAGTAGTTTGTTCTTCAGGGGCCTGTGCCTTTCCCTAACTCAGCCTCCAGAAAATCCCATCAGGGATTCATGTTCCTGGACTTTTAATGCTCACTATTCCAACCTTTCAAAGCTCAGGAAATCACTGATATCTTTGATACTCCCCTTAGACACAACAGAGATAGAAGTAATGACAGGGGCACAAGGCAATAAAGGACTGAGGCTTCCATCCCTACCAAAAGCTTAGAGCTATACTTGATTCCTCAATCAAACACAGACAAGCCCTTGGTGATTAGTGTCCTTTGAATGCATATTTAGTTACAGCTCAGCAGCCAGTCAAAAAGGTTCCTCCTTTCCATGTGGTAAGCAGACCAGAAACAGAATACCTGTGCAGTGAATTGGGAATCTGGGCCCTTCCATGTCTGTCATCCTGCCTTTCCTGCTTCTGCAGGTCCCTTCTACTTGAGCTGGAAGCAGGAGGAACATCCTGCATTCTCTGAGCATGGAGCTCTGTACATATATTTTAATGAATAAATTTTTTAAAAATTTTATTTTTTAATTTTATTTTTCATTTTTAACACAGTTTATAACAGATAAAACAATTCAAACTTTTGGTCAGGTGATACTTCTTTTTAAAGTATTGACAATATGGATCACAAAAGAAATCTTTTTTTTTAAACATTAACCAACTGAGACACAAATAATATTAATGTTACTAACTTCACAAGCTCTTGACCTAATTGTCTCCACAGTATTGCTAAGAATTAAAGGACCCTAACTTATTGTTGTTGGTCTAAAATCCTATGCCTAATAGCTTAATTTTAAACTTAATCTCAGATGTTCCCCTACCAATAATCTGTAATTTAATAGATCTGGTATTAAGCTTACAAACCTTTTGACTATAGGAAATTGTCACCAAGAGTAGGGACATTGCAGGGATACAGTATCTCCCCAACTTCATGTCAATTCCAGGCAAGATTAGATTGTCCACTTGCATTCAGTCAGGCTCAAAGTCTGCCAGGTGGAAGTGGGGAAACTGAGTCAGGAGAATCCTACCTCAGCCTAGGCTGAACAGCAGTTCTTCCTCCCTTCCCATGAGATCACCTTTTGCACTTCATATCAGCATCTCACAGGCTTACTGGCATCATGGATTGGAAGCTCAGACCGAGTTTCTTGCTATCCATACCTGGAGTTAGACTCAGAAGAACAGTCACTTAATAGTCCCATAGCATCTAAAAATGGCAAGTTCCAATAACCAGGTTTCAAACATGATTATAATTTCACTTTGGCTAAGGAACATCTTTTGAGGCAAGTCTTAAGTGACTTACATGCCTTTCTATACATGTTCTAGTTCCTAATTAAATAGCAATCATAAAATCAAATTTACCATTAAAACCTTAACTTTTCCATCAATGCCAAATTTTATCTGAGTTTACCTTCCTCTAGGAAATTTAGACTAAAATTTTTTTCCCCAAACTAAAGATTTCATTGATTTATTCTCAGTAATTAATTCAGTCAATTGTTTTAATATGAATTGCTTTTACCTCACTTTGTAACAAGTCCAATTTTTCTCCCCATCACTCCTCTCCCCGCCCCCCCCGTTCCTAATACCTTGCATTCTGATTACTTCTTCCCTTAATGTATCCTCCCTTCTATCACCCCCCATCCTTCCCTTATCCCCATCTTCTCTCTTTTCTTGTAGAGCAAGATACATTTCTATACCCTATTCCCTGCATTTCTTATTTCCCAATTATATGCAATAAAAATTCTCAACATTCATTGCTAATACTTTGAATTCCAACTTCTCTCCCTCCCCCACTCCTTCCCCAGTCCCATTGAAAAGGCAAGCAATTCAATACAGACTAAATATGTGTTGTTTTGCAAAAGACTTCCATAATAATCATGTTGTGTAATACTAATTATATTGCCCTCTGTCCTACTCTATCCCCCCTTATTTTTCCCCCACAATTGACCTTGTCCCTTCTCGAAATTGTTTGTTTCTAGTGTCTCCCATTTGCCCTCCCTTCTAACATTACCCTCACCCCACTTGGCACCTCCTCTCCTACTTTCCTGTGGTGTGATATAAATTTTCATATCAAATTTAGTGAGCATGTTATTCCCTCCTTCAGCCACATATGGAGAGAGTAGCTTCATTTTCCCCCTCTCCCCTTCTCCCTTTTCTCCTCCATTGATCAAGATTTTTCTTTTCTCTTTTATGAGTTATAGCCTGCCCCGTTCCATTTCTCCCTTTCTCTTCCAGGTATTTTCCTCCTTTACCCTTTAATTTTTATTTTATTTTAATTTTTTTGTGTGTAGATATCATCTCTTCTGATTCAACACACCCTGTACTTTCTATCTATGTATGTGTATGTGTGTGTGTGTGTGCGCATGTACAATCTCTCCATCTACCCAAATACTGAGAAAAGATTCAAGAGTTATAAATATTTTCTTTCCATGTACTAATGTAAACAGTTCAGCTTTAGAGAGTCTTTTATGATTTTTCTTTCCTGTTCACTTTTCATGCTTCTCTTGAAGCATGTCTTGGAAAGTCAAATTTTCTGGTCTTTTCCTCAGTATGAATGATTGAAAGTCCTCTATCTCATTGAATGACCATTTATTCCCTTGAAGCATTATACTCAGATTTGCTGGGTAGGTGATTCTTGGTTTCAATCCCAGTTCCTTTGACCTCTAAAATATTCCATTCCAAGCCCTTCGATCCCTTAATGTTGAAGCTGCCAGATTCTGTGTTATCCTGATTGTATTTCCACAATACTCAAATTGTTTCTTTCTAGCTGCTTGCAGTATTTTCCCCTTGATCTGGGAACTCTGAAATTTGGCCACAATATTCCTAGGAGTTTCTCTGTTCAGGTGTCTTTCAGGAGATGATCAGTGGATTCTTTCAATATTTATTTTTCCCTCTGGTTCTAGAATATCAGGGAAGTTTTCCTTGATAATTTCATGGAAGATAATGTGTAGGCTCTTTTTTTTGATCATGACTTTCAGGTAGTCCCATAATTTTTAATTATTTCTCCTGGATCTATTTTCCAGGTCAGTTTTTCCAATGAGATGTTTCACATTATCTTCTATTTTTTCAAACTTCTGGTTTTATTTACGAAACTGCTTGGTTTAACTCATAGTCATTCATTTCCCTGAACTCAATTCTCTCTTTCAATGAATTATTTTGTTCAGTGAGCTTTTGAACCTTCTCTTCCATTTGGCTAATTCTACTTTTTAAAACCTCCTTCTCCTAATTGTCTTTTTGGACCTCTTTTTCCAACTGAGTTAGTTGCTTTTTAAAGCTGTTATTTTCCCCAGCATTTTTTTGGTTCTCCTTTTAGTAAGCTGCTAACTTGTTTTTTAAGGTCTTCTATTGCCTGAACTCAATTTAAGTTCCCTTTGGAGGCCCTGGAGGCAGAAGCCTTGACTTCCTCTGACAGTATGCCTTGTTCTTCCCCATATGAAAGGATGCGGGGAGATACCTGTTCCCCAAGAAAGTAACCTTCTATGGTCTTATTTTTTTTCCTTTTTGGGGCATTTTCCCAGCCAGTTACTTGACTTCTGAGTTTCCTCTCCACAACTACCTCGACTCTAGTTCTGCCAAGCAAGCAGGGGAGTGGGGAGAGGTACTGAGATTCACATGAGCTGCTCCAAACCATCAGGGGCTTTAGGCAGGGGCAGGGTTGCTATTCAGTGTGAGATTAAGATCAGCTGTTCAGGTGGGGGCAGGGCCAACACACAGGGCTCAGCTCCCTCAGGGGGTTTACAGATAAGATCTTCAACTATGGATATGGGCTACTGTCTGTTTTGGGAACCCCTGTCTGCTGCTGCCACCTGAGGAGGCCTGAGTGATAGGGACACCCTGCTCCCTTCTCGGCCAGCCAAAAAGACTGACCTTTGGTGTGTGTGGGTTGAGGGATCTGTGGTGCTGCTGGAGATTCTTCCCTGAAGGCTGCTTGGATCTGCTCCACTTGGTGCCCTGTGGCCAAGGCTAGGTGGGGCTCTGCTCTGAGTCCTGTGCAACAGACCTTTCCCTTCAGTCTTTCAGGTCACTCTGGGCTAGAAATCTGCTCCACTCCGTTGTTCTGTGGCTTCTGCTGCAGAATTTATTGAGAGTTCTTCTTTACAGGTATTTTATGGTCTGTGGAGTAAGAGTTAGGGGAATGTGAATCTTTCTGCTCTACTATCTTGGCTCCAGCCCTAAAAATTTTATAAAATCATTCGAAAATTGCGATCTCAAGATAGACCTCAAAATAGAGGTTAAATGATATCTAACTCCACTGTAACAGATGTGATCTGATGAGGGCACAGTACAGCAAAAATATTAGCCTCTAGTATCTCTTCTCTTATATTAACCTAAAGTTGCATGGGATTTTTAGAACCACTACATCACACTTTTAACTCATATTGAACCTGTAGTCTACTAAAACCACTAAACTGTTGTCTAGTCAGGAGCGGATAGGTGGCACAATGGATAGAATTCCAGATTTGAAGTTAGGAATACTCATCTTCCTGAGTTCAAATCTGGCCTCAGACATTTGAGCAAGTCATTTAACAATGTTTACCTCAGTTTCCTCAACTGTAAAAATGAGCTGAAGAAGAAAATGTCAAAACATTCTAGGATTTTTAATAAGAAAATCCCAAATGGGATCATGAAAAGTCTGAAACAACTGAACAACAATTGTCTAACTATGTCTGCCCAGACTTCTATTTATGAGGTTGAAGCATAAAACTTAGCATTTATCCTTTTACATTTCATCTTATTAAATTTGGCCCAAGATTCTAGCTTATCAAGAAGGACGTTTTTTGATCTCCATTCTGTCATCCAATGTTTTAGTTGTTCTTCCTACTTTCGCACAATCTGAAAATTTGATAAGCATCCCACTATTTAAGTCATTTATGAAATGTTGGAGACAGGGCAGTATAGTAGAAGAGCGTTTTCTATAGAGCCAGCAGTCCTTGGTTCATATCCCTGATCTGTTACAACCTGGGTGGATTTAAGTAAACCATTTATGCTCCCCAGGTCTCAGTTTTCTCATCTGTAAAATGATTAATTGGGATTATATTATCTGATCCTCTTTGAGAAAATCACTTAACTTTTCTAGAGCTAGTTTCTTCATCCATGAAAAAATTGGAGGGTCGGACTAGATGGCTTCCAAAGTTTCTTGCAGCTCCAAATCGACAACTCTTTTATTAATAATTCAGAGCATGAAAGGGAGGGCATACTAGGGGAAACTGTAATCAGAATGCATGCCATGGGGCGGGAGGAGATGGGGAGAAAATTTGGAACTCAAAATCTTATGAAAATGAATATTGAAAACTAAGAATAAATAATAAATCTTAAAAAATAATTCAGAACCAAGCACAGATCTTTGGACACTTCACTAGAGAATTCCTGCACGTTGTTATTGAGTTGTTAATAAATTTTCTTTGACCCTGCCATTCAGCCAGTTCTGAAGCTACATAACTATACTGTCATCTAGCCCATATTTCTTCATGAGAGATTATGTCAAAAACTTTGATAAAATCTATGTCAAAACAGTCCCCTGATCTGTCCTCCTGGTAATCCTAACAAAAAAAAGGAATGAAATTAGTCCAGGACGACCTGTTCTTTTTTAAACAATGAAGATACTTTGTGATCACTGCTTTCTCTTCTGGATAGTCACTAGTCATTCCTTTAATGTCACTTTCTGGAATTTCGGCCCCAAACTAAATTTATGTCACTAGTCTATAGTTTATAGATTTCATTCTCTTCAGTTGTTTGAAAACTAGAACATTTGCCCATCTCCTGTCCTTTGGGGTTCTCCTATTCTCTATGATAGTTCCAAAGATCATTAACAGTGTCTCAGAAACCACATCCACTAGGACTTTTATTTCCTTATGATATGCTCCTTTGGGCACAAACCTCTGATGTAATTGTGTTAAGTAGGCTGCTAAATTCTCTTTTTCTATCTCTCTACCTAACTTGGGCATTAACTTCTTATTAACAACTTTCTGTGTTCCTTCTTGGTAAGGAAGGCAGAAACAAAATCCAGCTCCTCTGGCTTCTATCATTCATTATCATGATCCCATCTAGCCCATGTTTTCTCTTCTATGGTCCTCCTCTTTTCTTCCAAATAGCTTTAAAAAATTATTTACTTCTATCTTCTGCATGTTTTTTTTTTTAAATCTGAGTTAATCAATTAGGTCCCCCTGAATCTATATCAGTTTTAGATATTCATCCCTTTTTCCCCTCAGTGGCATTATTTTTCCTTTTGTACCTTCAGAATTTTAATCTTCCAAGCTTCCCATACCTTTCTGGCTAAATTTTTCTATAGAATTTTAGGCCAGAGGCTTGAGGCAATGGCACAGCAGAAAAAATTATAAATCTGGACTTAGAAGACCTGAGTTCAAATCTTAGCTCTCATTACCTGTCTGATCAAGTCACTTAAACTCTCTGGGTTTTAATTTTCTTATCTGTAATTTCATGACATTGGACTAAATGATCTGTCCCTGGAACTCCTCATCTCTTTCCCATTTCTATTTAGTTGGCCTCATTAGAATACTGTTTTTATTTCTCTCTCAGGTTCCCTACCTCATGATCTCCAACATGCTTTTTCAGTGGTCCCTGGATTTCTTCAAATGAGTTTATCTTATTTTTTAAGTTTTCCTGACATGTTTTGTTTTTATATTACAAACCTTTCCAGATCTCCCCTACTCTATGAGAGCTGTTCGGTAACAAGTCAAACATTTAAGCAAAAGTAACAATGATCTTATCTGAAAGTACATGCAGTATTTCACATGTGTATCATCCCCCAAACTGTCTATTTCAAAGCTCCCAAAGAAGAGAAAAAAGAAAAACACATTCCTTGTAATAAATTTGTATAGTTAAGGAAAATAAATTCCGTCATCACCTATATGCAAAAAGTTAGGTCTCATTCTGTATTCTAAATTTCTAATTTATCAGGAACTAGGTAGCATGTTTCATCATCAGACCTCTGAAGTCATGGGTGGTCATTGTCTGGTTCATAGTTCTTACAGCTTTCAAAAACTGTTTGTCTTTACAGTGCTGTTTTATTGCATAAATTGTTTTCCTGGTTCTACTCATTTCATTCTTCATCAGTTAATAAACATTTTCAAAATTGTCCATTTTTATAATATTGATGTTATAGTATAAATTATTCTTCTGGCTTTGCTTTCTTCATGCTGCAAAAGTTTAATTCTTTCCATGAGTCTGAAATCATCTCATTTCTTACAGCACAGTGGTGTTTGTCACATTCATATACTACAATTTACTCAGCTATTTCTCAGTTAGTTGGCATCCCTTTCATTTCCATTTTTTTTTTTTGTTTGCCACCACAAAAAGAGCTGCTATAAATATGTATGTACTCTGTAGGAACTTTTCCTCTTTCTTTGATCTCTTTTGGATATAGGCCCGGTATTAGTATAACTGGATCAAGAGTATGCACTACTTGATTACTTTTTCTGTATAATTCCAATTGCTTTCCAGATTGTTTGTACCCATGTACAGCTCTACCAACAGCAGATCAATATGACTGGTTTTTCCACAGTCCCTCCAACAATATCATTTTCCTTTTTTGTCATCTTTGTCATTCTGATAGGTGTGAAGTATAAACTCAAAATTGCTTTAATTTGTATTACTCTACTTAGGAACAAGTTAGAATTTTTTTCCTAATGGCTATAGAGGGCCTGGGTTTTTTCACCTGAGACTAGCCTGTTTATTCCATAAACCATTTATCAATTGAGGAATGATTTTTATTATAAATTCCTTATATATCTTTAAAATGATACTTATCAGAAAAACTTATAGCAATGATTTGCTCTGCTACCTCTTTTCCCTTTTAATCCTAATTTGAATGGATTTGTTTGTACAAAATTCTTTGATTTTGTTATCAAAATTATTCATTTCATCTTCTATGATCCTCTTTGAGCATTTCTTCTGTTCATGAATCTTATAAGAAATTTTTTTCCATGTTTCTCCAATTTGTTTACAATATGACCTTTCGTATGTAGATCACATATCCATTTGAAACTTATACTAGTATAAAGTGTGTGGTGTTAGTCTACTTTCTTCCATATTTTTCTCCAATTTTTTCAGCAGCCTCTATCAAATAGTGAAGTCTTATACTAGCAACTGGGTCTTTGTGTTTATTGAACACTACGTTACTAGATACATTTGCTTCTATATGTTGTGTAGCTAATCAGTTCCAGTGATTGATCTCAAATTTTTAAACTAGTACCAAATCGTTTTTAAGAATTACTGCTTTTTTAGTGTAGTTTGAGATAAAGCACTACCAGGTTTCCTTTGTTTCCACCTTTTTTTCATCATTTCTATTGACATTTTTGACCTTTTATGCCCCCATATGAATTTTGATATCATTTTTCCTTGTTCTATAGCCTAATTTTCTTCCCTTGAGAAATGCTTGTTTATATCCTTAGAACATTTATCAATTGAGTAATGACTCTTATTCTTATAAATTTAAATATGTTTTTCATATATTTTGGAAATGAGGCCCTTATCAGAGAGACTTTTAGTAGTTTGATTGGTATGGCATTGAGTAAATAAATTTAAGCAGTATTGTAATTTTTATTGTTGTGACTTAATGAATAATATTTGTCCAGTTGTTTAGGTCTGTAGTTCTACAAAGTGGTTTATGATTGTATTTATATATTCCTTGTATTTATCTTAGTAGGTAAACTCCCAAATGTTTCACACATTCTGTAGTTATTTTAAGTAAAATTTCTCTATCTCTTCCTGCTGGGTTTTATTGGTATTATCTAAAAATGCTGATGATTAGTATGAATTTATATCTTCCAAGTTTTCTGAAGTTAGTGTTTCAATTAATTTTAGTTGACTCTTTAGGTTTCTTTAAGGATACTATCATATCATGTGCAAAAAGTAATCATTTTGTTCCTTCTTTACTTATGATTATTCTCTCAATTTCTTTTTCTTGTCTTATTGCTATAGCTAGCATTTCTAGTACTATGTCAAGAATGATGACAAAAGACATTTTTGTTTCTCACCTCTGATTTTATTGGAAAACAATGGATAATATATAATAGAATTCCACTATCCTATCCTTTACCTATCCTGGTCCTTTTGAATGAGGTGTACCCTTCAGTTTTCTTGCTTAAGAATTTTAAGGACATTGACATGCAGGACAGTATCTAGAGGAAGGCAATCATAGTGGTGAAGGGCTCTAAGATCGTATCATATATAGATCATATATATAAAGGAACTGGTGATGTTTAGCCCCAAGACTTTTGTCTTTAAGTATTTCAAAGGTTGTTATATGGAAGACAGATTAGACTTGTACTTGATTCCCAGGGTGCAGAAGTAGGAACAATGGGTGAAAGTTGCAAAGAAGCATATTTAGGCTTGATTTAAGAAAAAAGTTCCAAACATTTAGAACTGACCAAAGTTGGAATAGGTTGCCCCAGAAGGTAGTGAGTTCTCCCTCATCAGAAATCTTCAAGGAAAAGGCTAGACAATTAATAATAATTAACATTTAAATAGTATTTAAAGGTTTGCAAAATGTTTTTACAATGTTATCTCATTTGATTCTCATAACAAACTTATAAAGTAGGTGCTATTATTATCTCCATTTTACAGTGGAAGAAACTGAGGCAGTTAGAGATTAAAAAACTTGCCTGGAATTACATAGTTAAAAAGTGTCTGAGGGTGAGGATAGGTTTGAAGTCAGGTCTTATTGATCTGGATTCAGTACTTTATCCATTGCACCTCCTAGCTGCCTCCCTCCATTTGTCCAGTTTTTTTGTAGTGGAGATTCTTGTTCATGTGTAGAGGCTAGACTAGCTGCCTCTGAGGTTAATTTTATGAATATGAATGCCTTGTCCACCCAGCTCTTGGGACATTCACTAGACTTCTTGCTTGTTGTCCTTTAGCCAGGCACCTTTCTTTCCTCCAGAACAGGAAGGAAACTCCACTGTACTCTGCCCATCAGACCTCATCTGGAATATTGTGTTCATTTCTGGGCACGTTCTTCCTTCTGGTGGAAGAAGGGCATTGAGAAACCAGAGAGTACCTAGAAGGTAAGCATGATGGCAAATGGCCTTGAACCCTTATATAAGAGGATCCATTGAAAATATCTGGCTCTTTTAACCTCTAATGAAAACTCAGGAAGGACAGTATATCTGTCTTTTAAGTATTAAGGAACTGTCATGTGGAGATTAGACTTGCTCTATTTGGCCACATCTAGCCCACAGTTCTCCACTTTGTTTACAAATTAGCATGATAGAATCTGTCAAAACCTTTTTTTAAATCTATGTAAACCATGTGATCTAACTTGCTAACAACCTTATCAAAAAAAGATATCAGAACCAACAGCAGTGGATGAACATTGCAAATAGATCAGTTTGGACTTGATATCATGAAAAAATTTTTTTTTTATTTTTTAGTTAAATTTATTTATTTAACTTTTTACATTTATTTTCACAAAATTTTGGGTTCCAAATTTTCTCTCCATTTGTCCCCTCCCCCCACCCCAATACGCCGATATTCTAATTTCCCCTATCACCAATCTGCCCTCTCTTCTATCATCCCTCCCTTCCCTTGTCCTCACCTTCTCTTTTGCCCTGTAGGGCCAGATAACTTTCTATTCCCCATTACCTGTATTTCTTATTTCCTAGTAGCAACAACAATACTTGACAGTTGTTCCTAAAACTTTGAGTTCCAACTTCTCCCCATCCCTCCCTCCCCACCCATTCCCTTTGGGAAGGCAAGCAATTCAATATAGGCCATATCTGTGTGGTTTTGCAAATGACTTCGATAAGAGTCATGTTGTGTAAGACTAACTATATTTCCCTCCATCCTATCCTGCCCCCCATTGCTTCTCTTCTCTCTTTTGATCCTGTCCCTCCCCAAGAGTGTTGACTTCAAATTGCTCCCTCCTCCCACTGCCCTCCCTTTCATCATCTCCCCCACCCTGCTTATCCCCTTCTCCCCCACTTACCTGTATTATAAGATAGGTTTTCATACCAAAATGAGTGTGCATTTTATTCCTTCCTTTAGTCAAATGTGATGAGAGTAAGCTTCATGTTTTTCTCTCAGCTCCCCTCTTTTTCCCTCCACTAAAAAGTCTCCTGCCTGTCTCTTCTATGAGAGATAATTTGCCCCATTCCATTTCTCCCTTTTTCCTCCCAATATATTTCTCTCTCACCCCTTAATTTCATTTTTTAAATATGATCCCATCCTATTCAATTCACTCTGTGCTTTCTGTCTCTATGTGTGTGTGTGTGTGTGTGTGTGTGTGTGTGTGTGTGTGTGTGTGTGTGTGTGTAATCCCACCAACTACCCAGATACTGAAAAGTTTCAAGAGTTACAGATATTGTCTTTCCATGTAGGAATGTAAACAGTTCAACTTTACTAAGTCCCTTATGACTTCTCTTTGCTGTTTACCTTTTCATGCTTCTCTTCATTCTTGTGTTTGAAAGTCAAATTTTCTTTTCAGCTCTGGTCTTTTCATCAAGAATGCCTGAAAATCCTCTATTTCGTTGAAATTCCATTTTTTCCCCTGAAGTATTATACTCAGTTTTGCTGGGTAGGTGATTCTTGGTTTTAGTCCCAGTTCCTTTGACTTCTGGAATATCATATTCCATACTCTTCAGTCCCTTAATGTAGAAGCTGCTAGGTCTTGTGTTACCCTGATTGTATTTCCACAATACTTGAATTGTTTCTTTCTAGCTGCTTGCAATATTTTCTCCTTGACCTGGGAACTCTGGAATTTGGCCACAACGTTCCTAGGAGTTTCTCTTTTTGGATCTTTCAGGGAGTGAGTGGTGGATTGAATACTTGAATTGAATACTTCTTTTGCCCTCTGGTTCTAGAATATCAGGGCAGTTTTCCTTGATAATTTCATGAAAGATGATGTCTAGGCTCTTTTTTTTGATCATGGCTTTCAGGTAGTCCCATAATTTTTAAATTGTCTCTCCTGGATCTATTTTCCAGGTCAGTTGTTTTTCCAATGAGATATTTCACCTTATCTTCCATTTTTTCATCCTTCTGGTTTTGTTTTGTGATTTCCTGGTTTCTCATAAAGTCATTAGCCTCCATCTGTTCCATTCTAATTTTGAAAGAACTATTTTCTTCAGTGAGCTTTTGGACCTCCTTTTCCATTTGGCTAATTCTGCTTTTTAAAGCATTCTTCTCCTCATTGGCTTTTTGAACCTCTTTTGCCAATTGAGTGAGCCTATTTTTCAAGGTGTTATTTTCTTCAGCATTTTTTTGGGTCTCCTTTACCAAGGTGTTGACCTGATTTTGATGCTTTTCTTGCATCTCTCTCATTTCTCTTCCCAGTTTTTCCTCCACCTCTCTAACTTGATTTTCAAATTCCTTTTTGAGCTCTTCCATGGCCTGAGCCCACTGAATATTTATTTTGGATGTTTGGGATACAGAAGCCTTGACTTCTATGTCTTTCCCCGATGGCAAGCATTGTTCTTCTTCATCTGAAAGGATGGGAAGAGATATCTATCTGTTCACCAAGAAAGTAACCTTCTATGGTCTTATTTTTTTTCCATTTTTTGGGCATTTTCCCAACCAGTTACTTGACTTTTGGGTCCTTTGTCAAGAGTAGAGTATACTCTGTGAATCTGTGAGATCTCAGTTCCTCCAAGGTGGAACAATCAAGCGTGTACTGGTCTGGACGCAGAAAGGGATTTTTATGTCCAGATTCTTAGCAATTACCTCTCCACAACCACCTAGCCTCTAGTTCCGCCAAGTCAGCACTGGGGGCTGATTTTTCAGATAAGCTGGATGGGCAGGGGCACCATTCAGTATGAGACAAAGACCAGCTTGGCCAGGGCCTCCACCCAGGGCTGAGATAAGACTCAGCTCTTCAGTGCCCCCAGGGGTTTTTACGCTCCAACAACGAGTCCTCTGCATGGGCTGCTGTGCAGCCTCTGTGGCTGTTGCCTGCTGCCAGAGCTATGGAAAGGCCCTTCTCCCTTCCTGGCCAGCTGATAAAACCCTGTCACTGACCTTTGGTGCCTGTGGGTTAAGGGATCTGAGGCCCCACTGCTGGAACTGGAGATTCTGCCCCAGAGGTGTCTTCCTCCCAGAGTCTTGTCGCTCTGAGCCATGCAGCCAAGGCTGGGCTGGGCTCTGTGCTCAGCTCCACTTCCGGTGCAACCGATGTTTCCGTAGGCCTTTCAGTTCACCGTGGGCTAGAAATCTCCTCCACTCTGTTGTTCTCCACTTTTGCTGCTCCAGAATTTGTTGAGAGTCCCTCTCTACAGGTATTTTGTGGGCTGTGTGGCAAGCCTCTACGTAAGTGTGTCTTTCTAGTCTGCCATCTTGGCTCTGCCCCTTAATGTGTTTTTAAAAGACCCTTTAAAATGTTTTCTATTGATGTAGTTAGAATTTTTGTGTGTACTTTGCAAAGGTTTGATTTTGAATTCTCTTATCACTTTGGTGAGATTATAGGGAGGTTAGTCTGTCAAACAAATCATATCTTCCCATAGAGGGTAACAAAGAAGCGTTCTTTGGCCCCTCCTGAAGGGCATGTCTTATTGACAAGGACTGTTTCTATATGCATTTTTTGACTTGAACTCCTGTGGGTCTAGGGGAAAGGGCTTTGTGTTGACAGGAAATGAGGTGAGCCCCACTGTGATGGAGCAGGTTATTTATAATAACAAGCCTTTGAAAGGAAGTTTTCATCAAGGACTTGACCAGCGCTTCCCCTTTGTCTCCATTTCTTCTGGAGAAACCCTAAGAGTGTAGCAGAAGGATGAGTGCTTAAGATGTTAGTGAATGCTTTGGAAAAGAGGGATCAGGCACATTATGAAATGCATGAGCTCATGCACATGTGACCTGGGAAGAAAACCTTGGACACCAGCGGCCCATTTCACCTCAGCCCCAGATATGTAAGAAAGCTTACATATGCCAAGAAACTGAGTAGCAGCTGGAGTTTTAATAGTGTATCATCAGAGAGTCATAGCTCTATAAATAAAAGGGACTTTTATGGAGATTATGGAGTCAAACCCACTTCATTTTATAGATGAGGAAATTAAGCCCAGAGAGGTTTAGCTACTTGCCAAGGACACACAGCTGGTGGTCAGGATTCAAACCCAGGTCCTGTGATTTCAAGTTCAGTGTTTTTTCTCTTGTACCACGCAGCCTTAAGAGCTGCTGGAGACACATAATGAAGGTGCTTGCCCTTGTGGGTCAAAAGTTCCTTGGCAGTATTCAGTTGCTGGCTCCACCTTCAAAGAGGCAAACACAGGGCAGTCATGCTGAGGGCAGTCATTTAGCTAAATGGTAACAGTCCCTGAGGAATGCATCCCAAGCAGCAGTCTAGCAGTTGAGGGATTTCTTGGACAGTGCCAGTTTCAGGGGCTGTCCTAAAGATAACCCAAGTTCAAGAATTTGGGAATCTAGCCTTCTGTTGAGAAAAAGGAAATTTCCTAAGTGCATGCTTCAGAGAAAGAGTCCAGCATTTGTGGCCCCAGTCCTGGGAGGAACAGTATAGGGGACTAGAATTACAATGTGGAGGAACAGGGGACTTGAACATGGTACTGTGTCACCACATATTTATTCTGCACTTACTATATTGCAGACACTGTGCTAAGCTCTAGAGATACAAAGAAAGGCAAAGACAGGAGCTCACATTCTATAATGTAAATAGCTATGTACATACAAGTTTTAAGTAGTGTGGATGGAAGGTACTACATTGACTGAGCCACTTGGATGGTGTGATTCTGCTGGGAAGAATTTTGCCTGTAGCCACCTGAGGTGGATGAGAATGACAGGATGGTTTTGAATATTTGAAAAAACTTTGGAAACTTGTACAAAATAGGATGCAGTGGAGAAGGAAGAGAATAGTTTTGATTGTGATAACTGTAGAATCTTTTCTCACACTATTTATGGACTCCTGAGGGTCCTTTGTATCTCATATATAGATTATCTTTAGTGCTTCTACAGGATCTGGAAACCCTCTGTGAGAACCTAGACATGAGATTTTCCCATAATAGATACTAGATGAGGACATAATGAGTCAAAGAATTAGTGGTTTGGGGGGAAGGTTTGAATGATTATAGAATCACGGAATTTGAAAGTTGAAAGGGACCTCAATGGCTATCTGGTCCAATTCATGTGCCAAAAGAATCACCATCGACATATCCAATAAATAGCTATCCAGCCTCTGCTTGAACACCTCCAAAGAGAGAGAATCTACCATCTTTTGTGGCAGCTCATGCTACTCTCGGATAATTCTAAGGTTAGAAATTTTTTCATGGGGGGAGGAGCCAAGATGGCAGAGTAGAAAGATTCACATATGCTAGCTCCTAACCCACAGCCCATAAAATAGCTATAAAGAAGAACTCCCGACAAATTCTAGAGCAGCAGAAGCCACACAGCAATGGAATGGAGGAGATTTCTGTTCCAGAGAGCCCTGAAAAACTGACACCAAAGCTCCATCACGCACCAGACCTGGAGCAGAGCCCAGCCCTGCCTTGGCCGTGCAGCACCAAGAGGAGCAGATCTGAGCAGGCTTCAGGGATGGAATCTCCAGCAGCCACGCAGGTCCCTCCATCCACAGACGCCAAAGGTTAGTGAGAGAATCTTTATGGCTGGTCAAGAGGGGAGCGGGGTGTCTCCATAACTCAGGCCCCCTCGGGAGGCAGCCGCAGAGGCAGCAGCTGACAGGGGCTCCCAAAGCAGACAGGAGCTCAGATCCATTATTGAAGGTCTCCACATAAACCCCCTGAGGGAACTGAGCCTTTTTGGCAGCCCTGCCCCCACCCAAGCAGCTGAACTTAATCTCACACTTAATAGCAGCCCTGCCCCTGCTGAAAGCCCCGAGGCTGGGAAGCAGCATTTGAATCTCAGACTCCAAGCACTAGCTGGGCAGATCTGGAGGCTAGGTGGGTGTGGAAAGGAATCTCAGAAGTCAAGTAACTGGCTGGGAAAATGCCCAAAAAATGGAAAAAAAAATAAGACCATAGAAGGTTACTTCTTGGTGAACAGATATCTCCTCCCTTTCTGATGAGGAGATGCAATGGTTACCATCAGGGAAAGATATAGAAGTCAAGGCTTCTGTATCCCAAACATCCAAAATAAATATTCAGTGGGCTCAGGCCATGGAAGAGCTCAAAAAGGAATTTGAAAATCAAGTTAGAGAGGTGGAGGAAAAACTGGGAAGAGAAATGAGAGAGATGCAAGAAAAGCATCAAAATCAGGTCAACACCTTGGTAAAGGAGACCCAAAAAAATGCTGAAGAAAATAACACCTTGAAAAATAGGCTCACTCAATTGGCAAAAGAGGTTCAAAAAGCCAATGAGGAGAAGAATGCTTTAAAAAGCAGAATTAGCCAAATGGAAAAGGAGGTCCAAAAGCTCACTGAAGAAAATAGTTCTTTCAAAATTAGAATGGAACAGATGGAGGCTAATGACTTTATGAGAAACCAGGAAATCACAAAACAAAACCAGAAGGATGAAAAAATGGAAGATAAGGTGAAATATCTCATTGGAAAAACAACTGACCTGGAAAATAGATCCAGGAGAGACAATTTAAAAATTATGGGACTACCTGAAAGCCATGATCAAAAAAAAGAGCCTAGACATCATCTTTCATGAAATTATCAAGGAAAACTGCCCTGATATTCTAGAACCAGAGGGCAAAAGAAGTATTCAATTCAAGTATTCAATCCACCACTCACTCCCTGAAAGATCCAAAAAGAGAAACGTTGTGGCCAAATTCCAGAGTTCCCAGGTCAAGGAGAAAATATTGCAAGCAGCTAGAAAGAAACAATTCAAGTATTGTGGAAATACAATCAGGGTAACACAAGACCTAGCAGCTTCTACATTAAGGGACTGAAGAGTATGGAATATGATATTCCAGAAGTCAAAGGAACTGGGACTAAAACCAAGAATCACCTACCCAGCAAAACTGAGTATAATACTTCAGGGGAAAAAATGGAATTTCAACGAAATAGAGGATTTTCAGGCATTCTTGATGAAAATACCAGAGCTGAAAAGAAAATTTGACTTTCAAACACAAGAATGAAGAGAAGCATGAAAAGGTAAACAGCAAAGAGAAGTCATAAGGGACTTAGTAAAGTTGAACTGTTTACATTCCTACATGGAAAGACAATATCTGTAACTCTTGAAACTTTTCAGTATCTGGGTAGTTGGTGGGATTACACACACACACACACACACACACACACACAGCACAGAGTGAATTGAATAGGATGGGATCATATTTAAAAAATGAAATTAAGGGGTGAGAGAGAAATATATTGGGAGGAAAAAGGGAGAAATGGAATGGGGCAAATTATCTCTCATAGAAGAGACAGGCAGGAGACTTTTTAGTGGAGGGAAAAAGAGGGGAGCTGAGAGAAAAACATGAAGCTTACTCTCATCACATTTGACTAAAGGAAGGAATAAAATGCACACTCATTTTGGTATGAAAACCTATCTTATAATACAGGTAAGTGGGGGAGAAGGGGATAAGCAGGGTGGGGGGGGATGATGAAAGGGAGGGCAGTGGGAGGAGGGAGCAATTTGAAAACACTCTTGGAGAGGGACAGGATCAAAAGAGAGAAGAGAAGCAATGGGGGGCAAAATAGGATGGAGGGAAATATAGTTAGTCTCACACAACATGACTCTTATCGAAGTCATTTGCAAAACCACACAGATATGGCCTATATTGAATTGCTTGCCTTCCCAAAGGGAATGGGTGGGGAGGGAGGGATGGGGAGAAGTTGGAACTCAAAGTTTTAGGAACAACTGTCAAGTATTGTTGTTGCTACTAGGAAATAAGAAATACAGGTAATGGGGAATAGAAAGTTATCTGGCCCTACAGGGCAAAAGAGAAGGTGAGGACAAGGGAAGGGAGGGATGATAGAAGAGAGGGCAGATTGGTGATAGGGGCCATTAGAATGCTTGGTATTTTCTGGTGGGGGAGGGGAAAAATGGGGAGAAAATTTGGAACCCAAAATTTTGTGAAAATGAATGCTAAAAGTTAAATAAATAAATAAAACACATTAAAATGTTTAAGGGCAGTTAGGTGGAGAAATGGATAGAGCATCAGGCCTGGAATCAAGAAGGCTCCTTCTTGAGTTCAAATCTGGCTCACTTTCTAGATGTGTGACCCTGGACAGGTCACTTAACCCTGTTTGCCTCAGTTTCCTCATCTGTAAAATGAGCTGGAAAAGGAACTGCTAATTACTCCAGTATCTTTGCCAAGAAAATTCCAAAATAGGATCATGAAGAATCCTGCATGACTGAAAAGTGATTGTAGGTCGCATATTTATTCAGCATTTCCTGTGCTGAGCATTGAGCTGGCCTTAGGGCTTTGGTTATTCAGTTGTTTTAGTTGTATTGTGATCCCATTTGGTTTGGTTTTTGGCAAAGATGGCCCTCTATCTACTGTACCACCTAGCTGCATGTACACATATTGTGGTTCATTCTTCCTTTTTTTGAAGGAGACCAATAACATGACAGTGAGGACTTGACTAACATGTGAAGTTGGATTTCAGTGAGGGGGAGTTGCACTAATCATCAGACTTTCTCTTCCAGAGTCATCAAAGTCCAGTGACAAAATCAAAGTCAGGATGACTGGCCTAGATGCAGTGGATGACCTTGGCATCCTCGATGTCTGACCAAGTTCTAAACACTATACAGAACCTTCACAGCCTTTGGATTATAGTGTTCTCATCAGCACATTTCACCAACAGCCTTCACATGCTTGGGGTAGACATCCCCCTAACTCAGTAACACTCTGTGTTAACTCTCAACCTGTTTTCAGCCTGTCTGGCAAGACCTTTTTTTAAACCTGGGTATGGCAGCTGTACTTACTACATCTTCTTGGAGCCACAGGTGAGAGTTGGGTGACAAGTGGACACCAAAGGTGGATGAGCAGCCTGAAAACAACTCTGCTAGCCCCTCACACCAGAGGTGCTAGTGCTTCCTGAACACAGCATATACTCTTGGCAGAGTACCCTTGGGGATACAAATACAATAAAACCAACTCCGCTCAAAAGAGATTTACATTCATTCTAATGAGAAGACAACAAATAGATATGGAATAAATATAAGGAGGATACAAATAAATACAAGATCATTTGAGAAGGCACTAACAATTGGGGGATGAGGACGTGTTTCATGCATTTGAACTGCATCTGGAAGAAAGGAATTCAATAAAGTAGAGCTGGGAAGGGTGTGCTTTCCATTCATGACGAAGAACCAGCATAAAAGCAGAGCCGATTGAGGAAGAGAGAGGGACAAATTAGTTCGATCACTGAGCACAAGGTGGGTTGGTAAGGCTGGGAAGATAGGTTGGAAGCCAGGTTACAAAAGGCTTTGTTCACAGCTTTAAAACTTCATGATTCCATAAACTCGAGATTTCTAAAAATAGTACCCTAAAGACTTTCCCAGGATTATTAGAAAAGCAATTTCATTTTCCTATTAACTAAGTTGGGGGAAATTGTATATAAACGCTGAAGAAATGTTTCTATGATCACTACTTTTCAGGACGTCTTACCTTTAACTTTATCCTAATGAATACTTAGAAGACCAGCTTCTTTAAGGTCAGCTCAGTGGGTTTTTGGGCCGACACCTACTACCGCAATGATTTGATCAGTACACAGTACAGAAAACTCAATTGTGCAGTCTTATTTAAAGCTCTTTTTAGGTTCTATTGTGGACAGAAAAAGCACCAAAAAAAAACCCAATGCGATTTCGCGGAGTCCAACTTGGTTGGCTCCTTCGTAATGCACTTTATTTCAGTGAATGCGGAATGCGAATACAATGACGCCCCAAAGCCTGCGGTTCCCGAGTAGCCGTCAAGCGCAGGCCCTCGTTGGCGTTTCTTTCCCCGGCGGTAGGAGGTGCAGCCAAGCCCGCCCGAGAACAATAGCCGGTCCGCCTTCCCCCGGGAGGCGCGGCCTTCGGACTGCCGGGCAGCTCCTCACGTCACGGGCCACGACACCAGCCACACCAAGGACCAGCGAGCAGAACGCCAGCGCGCGAGCAAACCCCGCGGATTAAAAGGCCCTCGCGGGCTCCCGCAGACAGCCAACCCCCGAGGATCCCTCCGCTGGCGGACGCCCTCCAGCACCAGCAGCAGCAGCAGCAGCAGGCGACCCCGGGAACGTTCCTTCCGCCCGCGGGAGTAGGCGACACCCACCCCGCCCCCCATCGCCTTTCCCAGGATGCTCTGCGGCTGAACCCCAACCTTCTCCCCTCCCTCCCACTCCGCCCGCCTCCCTCCGTGACCCCATCCCTACACGTCTGCCACCCCCACCCCCCACCCGTCACTGGGTCGGCTGGCCGGCCTCTCTAGGCGCCTCAGCTCGGGCTCTGGGGGACGGGGAGGCGGGAGCGAAGCCGCCTCCACCGCCGCCGCCCGAGCTGGCCCTTGGGGAGGCTGCTGCTGCCGCTCGCCGTCTCTTCCCTCTGCCCCCAGGCCGGGAGCGGCGTGGCGGGGGCGGGGGGCCCACCCGCGGGTACCCGCCGCGGACTCCGGCGGGACGCAAAGGCGACCTATCGGAAGCTTCGTCCTCCAGGTGAGTGAGCCAGGCCCCGACCGGACGAGACGGAAGGAGGCAGGGGGCGGGCTCGGCTCGGAGCTGGGGCGGGGCTGCGTGGGCTGGGGGCGGAGCCGTCCGGCGGGAGGAGCGGGAAGACGGGGAAGGGAAGGGAAAGGAAGGGGGTGGGGGGGTGACGGAGCCTCATTTCCTCTTCCAGCGCCATTTTGTAGCAGCGAGACCCGCAAATAAAGGGGAGAGTCATTCTCTGCGGCTGGAGGAGGAGGAGGAGCCGTCGCTGGGGCCGAGGGCACCCAGGCGGCTTGGGGTGGTGGGGTCGCCCGAGCCCGGCCGCCCGCCGCTCCGACCGTCTGTCTGTACGTGAGGGGGTCGGCGCCCGGGCCGGTCTATGTGACAAGCCGGCGGCGGCAGGGGCTGCCTCGGCGTGAAGAGGTAAGTGCGGGACGCGGGGCCGCCGCCGGAACAGACCTCGCCCGCCTCGGGCCCGCAGCGACCCCGTGCCTCCCGACGCCCCCCTCGCCCTACCCCGGCCTCGCCCGGTCCGCAGGCCGCTCCCCGCGGCGTTGAAGGAGCCGGGGCCTGCGGGGCCGCCGACTCCGTTAACTGCTTCGCCTCCTTTGATGCGGGGACGCGGATGCTCCTGCCTGAGGCCATTTTACCCTGCTCGGTGCTTGCGGTGGGAAGCGGGAGAAGGGACGGCGAGCCGGGGCGCGGGCGCGGGGCCCGGAGCCCCAGCCACGTTCGGCCGAATTCTGGGCCGACTGGGTTTAAAAAGGAACTACGCCAAAAAAAAGCAAGCGTTTGGGTTTGTTTATTTTCTTAGGAATCCTAAATTTATCCTAACAAAAAAATGACTTCTTGGGGAGCGATAATGGGCTTCTCCCCCGCCCTCCACAGGAGTTTTCACAAACCTAGAGCTAGAATGAGCTTTAATCCGCGGGAACAGAAAACAAAGTAGCTTTAAAGAAGTGTTCGCGTGTTTACATCCAGAAACTTGTTCGGAATCCCACGCCTCCTCCCTCTGCCCGCTCGTTTTTTAGGTGAGGCCCGTTTTGTATAAATAGTTTGGGGGGAGAAAAAAGTAGGTGTAACAGTGTCTTGAATTTTTTGACACTTTTTAGTACTTGGTCTTATAAAAGTCTGTTAAACTTTCAGGTAATATTAGTTGCAAAGTGTTAATATGGGTTTTCAACCGAATAGCAAATATTTTAAATAGTGCATTGTAAGTTTGGAGTTGTTGGAGTCCTGGATATTACATCTTGCCCTTAAACTGAATAAAAGACGTGTTTAAATTAGCTACTATGGAGGATAAATGAAAATCATAGGAACCCCACTCCCTTAATCTCTTTTCCTGTCTTAAACTTCCAGCCACTTGATTTTTTTTCTTAGTGACAAATTAATCATTTTCTGAGTCTTGAAGTTTTTATTGGTAACATATGAAGTTTTTAGAAAAAAAGTTCTTTTGATTGTGTTTTCTGTTACCTTTAAGTGACTGCTCTAGGAAACAGTGTTTGAATTTGGTTTTAAAAGACCTGAGTTTTAACCTGGGCTTGGCTAATTGTCATTGAGCAAGCCACTTAATTTCTCTGGGGCTTTAGTTTCTTGAATATCAAGCTAGTTCTCTAATTTTTCTTTTAACTCTTGAAAGAATGTTTTACTCTGGTCCCATTTTAAGTAGTGGGAGAGACCTGTTCTTTCACTTTTTTCAACATATTGAATATTATATGTAATAATGTGACTGAGGAGAGGGCGAAGAAACTAGTTTCATGTACTTTTTGCAGAGTATTTTCATCAGTTTAGTTTTATATTCAACCCATTGATCCCTAGGCAGAGTAGATAACTATCTCCATTTTCCCCAGATGAAGAAACTGAAGCTTGTAAGATGGTTTGGCTACTTACTGATTTTACTGAGGGTTGCATAACTGTGATAATAGAGGAACCAGAACTATAATCTGTGTTTTCTGACTCCCAAGTTAAGTATTTTTTCCACTCTTCCAGAATACCTCCAATGTAGAGTCTAGTTCACAGTTGAAGTTGCCAAGTTTTATTTAGAATTGGAAGAGATGGGAATAATCAAACTTTATTTGGAAAACTGAGGCCCATATTAAAAAAGTGAATTAGTAACTTCAATTCAGAACCCAGGCCTTTGGATGTTGCTGTAACATAAAAGATAAAATTTAAAAATTTGTGAGAGCATATTATTTTAGAGTAAGTGTACATTTACAGAATACTTTCATATTTCCATGTTTTATTGGTATGAAGGAGGTAACTAAATGAGCATTGTTCCTTCAGTTTACTGATAGGGAAACTGGGAAAGTCAGGACAGATTTTTTTAAAGCATCTACACTTGAGAGGCACAGTGCCGAGCACTTCGCAAATGTTACCTAATTTTCACAGCAACCTTGTGAAGTAGATGCTATTATTATCCCCATTTTAAAGTCGAAAAAACTGAGATAGGTCACATCTGGTGTCTGAGCTTTGAATTCAGGTCTGCCCAACTCTGGTACTGTGGCCACCTTGCCGCCTAGTGTCAGCTAGTCATCATAGATTCAGTGGTATAGGTGAGCTGTACCTCTTGGATTGAAATCCTTAGGATTGTCACTTTCAGTCTCTAATATTTGAACCATGCCTACTCTCAGCATCTTTAAATGCAACCATTTGTTAACGCGCTTATGTCGGGAAAATGTGTTACTACACATTTACTTTAGGATTAAAAGATCATCCTAGTTCAGGCCTACATCACTTTTCCACTAGATATTGCTTCTTAGTAAGACTTCCTGCAAACAGGCACTTCCCTTTCCAATCCATCTTTCACACAGCTATCAAAGTAGTCTTCCTAAAGCAAAGACTTGAGCATGTCATTACCCTGCTTAAGAATCCCTTTTGCCTAAAATTCATTCTTCGTAGCTTGGCCTTTAAAACCCTGCAAAGTCTGACTCTAGCTTACCTTTCCAGATTCTCATGACTCCCATTCATGGGCTCTTTGTTCCAGCCAAACTGGCCTTCACTGTTCCCTGAATTTAGCATTCCATTTCCTGCCTCCAGGTCTTTGCACAAACTGTCCCATGTTCCTGGAATGCATTCCCTCCTTACTTCTCTGAGAACCCTTAACTTCCTTCTAGGTGAAACTCAAGTGTTACCTGTTACAGAAAACCTGTCCTGATAAAACCCTGATTGTTTTTATTCTCTCCTTCCTCAAATTATATTGTATTTGTGTATGTGTATCCTTCCATTTAAAAGTAAGGTTCTTATTAACAATACAATTTACATAGCGTTTTTAAAATTTGCCAAGACCTTTGTGTACATTTATCTGATTTGATCCTTGCAAAAGCCCTATAAAGGAGATATAGATACCACATGTGTATCCCCATTTTACACATGGAAACTGAGGAATGGATCAAATGATTTCATAAAGGTCACAGTTTATAACTGTCAGAAGTAGGTTTAGAACCCAGGTCTTCCTGGCATCACATCTAGCACTTGTCTCTAGTACACTGTGTTAATTCTTATGCAGAGGGCCCACAGTGCCTTTTACATGTGCAGTACTTAAATGCTGTTGAATTGAATATATATTAATTTTACATTAATGTTATTTGACCAATATATCTAGGGTTCCTTAGCATCAGTCTTAGTCTTAAAAAAAAATAACCCACTTATTTTCAAGTTGAATGGGAAAAGGTCTATAGATTAATAGATTGAGGTGAAAGGAGATTTTGAGGCAATGTATTCCCAACTTCCTCATTTTACAGATGAGGAAAAAGAGAATTATATGGATTGTGACTTGTCTAAGACCACTTAGATATAGTAGTAACAGAATGAGGCTTTTTAGGTTCTCTGACTCTAAATGCAATCGTCAGTGTTCTTTCCATTCCACCTTTCCACTTCTTTTTGCCTATGATTTTTTTGGTATACCAAACTGGATTTTTGTGGTTCTTGCTTAGTAAAATCCATAGTACTTGTGTTAAAGCAATAATATTTCCAGTTAAACATCTCCCATGTCCCAGGCGTTATACTAAAGGCTTTACAAATATTATCTCATTTGAATCTTCACAGCAACCTTTTTATTATCCCCAGAAAACTGAGACAAAGGTTAGGTGAATTACCCAGGGTCTGGGCTGGATTTGAACTGAGGTCTTCCCAACTTCATGCCCAATGCTCTATCCACTGTGTCACCTAACTTCCTCCAGTTGAAACAGCCTTAAAATTAGCTAACTGTTCAGATTTCCTTTCCTCTTAGATTTCACTTTAGAGCAGTCTATTTTTAAAAAGCCTTGAGAAAGTAGGTACTGTTTTCAACAATTTCTCTGAAATGCAATCTCAGTTTGATGATGGGTTTAAAGAATAACTTTCTAATTAAACTTTAAGTTTATCCTCTTTTTGTGTATGTTGAAGTAAGTTTTTCAATATGAATTAGCACTATAACCATCTAATTTTGTACCCTAAGGAGGAACATAAGTTGTGCTTGTCTTTAAAATCATAGTTTTGAAAACAGGTGCATATTTTGTATTTTTGCACCCTTCAACTTTGTACTCTAGGCAGGTCCCTCACTTGACCCTAAGTGCTCTGCTTTAAAGTACTTCCAACACTATTTATTTATTAAAAATAGTAATATTTTTCAAAATTGAAAAAAGTTCTAAGAGTTACTTATTTTCCCTTATCTACTTGTATGAAATTTACTCTAGTGGTTATATAAATACACCTAATATATTTTAATTACTTTTTATTAATGAGTATTTTATTTTGAAAAATACAAATTACAGTGCATTACTTTACAAGGTTCTTTCGATACAGGATCAACCTCAGTCATGCATCCTTTGTTAATTCATTTTGCCTTGGGTCTCTGCTTCCTTTCTTGCTCAGACTCTACTGAGTTGAACAGGCACTTGTCAGGTATGTTAGAGTGGTAATCAGTCAACAAACTTTTATTAAACCCTTACTCTGTGAAGCAGTATACTAGGTGATACGAATGCAGAGACAAAAATGAAACAGACCTTGCTTTGGGGAGTTTACTGTCAGATGAAACATAGGTATATAAGGTAATTTAGGGAGGAGGATGGGCATTAGGAGTTTGGGAGGGGGAGAGTCAAGAAGACTTCATGTAGAAAGTGGCATTAGAACTAAGTCTTGAATAAATGTAAGAACTTTTAAGTCTGGGGGCGCAATATTGGGAGAGAGTACATTTTAGGCCTGGGAATCAGCCAGTGCACAGGCCCAAAAGGGGAATGCTGTGTATGAGAAATAGCAAAGCCAATTGAACTAAATGTGAGAAGGAATATTATGTAGAAGCTGTTCAGTTTAGAACTAACTTGTAAAAAGCTTTTAAATGCCAGACAGAAGAGTTTATATTGATCATACAGGCAATAGGAAGCCACTGGAGTTTATTAAAAGTAGGAAGGGACATGGTTAGACTTGCACTTTATTAAATCACTGGGAGCTTCATGAAGGTTATATTGGAGTAGGAGTGACAAGGCAGGGAACTCAATTAGGAGGTCACTATGGCTGTCCAAGTGAGAGATAAAGAGGAACTAAGATGGTGGCTCTGGGAATAGAGAAAGGGGACAGTTGTGAGAAATATGGTGGAGGTAGAAATGGCAAGGTTTGCTCATTGATTGACTCTGTGGGGTGAGGATAGTGAAGAGTCTGACTCTAGGATAGTGCTCAAATTGTGAATCTTTGAAACTAAAAGGGTAGTAGTGCACTTCACAGATTTAGGAAAATTCACAGTAAGAATTCTTCAGGGGAAAAGACATTGAGTTCTGTTTTTGACATGTATTTGAACTGCTTACTAGGCATCCAATTTAAAATGTCCTGTAGGCATTGGGTATAGGACTAGATTCATAGATACGGGAAAGTCCTCTGCCTAGAGGTGATAGCAAAACTCCTGGGAGTTCATAAAGCCACCAAGAACAGAAGAGGATCAAGATAGAGCCTTGTGGTTGGAGGAGCCAGAAGAGGAAATTGAAAAACAGAAAAATATAGGGGCCAAGACCTTTTCTAGGGGTAAACTTTGGGATAAAGGATACTTGATTCCATACTGGCCAAGTCTGAACTCGTTACATCTTTCTCTAAAGGTCCCTTGAGTTCTAAACCTGTCATCCTCTTCTCAAAACCAAGAATAAGGAGCCATTTTTCTTGTTATGCCAAGCCAGCCCTTAGTTATCCATACTAAGAAGAAATGTAGGTAGGATTAAGGTAGGCAGACCTACCCTAAAGCATTATCAGAAGGCTAGCAACTAGAAGAATTGACTGATTTTTTTTTATCTGCTTCATCTTTTTTGTTCATTGGGTCCTCATCTGCCAGTTTGATATGAATGTACTGTATTATATACATGCTCTTCTTATCCCCAGCACCTAGTTAGTACAGTTACTTGGTTCATAGATGTTTAATAAACATTTGTTAAGTCATTGATTCTGTCTTATCCAGCTACTATGCCATTTCTACCTTCCCTAAACTTCTTGAAAGGATAATCTGTACCTAATGTCTCTGCATCCTTACCTACCTTACTATACCTTTAGTCCCTTTTAGTTTGACTTTCATGCCAACTCTCTTAAAGCTGCTCTCTCAGATTATAAATTACTTCTTAATCACTATATCCAATAGCTTTACCCTCCCCCATCTCTTTGCACCATTTGATATTGACCATTCTCTTTTCTTGATAACTCAAATTTTTTGAGCCAAAATATGACACACTTTTCTATTGACACTCCTTTATGCTGCCATTGCTTCCTTCTTGTCCCCTTAAATTGAGTGTTCTTTCAAGATTATTCTTGACCTTTTCTCATGCTGTACTCTTTAGTTTGAGAATCTCATTCCCTCCCATAACTTCTGTGAATTCTAGTCAGATGATTATCAATCCTGATTTCTGTCTCTAGACCTAGATCTCAAGCTGCCTATAGGGCATCTCCTATCACCTGGATGTCCTGCCAGGACCTCAGACTCAACACATGCAAAACTGAGCTCATCATGTTTTCTCCAAAATTTTCTCATCCTTAAGGCTAAACTATTTATATCAACAGTACTACCATTCACAAAGTTTCTCACAGTCAAAAATCTTGGTATTATTTCCATTTCTTCCTTTTACTTGTCTTTCATCCTATCAGTTGATTCTACCTGTCCAATATCCCTAGCAAGTATGTATTCCCTCCTCTTCTTTCCCTGGCAGCTCGCTAGTACAAGCCTACTTTAGAAGCGTCTAGACCTCAGATGTCAAACATGAAGCCCTCAAAATTCCCAACTTCTACTCTGACCCTAAACCAGATTATGATACAATTGGGGAATATCTAACAAAATAGCTTAAAATGCAATAGAAATAGTGTTAATATATAATTTTCTAAGCAGCATTAATTGATCAGTAATCATTTATTAAACACCTGCTACATCCCAGGTATTCTAGGTGCTCAGAATACAAGAGGCAGAAGACAGTCCCTCCTCTCAAGAAACTTCTAATAATGCATTATACAGCCCACAAAGATACCTATGTACAGTTTGACATAATTGATCTCTTAAAGGTCTTTTTTTCTCTTCCTCATTCTTTATATTACTAGAAATAATCTTTTTTAACACACAGGTTTTTTGGTGTCACTCTTGCTCAGAAATCTTGAGTATCCGCAGAGGTACTCAGTAAGCTCTACTCTTCTACCTAGCATTCAGATGTCTTCCCTCCATAATGTGGTACTGTGCCACTTTTTCACCTCATCTGGTATTAGTCCCTGTCCAGCACTTTACACTTCAGTCAGATTCCCTTTTTCCCCAGTACACAGAGACCTCTCAGATAATGTCTTTGCTCAAGCTGTTTCCTGTGGTTGGAATATTCTCTTGGCCTATTTAATTCCAACTTATCCTTAAAAGTCAAATTCAAATAAGCTTTATTTTCTGATTTATTGATGTATTTAGCTATAGTGTGTAGTAATTTATGTAATCTATGTTATGACCTTTTTATGCTATCCGTGATTACTTTGAGCCATTCTCAGGACCAACCAGACTGAAAGCAGTGGACTGTTGCTATATTCTTTGTCTTTGCCTAAAGTAGTCATTACTTGTTATACTCCACTATAGTCGTGTCAATTCAAATAGAAATGAATCCCTGCTGATTCTATATTGACTTATAAAATCACCAATTAATTTGAAGAAATTAATTAACCAATTAATAGTGTTACAATATTTTCATTTATTTTATTAAACCTTTCCCAATTAAATTACATTTAATCCAGTTTGGGAGAGAGTGACCCCTTTGCCTCATTAGGTTTGTAAGTTTCATGAATCACCCTCAGCACCTAGCATAGGGTTCTGAGCACAGTAAATATTTATCAATGAATTGAATAAATTGAAGAACTTTGTGGTTTGCATTCTCCATTCGTCCAGCCAGCTTTATCCCATCAAAGAAACTATTCCCTCTAATTGAAATTGTGCTAAATTGGGTCAAAATGAGATTTGTCTTTTCCCTTACAACTTCCTTATTCACTATAAAAACTCTCCTAGATTTATTGTAATGATTCCTTGCTTGTTTCATTTTCTCTTATAACACTTCATAATTAACATTATTTTAGCAGAAGTGTGATGCTACAGAATTGCAGATTTTTAGGTAAATATTGAGGAAACCACATGAGCATGGTATAGTGGATAGAGGGTCAGCCTTAGAGTTTAAAAAGACCTGAGTTCAAGTCCCTCTGACATAAATACTGGGCAGGTCACCTATGAGCTATAAAGTTGTTGATCTGCATTGCTGGAGGGGGTTTTCTCACAGGGAGTCCTATATCAGTTTTCAGGCCCAAAAGAGTAAATAACGCTTTTATTGTTTTCCTGCTTGGATTGACATCTTTTGAAGGATCACTCTTTAATGCTAGAGTGTAGTATTCAGCAGTGTACATATATTGACTGGGGTGGAAGGCAGAGTTGAGACTCAAGGCACTTGGATTATCCATTGTTTATATGATATTTATGTGCTGAAATTACTTGAAAGACCGAATTATTTCCATTATTAGCATTTTTTCAAGTATACGTAACGTGAATGCCTACAATGGTGAATTGGGTCTTAGATTGAATAGCCAATTTGGATAGCAGTGCATTTTGTGGTTGTTGTGTACATTCAAATCTTTTTGCTAGACTAACGTATTTTACTGTTGTGATGCATTGCTGAGTCAAAGAGACTACTTTTGCCTTTTCACCATTTAAATATAAAGGAAGGTTGTAGTATTGATTTTAAATTGACTATTAATATATGTATCAATGATGATAGGGAATATTTCTCTGAAAAGTTATCAGATCCCTATAGCAGAAATTATAGTCTTACCATATTTCTTTAAATTGAAATAAGTTTCTTGTGAGAAAAGGTTTAAAATCCAACATAAAAAATGTATCTTTCTGTACTGAAACGTGATGCATGATAATATAAAGGAAAAGGGGGAAGTTTAGCTAAAATAGCAATTTTAAAATAGCAAAAATATTGGAAATACTGGATAACTGAAGTTAGCTAGATTGAGAATGTGATGGAAGAGCCTTCGAATTGTTACCCTTACATTTTACATTTTTAAGTACTCAGTAACAATGAGGTAATGGTTGGAATAGAGACTAGCCTGGGAATTTAATTAAAATTTTCATCATAATTTTGAGGAAATATTCTTCAAATTGTTGTGTGTCTTACATGTTTACATAGGATCATGTTGGGTTTAACCCTTCCTTAATTTTATAGAAACTCAGGCAGACAACTGACTCTCCAAAGATTGCATAGCTAATAAGTATCTGAAAGAGGATTTAAACCTGGGTCTTCCTGACTCCAGACTATCCTCCATGCGATACGGTGCACTTATTGGCAAAAGTCTCATTTTGACCCAAATTGTTAAGTTATGATTAACTAAAATCATAATGTAAGTTATGATTAACTAAAAGAAAACTTTGTTTTCAATACCTGTGATATTTGTACTTCTACCTATGAAACCTAAAAACACAAATAAAAATGAAGTAATTTTGAAGCATAAAAATGACTTCCTTTTGGTCTATTGTAGTTAAATAAAGGGATAGGACTAAAGTTTTATAGTTTACTTGACCAAAATTCAACAAGCATTTATTGTTGTTGTTCATTTCAATTGTGTCCAACTCTTTGTGATCCCATTTGGGGTTTTCTTGGCAAAGATTCTGGAGTGGCCTGTCATTTCCTTCTCCAGCTCATTTGACAGATGGAGAAACTGAGGCAAACAGGATTAAGTGGCTTGCCCAGAGAGAGTCAGACAGCTAGTGTCTAAGGCCAGATTTGAACTCGGAAAGATGAGTCTTCCTGACTCCAGATCTAGCACTCTATTAGGAGGAGATACATCATGTACAGAAGTGTTAAAAGCACAGTGGAGTGTGATGGACAGTCATGAATTTGTGGTAATAAGTTTCCAGTCTAATTATTAATGGTATTAATAAGATTTTTTTTCCCCATGTGAGTTTTTTCAGCTTTATTTCTTTTGCCTTCTATTGATGAATTCTCTTACAGTATTTTGGCAGGCAACTTATAATGTGATTTGGCCTATTCTTAACACTATAATTTGTATGGTAGTTTCTGTATCTCAAATCAAATTTGTTTTTTCCCCAATTCTAAGTAGGTTTTGTTATTGGTTTCTACTTAGCAAGGGACACTTTAGTTTTCAGAATTTTAATAGCCAAGAAACAATTCAAAAGAAAAATTGATAAGCATACGGATCTATAGATATAGAAACGCTGTCTTGAATGCTACTCATACAGAAGCTCAGCTTAAGTAAAAAATGACTGAAATACACCAATTTGCTTGGTATACCCAGTGTCTAAGAGTTTAGCCAGAAATTTAATCATATGATCCATTTATAAATTACTTTGTCCACCAGTGAACCTGTTGGAAGATATTAAAATCTTAAGTCTAGGTGAGTCAGCAAGCTGGCAAAGTCTTCAGATTTAAAGACAATTTTCAACTAATTTCTGGCTAAAGTAGCACTGGGATTATATTTATATCAGCACTGTGATGTGTGAATAGGGAATGAAACCTGGCAAAAGAGTGTGAAGATGCATTTTCTTTGGAAAGAATCACAAGGATTCTTTAGTTAAATGAGGAGGAAAAAAAAATCCCTTTTGGAATTCTTAGTTAACTGTTCCCATTTCGAATGATCTGAAATTGATGACATAAAAAAAAAAAAGTAAAACTAGAAAAATTAAGGATTCCACTCTCAAGAGAATGTCCAAGGTTGTATAATTGGAAAAGAATTATGCCTTGCAAATGTTATTTTGGTTTAGTCATTTCTTTTGTTCCAATCTAACATTAAATGTAAGTGTTAGTAATTACCTGAAAAATCTAAGGTTTAAGAATTCCAAAACAAAATTAGGTGCATTTTAAAAGTAATAATACTTTCTGAGATACTTCTTGGTGTATACCTAAGGTCACTTTTTGTGACCTTAAAAGTTAATCTTGGAGTGCCAATGAAGTTATATGTTCTTCCATATTTCCCCATTTATGGCTTCTATTTAAGAATTGCAAGTTCAGATTTTTTGTGTCTTATGCAGCTCAAGCTAGTTGATGAAAATAAAATATTCTTTTTGACTTGTGGCTTCATAATACAAAGTTTATTAACTTCTGTGTAAAACAGTGTAGTCAGTTTTGGAATGTAGAACCTGTTACATAGTTCCAATATTTTGTTGGCTTTATGTTACCATGCTTGGAGGTAACTGAAGCAAAAAAAAACTATATACAAGTTCATAAATTACCTAGAGCAACTATTAAAGTTTCTTTATAATTCCATATGTTAAACTATCTTTTGTAGTGTATATTGGTTGAATTTGTGTGATTGGGATATAGTGTTTGAGAGAGCTATCAGTTTGTATACTTCATTAAAAGTTCTTAATGTGTCATAAAAGAAATTTGTAATGTGTAGATATGGAAAAATGTATTTTGGTACCAACCAAAAAATGTATATGACAGGAAAGGATGTTTGGATTATTACTACCCCTGTTATCTCTCTTCTACTAGTAAGAAACCTAGATAATTACACACCTGTTTCCTAGCTCCTGTGCTGCTTGTGGTTTTCAGCAAGCCTAGTGGAACTATTCCTAAGGGGCTTGTAGGAATATACTGGGAAATCATCCTTTTCCCATAGCTGGAAGACTGAAGTGTTGAGAATGGATAGGTTAATAAACAATGTTAGGGAGGAAGGTGCCAATGTGAGTGGGATCTTGAAAGGTAAGCAAATGGTCTTTGTCAAAGGGAATTTGAAGTGGAATGAATGAGATGATGACTCTTGAAGTTTAGGAATGATAAAATATACAATAATGAAAAATGATTATAAATCTAGTTCTGACCACTAAAATGGTATATTTCTTTTCTTACATATCCTTTTTTCTTTCCTAGAAAACAAAATGACGAACGAAGAACCTCTCCCCAAAAAGGTAAGTTGGAAACAGTCTTAGTCTATAGCATTCTGTTTGTTTTGTGATATTATGGAGCAGAGGTTTCTTCACCTTTTTTTTATGCAGTATAACCCTTTGGCAGTCTGATGGTCTCTGGATCTCTTCTCAGAATAATGTTTCACAAAAATGTAAAATTACAATAGATACTAACTATAGGGAAATAGAGTCATTAAACTTTTTTTGAAATCATGAACCCTGCCTCAGTTTAAGAACCCCTATTAAGGAGAAAGGGAGAGGGATTAATTGGTTCACATCCTTTTGTCTAGAGGAACAGTAAAACTCATCTTCAGTTAATCCTTTAAATGTTTACAGAGTTTAAGGAGAATTTTGACCCCATAAAACTATATGTATATAGTAAACTTAACAGAAAATATTATATCTCAAGTATTGACAAGATAAGAAATAAAACTCTTAATAGGTTACTTATATGCTTTTGGGTAAGGAAGTTTTTTTTGTTTTTCTTATTTAAATCCCAGTTGCAATGAAATAGAACTTCTTCCTGTGTCTAGGTTTTTTTCCCCCCACTTCTCTCAGAGGCTCAATTTGCCAGTCCCTTTAGCTTTGTGGAATATTTCCTCCATTAAACTTTTTCCAAACTTAATTCACTTAAGCAAATATTTTAGCCTTAACTATAGTAGCATTGCAAAAAAAAAAAGTTATATCCATATTCAAAGAGCTTAAAGAAGTAAAGAAGTAAAATATATATTCAGGAAATGACTAATAATACATGTAAGGCATTATATCAAGTTCCAAATTAAGTAATTAACAAGGTATCTACCACATTTTAAGTTTTTTGAGCTGTAAACTAGCCATAGGACTTAAATAACATGCTTGGTATAAATCTGAGTTATCTTTATTTCTTAAGATTTTAGCATTTCCTTGTAATCTTTTTGTTTTTCCTCACTCCTTTAGATTAATGTTCACTTTGAAATGATTGTATTAAGGGAAGGTTCAAGAAAGTCAGGCTCTTGAGACAAATTAACTACTGTATTTACACTAAGGGATGAGAGTTCTAGGAACCTGTCTTTTCATTTTTTTTTATCCTCAGTGGATATCTTAAAATACTTTGTACTATGATTTTGGTGAATCAAACTTCAGTAGTGATTTCAGGAGAGAGCAGACTCTTCAACTGTTAAAAAAAAAAATTTGTTCAACAAAATAGAAAATAAATGGGAACAAAGAAATCATTTGTAATAAGCAGCATTCAGTAATTCACCTAATTTATGCTTCACGTATCTCAAGTGCAAAACTCCTGTGGACTTCCAAGGGGTATTTGGCTTGTCTTTGACAGATAGAGGTTAAATCTCACCTTCCTAGTTCCCCCAGCTCCTAGGACCTTCCCCTCTTGAGATTACTTTCTTTGTATTTTCCATATATCTTTTATTTACCTGGCTATTTATACAGTTACCTCTTCCACATCACGACTTTCCCAGTCTTGGTTGTGATGTATTGTAGGTCAGTATAAGAAATTAAATGGGAATTTTGGGGGAGTTTTGTGGAAATCCCAGAGGACAAACAAAGGCCAGTAGACAAAGTAGAAAAAAATCTGGAAACTCAGAAATACATTGTAGCATTGTATGATATCAACACTTTACAGTAACATACTGTGAATATTTCAGAGATGGAAAAAAAATGTTTGACTTCTCTGGTACAAAGGGAGGCCCCCAAAATTTTCCAGAATGAGGGGGCACCTTGCTACTAACCTCCTCAATTGGATGGGATAACTGTATATCACTTATATTTGAGTGTAAGATCATTGAGAACTGGGACTGTTTTTGCCATTCTTTGTATCCCTAGCACTTAGCACAGTGCTTAGCACATAGTAAGGACTTAATAAGCGCTTATTGACTACCTGAATGAGTTTTTAGACCCAGTAATTAAAGATCTGAAGAATAAATGGGTAGTTTTCCCTTTTTGCAAGATTGGCTAGCCTCATCTTCTACATTATCAAAAATAATAAGTGCCTAACTGTAACTAACACAATATCGCTAAACACAAGTTTATATTTTAAAAAATTAATGTGCATTAAGTTCAGATTTTTTACTTTTGTTTAAAGGTTCGACTCAGTGAAACAGACTTCAAAGTTATGGCGAGAGATGAATTGATCCTAAGGTAAAGTAATTGATACTATCTAACTAAAAATGTGCAGGTCTGAGTAGTATCTTTCCCTAAACTGTTCTCTAATATTTTTATTCTGTACTATGACTACAACCAGGACTGGTAATATAGCTTGAGTTTATGTGCAACTGTATTCATAAAGTGCTTTCCTCATGACACCCATGTGAATACATTATTGGGTATTATATAATGGATAATTCCCCTTAGGAAACGGAGGCTCAGAGAGTTGCCTAAGGTCATACAGTACCTTTGCCACAAAAACTGGGCTTCATTTTTTAACAGTATTTAGTGGGGAAGTTTACTAATCTATGCATCCATTAATGCAGATCTGCAGTTCAGAATGTCTATAACTTAAAGTCTTAGAAAATTGCCCCAGGACAGGTTAAAATGCCCATGATCATATACCTAGTCTGTGACAGAGACAGGACCTGAACCCAGGTTTTCCCAACTCTGTCAACTGTACCATGAAACCTTTATTTTATTTTAGATTAGTAGATATGCTGGGTATTTTAAAAAAAAAAGGAATTTTTCAAAAGTAAAAACTTTTAAACTTACTCTTGAGGTGAATAAAACTATTATGGATAATCTAAGACTATTTCAGTGCCCTCCAACATAGTAATTCCTTAGTAATGCCCCAGGTTTTTTGTTTGTCTTTCCCATTTACTGTTCTCCCTGCCTCGCTAATGAAACCAAACCTTAAGGCTAATGATGGGTGGGCTAAAGTATCTGAATACTATGTTACTGTTTAGATCTCACCCTCCTTTGACTTTTTTGTTCTTAACACCTGAAAATAGAGGCCTTAACACATACTTCTATTGGTAACAAATAAATTATGTGTTATTCGTTAATTAAAAGTTAAAGGAAAACCTAGATTTTACATAGCATTTTGCTGCTAACTAGCATGTAACCTTAATTTCAAGTGACTAGTATGTCACTTAATTTCTCTATTTCCTTTTTTTAAAAATAAACTAATTGGATTAGGTGATACTCCAGGTCTCATTAAATTCAAAAATTTTAAGTTTCACCATAGCTGAGTCAAAAATGGAATGGTGACTTGTTTTAATTTAAGGTTTGGAACCGTATTGAAATTACTGTATACCTGTATATCTAAGAAATGAAAGAAATGAGTTGGACTCTTTCTAGATTTAATTATTTTTGATGGGGTTTCATGGTGACTTGATATTAATAGAGTTTTTCTCAGTAACTTTGGAGGAAAGTAATTTAACTTACCTGTTTTCTCATCTCTAGAGATTACAAGGAATCTTAATTTTGAAGCACTAGGCAAGTTAAAAAGACTGAATATTAAAAGAGAGAGAGAGTAAGGGAAGGTTTGTAAACTGGAAGGATACCTAGAAACATATGTCATTTTTATCTTATCTCCCTTAGCTACCCTACTTCCCTACCTTTTTACATGCCTATGACAGTTTGTGTTACTTTGCATATTTACCTTCTTGACTATAATTTATGATTAGTAGTGTTCTAGAACAACACTTCTCAGTAATCCATTTGTCCTTATGCAAGGAAATACCCTTTGCTATAACTCTTTTTAAGTACATCTTTGCTTCTTTCCTGGCCTTTTCTTGAGTTTGCTCCAGGAGTCGTGGAGAATTAACTAATTTATGAGAAAGCACACCTTATGATTCATGATTGTTTTACCACTCGTTGAAGCCATTTTTAAATTAAGATTCATGTATTTAAGATCTTACTTAGTTGAAATTTGAACCCAGTTGACGTGTAGTTTGGTTGAGATCCTATATTTCAGGTTTTTGTTTTTGTTTTTTTGGGTTGTTTTTTTTTGCAGTGGTCAAGACAAAGCTTTAATTTTGACCCCCACAAAAATAGCTATTTGTGCTCTCACCTAGAAGGCCTTCCATTTTCCCGAGGTCTAGATGAGTTTTATGAAAGTGCTTTGTAAAGACAGCTTGTTTAACACTGTTGTTTAAGGCCATGCATTGCAAACGTAGTGTTAAAACCAAAGCTGTGGTCACTTAGATTTTGCACCCTAGTGTCTGTAAAGAGTTTATATGTTTTGATGAAGAAGGGTGATAATGAGATGTCTCTCTACGTGCAGTCTCTCTGCATGAGATACATGGTGCTTTTCTTCCTCTTGTGTCTTTGGATAAGCCCTTTAACCTTTCTAAAGATCAGTTTCTGTATCTGTAAAATTAGAGAATTGGATAGAATGATTCCTAAGGGCTTTTCCAGCTGTAAAGTTCTTAATTTCTAAGGTGTGTCACTATTAACATGTTAACATTAAAAAAAAAAAAAGTTGGGAACGGGGAAAGAACATCTTTTTTTCCCAAAAAATTGGAATTAATTTATGTGTCAGTGACACAATTTCTCACTAGTGGTAACTTTGGAAGTGCAGTTTTCTGAGAAATCTACTGCTACTGCAACTGCTGGTTGATTAGCCTCACAGGGCAGGAGGTGGAGTTTTTATTATTAGCAACAAAGAAATCTCTGCTGTCTATCTGCTGTAGCTATTCGACATCTGTAGCAACATCAGGACAATGGTAACATTTCTGTTGCTGTTACTCTACAGTGAGTAACTAAATATCAACTTGTATTACTATTAAATTATGGCATTTACTTAAGTAAATAGTATCTTATGTTCAAAGGAGTTGCTAAAATTTCTAGAATTATGCCACAGATGAACCAAGAATAAGAATCATTAGCTCTATAATGTATAGTCTGCTAGATCATAGGATTACTGGGGGAGGGGGAAGGTGCCAGAGAGATGCTCCAGTCCAACCCTTTCATTTACAAAAACTTAAACCCAGAGGACGGAATTGGTGAATTGTCCAACATCACACAAATACAAGGATCAGTATTGGGTTTAGGATCCCAACTTCCCAATTTCAAATCCAGTATTCTTTCCAGTGCATCATTTAACCTCCATGTGCCCTTTTTTTTTAACTTAATGAGATATTGTTTGAGTCAATCCAAGAATAACTAACATTCATTAGTACTATTTACAGTGCACATTGCCTGAGTACTTTTTTAGAGAGTAATATACAAGTTTCCCTCAGTTTGTCTTGGTGGTCTGGCCTATTTTGTTGCTGAAGAAGGGGTTGTTGTTTATTGATAAATGTACTTTCTTGTTCAGTCATTTGTTCTGTCTGGCTCTTTGTGATTCCATTGAGGTTTTCTTGTCAAAAATACTGGAGTGGTTTGCCATTTCTTTCTTTGGCTTATTTAACAGATGAGGAACTGAGGCCAAAAATGTTAAATGACTTGCTCAGCGTTGCACAGCTAGAAAGTATCTAAAGGCCAGATACGAACTCAGAAGAAGTCTTCCTCACTCCAGGCCCAGTGCTCTATCCACTCTATCCATCTAGCTGGCTCATAAGTATATAGTATACATTCAGCATGAATTGCTTTCTACATTTTTATTTCTTCTAAACCAGAGGTTCTGTGAATTACCTTTGTGATAGTAAAGTAGTTCTCATTTTTAGATACATTTAATTGAATTGTAAATTTCTTGGATTAAATGAAATAGCTGTTTCTTTCCTAGTGTATTTAGTAGCATTCCTGTGTAGTACAAAGGATGTAAGTCCCAACTCTGACACTTACTGTGACCTTAGACAATTTGTTTAACCTCCCTGAACTTCAGTTTCCTCATTTGCCTTGAGTCTTAAAGGTATTTAATAGTTGAGCCAGCAAACATTACTAGGTTCTTAGAATTGAACTTAAACTTTAATATGAGAATACTATTTGTGGTCCTGTATACCTCACAGGATTATTTGGAGGAAAGTGTTCTGTAAACCTTTAAGTGCCGTGTAAATCTAAGCTGCTATCAGAAAACCTTCTTCAACCTGTTTAATAAACTGAAGAATTTGTTTTTGTAATAGATGGAAGCAGTATGAAGCATATGTGCAAGCTTTGGAGGGCAAGTACACAGACTTAAACTGTAAGTAACCTGAGTTTCAGCCTTTTTGAGAATAGATTGCTATAACTTGAAAAATATGATTTTGCTAATGGCAATACAGATATCAATGTGAATATGCAAAAGCAACATAAAATATTACAAAATGATTTTAATTGTAATATTATGTATTTAAACAAGTTTTAGTACTTCACAAGAGCTGTGATTTCATCAGAATGAGTGTTTCCTCCACTGACAGACCTTCCTCCCTTTGTATATTCTCCTGAGTTACTAGGGCCTGAAACATTCAGTGGCCAACACTGTGGTGATCTTCATTCTGTGCAAACCTACCTGCACTGGTGTTCACATAACATAATATAGTTCTGTCTCCAGGTCCAAACTTGAAGTTTGTGCAACTTAGTGAGAGCTGCCAAAGCTTTTGCATCATTGGCATAGCCTTCAAAAATTGAATTATTTCCATGCCAGTATTAGACATCAGAGTTCAATGAAAGTATGGAACAGATTTTTAGCAGGAGTTCACATATCGCCAAGGGATTCCTGAATGAGTTTCACTGCATTTGAAGCAGGAAAACTTCCCACCTTTATTTTCAGTAAGATATAACAGAAACATAGAATTTTCTTCAGTGATTGGAAAACCTTATCCTGAGAAGAGATCCCTTAGCTTCATCAAATTGCAAAGGGGATAGATAGTCACACACACACACACACACACACACACACACACACACACACACACACACACACACACACACACACACGCACGCACGCGCGCACGCACACGTTTCAGACCCCAGGTGATAACAGAAAAACTTTATTGTTTTGAATATTTTCTTTGCTCACTTTCAACAAGTCACAGTAGTAGTCTTTATAGTATATAATAGATAGTAAACTATTACTCCCTAGCTCAGGAACTTATATCCTGGGAACATTTGTAAGTTGTAGAGTTATACTATATAATATAAAATGTGTGTGTGTAAATTGTATTGTGTCTGGACTGTTTAAAAATCCTTATTTTAAATGCCTATACTATGGTAGTCTTATTGTCTTTTCATGCTAATAAAAAATTGTGATTTATTGCTAAAAATTTTTAGAAATGACAGATGTGTAGATTTTTAATACTTCTTAGGAAGAGACTAACTGATGTAAAAAGAACATTAGAATTAGAGTTGGGAAGATCTGTTGTTATTGTTTTAAATCTCTGTGACTCATCTTTTTAATCTTTTTTATTTTTCAATCATTTTATTTTCTCACATTCCTTATCTGAATTTAAACCAACCTAAATAAAATCTTTTTTCCAATTTCACTTAGCTTCTCTCTGTGTAAGTCCCCTATCCCCTCTGATTCTTGGTTCCTCCTATCTAAAATGAGGATAATATTTAATAACTACCAACCTCACACAATTCTTGTAGTAAGATTACTTTATAATCAACAATAATAATAAATATGAGCAATTATTATGTAGGATGAAGGTTCTTCTAAAAGGTTTTTAGAGGAGGAGGTAATGGTAATATAAATGGGAAAATCTTTCCCATTAATTAATAGGTCCAGGTGACCTGCTTAGATCACGTGGAACCTTAAGTCACATGTGATGGGAGGAGCTTGTTGAAGGGGTGGAACAGGAAGGCTGGAGCAGAGCTGTGGGGAAGTTGCAGGGTTTAGTCAGAGCTGGGAAAGATGTAGGCGAGTACAGGGTTAGGCTTAGGCTCCTGAGAGTGTATTTGTGGGAAAATCCCATGGTGGGGGGGGCATGGCTTGGGAATGGCTTTGCCCCTTGTGGTGATAACCTGTATTGACTCAGTTGCTATGACGGATTTGTCTTTCTGGTATCTAAATTATTTTTCTTCTATATTCATAGTCAACCACCAGTGCTGTGAATATTGCCTTATTGATACAGAGGGGTGGAGCTGGGATTAGATAGTTGAATTTTATTTTTTTAAACTATTACTTTATAAAACTGTACTATATCTTTTTGAAATAGACTTTGTAATTTAGAGCACACATATCCTATTTATAAACAGCATCCTAAATTATGATTTGAGATTTTTGACTCTTGTGTTCAGTGAATTGGAAGCAAATAGTTCTATGTGGTATTCAGATGAAGCTTCAAGTAATTTCAATGTGGTTTTCTTTTTCCCTCTCCATTTTTATCAAAAACTTTAGCTAATGATGTTACCGGCCTGAGAGAGTCTGAAGAAAAACTAAAGCAACAACAACAAGAGTCTGCAAGAAGAGAAAATATTCTTGTGATGAGGCTGGCAACCAAGGAACAAGAGATGCAAGAGTGTACTGTAAGTATTTAAAGTTTTCACAGGTCTCTAACAGAATAGATTCTGTTATCTGTTTTATGCTGTGTTCTTAATACAACATACTAATGTTGAGCATGTTTCATCATTAGAGTAGATAAACTTTGACCTGGAAAACGTTAGGCTAAATTTAGACTTCTTCCGATCTAAAATTAACCTTTTAACTCTTTGTGATTGGTTTTTTTCTTGGTTGGGATTTGTATTTTCCTTTAAGCTGGAATCTCTGAATTTCCAAACTTAAAGAGTTAATACCCTATTTTATATTCTTTCTATAAACAGTCTTATCTCAGAAGAAGATACTAAAATAATAAATTTCCTTTTTTCTTTCATTCTATGAGCCAGCCACTAATCACTATCACGTATCACTAATTTCTCCTCTGTATCTTTATGACCTTTTAATCTTTGTTTCTTTTTCTTTATCATTTCAGTTTCTCACCTTCCTTATCTGAATATAAGCCAACCTAACTAAAATCTTTTTTCAGCCTTCACTTACCCTTCCAACAAATTATGTGTATTTAGTGTTGCCTTTAATTTTGCCTTATTTTAGACTAGGTTAGAAGTGGTATCATTCTGTATGCTGCACTTCATTTCTTTACTGACTTGTCAGTGGACATAAGTAGCCAGAAGTCAAAGAATTCACAGATTCTTAAAATAACTTGGAGTGACTAGAGCTACTTATTATGAATACAAGTGAAAATTCCCTCAGCCACAGACAATCCTGATTATACCTTATACCTTACCCTCTCTGTTGACATAGCTTTCTTTCTCTCTTTTCTTACAGTTCAAGTTTATGGCGTGTGCTATCTGTTTCTCTATTAACATTTTAAATTCCAGCATTTCCATAACTGGTCATTATTAGTATCAAATCTGATGCCCCGTTTCTAATTCTCCTTAAGATTTTGTAACCTTAGACTGTGATTATCATTTGTTGTTTACTTCCAGTCCAGGCTGACTGGACTAGTTGTTCTAACCCAATCATGTCCTATCCCAGCCCTAGACTGGATTTTCACTCCCCCATTCCTGTTTTACACTCCTTAAATATATGAATCCCTTCTTTCAAGGTCCAAATTGAGTGTGTCACCTATTCTATAAAAATTCTTCCCCCCCCCCCCATTAAATCTTTTAGAATGTTCTTATTTTCCTCATCTGTGGCGTACTTAATTTTATGCTTTAACTTATTTATGTCTCTCTCGATCCCTCTCTCTATCTCTCTTTCTCTCTCACACACACACCCTATCTTCAATAGAATGTAAGCTTCTTAAGGGAAGCAATTTTATTTTTTTGCTTTTTATCCTTGTAACTTTTACATACAGAAGATACTTAATAAATGTTCATTAAATTTAAATTCTAGGGCAGTTTTGTAGAATAGTAAATTCCCTGTCCTTGGAGATCTTCAAGTTTTTAAATTAGAGGCTGCATTACCACTCTAGGGAGAAATGTAAAAAGAATCTGTGCTTTGACCAGGAGTTACATTAGATGATTTTTGGAGTCCCTTCCAACTCTTTAAATTTCTAGGATCCTCAGATTTATTCTTCAGTGTACAATCATAGGCTCTGGCCCTATTCCCTTCTACCAAGGCCTATGAACTATTAACAGCTTCATTGTTGTGCCACTTCAATCAAAACCTGGGAAAGATGTTTTCTTCCTTGGGTCTTTGCTGTTTACTCTGAGCTATACCTAAATGTCCCCACTTGATTATTCCTCGTTGTTGTTTTACCAAGTCAGTCATCAGTCACTTTATTTAAGAATATATTTTGCTTTCAAGGAAAACACCATGAGTTGGTTTTTGGTGATTTTTTTTTTCTTTCAGTTTCTGTTCTTAAATCTTGCTACTGCATAAAATTATTCCTTATTCTCTTTATTTTCAGTGATAATCCATCACCGTTGCTTTTTTTTTTTTTTTTTTACTAGTTCAGAATGATTTTGGGAATGAAGGTGAGATTCGCTAGTTTTCATTGTGTGATCCCCTTGCCCAAAAGTCTCATTTCAAACAGGATAATTTCCCTTTATGGTCTTCATGCCTTTTTAAAAACCATATTTTCCCTAGTATTGTAGGACCTGTCAGCCAAATGACTATTGTTAATTCAAAACCTACTACCTCTTCTCAGTGGATTTTATATATAGAAAATTGATGATAATGTTTGGACAGAATGTATAATCTTTACTGCCCACCCTCCAAATACAATCAATTTTTTAAATTTATGATAAGATACAATCTGTCTATTTAACAAGATTATGAACTGCTAGAGTTAAGGGATATAATTTGGTTTATTTTCTATAGTACCTAGCACATTGTGGGTGTCTGCATATTTTTTTACATTGCATCTGTGAATGCAGAATACTAATTCTTTGTTACTCAATGTAATGTTTAACAAAATTAACTTAAGCTGTCTTCTAATATATATCCAACAACTAATGTCAATCCTTCTGAGGTTATCACTGTATTTAAATGAATAAAAGGGCACTTATTAAGCACTAAACACTGTATTAATAAGTACTGGGGATATAACTAGATAAAGCAAGAGTCTCTCCTTTTATGGAGCTTACACTCTAAATTGGGAGTACAACACAGAAGTTTATCTGCATCTGCCTGGTGGATGGGAATGCCATATATGATAACTTTGAAGAGGTAGAGAACACTAACAATTAGGCTTAGAAAAGTTTCCAATAGGAGATGGCCCTAAGCAGAGGCTTTAAGGAAGCAAATGATACTAAATGGTAGAAGTGAGGGGAGAATACATTCCAAGCATAATGAAAAACAGTCAGTGCAAAAGAAAGGCATGGGGGAGGCAAGGGATAGAATACCCCATTGATCTAACAGCAAGTCGGCTGTTTTTGTTGGAACAGAGAGTGTATAAAGGGAATAATGTGGGAAAAAAATCTGGAAGCAATGTGTAAAGGGCTTTAAAATGCCCTTAGTAATTTGTGTTTTAACCTAGAAATAATAGGGAACGACTTCAAGTTTTCAGCAGTTAATTCCTGTGGACAGAAATGGTTTTGGCAGCTCTGTGAAAAAGATTGGATTGTCATTATTTTTTCATTTACTGAAATTCTCCAATAGAGAAATGAAACCCTACCCTAGAAATCCAAATTAAGCTACATTATGATGCATGTCTTGAAGTTGTACTTTTGTCACAATTCCATAAATACTTAGCATGTTGTCAATTCTGATTGAAATCTTGGAAAACAAAAAAAGTATTTTAATTGCACTCATAAGTTTCTTGTTTAAAAGGATTTCTAGTTCCCTGTCTTAGCGCATTGCTGTTCTGTGTTTGATGAAAAGCCAGCCCTAAATCTCTAGCTATAGATAAAATTGTGGGCTAAGAAATAGGAACTATACCTATCTCTTAGCAAACCATTTGATGCATCTCATTTCGTTATCTCTAAGATACTTCTTTAGCTTTTTCATGAGAAATTTGAGTAATAAATGATTTTTCTTTTAATATGGAAGTCTTCAAAGAGCTACTTCCAACTCTCAATGATGCTATGCTGATGATGATACATTGACAGTAATCCAAAAATTTGTATTTGCTAGAATATATTTTTTGTGTTTAATTGAATAAGAGTATTGAAAACCTGTCCTCAAAAGGAACTTAGAGTACTACTTCATTTTCTGTTCTAAATCTTCCTTGTTACCAATTCCATGTTAGGCGAAGATAGATAACATTCCCTTCCAGGCCAAGTCACCTGGAAAGTGAGGAGAAGAACTTTTGACAAGACATTGTCAGAAATTTCCCTTCATGCTATCAAAAGAATTAGTAATTAAATGCATTACTTTCAGAGACTTTCCTCTGCTTCACTGTAGTCATTCAGTGGATGATATTCTTGTTAAATGAAGCAGAGTAGGTGTTTAGCTTCTACCAGAGATAGATTTAACTGGGGTATGTTATAAATTACCATCATGTTATTATGAAGGGATGGTAATTGCTTATACCATTAAAATGTCCAAAAGGTTATGAATAAGTTAACTTGATTTTGTGTTTTGAATAATTTCTTGATTGATTTCGATATTCTAGAGACATTGACCCAATATATTCAGGTATTTTTGCCCTAATTTTATCTTCACATCCCCAAATAAGGCAGTTTGTTGTATCTTCCTCACTGTTTTTGCCTTCACTGTTTTTTAAAAATGTCTTTAAAATGAAACTTGTATACTGGAACATAAACATTCCAATAAGCACCTAAAGTTAACATCAGCAATCTTGGAACCATTTATGAATTGTTGTTATTTGTGACATGGTTGTGTGTGAATTGGCATTGTAATTATCAGTGGTTATGTGTTTAGAGACATCATGGCAGGGGATAGAGACTGGGCCTCTGAGCCAGTAAAACCCTGTTCAAGTCCCACCTTGGACACATCCTGGACATGTGACCCTGGGCAACTCACTTAACCTCTTATGTGGTCTAAACAACTGTAAGGTCATAAGTTGCAGAGAAGTTGCCAAGCTGCACTGATAAACAAGTTCCTCTTCTGGAGCTCCCTGCACCAGTGAAAGCACAGGTCCACCGTATCCTATCCTGTGCCTATGTGTTGTACAGTCCTAAATGTATGGCCAGTATGGTAAACAAATTGCCTGTAAACATTTTTAAAGTCTTGATTTTTAGGTAGTACACACGGGCTTTTAAAGATATCCTCAAAATAAATATACAGTGAAATAAGTTACACGATCCCTACAGTGTGCCATTTAAGGAGGAGACTAAAGGTGTTTTTTAAAAACATCAGTTATAATCTTTTTTTAGCTTTGGGACAGGTCACCTGAACTAAATCCACTTTGGGGTAAGAGGATTAATGTTAGTACAGTCCTATTTTACAAATTGCTAAATATAAATTTATACAGTGTGCCCTATGTGTCTTAGTGCAGTTTTAAGCTTTAATAATTTCAGAGGCATGAATACTACAAACTTAGCAAAAAGTTGAACATATTTAAATTTTTAAAATGTTGATATTTCTTAATAAAATTCAGTATAACCACCACCTTTATAAAAACTTTCATCACCTGCTGGTCAGTGAATGAAAAAGGATTGCATTTGTAATATTAGCTTTAAGATCATCCAAAGAATGAAGTTTTGATTTATGCTTGACAGTTTTGACATCGCCCCACAGGAAAAAAAACTAATGGAAATAGATCAAATGACTGGGGTGGCCAAGTACTACTACTTATCTACTTATCCCCAAGTCTGAGAAAGTATTGACAAGCTGTCAAGTGCACACACAATGTATAATTACATGAGGCCATATCTTTCTTAAAATTTACTTTAAATTCATAAAAGTAAATAAGTATAAATGAAATTTAAAGAATTAAACTTTCAAATGATGCTTTTTTGTAGTCTGTAGCATTTATACTTCACTAGAACTTTAGGGACACTCTGCACAATGGTAATTTCACTATGCCAATAAACAATAATGAAGTGGACAATTTGGACCTTTGTGTGCAAGTATGACGGTGTCGGGGGTTGGGCTGGGTATGCTCTGCTGGGGGCAGCACATGTCTTGGCTATATATTTTAAGTTGCTATTTATATTAAAATTTTGTTTCTTACATACGTCATACCACATTTTTGTTTTTTAAAATCAAATTACAATGCCAAACTGAGGCCAAAACTTTCATTTTTTAATCTATTTTTCCACATTTATGTTTGTGGGAAACAGTGTAACATGGTGGGTAAAAGGCCATCCTGGGAGTTAGGACAACCTGAGTTCAAGTCCTTCTGTCATATATTGGTGGTGTGACTCAGGGCAAGTTACTTAACTTCTCAGTGGAACAGGCAACTCAGTGTTACATAAATTGTGGATCAGAATTAGTAGGGAAGAATTTCCTCACTAGAAGTTGTATCTACCAGTGAAATCACATTGGTTTATCTAGACCCTACCTCACAAGTTTTAGTTTAATATTAGTCGTGTTTTTAGTTGTATTTTTGTGGTGGGTTTTATATTTAATAGTTTGCACAGTTATGCATAGCTATAAATCAAAAATATGCCTATATGAGAACTATTCAATTTCAAACTGCTGCATTGCAGTGTTAGACACTATACTAGTTGTAGTTGTGTGGGAATTCTTTTTCATATAGTATTAATTTCTGTAGACTTGTATTTTTTCTAAGTCAAATCAATTTTTCTTTCCATGATACTGTTTTGAAAACAGGAATTGCTTATTCCTTCTGGAGTTATTTGATTTCTCTGTTGTAGACTTATAAAATAGTTGAACAGCATTTTATTTTGAATCCCAAATGTCATTGGTAGGGTGCTTTTGAAGTCACAAAGATAGGGTCTTAGAATTCAGGCTTACAGTTTAAATAGTAAAATCAAGCAGCCTAACAGATTATAGCTGGTTTTTTTTGTTGATTTGAAAGCACTTGAAAAGAGTTTTAACAGGTTTTATTTCATCAGTAATCAGTTTAACCAAGTATTTTCTGTATTCAGGGCTGCTTTTTTTTTTTGATCCATTGTTATTTGTACATAATTGGAAATGTGTTCTCTGAAACTCCCATGAGCTCCTTCTTTGATGTGGTAGTAATAATTTATTTTTTATTTTGCACAGACTCAAATCCAGTACCTCAAACAAGTTCAGCAGCCTAGTGTTGCCCAACTGAGATCAACGATGGTGGACCCAGCAATCAACTTGTTTTTCCTAAAAATGAAAGGTGAACTGGAACAGACTAAAGACAAACTGGAACAAGCCCAAAATGAACTGAGTGCCTGGAAATTTACGCCTGATAGGTAAACAAAACATACTCCCCAGTCAAGACTTCCCTGACAGTCCCACTACGAGAATGCTATGGTGGGACAGCCAAGTACTCGTTTCCACACCAAGACTCAGACGTTTTGAGCCAAAAAAGCCACATTCTTATACTGTCCAGCTTGTAATGCTTAATGTAAAACTTACCAGATGAACCTTGTGTTTCAGCTTTTTCTCTCCTCCCCCCCCTTGCTTCAGAGGCCTGACAGCGTCGGACTATTCCGAAGAAGTGGCCAACTTCGAAAAAATTCCCTTTCTAGAACATGTAGACACTTGACAAGTGTTTCTGTTTGAAGAAAATAGAGGGAGAAACAGAAGTCTTAAGTCTGTGGCACACTGTGTCTACAGACAGTTGGAGGAAAGAAAACCTAGAGATTTTAAATCATGAATTGAACATGTAAAATTCCAGTAAAATGTAAAAATGGAATATGCTTCGCTCTTAACCTTGAGCCTAGTGACTTAGAGACACTAGAAGTCAGTTTTGCCAATAAGACTGTGGACTTCCTGCTTATTCTTTGAACTTCTGGGTCAAAACTCAAATGAGGTGAATTTTGCTCTATCTATATACATATAAATATATAAAGGGTTTAATTTGCTTCAATAGTGATGACAGGATCAAGTAACACATACCAGTCATAGTTCTTATGCTTATCTTTGGGCCCATCTAGTTCGGGCCTCATTTATGGTTTTAAGCAATGATTTGTTCTTTGGTTGCAAATGATGTAGATAATTGATTCAGGACTGTACAAAAATGAAGGTGTAGTATCTATAGATTTAAATTGTCTGGAGCATTATATATAAGCAATCATTTCACAACTAAACTGTTTAAGGATATTGGTTGTGATAAGCCTCACTGCATTTTTTTTCCAGTATCATGAAAATTATTACATCTCCACCTTAATTAGGCACGTTATAATGGCAACCGTTCTTCAGTGTTAATGGGGATGTGTTTTTATTTCATATTGTATTGGGGCCTTTTGTAATTATTTTCTTGACTTAAAATATGCCTTGAAATAGTTGTAATAGCTCAAGGAATTTCTACTGATTTATTCTGTTGTATTTTTAATCATTGGGGTCTATTAAGGGCAGTTGGAAGAGTATTGTTGTGCTCTCCAAAATGAAGGAAAAAGGCTTTTATTTATCACTTCCTAAAGACCTGCATTTATCCAGCTGGTATCAGTCAAGGAGCTTTGTCATTCTTGGTACTTTTTGTCATTTTGTCCCAAGACGTTGCAGTAATATTGTGGGACAACTTCACAGAATGCCCGCCTGAAGATTGGGGTGTCAGTCTTGGAAATGTGGGCTGGCAGGATTTTGATGTTTTGTGGATTGGCAAAGGTCTAGTGTTCGTTGCTAGCAAATCCATTTGCTCACTTAGATATAAGGCATTACTTCTTCATGTCTCCATCCGACTATCCTGGAGGTGAATTTTTTTCTTCAGATCATTCTATAAATCACCAATTCAAGTTTTCATAAGGTGATATTGGATTCTAAGATGAGTGGAAGATAAATGTTCCAGCATGTCCCAGCGTTTAAATGTAATTTTTATGAAAGGTGACTTAAGTTCTCTCTTAATCATTCAAATCAATTGTAAGTATCTTGAAATGTATATGATTTAAGGAACTGTTATGTGGGGCAGTGGGAGGGCTGGTGAAGGGGAATTGTTTGTATAATTTTCAGCCAAAAAAAAAAAAAATGGTTCCTAACTTTTTAAAACAAGTATTCAAATCTGTGTATGAAATTAGCTGATTATGACAGCATGGAGATTTCTGTATGAACTTTTTGCCATTAAAAGTGAAAGAGATTGATTTTGATATCATAGGAAATTTTATTGATATGTATTTACTCAAGGCAATATATGACATTTTTAAAACTTGTTACACAATTAATTAGAAAGAATACTTTGAGATCTGCATTTTTTAAAATTGCAGAATAGAGAAGAGTTTATCTCAGGTTTTATTTATTATATGATTGCCTTTAAACAGATTATCATTGGTTTATCAATATTTTGTCTCGCATAGTTCAAGTAGAAATTGGTAATTGTTTTCATATATGCAATTTAATTCTTAATTTTTAGAAGGAGAAGAACTTAGAGAAATATTTGTAATGTATATTCGTGTGAAGATACATTTTAGGAACATCTCAAATACTAATAAATACCAATGTTTTTTAATTATCCATATGCATTTAAATATTTGAGAGGCTGTATCTCTTAAGGGGCCAAATTCCCTTTTTGAAAAAAAGAAAGAAGAGAAAGAAACAGGGAATCAACATCATACAACATTATATCCCTTTTCAAAATACTTGAATTGATTATTATGTTTGATTTGTGAGTTGAAAAAAGTTCTGAATTTTAAAATTATTCTAGAGATAGGGTTTCTTATTTACCATATGGTCTCATTTAGTCAAATAGACTCAGACAGTTCTTATGAATTTGCTAAGTTAGATTTCATTTAATAGTTTTGGTATACTGACTACTACCCCATGATAGATAACTCAAATAGAATAAATGTGACAGTCTTATAAATAGAGTAGTTGCAGCAATATTGCAAACAGAAACATCATTAAAAATGCTTCTAGAAAGATCTAAATTTCTTTGTGTTTACAAAAGAATTTATTGCTTATCATTTTATAATGCTTCAAGTTAAGTGTCATGCTTAAAACTGAAGGAGAAACAAACACTTCAATTGATTTTATAATTAATACTCATTTTATATCCTTGCGTAAGTTGGCCTTTCAGGAATCTTTCAAAAGGTAGTCAAAAACACTAGATTTTGCTCATTTCTACTGATACTCCCAAGAAAGCAAGTTAACAGAAAGAATTTATGAAGAAAAATTAGACATATTCTACTTCTGTTTGTGACCCTAACATCCATTTCAAAATGCATCTTTTCTACATACGTTTCCTAGTTGATTCTCAGTTAGTAGTAAAAATTTGGAAACTGTAATATTACAAATTACAGGTTACATTCTGGGGAAGCATTCTTATGAATTTGGAGTTCATAGTGACGGTAAAGTGAGCAAGGATACTAAATAAAAATGTAAATATAAATCAGATCTCTTTTTTTTTTAATGCAAAAGAATAATTTTCCTATTAGGTGTTGACTTGTAGTTTGGCCAAATATGTGTTTGTGTCTTTGTAATTGCTTTTGTTTTGTCTAAGCCCCAGTTGTCTAGGTTTAGCCATAGTTTATATTTCATAAAGAAATTCAGTTGATTCATATTTTGCATTTGAAACTGAATATTTACTTGAATTAACTACAAGACCTGGCATTGGACATCGCATCAAGGACAGAAAGCAAGTGGTTGTATATATTCCCATTGTTAAGTTTTCAAGACTTGACTGGACCAGATGCCATTGGGAGCAGCACATCTGCAAAGTATGGAATTGCCTAAACGAAAGATAAAGAGGACACAGTGTTGGCACTGATTTTTTGGAATATATAACCTGTTTTAAGTTACTTTTCAGGAAAAAAAAAATCAATCACAAATTGAAACATCTGATTTAATTTTGTAAGGGAAAGCTTTAGATTATTTATAATAGCTTAACTCAGCTTTTCTTTTCTTCACCTAAGATCTCTATGAGTTTGAAACTTAGTGACAACAATATCCTTATATTCAAGTTCTGAAGAACTTTAAAATTTTAATCAGGTCTTCTTTTTAAAGGATTTTGAACATACATGACGAAAAAAGTTTTTATATTGTTGCTGAACAAGATTTTTTTTTTCTCCCAGAATTGAGGGGGTTTTAGGTTTACATTTTCTATTGTTGTATTTTGCATAGAATTCCCTATGGAACTAATGGTTTTCAGAAAGTATAATTAGCCCAGTTTGGTAAATATCCAGTTTTGCATTATTGTTTGAAAAATATATCCCTTAGCCTTATTCTGTCCCAAGGTCCATCATTTTGTACACAAGATTGTAGATACCTAAACAAACCCCAAATTGACCTATAGATAAGTCCAAGTTTAGGAAGAATTAATATACAAAAAAGTTTGTAAAACTGGTAAATTAAGGAATATGTATTTCTACTACTAATGGATTCTTTTCTTTAGAAAAGAAGCTAATGAATTTCTTTAAATATCAAGCTGTTTAATAAATGTCTTTATGAAGTGAATATGATCCACAAAGGTTCCTAAAAAAGTCAGGTATAAATTACTCTAGAGTAAATGGTTATTTATATAAAATAATTTTTTTAAGCAGTACTCCACATAACCCTTCCTGCAAACATACACTTATATATGTGTATGTTAACATAGATTTTTACATGTTTTCTTTAAAATTGGGCATTCCTAACAGGCCTATTTTGAATATCAGGTTTTCATTCTTTACTACTTATTATTCCCTAAGCAGAATATTGAATAAAATTTTTGGTAGTGTGCTCGGCCTTTAGATTTCCCCGTGCATATTATTTTTGTTAGCATATTGGGGTAAGAATGAATGGTTTCCACATTGGATTTAATGCTGTGATATAAAATCAAGAAATGGCCATTTTAGCCATATATAAAAAAAAAAGTTTGGCTTTTTTACTTCTGACGTCAAGTAACTGAAATGCCGAAGATGAACATGCACAAGAGGAAAAAGTGGTAATTACAGGGAGATTTACTGTTGTGACTTAGTTATTTTGAGTTAGAATGTATAAATTGTGATGTCTGGAAAACGTTTACTATTGCTATTAAAATTGTAATCCAGGAACATTATGAAAGATTTTGTCTTCATTTTGTGATGGAAGGCTCTTTCCTTTGCAGCCAAACAGGCAAAAAGTTAATGGCGAAGTGTCGAATGCTTATTCAGGAGAATCAAGAGCTTGGAAGGCAGCTGTCCCAGGGACGTATTGCACAGCTTGAAGCAGAGTTGGCTTTACAGAAGAAATATAGTGAAGAACTTAAGAGCAGTCAGGATGGTAAGGGCTTACTTTTTGAACAGTGTTCCTTGAAAATTTTGCACTGGCTTTAAAAATCTGCCAACTTGAATGTAGTACAAGTTGTGGTACAGGATTGGATTACCTTCTTTACATAATAACATTGTGAAGAAAGTAGTTGAAGAATGGGAAAGGGGGCAAGAGTGAAAAAAGGACATTTAAACTATAGATTCCTTATAAATACAAAGGCCTTTTCTTTACTGTCCAATATATTAAGTGAATATGCATGTATATTAAGTACTTAAGAGAGGCAGGGCAACATAGCTATACTTGAACCAGTTTGTGTAGTTGCAGCCATCTTATTTCTCCTTTTCTTTAGCAGTTATGGAGACAGTAAAGATATATGGAGGGAAGTATCCAAGAATTGATTCTGCAAACTAGAATCATATTTGAAATAATGTATGAACTTCCTTGGAATAAACTCAAATAACAAATTAAAATATATTATCTGGCCCTTTTACTTCTAGTAAGCATAATCTGTAAGTTTTATAAAACTGATTTATCCATACAGCCTACTAAAATTTGCCACATATTTGCTGTTTTTCTTAGGTGCTTTAAGAGTTGTTTTTTTTGGGGGGGGGGAAGTGTGCCTTTTCCCTCTTTCTTCTCCCTCCTTCTAAATTCTGAAAATGTATTTTGTAACTTTTGCAGAGTTAAATAAAATTAGCATAGTCAGTGGATTTCTTAATTAGTTGTGCTTGCAAGTAAAAATGGTTTTCCATGAGTTGTCCTAGTACCCAGAATCCATACATCTTAATGTAGTAGGCTGTTTTACTTTTTTTTTCTTTTAACCTCTAAAAGCAACTTCCTCTAAGAAGGCTTAGGAAGAAGACGTCAAATGGACCATCTATAGTGTACATATAAAATGCGTGAAACTGTTCTGAAAGTTAACCCTAGATAAATTTCAAACCTCATTTGTCAATATTTTACTTGAATACCCTTGTTTGAATTCTAGATGATAGTATTACTCTCCTACTATATGAAACTTGTTTTTAAATGATATTAAAAGCAGGTTTGACTTTTTCTTTGTACAGAACTCAATGACTTCATTATTCAGCTTGACGAAGAAGTAGAGGGTATGCAGAGTACCATTCTAGTTCTTCAGCAACAACTGAAGGAGACTCGCCAGCAGTTGGCTCAGTACCAGCAGCAGTCTCAGGCCTCAGTCCCAGGTACCAGCAGGACTCCATCTTCTGAGCCTTTAGACCAGGGAGAAGTTGTGGGTAAAGACTGCAGCCGTCTGGCTAATGGACCAAGTAACGGCAACTCCTCCCATCAGAGGACGTCTGGGCCTGGATTTTTTAGGGAGGGTAACACAACAGAAGATGACTTTCCTACATCTCCAGGGAATGGTAATAAGGTCTCCAACAACTCTGAAGAGAGAACTGGCAGAGGAGGTAGTAGTTACATAAACCAACTCAGTACGGGGTATGAAAGTGTAGACTCTCCCACTGGCAGTGAAAACTCTCTCACACACCACTCAAATGACACAGACTCCAATCATGATCCTCAAGAGGAGAAAGCAGTGACTGGGAAAGGTAACCGAACTCTGGGTTCCCGTCATGTTCAGAATGGTTTGGACTCAAGTGTAAATGTACAGGGCTCAGTTTTGTAACATTTTTCCAGCAACATTTTTATACAGTGTCATTTAATTTGGGAGAGGATACTGTCCAGAAACAATTTTAATTAGTGCATACTTTTTGTCACAATTTGCCTTTTTGTGCAGTGTGGGGGTTTTTTTTTTTTGTTTGTTTTTGTTTTTTTTTTCCTTGCTTCAATACCTCTGCCACTTTGGAAATTGTAACAGTTAATTACGTTGAACGTTGCTAAAAGGACATTTGTGTAGGCTCAAGTTATTTTTATATGAGTTAATGTGAAGTTGAAAATGGAAATAATTTCCACAAAGTATAACACAATGATGTCTGTATAAATCCATGTATATCTAGAACCCATGCTGTGTAAGGGCATTCTTACTCATACTGTTCTTATCCTTATGCAACATTCAGATTTGTCATAGTAGTTGTGGGTTTATGACTGCCAAGTTTGCCCAGTACAGTAGTTTTATCACTAAAAGTTGGACTGTTGATGGAGTCCCGTAGTAGTTTCAGTGTTAATTACAGTTTTTTCCACCATACATCTGTGCATTTTCTCTTTAGGTGACTGAATGTTTAAGAATTTTGTGTGCATAGTTACTCAGTTTTTATGAACTGTTGTATCCTGTTAATGCAGATTGCTCTGTGACTCCACTATATCTTACCTGTACTGACCAAACCTAAATAAAGATTTTTAATAATGTAACTCCTTCATTAGTTGTTTTTTAGTATTTAATAGCACTGTTTTCCATGAACATCTGAATTCCAGTTCAGCATACTTAAACCTGTTACAAGACTCAGACCTAAGTTTATGCTGAGTCTAGGATGCTTTTTAAAGAGGGACAGTTAGTGCTTATGATCTAACTTTAGTACAATCCAGTAAGTTACATTATTGCTTGTTTTGAATATTGAATCAGTGCTATTTCAATTATACTAAGGCATCATTAATACTGTGGTGTATTAGAATTTGTAATTGCATGATATGCCATGGTAGGAAAAAGCACATTTTCTGATCAGAAGATCAGGCCTAGTTTTTTATTTAGTGGCTAGCCATCTCTAGTCACAGGTAAACAAATGATTTTGGAAGTTTTCTCTTATGTAATGGGGATGAAACATTGTCTCTAAGAATTATAGCTATGTGGATAAGATTATTGCATTTAGGGTATTTTAAAATGTGTACTCTTTAAGAAGATAAAAAATGCATTGCCAAAAACTAAAGTATTTGATGTAGTCATTATTATTAGACTAACTAAAGTAGCATAGAAATTGTCAGGAAAAGTTTAAGCCTAATAGAAGTATTATTGCCTAATGTGGATAACACAATGAAAGCCCATTTTAAAAAAATTTTCTCTAACTGGTATATGAGTAAATTTTAAGTCTTTAGTGGTATATAAAATGTTCCACTAGACTGTCTTGAAATTTTGGTATATGTAAGACGTCAATGAATTATTAGTATCCTGCACTATTGTAAATGGATTTGTAATTTTCTTGTTCATGTTTTAATACTTAAAAGTAATGATTGCTTCCCTCAAAATACCCATCAGAATACTGTGTTTTTAAAATAATTGTACTTGTTCTCGAAATCGCTGGACCCCTGATATCAGTAGTGCAAGTATAGTAAATGTACTAGTAACATTAAACATAATATATATTGATAACTTGTTTTTACTAGGGTTGTATGTTTATGTTAACGAATAGTATCAAATGTAGATTAGAAATTCTTGAATGTAGGACTTTTTCCCATTTTAAGTGCATTAAAATATTAATTTCATATGAATTTTCTACATATGATCCAAGATTACTATTTTTTTAAGGGTAATCAGTCAGTTTCTACAAAGTATTCCTTATTGTGTAGGTATAAAATGCGTTGTTTTGGGGTGTTTTTTTAAATCATAGCCTTAATTTTAAAGTTTACATTAGTAGTCTTCAAATAAGTTTTTTAAAATAAGGAAAAAGGATGCTTTGGCTTTCTTTAATTTTTTCAGGGTTGTGCTTGCTTGTCTTTGAGGATGGTGAAGAACAGATGAAAGTATCCTATAGAATTATTTTGTTGAATTTTCCCTGGAAGTTAGAGATACTTAAAGTTTTATTGAAGCCTTAGCAAAGTTAATTCAGCACATGCATTGTAAATCATTGAAATAGAGAGGAAAAAAACATTCTGTGAGAAGTTTCTTAGGGCGTGAGTATATTTTATGTGTATGCCTTTGGAAACATATTTTTCCCCTCTGATAGATTATATAAATTCCATACAAGGATGTGAGTTAAAATGAACATTTATGATAATCTTAAATATCAAGAAGATTTCAGTAATATGTTGGAGGACATACTAGGCTTTCTAATCATTACACTAAATTTTTTTTTTTTAATAAAGTAATCTGTGGTCTCTGGTCTCCCTTAGAAATATGTGAGAGACAAGCATGCTTATTTTCTACTCTATCTTGTATAAAGTATTTGAGTGGAAGGAAAGAACATACCTTTACCAAATGGTACTCCATAAGTACTAGCATCAAAATGAGTTACATGATAGAAAATTAATTAGGCAAGATTTCTTAGAAGTGGTTAATAAAAAACAATGCTTTGTGTAAAGTAGTTGTGACCAAAGGTAGATTCCTCTTTTGTCTATCCCTCCATGGGGTGCCTTTGGTCATAGAAATCAGCACATCTCTGAACAGTAAGTAAATTTTTCTTACACTTTGTGCTTGACTAGGGATGCTGAGTTGGATAACAAGAAATTTAAGAGGGAGCCCAGTCATGAGGCTGAGTTTGAATATAACAGGGCACTGCAGGAGAATAACATGAAAATTGTATTTATAAGAGAGAATTCTGGCATCTGTATTTCTAATCCATTCTCTTTAGGAACAGTTCCTTAATTGAAAGTACAGGAGACCTTGAAGATCAGTAGTGCATGGGCTTACTGGGGCTTAGGACATGGATGGTTGTTGTGGAATAAAAAGAAAGAGTTGGTCCAGTGGCAGGACTTGGAAACTCCAAGGGGGAGAGTAGGCTGAATTGGTGGTAGAAAAACTAGGATGTTTAGAGGAGAAATATGACTTTACTTTGCCAGCAGCAACAATACAAGTAAAGCTCTGACCTGTAAGTTAAGCGATTGCAAACATGATAGATGCTAGAAATATAGGTTTTAGAATCATGAAGAAGGTAGAAGATAAAACTACTGGACTTGATAAACTTCCTTGAAAGGAGACAGAACCAGGACCCAGGGTATTAGGCTTAGAACCCTGAGAATACTCAGTTACTGAATGAGTAGGAAGGTGAGAAATTGTCAAAGAGGCAATTACTAGGAAAGAAGAATGTCATAGAAGTCAAGGGAGGAAGAAAATGAAATGTGGTAATCAAGAAGAGTAGAAAGGCTATATAATTTAGGACAGTAAAATGTTTGAAAAGTCAGTTTGGCAGAAAGTTGTAGAGGGAGGCAGGAAATAAGACCTTGGGAATAGAACACCTCTAAGAATGTTAAGTTATAAAAGGTACAAAAATTGGATGAAACACAAAACAGGACAGCCAATACATATGTGTATATATATGTTTTTTTGAAGAGAAGAAAAGTGGAGGTTTTTAAAGCCAATGATAAATGTCAGTAGGTAGAAGATTAAAAATGCTAGAAGGAGAAGGAATGAGTCAGAAAAATGGATCTTTTATGGCATGGGAGGGTGACAAAATAGAATACATCTAAAGAGGATATTTCATCTGAGATAAAAGGAAAAGACTAAGAATTAAAGAGGAAGTGGGTGAAATCTTTTCCAGAAACTCTGAGAAAAAATAAATTCTTAGCTGTGAGGGACTAGAATGACCATTGGTTACTGGGGGAAAAGATTTTTGATAGATGTCAGAGTGAGCCAAGGCCTTGTTAAGGTAGAGTTCATCTAGAGATTGTGAAATGTATTGTGGGTCAGATCTTTGTTCTGGAACTTAGTAGTTATGTTATCACTAGAAAGAAAAGAAGCAAAAAAAAATGAGAATCATGAGCCATATATCGAGAGACTGGACATTTAGGAATAGCTGAAGATTAGGGCGAATTAAGATGCTTAAGTCAAATGTTGAAATTATTAATATAATAACAGTTAATATTTATGTCATTCTAAGGCTTACAAACCATTTTATATACTCAATCTACTAAACCCTCCGAAGTAGGTGCTATTTCTCTCATTTTATATCTGAATAAACAGGCTCAGAAAGGTTTAATATTTAGTGGGAATGTAGGGAAAAGTGCTGTTTGAAGGAAGTTTCATTCAGATGTTGATAAGAAATTGATCTTTTAATGTGGTTCATAGGAAATATTAAGCAGCAGTAACCAGAATTTGTTGTATGGTAGAGATGAAGAATGGGATTGATACTGAGGTGACAGTGGGGAGCATATTTTCAGTTCCATTGAATCAAGTGACAGAAAATAAAGTAGCATCTGGGGAATCAGTTTCCATGATGAAGACCCATCAGAAAGGCCAGAAAGTAGGCTTATTTCTAATGGGAATATATGCAATGAAACTGTAACCCGTAGGCAAACCACTTAAATTTCTGAACCTCAATTTCCTCATATGCAAAATGGGAACAATCCTTTCATTACCTACCTCACAGATTATTGCAAGGAACAGATGAGGTAACATGTAAAAGAGTAAACTGAAAAGAAGTGCTGGACATGACCACATGATAAAATTTTTAGTCCTTAAGTAAATATTGGGGAATACCTGTCTTGGATGGTCTTAGTCACTTAAGCTTTTCTTATGTTTTCAGAATATACAGTAGACCAAAGAAATCTGTTTGAAAGTGGACACAATTATATTTTTTCAAGTAAAATATGAGGACACAAAGTCCCCAGACGATAGAACATAGGGGCAAAGTTAGCAGGACAAGGGCAGAGCAAAGGAGAGAAGGAAGGTTAAGAGAACTGAGTTAGTGGAGTACAATGAATGTGTAGAAGGAATTGAAGGTAGTATATCCAGAAGGAGGGATTTGGGAGAAGCAAAGGTACCTGGCCACCAACTCACTATCCTGTATCTCTTCTCCCTTTGATGGCCTAAACTAGAAAAAGCTTTCTGTCCTGGTTGCTTTTACTTCCTTGCTTCCCTTGTTTCTCTACTCCCTTGAGAGGCAGTAAAGGCAGAATAGAAAGAACAGGATCTGGATTCAAAAGACCTGCATTCATATATCGCCTCTCACCTAATGCCTGTGTGATGACCCTTTGGACTTCAGTTTGAGATGACCTCTGAGGTCCTGGGACTTTGAGCTCTAAACTTGTCATCCAATCCTTTGCCATCAATTTCTGTTTGACTTCCCTTCAATGTCAGTAGATTATTTTGACAAAATTAGACAATAATTACTGTCTAAAATAATACTTTTTAATCTCTCCTCTCTGGCATTTAGTCTTGCTAACTACTTACTCTTTCTGGATACTTTCTCCCTGATGGTCTTTTTGGGAAGATACTCTGCAATGGGTCTTTTCCTACCTGTTTGAATATCCTTTCACCTTTACGGGTGATTTCATAAATACCCACTCTATAAGAGTGTATTCTAAAGTTCTGTCGGGGGGGGTCTCCTCAATATGTGCTCCTTTGGTGATCTCACCAATCCCTATGGATTAAATTGTCATTTATGCAGATAGCTCTCATATCCCATTTCTCTCCTGAGGGTCAGTTCTGCATCTCTAATTGCCAACTTGACACTTCTACCTAAATGGCCTATAGTCTTCTCAAGCTTATTATGTCCAAAACAACTCATTACCTATTCCCTAAAATCCACTCTTTATCCTTCCTTTCATTTTTGTGTTGAGGACACCACCATTCTTGAAGTCCCTCACCCTAAGAGGTATCCTTTATTTCAATCTTACTTGTCCAATCAGTGGCCAAGTCTTGTCTATTCCATGTACTTGAGATATCTCTTCGATTCATCTCTTTGTCTTAACTCACAAAACAACCACAATCCAGGTCCCTCATCGCCTTTCCTTGGACAATTGCAATAGCTTTCTAATTAGCCTCATGGCCTCCATTTTTTCTTCCTTTCTCCAACCCATTCTCCAACACAACTGTCAAATTAGTATTCCTAAAATGCACGTCTGACCCTGTTATTTATGCTTTAAAAGTTTGTGACTCCCTGTTGGTTTTAGATTAAAATAGAAAACTCATGTTGACATTGAAAGTTCTTCAATCACACCAGGCCATTTTTCCAGGCTCACTCTGTTGCCGAGGCCTGTCGTTTTTTGCTTTGTAGCACTTCTCATAGACTCCCTCTTCTCTGTTACCACCACCCTTGCACAGGCCATTATCACTTCATACCTAAACCACTTCAGTAGCCTGTCTAAAGTCTTTTCCTGACTCCAGTCCATTCTTGGTAAAATTGACCTTCCTAAACAACAGGTCTGATTTTGTCTTCCTCCTATGCAGAAAACTCCAGTACCTCCTTCCCTACAGGATCAAACATAAAACCTTTTTTGTCTTTCAAAGCCCTTCATGATCTTACTCCTCCCTCATGATCCAGTGATGGTGACTTCCTTGCTGTTAAACTTTTCTACCAGCTGGTAACACTGTGAATAGAGTGCCAGACCTGGAGTCAGGAGGACCTGAGTTCAAATCCAGCCTTAGGTGCTGCATGACCCGGGGCGGGGGGGGGGTGTCTATTTGCCTCAGTTTCCTCATTTGTAAAATGAACTGGAGAAGAAAATGGCAAACCACTCCATTATCTTTGCCAAGAAAATCCCCAAAATTTGGGGTCACAAAGGATCCTATGAATTCAGGCCAAATTAAAGAATTCATAAAGGTAAACAATCAAAGGGCAGCTAAGTGGTGCAGTGGATACAGCTCTGGGCCTGAAGTCAGGAAGACCTCAGTTCATATCTGGCCTCAGACACTAGCTGTGTGTCCCTGGGCAAGTCATTTCATCCAGTTTGCCTCAGTTTCCTCATCTGTCAAATGAGCTGGAGAAGGATATGGCAAACCTTTCTAGTATTTTTGCAGTTCATTTGGGATGAGGAGAAAGAATTGGGAGAATATTGGAGAAGCCTCTATATAGTTCAAAACCTTTTTTTAATTGAGAATTTAAATTCAGAGTTTTCCAGAATAATACATTCATCCACTCTCAAAAGGCTCACAAATCTTAGGCGATGACCTTTGAGCATGATCCGCCTCCACCCTACTTCTCTTTTCCCTTTCCCACCCTCCACCCCACTCCAAGTCGCCATTTTCAATCCTTGCCGTTATCATAGTTATACTGATATAGCTAAGACCTTGCTACGGACTAGGCCACTGTGAGGAGATGGGGTGGGTGAGGTGCAGAGTACAAAAATGCTCACAGGATCACAAGTCAAGCAGTTTATTTTTCACAGGTCTATAAGCATGGGGCTTCCCAGCCCTAAGGTCACATGGGTGCAAAAATGGTGGCTCATACAATGGGATAGGTACTCCAATTGCAAGATCTCTGGATCTAGGTTCCCTTATCTCCATTTGTTGTTAACTGAGAGCAGATTCATAAGCACCAAGTGGGAGAGAGACCCTAAGAGACAGTCGGGACTGTGAGCCTCCACCTCCCTTATTGATAAGGGCATTGTATGATTGGGAAAGTTTGCTAACCTTACATAGGTTAAGGTAGTTCACTAAAGTGATTATAATAAGTAGAACCTTGCATTCTTTGTCTAACTGTAGCTAGCTCAACTAGTATTGGGTACATGGAAACTTCCTGGTACATCAGTCAGGCAGTGATCACATATGAAGTCACTTCAGTTAACTAGGGCCTAGTAATTGGTTAATACTCACAGACATCCTCTGTGTTTGGGGGCAATGGTTTCTTCAGGATCTAGATGTTGTAAGTGCTATAGTTGCAGCTATAACCCACTCAGATTTAATTGAGGAGTGACCCAACCAAAAGGATAAACCATTTCACAAGGGTAAGAGGAAAGAAGAATTTATTAAGCACCTACTACATATGGCAAGCACTGTAAAAATATTGTCTCGTTTAATCCTCACAAACAACCTTATAAGGTAGATGCTATTATGATGCCCATTTTACAGTTAAGGAAACTAAGGCAGACAGCAGTTAAGCGACTTGCCCTGACTCTAGATCCAGTGAGCTATCCACTTTGCTACCTAGTTCTCTCAGTACCATCTAGTAAAAAGGATTAAATTCTGTGGATTCAAGTGGGGTTAAAAAAAATTACGCAGATTACCTAGATCCATCACTTTATCCAAAGTTCTAATATTCAAAACTGTCAGTAATTTCACAGTGATTTCTAAGGAACTTGGGAAGACAACATAAAATGTTAAATTTCCAAGTAAAGAATAAAAAATAATTTGAAAGGCATCCATGGTGAGAACAGGGCCTGTTCAATTTACCAAGTTTCATGAATGTTAGTGGGAAGATGAATGGAATAAACTCACACCTACTTGGGAGTTGGTTATAACTGGGTTACAGAGAAAGGAGTCCCTTCCTGGCATCATAAGTGTATTTTTAAAAATGAGTATCTTTTGTTTTTACATGTACATTTCCCAAATGTATTCCTTCCCAGAGAGCCACTGACCATAATCAAGAACAGAAAAGGGAGTTAGGAACAGGGATGGGGGGAAGTTGTGGTTAAATGCAGTGTTTCATACCTCTAGTTCCCTTACCTCTGCAAAAAAAGTGAGAATTGCCTTCTCATCTCTTTTTGGAGGCAAATTTGTTCTTTACCATTTAGCAGCCTTCAGTTTCAACATAAATGTATTTCTAAGGGTAGTATGGTGTATGGATGGAGTACTGGATTTGGAGTCAGGAAGATCTGGATTAAATCCCACTTCAGATATTTACTACCTGTTTTACCCAGGGCAAGTCAATTAACATCTCTGAACCTCAGTTTCTTCATCTGTAAAATGAGGGAATTAGACTAAATGACTTCTAAAATCCTTTCTGGTTCTAAATCTATGGCACTGTGATATATTATTTTTTATATCACAGTTATTACACATGCCTCAAAACACACACACACACACACACCTACCTCTCAGCCAGAACTCTCCCTTTTAGTCATAGAAAACATAGAAAACAGTGGAGGAAAACCAACCAATGTAGCAACTACATGACACATTCAGCATTTGCAGCCCCATCTCCCATGCAGTCTAAAAGAAGTGAGTATCTTATCATGTCTATCATCTAATCGCTGTGTTTAATATACATGGTTGTACTCACTTTGCACATTATTGGGGTTCTGCTTTGTTCTGCTTCAGCCCATATAAGTCTTTGTTTCCTTTCATCTCTACAATCTGATCTGTCACCCTACTAAAGATGCACCATGCATGAATCAGGGCTGCTTGCAGGAAAAGAACTATGTACTCCCACTGAAAATGCTGCCTTGTGTAACTAGTTTGTTTGTCTTTATGTGTCTTAAGGATTTCTCAGCTGCAGGCCATGTAAGCCTGGCTTTTGTTGGTCACTAGACAGAATCTGGGAATACTCTGGTAAGGCTGGTGATAAGTCCCTCTTCCTCAGCTGAATGCAGACTAGAAGCCATGTGTCACTTGCAGTTTTCCTAGCTGGGTGAATCTGAATCAAAAAGGAAAATCAAACAAACAAGTGTGGTTCAAAATACCAACAGAAAAATCTGGGCTTCTTTCTTTCTCATTCACACTATATAACAACCCTCAGCTTCATCCACTCTGCTCTCCCTCTCCCTGTGTTTCTGTCCATGGCATCAAAGCATTTCCCTTCTCCTCTCTTCCTCCTGTTATTGTTCAACTGTTTCAGTTCTGTCCGATTCTCTGTGACCCCATTTGGGGTTTTCTTGGCAAAAGTACTGGAGGAATTTGCCATTTCCTTCTCCAGATCATTTGACAGATGAAGAAACTGATCCAAATTATGGTCCCAATTCTCTTTGCCTTTTGTATTGAGATAAGCTGAAAGTATTTATGGCAGCTAGGTAGTAAAGTGGGTAGAGTGCCCCAGGCCTGGAGGCAGGAGGACTGGAATTCAAATTTGACCCTTCAGAATTAAGTCAGACAAGTCTTTCATACAACCCTTCAAAAACTTAACAGAGCCTCTAGTTCCCTTAGTTTGGAAATTTTGTTTCTACTAATGTGGTTAGTCTAAGATCACATTAGCTTCTTTTATCTACTGTCATACTGTGACCTCAGGTGGATGCCAATAGAACTTGCAATCAAAATCATCAAAGTTTTCTCACATGGTAGCTATTATTCCTTCATTCTATACATATGTAGATGAGTTTTTAACCTAAGTGCAGGATGTTAGGTCTAACTTTCCACTCTGTCAAGATCTTTGAGGATCCAAATTAATATCATTTAGTTTATTAGCTTCCCTATCACAGTTTTGTGTTATCCTCAAATCTGACAATCATGCCCTCTATATCTTTATTCTACTCACTGATTAAAACTGTTGATTGGAACAGGGCTAAGGAGAGAGCACTAGAATTCCTCCTGAGACTTCACTCCAGGTTGACAGTGATCCATTGATCAACATTCTCTGGGTCCTGCTCAGTCAACTGGTTCGGAACAAACATCCAATTTACATTTGTCTCTTTTTCACAAAGATATTGTGAGAGACTGTCAAATGACTTATAGAAATGATTCTAAAGTATTTATTAAGTCCTTATTATGACAGATACTGTGTTAACTTCTGGGGATATAAACACAGATAAGCAAGACAATCCCCGCCCTCAAGGACCTGAGTGGTAGAAAAGAACACATAAAGGAGAGCAAGAAACGGTGAGGATTAAAAGGAGAAACACATGTATGACAGCATGGTGTGGAAATGGCCCAGAAATGGCATGAAAGCCTGTTCCAAGCAAGAGAAGGCAAAAGTTTTTCTCTCAGAGCCCAGAGTTATTCCAAGGCCAGTGAAGCCTCTTAACTTCAAAGATAATTTTTTTAAAGTAACTTTTATTGTAAATATAATAACCCTTTTAAAAAAATAAGCACTCCATTGTTGTTATTATTACAAAAGATAGTTTATCTCATTGATGTAAGTAGTTCCTTCTACCATTTCTGCTGATATCTTACTTAAACTGTCTCAGTCTATGATTCTTGTTCATGTCCTTCATAAATCCTTATTCATTCAGCATGGAGGAAGTCACCTTTCTTAAACTCCCCCCTCACACAGATTTGGATCATAGAGTAATCAATATCCACCAATGAAGAGAGCATTAACAATGGCTTGAGCCCTAGGTTGCTTACATTGGTTGAGTTGAATTACAAATAAATGTCTAGATACTTGTATGTCCTCTAATCCAGTTGGCTTGGAATAGTCTTTATGTTTTTCCAGTTTGGACAGAACTGGTGTAAGAACTGGTGTACCTATAAGATGACAGGTGAGTACATATGCAAATAACCTGATTGCAAATATAACTGAAACACTGATGAATCTTACCTTTGATACTTATCTAGAAGAAAACAGCAATATGTGGTTAAAATTATCACATATATGATCAACCAGTTTATTTGCCATGTTTAAGTCGGCGTCTGCATGTATGACCTTTTGTCATTATTTAGTCAATTAGTTACGCCTTACTCTTCATGACTCCATTTGGGATCTTCTTGGCAAAGATAATGAAATGGTTTTCTGTTTCTTTTTCCACCTCATTTTACAGACAAGGAAACTGAGGCAAACAGTGTTAAATAAACAACTTGTCCAGGGGCACAGACCTAATAAGTGTCTGAGGTCAAATTTGAATTCCAGTCCTCCTGCCTCCAGGCCTGGGGCACTCTACCCACTTTACTACCTAGCTGCCATAAATACTTTCAGCTTGTCTCAATATAAAAGGCAAAGAGAATTGGGACCATAATTTGGATAAGCAAACCTGCCGTCTTCATTCCCTTAAAAAGAGATCCCAAAATAACTTGGGCAAATATTTTATGGACTGAATTATCTGGATAATTTTCTTAATCATCCAATTGACTGTGTATATATGGAATATTATCAAGGGTATGGTGGAACCAGCTTGGACTTTCTGCCTAGAAGACTGTTAAATTTTCAGTGGGAGCATATACACCTCAAAAACAGGCAAATGCTACAAATCAAGGTTTTGTTTTTCTGATTGTCTAAATTTAACAAACTGATGAACAACTTGCTAATAATGCAGGTTAAACTCAATTTGTCCTCGTGTACTTTGTATGGTTTCTTCTTTTCCAGAGAGTCAACTGTTGAACTTTACTGGAGCTCCACTGGTTATAATTTTAACTAGAACAGCACAGGGCAGTTTCCATGAAGTTACAGGTCAGTCTTTACTTCCTCATTGTAGATGAGAACATTTCCCATGTAAACGGGGCTTATAGAAAAACACCAAAGGCAAGCTTTCGGTAGTACATAAAATACCTCTAGGACACAACAAAAAGTTAACTGAACCTTTGAAAAGCAGAGAATTTTAAAGGTAAATCTGATTTTGCATTTCTCTTTCCTCTTCTTCTTTATGTTCCCCCTCCTCAGTCCCTGTGCCTAAACTCCATGACATACCTGCCTCAGGCTTTTAAGGTCTACATAGGCATGAGATTGTGGTTGGACTACTGTGTGTGTTGATACAGGCTTCCCAGAGGTAGCCTAACTGTGACCACTTAGTTTACTTCCAAGTTAACAATGAAGTGAAGGGCTGCCTTTGAGTTGACTCTGCAGGCCTGTCAGTTATCATGGGTAGGGAGCAGGTCTCCTGTCCCTAGGAGAAAGAGAGTGAACCAAGTCACACAACAGCATTCCAAACTCCTGGCAGTGCCCCTATAGTCTAATAATAACGATAGCTAACATTTAAACTTTTCAATGGAGAGTCAAAGGTATGACTCAACCATACAAAGAGAATAAGCCCAACAGTAATATGGGCAATGAATTGGAGGGATGAGAGAAAGGAAACAGAAAGAATAGCTAGGATGCTACTTCAACCATCAAGGCAGGGGTATTTAGGTTATTAGGAATGGATAGACATTCAGGATAGACATCCATGATGTAATTGTTTGGATATGAGAAGTGAAAACACCAAAGTTTCCAACATGAAAGATAGCATAAATGGTGCTCATGCAGACAGAAATGGAGAATTCAGAAGAAAGGTCCAGTTCTGAGGAAAGGATACTATTGAAAGAATTTATTAACTCAGCTGTGGACATGTTGAGTTTTAGCAACTCACTGGCCCACCAATGGCCTTACCTTTTACTTGAATAAAGCAAATACTGGGGTGCAGTCAAAATGGTGGAGTAAAAGCCGGAGTTGTTAGCCCTCTCCCCACGAACCCAACCAAATACCTGTAAAAAATTACTCTAACCAAATTCTGGAGCTGCAGAACCCACAGAATGACAGAGTGAAGCAAATCTCCAGCCCAAGACATCCTGGAAGGTCACCAGGAAATGTTTTATCACACCGTGCTAGGAGCAGATCACAGTGCAGCCTGGGCCACGTTGGCACAAATGGGACCTAAGCAAGAACTGGGGGGACTGACTCTGAGGCCCTTGTGGAGGTTTCCAGACTTCACAACCCCAAAATGCTGAGGACAAATTGGAAGGTCAGTGGAAACAACCTGTGGGAGTAGAATGGTTGGGCCCCAGCCCCAGGGCTGCAGAGGGGGTGGAGAAGAGCCCTTGGCAGAGGCAGTGGCAGCAGCAGCAATAGTAGCAGCCACTGTTTTTGGCGTTCTAAGCCCACAGATTGTGGGGGGATCAACTGGCTAACAGTACACCTCTGATCCCCATTGGAAGCAGAGAACTACCTTGACAAAGCAGAGAACTACCTTGACAAGTAAATAGTTGGAAAAATGAGCAAAAAACAGAAAAAGAATCAGGCTATAGAATCTTACTTTGGTGACAAGGAAGAACAAAGTATATAAACAGAAGACAACAAAGTCAAAGCTTCTTCATCCAAAGCCTCCAAGAAAAATATGAATTGGTCTCAGGCCATGAAGAGCTCAAAAAAAAGATTTTGAAAATCAATTAAGAGAAGTAGAGGAAAAATTGGGAAGAGAAATGAGAGTGATTCAAGAAAATCATGAAAAACGAGTCACCTACTTGCTAACGGAGACTCAAAAAAAAAAAATTCTGAAGAAACTAACACTTTGAAAAATAGACTAAGCCAAATGGCAAAAGAGATCCAAAAAGCCAATGAGAAGAAGAATGCCCTAAAAAGCAGAATTGGCCAGATGGAAAATAAGGTCCAAAAGCTCACTGAAGAAAATAATTCCTTAAAGATTGGAATGGAGCAGATGGAAGCTAATGACTTTATGAAAAATCAAGAAATTATAAAACAAAGCCCAAGGAATGAAAAAATAGCAGACAATGTGTAATATCTCACTGGCAAAACAACTGATCTGGAAAATAGATCCAGGAGAGAAAATTTAAAAATTATTGGACTGCCTAAAAGCCATAATCAAAAAAAGAGCCTAGACATCATCTTTCAAGAAATTATCAAGAAAAACTGCCCTTATATTGTAGAGCCAGCAAGTAAAATACATATTGGAAGAGATCCCAAAAGAAAAACTCCTAGAAATATTGTAACCAAATTTCAGAGCTCCCAGATCAAGGAGAAAATATTGCAAGTAGACAGAAAGAAACCATTTGAGTATTGTGGAAATACAATCAGGATAACACAAGATCTAGCAGCTTCTACATTAAGGGATCACAGGGCTTGGAATATGATACTCCAGAGGTCAAATGAGCTAGGATTAAAACCAAGAATCACCTACTCAGCAAAACTGAGTCTATTACTTCAGAGGAAAAAAAATGGTTATTCAGTGAAATAGAGGACTTTCAATTATTCTTGTTGAAAAGACTTGAGTTGAAGAGAAAATTTGACTTTCAAATACAAGAATCAAAAGAAGCATAAAGGTAAAAAGGAGAGAGAAATCATAAGGGACTTACTAAAGTTGAACTGTTTATATTCCTACAGAGAAAGATCATATTTGTAACTCTTGAGATTGTCCTCAGTATTAGGGTAGCTGGAGGGACTATATACATATAGACAGAGGGCATGAGTTCAATAGGTAGGGATAATACCTTAAAAAATAAAATTAAGGGGTGAGAGAGGAATATGTTCGGAGGAGAAAGGGAGAAATAGAACAAAGCAAACTATCTCACATAAAAGAGACAAGAAAAAGCTTTTTCAATGGAGGGGAAGAGTGGGGAGGTGAGAAGGAAAGAGTGAACCTTACTGTCATCGAATTTGGCTTAAGGAGGGAATAACGTACACTCAATTTGGTATGATAATCTATCTTACATTATAGGAAAGTAGGGGGGAAAGGGATAAGGAATTATAGAAGGGGGAGAAGGATGATAGGGCAAATGGGAGGCGAGGTAATTAGAAGTAAACACTTCTGAGGAAGAATAGGGTCAAAAGGGAGAATAGAATAAATGGGGGGCAAGATAGGATAGAGGGAAATATAGATAGTCTTTCACAATATGACTGTTATGGAAGTGTTTTGCATAACTACACATGTATAACCTACATAGAAATGCTTGCCTTCTCAGTGGGGATGGGTGGGAAAGGAAGAAGAGAGAGTAGCTGAAACTCAAAGTTTGAAAAACAAATGTTAAAAATTGTTTTTACATGCAACTGGAAAATAAAACATATAGGCAATGGGATATAGAAATGTATCTTGCCCTACAAGAAAATAGAAGGGAAGGGGATAAGAGAAAGGAGGGGTACGATAGAAGGGAGGGCAGACTGGGGGAAATGATAACAGAATGCAGGCTGTCTTGGGGTGGGGGTAGGGGAGAGATGGGGAGAAAATATGGAACTCAAAATCTTGTGAAAGTGAATGTTGAAAACTAAATTAATTTTAAAAAATATAAATAAAAGGAGCAGCAAGTTGTACATAAAAAAGAATAAAGTGAATTTTTAATCCCCTATTTGATTTAATTATTCAACAATTTGTCAAAATTATCTGCACTTCACTTTACATGTTTACTTGTGTCTATTGTCTCTGATACACAGTAAACTACCAAGAGGCAGGAACTGGGCCTGATTCACTGAGTATGAGACCTAGTAAAGAACTCAGAAACTGTGAAATTATTTTGTTTTAGAGTAATGAAGATAAGAATGACTCACTGGCTCAAGTTTCCAGTTATAAAGGACCTTAGAGATCATCTAGTCTAAACCTGTCATTTTAGTAACTCAGAGAAATGAAGTAATCTGTCCACGGCTAAACAGATAGTGATAGGATTTGAATCTAGAATCTTCTAATACCAGATTCAACACATTTCCAACTAATTGCTAACTCATCTTCCAGGAAAATTAAAATTGACAAGGAGAAGAAATACTTAAGAATATAACTGTCAGACTGCTTGAGAGGTTATAGAGATATTTAAGAAATATCTGCTGCCTTTTACTACTATGAAGACATTAAGGTCAGTTCATGTTATCCTTGGCAGGGGTATTACTATATTTACCCAGTCAGCAAGTCAAATCAACATTAATTAATCAATAATTAATTACTTATATGTCTGGCCCTGTGTGAAACACTAGGGATGCAAGAAATGCAAAAAGCAACCCCTACCTTCAAGAGCTCAAAATCTGGAGTGGGGGGTGCAAACAGCCACATACAAACAAGACCCCTAAAAGATAACTGGGAGGTAATCCCAGAGGTAAGGCGCTAGCATTAAGGGTGATCCAGAAAGATTTCTTGTAGAACAGGGGATTTTAGGAGGCAGAAGGAAATCAAAGATGCCCAGACTTGGAGATGTAGAGAATTACAAGCAGGGAGATAGCCAGTGAGAACCCATGGAGCTGGAAGGCTCTTGCTTCTTGTACAAGGGACAGCAGAAGTCCCTGGATTGCACCAATCAGATGGGATTTTAAACCAGGGCCTCCAGTTGGGAGAGTACCATCACATTGAATTCATTAATGTTATAGTACAGCATTTTGAACACTTCTTGTCACCTCAACAACAAAAAAGGTGGGTGGGGTAAATAAGAAATGTGTCTCAAAAGGTAGGGAGGGATCAAGTTAGGAAAGCCTTTGAAAGACAGATTTTTGGCTTGCTGTTTGGCATTCAAAGCCCTTCATAACCTAGCCCCCTCCTACCTTTACAATCTTCTTACACCTTACTTCCCAACTTGTACTCTTTGATCCTGTGACATGGCTTCCAGGTTGTTCCACAAACCAGGTAAGACCCTCCACCTCTCGGCTCTGGGCAGTCTCTCTGGCTTATTCTCCATGCCTGGTACATTCTCCCTTCTTTGTTTGATCTACTGACCTCCCTGGCTTCCTCCAAGTACCCAGGAAAATCCCATCTCCTACAGGAGGCCTTCCTCCACTCCTTTTAAATCCAGTACTTTCCCTCTGTCCATTTTTCCTATTTATCGTGCGTGTAGCTTGTTTCCTATTTGTTGTATCTCGAATTTTCCCATTAGGTGACTCCTTGAAGGCAGAAACTGTCTTTTGTCTCATTTGGTATCCCTACAATGCCCAGAGCGCTGCGGGTGCTTAATAAATGTTGATTTGAGATTTTATACTCGATCCTGGAGGTAACAGGGAGCAAAGGCTCAGAGCGCATTTTAAGAAATAGTAATTTGACAGCCGAGTAGAGAGGACGGATCCTAGTGGGGAAGTGTCCGAAGACACGGAGGTTGAAGGGAGTGAACACTGGTAACTGTGCAGATTCCAAAGACTGGAAGTCTTAAGAGACGCTCCTTGCTCCGGAATGCCGATGCCACCTTTCAAAACTCATTCTCATAGGATCTGCATGATTTCACGTGTATAACTGATAGCGCATGGCCAGCCTTCTCGGCAGACGGGGGAGCAGTGGGAGACAATTTGGAACTCAAAATTAAAAAAAAATGTTGAACTCATTCTCCTCGGAGTCCACTTCTCCTGAATTCTTGCCTCAAAGGAGACGGAGCAAGGCAGGGCCAGGGCTCCCCAGCCGCGCGGCAGCCCCGGGTGAAGGGGGAGGGGAGGGGCGGGGAAGAGAGGGGAGGAGAGGGGAGGAGGGGAGGGAGGGGGAGGGGAAAGGAGGGAGGGAATGAAAAGGGAGGGGAGAGGAGGGAGGGGAGGGGGGGGAGGAGGGGGAGGGGCGGGGAAGAGAGGGGGAGGGGAGGAGGGAGGGGAGGGGAAAGGAGGGAGGGAATGAAAAGGGGAGGGGAGGGAGGAGGGAGAGGGGAGGAGAGAGGGAGGGGAGGGAGGGGAGGGAGGAGGAGGGGGGGGAGGGAGGGGAGGGAGCGGCCGCGCAGGAGTGGAGCGCGTTCGGAGAGCGGGGTAGCCCTGCAAGGCCGCGCCCCTCCCTCAGTCTCCCCGCCCACCAGGAAGTGCGCACGGGCCCTGGAGGCGGGCCGAGGAGGAAGGGGTGGGGAAGGCGGGAGGAGGAGGAGGGGTCTCTCCCGGACCCCTCCTCCCGAGGTGCGACGCCAGCGCCCCACTCTGCCACGGAGAGACGAGACCTGAGCACGCCGGGGAAGCCGCGCAGCCGAGCAGCTCTAGCCGCCGCAGCCCGACACCAGCTGGAGGATGAGCGCAGGCGCGGACCCCGTGGCCATCGTCTCTGCGGCCAGGACTGCGATAGGTGAGCGGCCACCCCACGCCGGGCGCGGCGGGCTCCTGGCGCGAGGCTGGGGCAGCCGGCGGCGCTGGCCCGGGGGATTGTCTTCGGGACGCCCTGCCCCGCGTGACTGTGGCCTCGCGCGGTCCGGGACGGGGGAGGAGAAGGGAGAACCCCGGCGGGGACGAGGCCAGGGGCCGGCGTGAGGGGACGCTGCCTTCTTCGGCGGAGGGGCGGCCCCGCCCCCGGCCCACTCCTGCTCCTGTTGCGGTGATTGGCTCGCCGAGGTAGGACCACCTCGAATGTTGACCCCACCATTGGCTGGGGGAAAGATACGTTCTCGCCGTTGGCCTCTAATTGGTCGGCGCCCGGTAGAGCCATCGGCTTATCACACGTGTCGGGGGGCGGGGTACTCCTGCTTTTGGGCTTAATGAGCGTTACTGTAATGAAGAGTGAAGATGGTTCCTTGGGAAATGAAGATTCGTTGATCATAGCTTTACTAGGGTATCTGTTGGCAGGCAGAGGGGTAGCTCATTAGTTGAGAAATGAATGGAAGATTCACTGGGTCGTAATGTTACAGCTGGAAGAGAAGCTGTGCGGGTAAATGTTTATTAACCGGGTTTCCTTGGGGGAAAACTTTCCCACATAATTTTAAGTTGGCATTATTAATACTTAAGTCTAGACAGTCAGCAGAACTCTAAGTCAAGCTCAGATTCGTGGCAGTTCTTGGTTTTTGAGGTGTAAATGCTTCCCCTGAAAATGGAAGGTCCTCCGGTTGGTTAGAACTGGCTCCAGCAAACCTAATTAGAAGAGACCTTAAAGGCCATATTATAGGTGAGGAAACTGAGGCACAGGTTAATCAACTTACCTATTGTTATATGGTATTTAAGACAGGATTTGAAAATCAGGTCTTCCAGACTCCTAACTCCACTGTTTTGTTCATAAGTAGAATTTTAGTGTCTCAGGAATTAAGGGTTATAATGTACCCGATCATTAGCATCATTTCTTATAAGTTATTGAATCAGCATATCAATGGATCAAAAAGCCCTGAATCACGAATGCCAAAGAGGCCCGGGCTTCCTTTAAAAAGAGCTGTCTTCATTAGTCCTAATTACGTGCCTAACACTTAATAAATGAGATATTTTGATAACAGTGGCCTGGGTTGGAGGAGATAAGCAAAACCTTAGTAATGTGTCTTCCCAAAACGACCGGCTGGCTGTGAGGAGCTCAATTAAAGTTGCAGTATTTTCTTTCAGGGTCCTTTAATGGTGCTTTATCTACTGTCCCTGTCCATGAGCTGGGCTCCGCTGTCATTAAAGAAGTCTTAAAAAGGGCTGGTGTCACTCCAGAAGATGTGTCCCAGGTCATTTTTGGGCATGTTTTGTCAGCAGGTAAGCCTAACAACGAATTTCAGATTTGAGGATTTGCTAGAGATTTTGGTCTTTCAGTACCTACCTGCTCTGGTACATTCTCCTTTAATGATCTGTTATTGCCAGCTCCATTTCAGGAAGCCTTTTCTGAATTATGGCATATTCACTGATTAAATCTTTCTTCCCATTAATGTTCAGGAGCCACAAAGCCTCCCACATATACCTCTCTTTACAGTCGAAAGCATTTTTACCTTTAGGGATTTATTCTTTTGTGTTAAAAACATTATTTTCTTTCTAGGATCCTCTTTAAAATACAACTACCCTTTGAGAGGCTAACACAGTAATCCCTAACATCTTCATGTGAATAAAATTAGCAAATTAATTTTCTCAAGTGTTAGGAAAGAATCTGAGATACATAAGAATACTTAACACCACCACCCTTCCCTTACCTTGGGGAAGGAAAAGCATTTAAGTTCTTCTAATATTCCAGGCAACATGCTAAGTGCTTTGAAAACATCTCATTTGATCCTCACAAGGGAGGCAAGTGATATTATTATCCCCATGCTGCAGTTGAAGAAAGTAAAGCAGGCAAAGGTTAAGTGAATTGCCCAGAGTCTCACAGCTAGTAAATATCTGAGGCTAGACTTGAACTTGGGCCTTCCTTGACTTCAGGCCTGGTGCTGTATTGTCCAGTTTGCCATGGAGCTGCCTGAGAAGCATAAAGAAAAAAGAAGTAGAGCCTAAAGTTTGATTATAGCTAACCCTACTGTCTTATTTTATTGCACATCCCTTTGTTCTTTAGTTCCATAGTTGATTGAATCAAACAAGAATAAGGTTAGGGGCTAGATATCATTGGTTAAAAAGGGAATTTCCAGGTGAGAAAATGCCTTCCATGTTTGCAGATAGGCACCTTTTCTGCAAGTTAGAAACCTAGGGGCCTCTTCAAACAGCTCAGAGTCTCACTGCCAGTGTATGTCACAACCAGGATTTGAATGAAGGTTATCTGGCTCTACATCCACCACACTTTTCAGGAGGACTCTAATCAACCATATTAGAAAGCCTCCCACTCATTTCCTGCTTCTGCTTACTGTAATGTCCTTATACTGTCCTCTGCTCACCCTGGGTCAAAACTCAAAATTTCTTCAATAATCCCTATGAGTGTTTGCCACTCTTTCTACTTCAGACTCTTAACTCTGACAATCCCTCCTTCTTTTAGGTTGTGGTCAAAATCCTGTTCGCCAGGCCAGTGTGGGGGCTGGAATCCCCTACGCTGTGCCAGCTTGGAGCTGTCAGATGATCTGTGGGTCAGGCCTCAAAGCTGTGTGCCTTGGGGCTCAGTCTGTTGGGACTGGAGAATCCAGCATTGTCGTAGCAGGAGGCATGGAAAGCATGAGCAAGGTATGGCCTCTGGAGAAATGAAGAAGTCTCCATGACCCTTCCCCTAACAAGAAAAAGAAAATTCTACTTAATCAGAAGCAAGATAAACTGTCCTTAGACTTATTTTAAGAAGGGTTATGAACTAAACAAAAGAGTGAATTAAGGGGAGAAAGTGCACTACCCTAATTTGATAACCCTTGTACCCATCCCATTTGTTTAATTACTTTTTGAGTGACAGTGATGTGACCTGAAGGTCAAGAAGATAGATACACACTTGTATCTTCTTTCTTTTTGGTTAGAAGACTGCAGGGAGAAAAACTGTAATCATATTTCCTCTATCTCTTCAACACTTTGTCAAATGATGTATTGTATATCTCAGCTCTGCCATTTTACTACTTTTGTGACCTTGGCCAAGTCACTTGACTTCTGTTAGCCTATGTTTCCTCATCTGTAAAATAAAGGGACTGGACTAGCTTGCCTCTGGGTTCTTCAATCTGTGATCACTGTTGCTTTTTTTGCATGACAAAACCACAAATTCCTTTCTTGAAACAATTCTATTCTAATCTATTATTGATCATGAAAAATGAGTTACAGTCAGAAAAAAATACAGAAATTGTAATCATCTTAGAAGTGTGATTGAAATAAATAAATCACTATAAACCAAAGACCAGAGAAGCCTAAATAGCCACTTAGGCGACAAACAGGTGACTTAATTGCCAGGCAGATTGAAATGGTAGCCAGAGGCAACACCAGTTTAAAATATAAACTCGTTTGTGAAATTTTACAGAGAGCACAGGATAATAAAGATTATGAGCAGTAGTACCAAGTAAAGCAGAGGGAATCAATGAACTGTAATAGATGCCAGAGTAGGCATTCAGGTCAGTAGTTGCTGCTGTTCTCTCAGTCAACTTTTTTTGGCATTATAAGATCTGAAGCTTTGGTACCTTTTCCTTTTTCTGGTATCTTGTGAATGGACCCCCATTCACTCACTACATTAGTGTGAAACTTAGTTCTGGGTCCTGAGTAGCTTAAATCCACTTCAGATCCACCAGCCTCAGCCTCCTCAGTAGCAGGGATTGGCATGCCTGGCCCTGTCTTTGCCCTTTGTTCCTTTTCTATCTCATTTAAAAGCATACTGGGGACCGTAGTATTGAATCCAAGTGTGGTGGTTGTATTATCCTGGATGGTGAATAAAGTCTGTGATAAAATTATTTGCATAAAACAGGGAGGTGAATGCTTGCTGAAGGTCTTTCCCTCTGTGAGAGCTAAATTAAAGGGAGTATTCTTTCCCATCGGATTGCCACAAAAATGCCTTTGTGCATGTCCTCATGCTGGTAGCATCAGCGCCTCCTAGGGGAGGTCTGTAACCATGCAAAAGAGTTTGGTCTAAACACTTATACAGGAATTAGATTATGACACTCGATACATACTCCTTGGCCTATAGCCCAAGGAGTAAGTGTCTAGATTTCAGGGGATCCTTAAACTTGGATGGGAAAAGAGAAAAGCAAACAAACCAACCCATCTTTATTTTCACTGACTTGAAGTGAAATTAAGCATTTCCTTCAATTATGGATGTAGACAACAAAACCACAGCAGCATGAGCGATACCTGTGATTAGTTGTCAATAGCAATCACAGATATTTTAGTGTCTCCTTACAGTTGTAGATATCTTAAAATCTCGTTTATACTCATCATGACTTTGAAGTTACTGTACTTATGAGATTCACTGCCAGAAGCACATCCTGAGCTCCCACATCACGTTCTCTGCACTTCTCTCAAGCTGAGTTGGTTGTAGAATGTCACTTATGCTTTTGTTAAGGTCAGCTCATCCTCTCAGGTTCTTTCGTGTACTGCCTCTGCTGCTTGTCTACAAGTTGGGGATTCATGAAGGCGAATCTGTTTCGTCTTTTTTGGCCTGGCACCCTGAGGAAAGGACTCCGATGGACTTACACACTTCTGTCTAAAGTGATGGTACATTTCTTATTTCCAGGCTCCTCATTTTGTTCACTTGAGAACAGGATTGAAAATGGGAGAGACCCCCTTGAAGGACAGTGTGATCTGTGATGGCCTTACAGATGCATTCCACAACTGTCACATGGGTGTTACAGGTAAGGTAGTAAAATAGTTTGGGTTAAAAAAAAATTATAGAAATGTATGATTGCTGTGAATCAGTTGTGATTATGCCCCTATCATTGTAGAGTATTGGAAAGGAAAGCAACCTTAAAGGTGTTGTCCAACCCCCTCATTTTACACGTGAGGAAACTGAGGCCTAGGGAGTTTACAGGATTTACTGTAGGTCAGTCAGTTAGTGCTTCTATAGGAAAATCTTTACATGTCTGCTTATCCTCTCTGCCTCTTTCTGTTTAATAGCCAGATGAAGTTAGCCAGACCTTTGGGGGCATTCCTTCCACCTTTCCAAAATTATGTAAGACTGGTATAGGATGGTTTTAAGTCTCTGAATATCTAATTCCCTTTTTGTATAGGAGGATTCTTAGGTTGCAGAAAGTTATTTATATTCAGTGTCCCTGAAACTGTTGTTGAAAGTTGGAAAGGTTGACATTAATTTACCCTGAATTAAGCATGTCTGTTTACTTGGGGGTTAGTGATGATCATAGGCAGGAGTGGGAAATAGGGGCCGGGAAAGAATGACAGGGTCTCACAGAGAGGCGATGCCTCCTTTCCCGATGAGCTGGTAGTCAGATGTTGACCTCTGCTGGGGTTCACAGAATTCAGTAGGCTAAGTTAAATGATGCCATCTGGCTTTACTAAATGTCCTTGTCTGGGTTCTTCTATACCTTTGGCCTCAATTGAACTGCATCATACGTGTGTGTTCCCAGGATTACTTTTTTCATTTTTGTAGGAGGTGATATAACTTGTATGGGGAAGAAATAGTTTCTTAAAAGTTACATCACAACTTCCAGCCACAATGTCTACTTAAGAACATTCTAGAACAAGAATTGAGAGAAATTATTTAGATAAGCTTGTGTAAATGCCAATGTTGAAGGCAGATGCTTGTTTTTAGTAGAAGATACTTCTTTTTTCTAGAAGTCATCCGTGTATATACCAATATATTTTGTTGTCTTGTACTCCTTCAACAGCTGAAAATGTGGCACAAAAATGGAAAGTGAGTAGAGAAGACCAAGATGGATATGCTGTCTCATCACAGAACAGGACAGAGAATGCTCAGAAAGCAGGCTATTTTGACAAAGAGATTGTACCTGTTTCTGTACCTTCCAGAAAAGGTAGGTGTGAATTGGCAGTACGTAAAACACTAGTAGAGATATTTAAATATAAGAAGAAAATCATATAACGTGAACATACTGGAATTTCTAAAAATACGTTTTTATTAATAGCTTTTTGTTTTTATGTCATCCAGATTTTCCCCGTATCATTCCCCCTTTTTTCTAGATAGTTATGTTAACATAATAATTTTTTTTAAATAAAAAGTGGAAGGTGGGGAAAAAATAAGATCATTTGAAAGTATTTGCAGAGTTCCATCTCTGCAGAAAAGTGGAAGGAGGTACCTTCTTATAGCTCTTTTTGGGAGCCATGCTTATATAAGAATGTTTTTGAAGGTTCTAGGGAAAGTAAGTGGCCTGCAGATTCCTTAAATAAGAGAAGAGCAGGAGCTGGCTTGTAGAGAATCTTAGCATCTCAGAACTTAAAAGGACCTCAGAAATCATGAGCTAAGCTAGACAAGTATTTGTTACCCACCTACTATGTACAAAAGCAAAAAGATAACCCCAGCTCTTTAGTTTACCCATTACTGAAGGACTTAGTACACATAGTATGCTAATCCAGCCTTTGCTTTACAACCATGAGGAAACAGAAGCTTGGAGATTAAATGTCTGATCCCAGAGTAACAGCTCTTGAATAGACTTGGAACTACAAACTAAGTCTGCCTGCCTGCCTACTTACCTGTCTTTTTGTCTCAACATCATGCTTTTTATCAGGCTCAGTATTTTCATCAACTGAAGCAGATGCTGGCTGGTTTTTTACTTCCATTTTCTGGCAGAAAGCCACCAGTGGAACATAATTTAATATATTCATCTAAAGGTCACATCAGTGGTTATTGAGCACGTTTAGTATTGGTGATCTTTTTGATTAGGAAAAGGCAACCGTTTTGTCCAAGAATTTCAAAAAATGGATTATAAAGAATTATAGTCTCATTGTGGTAAGGAAACTTGAAAATTCTCTTATTTGCCAGTTGAAGCGAAGACCAAGATCCATTGGAGATCATATTGTTTGTCTGTTAGGGCACCTTAGAATCAGTTATAAAGGAGTTTAGATACTTTGTCCAAGTATCCCAGTTTATCAGGTGAGAAATTAGGCCCAGAGAGAAAGTGTGATTTTTTTTTCCCCTGTCACACAGATCTTCTGGCCTCCTGGAGCATTCTAAGGTGAAATTCAGCTCTCACTTTTAGTAACTTTGAGATCAGTTCATTGGTAGTGTGAAACCTGTGCAATGGGAACAGTTTGGCCAGACCCTTCAATTTGCAGCCAGAGGCCCTCAATCCTGATGTGCTCCCCTGTCGCAGGGCAGGGGATCACCAGGCTACATGAGGGTTGAACTGAGCCAGCTTGGGAAGATGGAGCATTTTCAACCTTCATACCAGTCAGTATTGGGAACTAGCATTTCCAGCCTGGTCAAGATACAGAGGTCAATCTCCCGCTTCACCCTAAGCTGCCTCCTACTGCAAAAAAAAAAAAAAAAAAAGATAAATCTAAATGAGATTTTTTTTTCATAATCCAGAATTTTTGTTGTTGTTGGTTTTTAAAAAAAATTTTTACAATCATTTATGCCACAAATTCATAGGAGGAGATTGGTTCCAACAGCTCAGGCTCCTTGTCATTGGTTCTCACAAAATGTGCTTCTCTGGGTGGAGCAGGCTGGTATTTCAGTTAAACCCAAGTGCCTTTTTCTTTGGCTTCCTTCTTCTTCTGTTCATTTTCCTTTACCTTCTTCAGGAGGCTATCTCTGCTCTTAGAATGCTTAACATGCTTAATACACACATTAATTCTCTTGGCTAGAATCCTGCCCTTAACCTGTTTGTTTACAGCATGTTGAATAATATAGAACCGTTCCAATCTTTCCATGGTAACATTTTGTGGGGCATTCCTTGCTGAACTGCCCATACCTTTGATATCTACAATATCACCCTTCTTGTATATTTGCATATACATAGCCAAAGGGATAACACCATGTTTTCGAAAGGGCCTAAAAAACATGTATTATGTCCCTCTCCTTTTTCCTTTTGTGTTCATCATTTTGGCAACTCACTGGAATATGGTGAAAAGGAATGAGATAGTCTTCTAGCAGCCTAATGGTCATTGTTTAAAAGGAACATCCCTTAAAATAGAATTCATTGGTAGAGTTATGTGCTACTTGCTAATACCCTCCATTTATACAAGGTTTTTTTGTTTTTGTTTTTTTTTAAAGTCTAGTTTTCATGGCAGGTAAAACCCAAACCTGTGCATGGTGATTTAATTTAAAAGATTGAATTCTGTGGTTGTTTCAGTTTAAAATGATAATCCTTTGTTTTATTCCTTTCTCTTTGTCCTCTCTGAATTATGTTGGTGTCTATTGACAGTATTACTAATAGTACTTTAGGTTTACATGAGACCTCCAGTCCATGGAAGCCTGAGCCCTTTCTAGTGTGTTCTGGTACCACACACATGTTCCCTAAAGGTCACTAGGAATGTGATCTGGAGTTTCTGCTAAAGGCCAGTGCCATGTCTGTAAATGTAACAACTCTCAGGGAGTTGCTTTTCTCCTTTCAGGACCTGTAGAAGTTAAAACAGATGAATTTCCTCGCCATGGAAGCACTTTAGAAGCAATGTCCAAACTGAAGCCTTGCTTCCTGACGGATGGATCAGGAACAGTAACTGCTGCTAATGCTTCAGGTGAGTTTTTTTGGGAGGGTAGTAGGAAAGCTCCCAAGCTCACTTGATCTATGGCCAAAGTCATCTGTTTATTCCTTCCTGAATGGTGCTATAGTGTTGGAGTCATGAAAACTTGGGTTTGTGTCCTGACTTTGAGGCTCAGTTTAAAAATAGGGATAGTTAACATGTCATACATACCTTCTAGTAATTAAGAGAAAACATTTGGTGAACTACAAAGCATTTCATAATTGAGAGTTATCACCATTTTTTTGGTTTCTTTAATAAGGAGACCAAGTTGCTTGTAATGTTGTTATTGGTGTACCTTTTTAAAATGTCAGTCATTATATATGTTCTTCACTCCGTTCTAATACTGAATCCTTCTTATGAACAAAGTGAAGCAAGAAAGGTGTGATATAGTGACTGAGAGTGTCTGTAAGTCTTCAAAGACCCCTGCTTTTTGCCGGTAGGAGGGATTTTTCTTTCTTCTTGATGACCTTTGTTTCAGTTACTTTTTTTTTCTATTTTGTTTACATTGTCCTAGTCATTTTAACGTGTTTTAGTTCCAATTGTTTTATTTCTCTCCATAAATTTATGAAGATCTTCTTATGTTTCTCTGCATTCCTCATGTTATCATTTCTCATAGCTGTATATTCCACCACCTTCATCTGTTTGCTCAACTGTTCCCCAATTGATGGGCATCCATTATTTCTAATCTTGTTACTACAGAGTAGTATTAATATTTTGTCAGGTTAATTTTTTTTTTTTACAATTTCATTGCTTTATTATTAAGTACCATCAAGTTAATTTGGGTCTCTGGGTTCTAACCATAAAGAAGTCAGCGAGCACACCTGTGAGAGATGTTTTTCTAGGCATCTCGTGATTCAGTAGACAGAGCACTGGGTTTTAAGTCAGTTCAGGCCTCAGACACTTGCTGACTTTGTAGCTGACCCTGGAAAACCTGTCTGCCTTAGTTCTCAACTGAAACACATAATCGCACCTACTTCAGAGCTTAGCACAGTGCTTAGTACATTGTAGGTGCTATGTAAATAAATGCTTATTCCCTTCCACCTATAACTTCATTTTTTTCAGTTGGAAATTTCTAGGGTTTACTCAAGACATGGAGTTTGGGATTTCACTCAGTTTGGGTGAGTTAAGGGGAAGTCAGGGCTATCTGGATACTTGGAATAAAGTAGTCATGCCTCCTCCAACTCATTTCATTCTAGCCTTTTTTTTTAAGAGTTCTACTTAAGGTATAATTAAAATTGTCAGTTATCTTTCACATTTACAAATTATGGAATCATGTGCAATATGAACATTTCATTTGGAGTAGAATGGTAGATTAACCAAAATTTTTGGGTACAACTTTATACTATATAGCATTCCACTGTGGGAAGTAGATATAAACTATCAGTTGATAGGGAGAGATTTGGCATGGGTTGAGAATAATGTCTATCTTGAAAAAACTTATGTAGGAATAAATGATGGAGCTGCAGCTGTGGTTCTCATGAAGAAGTCAGAAGCAGAAAGACGAGGTCTTACACCTTTAGCACAAATTGTATCCTGGTCACAGGTTGGTGTAGATCCTGCAATTATGGGATCAGGACCAATTCCAGCAATAAAGCAGGCTGTAAGTACTGAATTTTAAATAGTAGTTAGGATTTTATGGATGGAAGGGAACTTAGAGGGTGATCATACAGTCTTAATCCTTCATTTTACAGATGAATTAGGGGCCCACAGAGGTCAATGATTACCTAGGATTTTGAATGCAGATTCTTAGGTTTTACATTCATCTTCTTTTATGCAATACAACCATTTCTTCTTTTCGTTTTGAGATGAATCTACGGTTAAGAAACTTTCACTGAACAGTCTTACCAATGTACCTGTCCTGCAATTTGTAACTTTAGGAGAACTGCATGGGTAGTGAAGGGTTAAGCCCACTGCTGGGGGAGGGACAGGGAGACTTTCTCTTAGGACTATACTACCTATATTCACCAATAGATTTATTGTTACTTTTTCACTTAGGTTGCCAAAGCAAACTGGACACTAGAGGATGTTGATGTATTTGAAATTAATGAGGCCTTTGCATCCCTTGCTGTAGCAGTATCAAAGGAACTTGGATTGAACCCAGAAAAGGTGAGTCTATTGTTTGAATCTTTTACAGGGTCAGATGATAGTATTCATAAAAGCCCTCAGCATACTGCCTGGCACAGAAATAATTATGTCCTTGCCTGCTTCATAGGCAACAAATAGCTGATCCATCAGAGGGGGAAAGTAAGTTCCCATTATATTAACAGCAACAAGTTAGACATTAGATCCCTCCAAGAAAAATTATTTTCATTTACAGTAAATATGGAGATTTTAAATGTCTTTTTTTTTTTTAAGGTCAACATTCAAGGTGGAGCCATAGCTTTGGGGCATCCCATTGGGGCCTCAGGGTGTCGAATTCTTGTTACTCTATTACATACACTGGAGAGAATTGGTGGAACCCGTGGAGTTGCTGCTCTTTGCATTGGAGGAGGGATGGGAATAGCAATGTGTGTTCAAAGAGGATGAAAAAAATCTAATAATTGTGGGTCTCAAGTAAAATTTTACCACAATTTAACTCTTCAAATCTTAAAATGAACTACCTGTGAAAACATGTTTCAGGGACCAAAAGCAGCAGAGGGAAAGAGATTTTATTTTCTTTCATCTCCCTTATAAAAACTCGTCAGCATTTTTTATGTCTATACACTTTAGTGCAAGACAAAGTGGTACAGGACGAAACTAATCAATAACACTGTTATAAATAAAGAAAAAATCAGATCAGTCTTCAATAGCCCCAGAGTGAACAGCATCTTCATAACTTCCTCCTCCTCCTCCTCTTTTATCATCTTTATTTTCTGGATGTAACTTAATGAGGTCATCAATTCGAAGAATGGTAATTGCAGCTTCTGTTGCAAACTTCAAGCTCTTAACTTTAACCATGGTAGGTTCAAACACACCACTCTGCCTGTTGTCTCGAGGTTTGCCATTGATTAAGTCAAGACCAATCCTGCAATTGGGGGAAAAAATGGTATTAAAACAAAGGCTATTTCATCTCTTATTAAACTATTTTCCTCCCCCCACCCCTTTCCTCCAACTCAGAAATTTGAGTGTTTTAACTATAGTTGCTTGCATATAAACATACTTCTGGGAAGCTATTTACCCCCCTATACCTCAATTGATAACAAAGACTCCATTTTCTTAAATGTGTTTTAGACAAAAGCACGCCCAAAATTCTGCCCTCTTTGTATGTGTAAATAGGACAATAAAGATAAAAAAATTTATACTTGCCATTTTAGGTTCTTGCGTTCTGGGTTAACTTGAGCCTCGTTATGAAAAGCTCTTAACTTGGCAACCAAATCTGTGGAGTCTTGGGCAGCATTAACTGCCAATGTATTGGGAATAATAAGAAGAGATCTGGCAAATTCTGCAATAGCAAGTTGTTCCCGTGATCCCTAAAGAAGAAAATTAACTCTAATGAGCAATGGGAGTGGGTTCCCCTCTTCCGTCCTCCCCAGTTTCTGCACTCTTCTTACCATGCTGGTTGCGTAGTTCTCCAGGTAAATGGAAAGGGCTGCTTCTACAGCACCACCACCTGGTACTACAGACTTTGACTCCAGGACTCTCTTAACCACACAGAGAGCATCATGTAAAGAACGCTCCATCTCATCACACATGAAGTCATTTGCTCCACGTAAGATAATGGAGGCAGATGTCCGAGCTCTAGTGCTGTAATAAATAGGCTTGGTTAACCAATTTTATAATAAAGCAGAATTATAGAATGTAAAAGTCTAATGTTAATACTTCACAGGACAGCTAATCATTATTTTCTTCAAACTTAATGAGGTAAAGCTACATACACACACACTATAAAACCATTAAAAGGTTTATTAGTCATTCAGACTTTTGAAAAACCCAAGTGACTACCAGTCTAACCCACATGAGAAAACTAATCCCATCTACAACTACAACGTGCCTGAAGAATTCACCCATTGCTTAAAAGGTCTCTCCCTACAAAGGCCCAAACAGCCTTTTTCACTTTGGATTAGCGCTAACTGAAACAGGCCTTTCCACCCACTGCTGCCCCAGGGCCATGCAGAACAAGTCGGATCCTTCTTGGATCACCCCCATTTTTTGGTAACTACTGCCCTACAATGATATGGCACAAACAAGAAAAAGGTCCTCTCTGTATGATGCTCTCCAAATTCTCACTGTCTCTCCTCTGTGTATTAGCAAAAACAATGTGATAGACCTTGTAACACAGATGAAATGATGTTTTCACCTTAATTTACAGGACTAATCTTAATGTCTCCCATGCGTATAACTGCTCATTCTACTGAAAGAATGGCAGCAAATAAATGGGAATTATGTGACTTAATTTATAATAAAAAAATTTAGATAACCTTGGTATTATTCTATAGTAAGGCTTACTTTTTGATTAAAATTAGCTCATCATCACAAATCCTCTCTTGTACTACTTCTTCTGCTTGTCCTAACATCGAAGCTTCAAAACTTTCTTCACCTTCCAGATTAGCCAAGGTTGACAAAATGGTTGCTATTAAGTGGAAAGGAAATAGAAAATTGTACATGCATTTCCCGATTTCTGTTGTACAAATAAATGACCAAGTTTGTTACCACACGAACTACTGACTTTCCTACATATTAACAAGCTGACTTAATAGGAGGAAAAAGGAACTACGCTCCACAAACACCCCTTACATATTAAGAAAAAGGACCAACGAACCACACATATCACTTCAATTAAGATAGTTGTGTCCCCTTCTAAAGTGACTGCTAAGAAATGAGTTTAACACTTTTCAAAGTGAATAAAAATACTGAGCCAAACTGAAAAAAGTTTCATACAGTCAGTATTACATTTTTATTTGCCAAAACTCATTAAAAATCTGGTTAGCAGTAATCAGCTAAGTGGAAAATAGCTGTTTATGTTTTCTTTCTTAAGTGCTAAAGTTAAGCACCTCATTAAAAGTCTGAGAGAACACAAAGTACTTTTTATTTTAAGGCATACCTATGGAAAAAGCTTATCAACTTCAACGGTTCTAATTCCAACACAGAATGACTAGCTCCTAAATATTCTCTTACCTCCAGATGCTTTAGCAATTCGCTTAAGGTCCCTTTTTAAAACTCTTCGGACTGCCATAGTTGAAGACTCAACGAAGTACTTTAGACACATGTCATCAATTCCACCAGTGGTTAAAATAACGTTGGCACCAGTGGCCAGTATTTTTTGAATTCTCTCCTTTGTAATATCAGATTCTCTAAAGAGACATAATAATCACTATTAATCTAAATTTCCCTCTTAACACAGGAAAGTTTTGAGTATCCTAAATAAAATGTTCAACAGAAATACTCATGGGCTACTTGATTTTATTTACTAACTTCATTCTAACAAATAATTCTTCTATAACATTTAAGATTACATTATCTACCCAAATCAACTTCCTCTACAAAGTTTAAAAAGGCCTTAATATTTTTCACACGTCAAAAATTCTACCAAGGTATTGTGTACAAATTTACCAACACCATTGACCTTTCTAATGATAAAGGGTCACATTAATTTTTGGAAGCTTATGGATTAAATTGTGAGACTTTATTTCAAAGATTCAAAATACAGTAAAAATGTTAGTCTTTTCCACATATTTTAATCTAAGTTAAAGTATCAATGTGGATTTTACACTAACAAGTATAAAATATTCTGTATATGTACTACTTAAGATACTTGACAAAGTATGTGCGTATATACACACATGTATATACCCATGTGCACTGTAAAAATATAGCTCAAGATTTATAGACAATGCCATTCCAGCAAGTTTGATATTACTTCAAGTGCTTGATTTGTTACAATGTAATTCTCCACAACAACTTTAATAATTGTGCTAGCATAGCCAAATGTGAAGAAACAAAAACATGCTTACAGCAGAAATTTTATGCTTTACAAGCACTTATGGTAGCATGATATTAAGTAAGCAGGGTGTCCATGCCTTTAGGACTAATTTTAAGCAAGCCTGGCAGTTAGGATCAATCCTACGGTCTCACTTGCTGTAACATTCCTTCTTGCTTTTCATAGCTTCTACAGCTAGGACTCGATGTTTTCTATCTGATTGTCATTTGCACGCATATGCTTGTAGCACAATAAAATATGAAAAGTTAGATATAACTTCATAGTAACAAAAACGATTTCATACTCAAGCATAAAGACCTAGCATTTAGTTTAAAAAAAAAGTATAACTCTTTTAGAATATGTGTATTGTAATTTGTACTATTCTAGTTTCCCAGAGATTTTTGTAAAATAGGTTGTGATTTTAGTTCATTTTAAAATGCTTATTCCTTGAAGCCTATTCTTCTAACATTAATTTGTATAAACTCAAAATTCTGTTCAGTTTAGTGAACAATTCTAATATTATCCTGCTCAGACAAAAACATGAATTGTTTGCATCCCCGTCTTAGACATAAAGAAGAAAGAGAGAAGGAGAGGGACAGAGGGAGAAGGAAAGAGTAACAGACTGAGATAGGAGAGAACCCCAACCTACCTCTTTCTAATTTGATCAAGTTTTTCTGGGTCTGTAATGACCACTTGCACACCAAGCTTCATTTTTGTTTTCTGTAGGCTAAAGTCCAAGCAAGCAATTTTTGCATTGACTATTCTTTTGGGCATGCCTAAAAACAAAATGGAAAATCAGATTTCTTTTAAGTAAGATTTTTAACATTTACTCTAAACTACTACTTACTACCTTTCAACTCTAATTTTAATAAGTAGATTTCCTTAAAGAGATAGAAAAAAGGCATGTCTTTTAATTGTGGGTAAGCATAAAAAAAAATGTAGGCTTTTACCTACATTCAGAACTTCTCTAACAGAATTTATTAAAGCTCTTTCTCATTAAGTAAAAAAAGTCACTTTCTGAACTGAATTCTCCCATTCATCAGTACTGAAAAATAAATTTGTCACGACTGACATATTAACTTAAATTATGACATAAAAGACAAAATAGCTAAAGGGTGACCAGGTGTTGGAATATACACTCAAAGCATCCTTCATGTTTCTGCTATTTTCCCTATACTTTTTAAAGAGTTAAAGTGACCTGCAAATACTATGGGGATGACCTAAATATGTGCTATGATTCATATTCCTGTTAGGTCTATTAAAAATAGTTTGAATCTCTGAGATCATGTTAAAAAAAAGGGCAGTATGTGTAAAGGAGAGCTGACAAAGAATAATACTTGCCAACATCCCTTGCATGGAAATTCATTTAACAAATTTATCTAGCACTGATTGTGGGTCAGGCAGTGGGGATTCAAAACCAAAAATGCCCTCAAGCTTTCATCTTCCTGGAGTACAACAACATTTAGACAGATAAGTAAAGACAAAACATATGGAGTAAAAATAGCTATGGGGGGGGGGGGGGGGGGGTCTTGAAGGATGATGATCAAGTTAGCACAAATATAGAAGGTGGTAGTAAGGAGAGAGAATATTTCAGACAAAGGGGCAGCAGCGCTCCTAGCCATCAAAAGCACAGAAATACAATGTATTGTATAATCAACAGTAAGTAGAGCATAGCTTATTTGGTTGAAGTCAGACTTCAAGTGGCTATAAACAATAGGCATTGCCTATATATGGTCAGTCTTAGGCTTTCAGAATCACTCTGGCAGTGGTGCAGAAGAGAAGCAGAATGAGTGCTAACAATTAAGGGTGATAACAGCCTGAAGTGAAGTTAGCCATGGGAATGGAGGGGAATGTGATGCACCAGAAAGAAACAACAGACTCAAATGGCAAACTTGGGTGACTGGTGGTAAGCACAAGAAGTAGAAAAGTGTGGAGAGTTAAGAGAGCAAACTCCTTGAAGCTTACTTACCCTGTGATGCCACCACACAATTCAGCGCATAACCATTTATAAGCATGCTCTCCTTCTGACTTCGCCCATGGGCCTTCAAAACATTAATAGAATTTATTGGAAAGCGAGGCTGGCCTTTCACATCTGTATATTTAACTGCAAGTACTGCATCTACCACCATATTGGCAAAAAAGTCACCGTCACTAAGCCAACAACAGTGTCAAGGATAAAAAGAATTGCAATGGAGCAACTATAAAGGGGAATTAAAAAAAAAAAAGGTCTACAGTTAATGAGGAATAGAAAGTCATCTGGCCCTACAGGAGAAAAGAGAAAATGGAGACAAGAGAAGGGAGGGATGACAGAAGAGAGGGCAGATTGGAGATAGGGAAAATTAGATTGCTTGGGGTATTGGGGTGGGGGAAGGGGATAAAAGGGGAGAAAATTTGGAACCCAAAATTTTGTGAAAATGAATGTAAAAAGTTAAATAAATAAATTAATTAAAAAAAGGTCTTTGCTGTTAAGCTTTCCAACAAACTCAAACTCTTAGAAGTAGCAAGCATAAGCACATAAACCAATTAAAAGTGTTTTCCATTGATACAGTACTTTGCAATTTACAAATCACTGACAACCTTAGAGTAGTTCAAACAAGTACCACCACCCTCAAATATTAAATGAGCTACCCAGAGGTTACATGACAAGCAATCAGAACCCCTATTTTCTGACACCAAATTCAATGCCTACACCATGACATTATACTTTTGTCTTAAGAAATGACTTACACGTTAGATGATTTCTCCCACTCATTTTAATTCAACACAGCATGACTATTGTGAAAATGTATTTAATAAGAATGTATGTGTAGAACCTATACAAAATTGTAATGCTGTCTCAGGGAGGAAGGGAAAGGTGGGGAAAAAATCTAAGTTATATGGTGGTGATTATAGAACACTGAAAATAAAAATTAAAAAAATGACACACCATGGTATACAGTAACAGCAACATTGTATGATGATCAACTGAATAACTTGGCTATTTTCAGAAATGCAATGATCCAAGACAATTCCAAAGGACTTGTTATGAAAAACACTATCCACCTCCAGAGAAAGAACTGATGGTTCTTTGGACTGAAAGACATCTGAATACAGATTGAAGCACACTTTAAAAAAAAAAAAATTAATTTTTCTTGGGTGTTTTTTTCTCTTTGGTCTGTTTTCTTCCACAACATGACTAACATGGAAATGTTTTGCACAAATGCATATGTCTATCTTGCATCAAATTGCTTGCTTTCTCAATGGAAGGGAAGAGAAAGAAGGGAATTTGGAACCCAAACTTTAAAAAAAAAAAAAAAGGAATATTAAAAATTGTTTCTACAATTGGGGAAAACATAAAATATTAAATAATAAAAACAAATGGCTTCTCCACCTATAATTTGCTATTTGTAATATATAGAAATCAGAAAAAGTCCAAGTTTTTGTCTTGCTAATTTTGAAATCCAAAGAAATATTTAGACCTATGCAGAGCTTCACAGTTATAGACTGTGCTTCTTTTCTTCACACCTACATTCCCTCTTCTGAACCCTTTCAGCACAACTCCACACCATAAGGCAAGCCTACTCGTCTTAAGTACTTTACTCCATACTTTCTACTTGTAGCAACTTTATGACTGATGATCTAACTTCAGCAAAAACAATGCTTATAATAAATCTTTTAAGTACTGCTACACTCACTTTAAAGGTGATTATTAGCATTTCTGGTTAACCCTTGAAAACATCTTTTAAGCAAACAGACCTTTTCCAATCCTGTTAGTCTGACAAACGTTCTTCCTCATTCCAATTGGTAAATGTCCACACATTTAGCAGTAGGCAAAATTCTACTTGGATGTTAATGAGACCTCCCCCTTTAGACAACATATTCATTTAAAAACCCATATCTTTAGTCTTAGAATTCTATTTCTTTCTTACACCCAGACAGGCTGGAGCCTTTACTGAGGACGTTACGTATATTATATATGTGTTATATATATGTCAATATAATCCTACAACCAATCTGTATGCCTTTCTAAAATACCATATGATTTCTCTGCCCCTATCTTTTTAAGTACCTCAAAAGTTCAGGAAGAAATTCCTAGATTTCTTAATCTAAGAAGGCTATGAACAAATAATTTCGCTTTCCTGCAAATTTCCTCTTTCAAAAATGCAATCACTATTCCAGAGACACTTGCCACAAGAACTCCTTTCATCTGAAGTAACAAATACCAAAATGAAGTCAATCATTATCAATGAGATGAGAATACTCAGGTATTAGGAAACCTCAACTCTACATTAAATCTCATTTTCAAGACAGAACTTTTCTTTAGGAATTACCTGCTGAACTCAGGTATTACCAAATATAACTTCCATATGCTAGGACCATGTAATTGAAGCATTAAAACTAACATACTATATACAAGGGCTCAATTAATTTAAATAGCTATGAACTGTAATCAAGAAAGGATACATTCCAATGATCTTAGAAGACATGGATGTTTTTGCAGCATTGATGAGACAATCCTTTCCAAGTTCATCTGTGTTAATGATGAGATTTTCGTTGATATAGCGCACTGCTTCCCTATAAATAACATTTTAAAAACATAGAAATCAATACTTATCAGGTTTCACAGAAAATTATAGTAGTTAACCATTATTTTCATATCAAGATACGGTAGAGATAGATTTGTTCTGCCATTTCATATAGGAAAAAAAGACATGGCTACTCTTTCTCCATCAGACCATGGCAGCTATATTTTATCCCATAAGCATAGCCACTGAATCTATGAAGTGAAAAAGTGGTAGTCAAATGGGAAGCTACTGAACTGCTCTTCGAATGAGTTGCTCAAATGTGACAACTGCCAACATAACCTTTTCATTTTATCCAAGGTGAAATTAACCATAAAATTAATAACTCAAGAAGCCTTCAATGAAAATGTTAGCTTTCCCCCACCCCCAGCCCCACTTTATATATAAGTATTTTTCTCACAATCAGACTCTGGAGGAGTTCAAGATACTACAACATACAGAGAGGTATAAGGATGATCATATCTATTTTACAGACTAAGAGATTAAGTGACTTAAGAGCAGACATTTCAATGAACATGAATTTTGTTATGAATGTATCATACTTGCAAGCAAGTCTATAGCCACCAATAATTGATGTAGGATGAATTTTCTGCTTGACTAATTCATCTGCATTTTTCAGAAGTTCTGCTGCAATAATAACCTGTTGAGAGAAGACATGTTTATAGTCAGCATGCCTTTTAACACCAACGTTCATTACATATACAAGGCAGAATAGAATGACTGCGAAGGTCCCTAGCAAAAAAGGGCATAATGTAAGCTTTTGTTTTATGCCATTAAAATATCTCTCTTAAAGCTCAGATTCAAAAAAGCGCAAGTCATAGGGAAGGAAGACAATTCTTGAGCCTTTTTTCATTTTATCTGTTTTCAGGCTCCTCAATCAAGAGATTGACTGCTATTATTAAGTTTGACAAGGATATTACAGTAGTTGTTATTAACTAAGCCATCATTTTAAAATCAAATGTAACACACAATAAAGCTAGATTGTTCTGCCACTTCATACAGGAAAAAAAGACATGACCCATGTCCCTTTGAGCTGCTTAAATGTAACAACTGCCAACATAACAGCTGTTGCCTTCAGCTCAGGTTTTGATTTCTTCTCACACTTTAGGGAAGACCAATTTTGTGAAAGACTGGTCATCAGGACTTTCACTCACATGGTACATGCCCAGGAAGTACTGCAGCTCCAGGAAGAATCTAGATGACCCTAAATTTAGGTTGGCCTGAGACTAAAAACTAATACCATACCAACACCCCTTTTTCTACTTGAATGATCAGAAACTCATCTGGCTCCTTAAATTGGGACTACATCCTAATTCAAAAGTGACAAGCTCCAAACTATCATAGTGAAGGTGGTAAAAACAAAACTAAGAAAAATAGATAAACTGCAATCTCCAATAAAAAGTTGCTTTGTTCGAATTCTGATGAATTCTTAAGACCCCACAAAGAAAAAAAAAGCAAAGCTTTGAACACTGGCATTTGAAAATTATACATCAGAATCCAAAACCTGTGTGCTAATCTAATTATCACATCAAAGAAACTAATCATTTGAAAGTCCATGAAATAACACAAATGGAATCTAGTGATACAGGTGAAATTTGACATAAAGGCTGCCTGACCAGCAATCTAGTAACCAAACCACATTGGTTTTTTCGATTTCATTTATGTACTATGTAAGTAATACTTCTCTCTCCTCCCAACTTTTAGTTCAGGCTTAATATATAAAGATGATGTATTCATTTAATTTGTACATATTACAATTTTCTGATAAAGTCCAACATATTTTTAGTGTGTCTACCTACCACAGATGTGGTTCCATCTCCAACTTCTTTGTCTTGCAGATCAGCCAACTCACAGAGCACTTTAGCTGCAGGATGTTCTACCTCCAGCAATTTCAGAATGGTTGCCCCATCATTAGTAATAGTCACATCCTGTTTTGGAAATCGAGCAATAAACATTAGAATAAATTAGTATTTTATATTCCCATGAAAGAACATTTAAAAAATTAAGGAAAAATCCTATAAACATATTACATAGCTCCACAATACTAACAAAAGCAAAGCATTCATATGACAAACTATTAAACAAAACCCCATAAAATATCTTATCCTTAAAACTCTTAGGTTGTCTTAAAAAAAAAAGTTACATCTGTACTTACACCAATATCATCCACCAACATCTTATCCAAGCCAACTGGGCCAAGAGAACTTTTTACAATATTGGCAATAGAAGCTGCAGCCATAACTGTAAAAAATATAAGAATATGATAATTAGAAGAAGTATCTTGATTATTTCAAATGATATTTGTTGCCATCTGACATCAGTACTAGCTTCAAGAAGCCTCATAATAGAATACCTATAAGAAAGAAAAATTTTAATAATATCAGACATAAACTTCCATGTATAGCAGGGATTGGTACACCATTCTTTTCTGCTGGAAGTAGCTTTCTGTTTCGGTGGACAGAATGCTGAACCTGGAGTCAAGAAAACCCGAGTTCAAATTCTGCCCTAGACACTACCTAGGCTCGGTTACCCTGGGCAAATGAGCCTGTTTCCTTAACGGTAAAATGAGAACAAATAGTACCTACCTCCTAGAATTGTTGTGAGATCTTTGTAAAGCACAGTGCACATAGTATGGGCTTAATGTTTGTTCCTTTCTCCTCTTACATCATGTAGTCCATGAGGTGGGCAGTTACTGTTAATTATAATTTAATGCTACAATTGTATTGCACTTTTAAACAAGCCAATCTATCTAAAACCATACCTCCTAAAGAAATTATTTCAAAGTATTTCTGTTAAAAGGTAGACCCATAAATAAAGCTTAGAGCAGACCTTAAATCAATTCTCTGAAGAAAAAATGCTAAACCTTCAACTACTCAATCAAATTATCCATTTATATTCTACAATTTCAAGTAGAAAAAAAGGTTAACAATCAGCTTTCTCCTTCACACTCTGGCAATTCCTTCTCTGCACCATTAACAGATCCTCAATCTCGAAAAAGCTTTTGAAAAGTTTCACTGGTGTCTTCATTTTCTACTACTCATTTGTGTAAATACTTTCTTCAGCGTTCCAAATTGAACTCTAGCTTCTAACGACAAAAATCAGACAAAAACAAAAGGTAACATATATCAGTAACAGTAACTGCCCTAGTGGTAGTCCCTCTTAAGAGGTGGGAGATATTTTTCAACACGTTCTCTCTCCACTTATAACCAATCACAATTTACCTTTCAGCTAAAATGTGGTAAGGGATCAAAGTACAGCAGAAATGTTAATATTTTATTAACACTAAAAGCCATTCAATTAACTAAAAGCAATTCCTTTTCCCAGAATTTTTGGAAATCAGAGAAGCTGTCATCCAGCTTAATTTTGGCCCTACCATTTTCATACAAAACTTATAAAGTTAAAAGAAATGGAGGGAGGAAGGGAAGGCAGCATTGGACTGGAGAAACGAGACACCTGGGTCCACAATCAATAACGTCACATACTCAGTTAAGTGGCTGTAAGAATGCCACTCTTATTCCATGGTTTTCTCAAACATAATGGGGGGTTTGGTTATGGGAATTTCTAAGGCCTTCTGGGGAGTTAAAATTCTAGCCACGTTTTAACCCTGGGGTCTCCTGTGGCGAGAAACCAGGAATGGAGGAGGGGTAAGGTCTCTCTAGTGCTATCACTTTCTCCGTACCTCGGGAAAATCATCAGAAAAACTGCCACCCAGTTTTAACTCTGGTGGTATTTTTGGTTAAGAGCAAATATGGATCAGCAATAGACTAGGGGTAAAAGGCACGGGGTCCATACTCTTGCACTGGCTGTTTGATGTTGGTCAAGTCCTTTAAAGCCTCGCTTTAATATCAACACTGGGGCGTGAGACATAAGAAGCTGGCAGGCTGGGTGGAGGGTAGGGTTGGACACGTGCCATCTCCACCCCCCCCCCAAAAAAAGAATGGCTGGAGGTTCATTTTGGATCTCAGATACCTCCCCATCAAAAGAGGCTCGGCCTAAGTCGGTAAAAACGTGCGCGCTCCGCTGCCCGGGGCCACATCTTTCCCTGGCAGGAGTCCCACTCCCGCGGCCCAAGGCCCCGCCAAGAAAACGTGGCCGCCGGCATCTCCGCGGCCACCCGCCCGGCCAGCTTTCCCTAGAGAATGGAACTCGCCCCCTCCCTTCCCCGACGCCACGCTGAGGGGCCCCGGATGGGCCTGCGGGGATGAGGAGTGGGGGTGGGGCCGGTCCGGCGCCGCATCCTAGGCCTGAGGTGGCGGCGGCGCCGAGGAGCGCGGTCCCTCCAAGCAGGCCTCCCACACCGCCCGCCCAGCTCGCCCTCACCGTTTTGGGAGCGGATAGACTCCCCAGTGGTCCGTTCCCCGAACACGGACAAGGGTCCCTCCATCTTCCCTGCTATCCAAACACGCCCGGGGAAAGCCGAAGCTGCAACAGCGTGTGAGACACGGAGCGGGGAAGCAATGGGGAACGGCGCCGCGGGAGCTGCTGGGTAACCCTTTTTTCCCCGCCCCCTCCTTTCTCCCGACGGCTGGCGGGGGGGAGGGGGAGAAAGGGAGGGGGAAAGAAGGAAGCGTACGAAATAACCGAGCCCAGGGAAATTGACTACGGGAGGAGGGAAGGGGCGGGGAAAGTCAACTAGTGACGTAAGAGGCCCTGGCCCAATCAAAGAAAGGATAGGAGGGAAAGCGCAAGAGGATGGGAGGAGTTGGTTTCTAGTGCCCCGGGAGAAGGAAGAACAGTAGGGTAGGGGCCGCGGTGCGCATGCGGGCTAGGGAATTCTAGTGGTTTCTAGAAAACTGGTGGGGTGGGGCACGAAAGCTTAAGGTTAAAGATGCTGCTGTCCCAAATTGTGTTCAGTATTTTAGGATTTTCTGCGTTTTACATTTTAGGGTTACGAGAGAACATTCGAATATGTAAAAATTCTCCGAGGGCAAGAAGTGTGCTCTCCTTTATATGGGCCCAGGATGGCCAAATGGTTAGAGGGCCAGCTTGGGCCCAGAGGGTTAGCTTGGGGCCCAGAAGAGCTTTACCTCATGTTCCTAAATTCGCAGTGTTCCAGTATGTGATGCAGTGCAAAGACCACAGGATTTGAGAGAGTTGGGTTTAAAATGCTGCCAGGATCCAAATCCTTGTTTGGCCAACTCCCATGCCCTGGGTGTGGGGGTGTAAGACATAAACAAAGCACACCGCAAGGCTGCTAGCACAGGTTAGCTCCAGAAGGCGTTAATAGTCTTACTTTTTTCTAATCTAGTTTTCTTAGAAGAGGATTGCTGATCGCTGGAGCATAACTCCTACAGCATTCCCTAATGACCCTTCTCACAGTGGGTTGGGAGAAGGGGGGCAACTACCCCTACCTGTCCATGGGGTCAGTAGAGACAGGCGCAACTTGTGCTTCCCCTAAATCCCCAAGCCTCAATGGGGCTAGTAGAGGCAAACACTGATTACCCCCAAGTCTTGATAGGGGCTGAACAAGGCATGCATGGCATTCCAGCTTGTGAATTCAACCCTAAGGGTTCACCATTCACTGTCTAGGGACCACCTGTTTTATAGACCAACAAAGAAGGCATATTGTCAGCAATAGCCTTGCAAGTTTACATCACCCCATTCCTATATCTCCTGTGTAGCTGCAGTGGATGTTTACATTATTTACCTTTATGTAACTGTGTGCAAGCATGGTGGAGATGTTTTGAGCTACAACTGTTGGAACTCATCTAATACTTGAGAACTATTGATTGTTATGGTTATGGATCCTGGGAAACTGAACTCTGAGAAATAATACACCCACTAAAATCCACCTTACTTACACTAAAATTCACCGTACATACGGGGTTATCTTGTCCTACGACTTTAGGATAGTTTAGTCCTGTTCTTATTCTCCGCATCCTCCTCCAGACTCAGGTGTTCTTAGAGTTCTGCTACAATCATCATCAGATTCCCTTGTCTTTTCACTTGCTCCCTCCCCTTTAGCTCTTGGCTTCCTTAAAGATTCATCTCTGAAGGATGGCTTTACAAGCCCTCCCCCCTCTTCCCGACAATTGCTAGTGCCCTCCCTCTGAGGGAACCTGAGCCATATCTTGCAATAACAAATATCTTGTAAGGTAACTACAACAGTTACTTGTGTGTTATGTACCTGGATACAATGTGAACTTCTTGAGGGACTATTTTTTCTTTGTATCCTTGACTCTTAGCACAATGTCTGATACACAGTGAATAATCAAAAGTCTTATTGACTGAGGAACCTCAATGAGACCTTCCAGAGGACTGAGAGCTTTTTATTTCTCATCCTTGAATTAAAGATCATATTATTTTAAGACTTTCTGTGTGTGAAGTGATAGAGGGAGTGGATTGAGATGTGTATAAAGTTTACCAGGGTTCTCAAAGCCGTGTTCTAAAAGAGCTAGTGTCAAATGCCATCTCTCCCCAAAGCCTTTCCTATGATTAACCTCACTCATCTTTCAGATAATTTTATGGTTATAATGTAGTTCTGGAGCTGGAGGCAACCTCATAGGTCACCTAGTCATCTAGAAACTCACTAAAGAGTAAATATGCCAACAGCCTTTGACTCAGGAATCCTACTGGCAGGCATATCTCAAATCAAGTCAATCAGCATTTATTAAGTGGTTCTTAAGTGGTAAACTAAGAGCTGGAGATACAAAGAAAGTCAAAAAACAGTATCTTCCCTCAAGGAACTCACAGTCCAAAGGGGAAGACAACATTAAGCAACAATGTACCAACAAACTATATACAGGATAAAACGATGATTACCAACAGAGAGAAGGCACTAGAATTTAGGAGGAGCAGTCAAGGCTCTCTGCAGAAGGTGGGATTTTAGTGCAGACTTGAAGGAAGTCAGGAGGCAGAGATGAAGAAGGAAGAGAATTCCCAGCATGGAAGAGGACAAATGCCCAAAGTTGGAAGTTAATTTCTTGTTGGAGAAAAAGCTAGGAAACCAATATCAGAAATCAAAGGGAAAGCATATTATCACAACCATATACCACAATTTGTTCAGCCATTCCCCAAGTGATGGACTTCCCCTCAATCTCTGGTTGTTTGCCACCCAAAAGACAACAGCCATCAATATTTTAGAACATATAGGTTCTTTCCCTTTTCCCCTGGTTACCTTAGGAAACATCTAATAGTGATATTGCTGGATCACCCTTAATACCTCTTGCTTGGCCTCCAAATTGATCATTCTTAATAGAATTTCTCATTGCCTTTCCCAGTACCCCACTCCCCCATCCAACTTTTACACTGCTACCACACAAAATTCCCTTAGACTCAGTTATCCTGGTTTACATTATTATATTGTATTTACTATTCTCTTGATTCTACAATTTTTTTTTGCATCATTTACAATGTCTTCCCAGGTTTCTCTGAACATAAGCCACATTAGTATTCCATTACAAAGGGCAGTGGGAAAAGCACTACATTTGGAGTCAGAGGAACTATATTTAAATCCTGCTTCCTCCATCTAATACCTTGTGTGATCTTGGGCAAGTCACTTAACCTCTGTTTTCTCATTTGTCTAATAAGGAGGTTGGACTAGATGACCTTAAAGTTTCTTCTGGATCAAAACCTGAATCTATGATACTATAATATGCTGCAACTTGTTCAGTGTCCATTTTGTTTCTAGGTTTTTGTTTTGCTTCCAAAGAGAGTGCTGCTATGAATATTTTGTTATACATAGGAATTTTGTTTCTATCATGGTCTTCCTTAATATATGCCCAGTAGTGGTATCCCTAAAGGGTATGAATAATTTAATGCCTTTTTCTGTTAAAGCTCCAAAGTGTTTTCCAGAGAGTTTGAAATAATTCACAGCTCCAACAATAGTGTGAGTATACTAGTCTTTTCACAGTTCAACAAAATTTTTATCATTGACAATTTGATACTTGTGTATGTCTTTTAAAAATCCAGTTGATTGAGTTAAACTCTATTCAACAAATATTTATTACACTCTGCTTATAATACTGTGACTTATAAAAAGTTTGAGAGACAATTTTTGGGTAATTAATCATTTTATTAATTATCGCAGATAATTAATAAAATGATCAGCAGTACTCTCGAAGGTCAAAGACCATGATTGTAGCTTCTAGATGCTTACATGCCCTTGGAAGAGTGGGTGTTCCCAACAGTGGGGAATCAACTCAATTAATTGGTTAATAATGAGAGAATGAATATTATAATGAGAGGTGGGCCTATTCTAATGAAGGGTTGGGGGTTATGACTCTGATCACTCTTGCTTCCAGACCACTCCCAGCCTCAGGCAATCTAGACAAAGGCTCTTGCCCGCCCCCTTCCCCACTCTCACCCCCACCCAAGAGAGTGTAGAACATAATGGGCTTCCCCACTTAGGTGGAATCTGAACAAGATTGAGGAGAAATTTAATCTAATATCATTATCACCAATGTCCTTCAAATGATGGTTTGACCTATTAGAGCATGAAGAAACAGGAAGGGAAAAAAACCCGTGGATCTCCCCAATAATTGGTTATTTAATAATCATTTCTCTCAAAACTGTTTTTACCTTTATTGTCCTTTAGCCATATGTTCTCCATCATGCTTCCTTGCTTTCATTCCTGGATTTCTTTACATGAATAATTCTACTTAATATATAATGTAATTCCACTGCCTTGCCCTTCTTTACCTAAACTGTTCTGCCACATTTCCATGATAGGGTTGCATCCCAACTCTCTGATACCTATAAGGTCACAGTTGTCTATTTGTGTTAAGGTTTTGTAGTTCGCTTTGGTTGGAAGGGACATCAGAAGATTTGCAGTCTAATTGTGGTTGAAGAAGAATTCCCTCTGCAGTATCCTAGATGAAGGATATATCACTTGAAGACTTTTAGTGAGTCAGAACCCATTATCTTCTAAGTCAACCCATTCTACTTTTGGACAGCTTTAATTGTTAGGAAGTTTATTCTTTATGTCAAACTCTAAATATGCCTCTCTACAGCTTCTTCTCATTGCTCCTAGTTCTGCTTTCTGTGTTTATACAGAACAAATCACCAGATTCAATTTGATCTCAGTGGAGGCAGCCCAGGATTCTGAAATCAGGAACTTAAAGAATAGTAGTGTCCCACCCTTCTTTCCCTTCTCCCCCAGAGGTCCTTCTTGCATCTGGCTAGGAAAGCTGTCATCCAGGAGTCAGACCCATGTGAAATGCAAAACTGGCTACAGGCTCTTTGGAGGTACCCTCTCACCAACTTCTCAGCAAATAGAGATTCTGGGGACCCAGAGAAGAGAGTTCTTAGCAATGTCAAATGGTTCAATACCACAAATGCATATGGTTTTAT